>CM045772.1:49303337-49903337 GCA_025200525.1 Camellia lanceoleosa
GCTTTAACTTGTTGTCAATCCAAGCATCTAACCACAAAATCAGCAACACTCTTCTTCATTCCAGCCACTAGAATTTTTGTTTCAAGTCATGGTATCGCCAGTATTCCCTAGATGCATATAAATTTAAATTGAGCATTTAGTCATAACACATTTCCTTAAATCAAAACAATCCGATGCATAAAGTCTATTTTACAATTTCAACCTTTATGTCCTTTTTTGGCCCCCCTTGCCGGAAGGTTTGAAATGAAAAGACCTCTGAATTAGGACTCTAAGCGACTACGAATCTGGTCTCAATGTGAAGCGATAAACCTTACTGGAGAGTCCGTCCAGGCAAATCTTTTTGGAAAATCGATTTTTAAATCGAATAAAACCAAAATTGGATTGCTTTTTGAATCTGATGTACATAAATATTTTATTTTGGAAAATTTGGAAGCCACGACTCATGCAGAAGGCTATGTCAAATCATCACCAAAGTTGCCTCCTTTCAGGAACTTAGGTGAGGGGAAGGTGTGGGTCGCTTGCACCCCCCACTCATCCGATCAAAGATCGACCTCTTTACTAATCATTGATATGATTTTTTTAAACTTATTATGTGCTCTTGTTACAGGATTTTATTAAACTAGCTTTACTATGTGATGCACACAAGCCGAAGTATAGACTAGTTTACTCAATTTAAGTTTCTAATTCAACTCATGTTTGTTTGCAAAAATAAGTTTCGTTGCCACCTCAGAAGTGGAGGCTTAAAATTTGCTTGGTTGCCGCCGCCATACATAGTGGACTTAAAAACATGATTTGCCACTCAATAAAGTGGGCATAAAATGCTACATTATTTGGTGTCGAATTCAGAACAAATAAGCCTTCCGTCCACAAGCATCCATGCGGTTCTTAACATTTAAGTACATAGCCTGCATGATAAGCATGCTAAACACTGGCAACTTATTCACACTTATGCAAAATTAATGCTAAAGCATAAAACTAACCCCTAGCACTCCAAGCTAAAACAATAACTAATTAGAAAGATGCATGATCCTAACTTTATATTTGAGTGTCTAATGCAAGCGCATACACGATATACAATTAGCCATGATGCTCAAACTACTAATATGGCATATGATTCGATTTGAACAACATGTGATTAAATACATATTCAAAAGAAGTATTGAAATGACAATGCACCAGGTTTGAATGATCACGCCAAACCTTACCAGTGCATGCACGATGGAAGATGAATGGATGCAAGCATGCGATATGCTAACTGAAACATGTCCCTACATCTAACCATCAAAAGATGGTAAATAAAATGAAAAGAAAAGACATGGGGTTGGAGAAGACATACATGCACACATGCACACTTATGTACAATATGCAACCTTTCGCGTGAGAGGGTTAGAATGAATAAGAAACTAATTAAGTAGCAACTAAGCTAAGCTAATTAAGCTAATCTAATTAAACTAATTAGACTAATTGTATTACAAACCAAATGAATAACTAAGCTAAACTAATTACTAATTATTACAACACGTTTAACTAACTATTAAACTAATTAATTAATTTACAACACAAATGTACATGACACTGAGCAATGTAAGACATTAAACTATTCTACCATTGCTCCACCTCTAGGAAGTGGAAGATGCAAATGCTAGGTTTTGGCCCAAAAGACCTCCATTTTGCTCTAGAAAGCCTCTGGTGTTTGCTTGAAGGGGTTGAGCATTTCAGAACCAGTGTCTGCTCCATCTTACCAAATCAACCAGAAGTTTACATCGTTGGCTTCACCAGGCCATGGATGAATCTTTCTTTGGCCCTCTGCCTTTAGACCAAAAGGGGGTTTACGGTGCGATGGGCGCCTGCTATGCGACGTTTTGCATTGGATCACGTCATGCTGCAACAAAGCCCTGTGAGCAAAAAAGGGGTTTTTCAGGGTTGTGCACTTGCACTTTACCTCTCACTTTTCATGGGGAAATCAAGGAGAGGATAAGAATTTGGTTTCATAGATCATCAATCCAAGCAATTTCATTTGCATGATGGCTCTTAATGAAACCAATTGTGCAGGATTAAATGAATGCCAAAATGAGACCAAAATGACCATCACCCTATCATGCACGATCCAAGGGCCAATGGAGACCCTAGGAAAATGGGTACATTTCATGTCACTTTACAGTATGAAATGTCCCACATTTTTCCCCTCACTGTGTTCAAATGCGTCGAATTTGAGCACATCCAATGCGAGACAAACGAAGATGCTTATCTTGCTTCTTTTACTTGCCAATTTTGTTTTACTCATTTTAATTACAGTCATTCATTAATCCATTTGTCCCTTGGTGAGTGTCCTCCTAATGGAAGAGGGGCTCAAACCGCAAAATTGCTTTAGGCATTAGAGAGGCATTATAATGCTAGTAATGAACCCCTAAGAGATTGAAGCGGTTAGGTTAATAGCACCTCCATTTCATTCTTAGGCAAACAGGGGTTTGGGGAAACCACTTTGTCGAGAGGCAAAAATAAAATCAAGAAAGAGGAGAGTTTGAGAGAGATGATTAAGTCTTTGAAATGAGTGACAAAAGTACTCAAACATACAACCAACTCAAACTAATGGTAGTTAAAGCAGCCTTAAAGACAATAAGCTAGTGAAGGAACTTACACTACAACTATACAAAACAAGACTCAAAAGGGACCAAACAGCTAAAACGTTGGCAGTGTACATTGTTTCAAAACAAAGCTTAAGACATACTAGACTTGAGCCACAAAAAGCTAAACAGTAAGCCTAATTCATGAGGCTAACTAGGCATGCAAACAAGACACAAGGAGGGAAGGCTAACCCTCCAATTTTGGACTTCAAAATGAGTTTTTACCCTGAAAAATATACGAAATTAGAGTGGGTTAAAAGGCTAAAAAGAAGTTAGTTTAGAAAGTGATGAACAAAGGCACAAAAAACTTTAAACTAGAAGCAAGAATGGTGAACCACCCCTAACTAAAAAAAGGAACTCAAACCACCACTTTTAAGCCACAAAAGCACAGAACTTTTTTTTAGTTTAAAACCAGCCCCAAAATAGTAAGAAAGGATGGTAAAACAAGTATATCAATGAAACAAAGTAAACAATGCAAGTATTATACCTTTAAAGCAGAAGCTCAAGCTTAGGCACCAAACCAAGCTAAAACCACCTTCAAGAGCTCAAAACAAGTCCCAAAGACAACTTGGCTCCAAAAGGTGAGAGGAAGGGATTTAGTTTAGGATGTGTATGTCTGAAGAAGTGTAGCAGAGAAACTATGGGCAAATAAGCACAAAATTGCAGGGAGAGAAATCTAGAGAGGAGAGAGAGATTTTTACTCCAAAATTTCTAACCCTTAAAAATAGGGGAGGAACCCTCCTATATATAAATATGAATTCATAGAAAGAGATCTAGCCCTCACACCATGTGGGTGGATGCAGAGAAGCCTTACAGATGCTTGGTAGGCTTGAGTGGCACAAGCGGCACAAAATATACATAAAAACATTGGTGGCCGAGCCAGCGACGCATCGATGATAGCCGATAAGCACATCAATGGCGGCCGAATAAAAAGCCTTGGCTAGCATCACCTCATAGGTTGCGGTGGAAGGCCACCAAAGCTATGAGGGGAGAGGCCAAGACATGGTCCCAAAGGATGACAAAAAAGGATGCGAGGTTTGGAAAGCTCAAACACCATGGCGTTTAAATTGAGACTTTGAGTGCTGTGTAAGACAATCGGAACCATCAGCCGGATGTTACTACCAAGAACATCCAAGTCTTTGAAAGTAGTAAAAAATGGGTTTGTCCTACTGATTGCCTCTTTAACAAAGCTGAAGTCATGAAATGATGCGGTGAATGTCAAAAGCCCAAGATGACCCATTTTGACAAAGCAAGACTTGGACAAACAATCAAAACATAAATAAATAGTTATGCCCACAGTGCAGCTTACGTATCCTTTGCAAGGAATCAAACCGATATAGTTACGGGGCAAAAAATGCAAATGGTATACAGATGCGAACATAATTTATGATCAATCAATGAGGCCATGTGCGATGAAACATTTTAAATGCAAATGCTATGCAATGAAAATGTCACATTCAAACAAACAAAACAAGGTACAACATCCCAAACATGGAAAGAAATAAGTAAATGAACCACACATGTAGAGAACTACAAGCGAAACCACATTTCATACAAAAAGGATATAAGAAAATTAAAACAAGCAACTTCGTGACCACGAGAAAAGGTGCGAGGCGATGTAACCATCAGACTTACCAGGTTTCAACCAAAGATCCTAACATGTTACACATAATGGCGAAGCGGTATAAACACCGGGTATGCCCGAATGTTTTTAACCAATGCAAACAACCTAACGCATCTCAAGCGAGAGGGAAAAGGTGGAGTGTGAACAAGCACGCCTTGCAGAATGTTTTGAACCGAAAGGGTTGGTGTGAACACCGGGGCCTTTTAAGCGTTTTAACCAAAATGAGGTGGTGTAAACACGGGGCCGCACCTAAATGTTTGTAACCAAAAGGAGTGGTGTAAACACAGGACACACCCAAATGTTTTAATCCAAAGGAGTGGTGCAAACATGGGGCGCACCCAAATGTTTTAACAAAAGAAATTGAGTGTAAACATCAGGACCACCCAAATGTTTTAACCAAAAGGTGGAGTATACAGGGATGCACCCAAATATTATTAACTTAAAAAGAATTGGTGTAAACATCGGGACACATCAAATGTTTGTAACCCGGAAATTTGAGGTGTAAACTGCAGAAGGGCACCCAAATATTTTTAACCAAAATGAGTGGTGTAATGCACCCAAATATTTTTTAACCAAAAGGGGTGGTGTAAACAGGGGCGCCCAAATGTTTTTAACCAAAAGGTAATCCTAAGGCCTCTCAGCGAGGAAAGGGAGTAAAGGATGTGATTTGAAGAACGCGAATGACTTCACCCAAACTCCTTGAATGAACGTACATATAATATCGTACTTAAATGAGAAAAACTCAACAAGTATAACATATTAAGGGTGCATGTTCTATGCACAATTGCAATAATGTTAGGGCATGTTCTATGCAAGATAAATTGGAAGCATGTTATGCGCATGAAAGGAGAAGTGCATATTCTATGCGTAAGCGGTACGTTCATGCGAAATTAGAATACATATTCCATGCGTAATTCAAAACAAACACTTATTTCATGCAAAATTCAGAAGCGAACACAAGGAACATGCAATTCCCATGAAATGCAAGTCTTACAACAACATATGTGAAATGCATATTCTATGCCACAAAGTAAAGTACATGTTCTATGCAACAATGAATAGGACATGCACGTTCTATGCAAGATATCGAAGCATGATTTGACAAAAACAAACTCAAAAGGCAACCGATTCACCTCTTGGAAGAATTACAATGTGTTTAAAGGATACACCTCATTCACGTTGACAAGTAATGAACATCGCGCCGCAGAAAACACGGTTTGAGCTTGAAGGCATTGAACCAAACAATGAATAATCCCTTCACTTCTCGGAAACTAAGGACACAACCACATCAGGAACCCCAAGAAGGCTGCCGGCCACCTGCTGTCCTTGAGGGGAGGCCGCCAGCCAGGTGGTAACCAACAATAAACACTGCTGACCATCAAGGGCCTTCTTTGGCCAGTGATGGTAGATTGAGGGAAATATGGGGAATTCGGCTCGGCCTTTAAGTATGAACCACTAGGCCTCAGTTCCTCACTTTGCTTTGCTTGAAAATCCTTTCCCTCTCTCTGGACCTTCCTTCTCTCTAGATTTGCACTTTATATGTGTTTTCAACGCCTTCACGTGAAGTTGATTAGCTAAATCCCTTTGTTTACTTCACTTTGAATCGATTGAAATCAATTTGAGTTTCTTTCCTCATTTCCACCATTCTAGGTTCAATTCCTCGAGTTTCTCTCATGTTTTTGTGCACTTTTTCCGGCTTGGACTTTTCCTCCATTTTCTTTCTCCTAGGGTTTGACTTTTACCAAGTTTACCCTTTTCTTCATTTTTCTTCACTTTACACCCATTTCGCACCTATTTTCATATGGTGGACAAGGTTCCTCATAATGAGGGCTCCCAAAGATTCTTCGATGGTTCCATCTTAGAAGGTAGAAGAGCCAATAGCTATCTGAGGCCGACTTAGAGGCAAAGTATGAGCCAAGGCGGCGGAAGCTGCTACCACCGAGGTTCAACCTTCGATCTGTGCGTTATCACCCATAGACACACATGCCTACTTCCGGAGGCATCGGGCCTTCATCGAGTTAGCCCGATGTCTTGAGGAGAACCTTTTGTTGAGGCGAGGTCTCATTTATCGGCCATTACCGTTGAGGCAAGAACTCTATTTAGGACATTCTACCTTTCTTTTTTGAATTTATTACATTCCCTTTTATTGAATATGCTATCATTACTACTTTATCCAGCTGTACCCTCTTTATTGAATTTCTTGCCTTTGCTTTGCATTTGGATCCTTTCATTTGCATCCTATACCCTTTCTTTTCTAACCATGCCTTTGTTTCCATCGATGCATTCATACACTTGGATTTGCATGTCATGTATCGCCCTCATCGATACATTTCATACAACATCTTTATCTGATGCATTAGTACTGCTTGCTTCTATTACCACGGAATTGAGTCTCATACCTTGAGGCTATGGCGCTCTGATTGCCAAAGATTGGTATAATGAATTCCTAAGCTGAGTTGAGACATCATTGATGGGGGTGGCTTGGCCTCTTTTGTTACGGCTTGACTCGAGTTATCGCAGAGTTGTCCCCTCCTAGGAGCATTGGTGGAGAGGTAAGGGGATACCACTAACTCCTTCCATTTCTCCCTTTGCGGGAGATGATGATGACTCCTTACAACTTTGCCATGATTACTAGCTTAGGCGTAGGGGTTATCAGATCCTATTGATCTTGATATGGAGGTGGAAAGCGGCCTAGTTGTTGCTAGGGGCATACCCACCGATATACCTAGCGAGGATGGTGAGATACACTTGGTGTTGAGCGCTTGAGAGGACTAAGCAGAGAGCGGGGAGGCCGAGGGCTTGATGCTAGGGGGTGCGAGTCCGTTTTAGAGCGCATGGGCCATTTCCGCTACCATATCCTACTTGAGGTTTGATTTGTCGGAACTGGTTCTTGGGTGAGTGCTTCTTCGCGGATTATGGGCGTCAGGACCCGATCGTCGATGGCTTTGCAGTACACGGTCCTGAGAGCCTATCCGTGAGGTCATCCGGTTCATGGTGGGCCTCGAGGTCGACTTCTTCGAAGGCGACTATTCGGACTTCATCTTGACACATGATGCCACCCTTGATGGGTGTTCATGGAGGTGAAGCGGGGCTCTGCAGCGATCAGCAAGTGACAGTGGCGGTCGGCGAGGGTTTCTTGAGCGAGACGGAGAGTGATTAGCTAGAGCTCCCCACCGCTAACTTGTTGGTGACACGAGGAGCCCTACAAGTCTGATTGAGCCATAATGGCTGGTCATAAGCTTGTCGGTCAGAGGCTCGACTTCTGGGATGAGCGCACTTTAGCACTTGCACTCTGTATTTCATTTCAGATATATCTATGAGATACTAATCAATCAAATACATTTGCCGGCGTCGATCGAGTATCTGGAGGCACCCTGGTGATAGCCTCAATGATGGAGATGATCTGAGAGGAGGGAGCGCTTTCGGCCTCTGGCATCTCGGTAAGTTTCTTTAGTTTTCCATTCGGGCATCAACTTTCCTTTGGCTGCGAGTCCACTTACACACTAAAACGCGACATTCTTGAAAACATCCCACACTATACTAATACATTGCATCGATAGACTATATTTGTCACACTGCACTTGCATACTGTATTCACACACTGTATCTGACTTCTGCATATACTAATTTTGCATACTTTACTTACATATGATACACATGTTATAAGCGATACACAACAAGCTGTCTTTTCGGATCCATCGCTTCTTGATGGCACCGGTGAACTCGGCACACTGCCAGTACCTCCCCAGCGAAGAGAAGAGAGAGCGAGTCGATACATGGCGGTAGAAACACTGGAGGCGGGGCGTCCCTTGAACTTTGATACGAGTGAGGATGATGCCGAGATGGCGACTTTGAGGAAGCGTGAGTCGGCATTGATTTATCTCGAGTTGCGATGATGATCTTGGCTCGCGTTAAAGTGAGGCGATGCCAAGATGAGCTCCGAGCAAAAAGCGGAGATGACTTTTGGTTCGAACTTTGATCGAGGAAGCGATTGGCACCAATGGAGCAGTGCGGGAGTCCTCTCATCCGAAGATGTGAAGGGGCTTCTCAAGCTTGGTGACCATCACTAATTGTGTTTTTTTTTTTGATTAGCTTCTTTTTGCTTATAGTTTTAGAACATTTATGCACCGGGGAAGGTTTTATTTGCTATAAAACTTGTTGCACTTTGTAAAAACCACCATGATCGGAATCAAAGATTTTTATTTGTAAAAAAGTGTTGTATTTTGCATCATAGGCACCACTTAGCATGGAAATGAGATTGAATTTGATAACAGAAACCGAAAAGGGGTAATGAGCCGACCAAGAACTGAAATAATAGCAATATACAACTCGATAAACAACACAACAACAACTCGATAAACAACACAAATACAACTCGATAAGCAAAACAAAACTTCAACAAACAAGCCCCGAAAAGCTTCAAATAGAACTCTAAAACACATAGAGAACAAAACAAAACATGTGTTTTTAGCACTTTGCAGCACAAAGAAGGACAGCAGGCTATAGTTGGAGACTTCCAGCCATAAATGGTGATTCGGCCATCAGAAGCCTTCTTTGGCCATCAATGTCAGTCCTCCAAAACATTGACACAGCTTCCACTCACTACCTTATCTTCTCTGAAAATTTGAGTTTAAGTTTTTTCATTCGGTGCAAATTCTTCACAAAATGGAGCCATTGTTTGCCCAAAACTCTCGAATTGGATTGCAACTTTAGATGGCTCAAAAGCTGAATTTTGAGGTTTCATCATAAATACACTATTCTCATTTGTTCTCCGCTTAGTTTTCCGTTCCTACATGCACGCTATATGTTGGAACCCAATTACAAATGTCTTTAACCCGAGGACAAGAGCTATGCTCGACAATCGAAGAATTTCAAGTGCTAATGGAGTCGATGCGATGAGGAAATCTTGCCTCGGCCCATTTTGGTCACATCAAGCTTTGGGATAGATGTGCGGGCTTACTTTACATGAGGCCCATTCCTTGGTTCTAGCGAAGAGCTAGACATTCCCAGTTTGATCAATCGATTTTCTGATGCCAGTGACCGTGGCGACCTTCTTTGGCGGAGTTTTCAACAACACGCCCTTTTTTTTGTGCATGCTAGCACATTTCCTCATTACCCCTAGTTTTGGCGATCCTAGCATTCGACTAATTGAAGTGGCGCAAGGCACGAAAAGAGTTGCATTGGTTTGGCATTGGCCAAGACTTTGATGGGCTTAGACGCCTTTCATCGGCGACAGACCACCGAATTTGCAGGGAGTCCACTACTTCTTCAAGTAATGTTTCCCACCTTTTTTAATATGTGTTTCTCACATCGTTCGACACTCATGCTCTGTTTTTCTCTCAAAGCCCTTTTCTCACTTTTTCTCTTAGTGCACATATCTCTATTCTTTAATCTCTCTTTTCTTTCATCTCTCTTTTCTCTCAAAGCCCCAATAGACGTCCGAATTGAAGTCCTATAACCCGAGAGTGCAAATGGCAATTTATGCAGCGATCCATGTAAGTCTCAACCATTTTCTGTAAAATTTGCTTGATATTCTTGTTGGCGGCCTCAACACCTCCGTTGGGTTGCGATCGGTATGTAGACGACTTATGAAAAGCCATGTTGTATTTCTCCAACAAGTCAATCATTTCTTTCTTCAAATGGAAGCCCTTATAAAATGATTTAGTTTGGGACTCCATAACGACAAATGATGTTGTTTAGGATGAAGTTAGCCACATCTGTTGCCTTCAACCTTTGCATAAGTGAGTTTTCACCCACTTTGTGAAGTAATCAATTGCCACGAAAATGTACTCATGCCCATTTGACCCTTCGGTATGATTGCTCGATGGCGTCGATTCCCCAAAGCGAGAAAGGCCATGGTGAAGTCATGTTGTATAACCGGCGGAATGTTCATGTGATTGGCATGAATCGGCATTTGTGGCATCGTCAAATAAAACTAATACAATCCTCCTCCACGGTAGACCCAGTAGTAACCTTGCACGAGAATCTTCCAAGCTAACATTACTCCACAAATGCGCTCTGCACTCTCCCCATGGATAGCCTCTATTAGGCGCTTTGATTCTTCTGCGTCGACACATAACTTGTGCATTTCGGATGACCCCTCTTATCTGATTTACCTCATGAGATGATAAATTGAACGGCCATCCGCCGTATTGCCCTCTTATCTTTGGCATTTGCCCCTGGTGGATAAACCTCCTTTTCTAAGAAGTTCTAGATGTCATAAAACCAAGGGTTTTGATCTTGCACTTCATCTATTGCGGTGATAGACTCGTAGGCCAGCGTATATCTTTGCTTAATAATAATCGGATGCATTCAGACTCCAAACGGGATGTCTATCATGGAAGATAGAGTTGATAAGGCGTCAGCAAACCTGTTGTTCTCTCCTAGTAGATGTGTGAAGGTCAGTTTCTCAAACCTAAGATTCAGAACATCCAAGGTTTGGTGATAGATCTTTATCTTTTCTTTTTTAACCTTCCAGTCTCCTTTTGCTTGAGACACAACTAGGTTTGAGTCTCCAATGATGTCTAATCTTTTTGCCCCTAGTTCTAGGGCAGTTTCCAAACCAGTGATACATGCCTCATATTTTGATTCATTGTTGGATACTTTGAACCGGAGTTTGAGGGCTAAAGGTATGTGGGAATTGTCGGATGCTATTAGCAACACACCTATCACATACCCGTACTGATTAGATGTTCCATCAAAGTACATTGTCCAAATCTCTTCCTTAACTTGCAGAATAGCTTCATTTGGGAATAGGTATTCTGCCACTTCATCCACTTCCACTAGGTGATCTGCTAGGAACTCTACTACCGTTCTCCCTTTGACAGACTTGCAAGTAACATACTTCAAATCAAATTCGAAGAGAAAAAACAACCAACGGGCTAGCCTAACCGTAAGCGCTGGTTTCTCAAAGAGATATTTGATGGGATCTAATCTCGAAACCAGAATTGTGGAGTGAGCTAACACGTAATTCCTCAACTTCCTAGTAACCTACACCAAGGCTAGGCAAGCTTTCTCCAACAGAGTGTAATGGGTTTCATAATCCAGCATTTTCTTGCTTAGGTAATAGATGGCTTTCCCCACCCCATCCTCAGATTCTTGAGCAAGCATGCATCCCATCATTGTGTCCATTCTTGATGAATCTGAATTAAGGGCTTCTCAGGCTCGCAATGACAACACGTGGATTACGGAAGTCTTGTTTGATCTGCTCAAAAGTGAATTGACATTGATCGTCCCATTAAAATTTCTTTCCTTTCTTTAAAGACCAAATAGTGGTTCACAAGTTAAGGTTAATTTAGAAATAAATTGTCTTATAAATTGCACTTTACCCAGAAAGCCTCGCACCTCCTTTTCAATCCTTGGTGGTGGCATTTCTAGGATGGCCTTGATTTTGGAAGGATATACCTCGATGCCCCTCTGTGATCAAGAAACCTAGCATTTTTCCTCTTTATTGCATGAAGGTACATACGTGGATTTAACCTCAAGCGGTATTCTTTGATCTGTTGAAAGAATTTCTTTAAGATGTTGTAGTGGCCCTTTCTTTCCTTAGACTTGACAATCATGTAGTCCGCGTACACCTCAATCTCTTTGTGGATCATATCATGTAGAATTGTGGTTGTAACTTGGTTGATAGGTGGCCCTAGTATTCTTCAACTCAAGCGGTATCACCCTATAGCAGTACGTTCCTCACGGCATAGTGAAAGTAGTTTTCTCTCTGTCCTTGGGTGCCATCAGAATCTGGTTATACTCAGACAATCCATCCATGAAGGAGAGCAATGCATGGCATGTGGTGAAGTCCACCAATTCATCAATGTACGATAGGGGAAAGTCGTCCTTGGTGGCTTTATTCGGTCTCTAAAATCCACACACGATGCACTTGCGTCTTTCTTGACCTTTGGGACAATGTTGGCCAACCAAGTTGGATACTCAGATACTAGCAAGAACCCTGTGTTTATCTGCTTTGTGACCTCTTCCTTAATCTTCAAAACCCAATCGGGCGTATTTTCATAACTTCTATTTAATGGGTTGGGCCTCGGGATCAAGAGGGATCCGATGCTGTACAATCTCAGGATCGATTCCAGGCATGTATTACGTAGGACCATGCGAAAACAACTTTGAAATCTTTTAATAAAGAAACTAAGCGCTCGCTCTTAGAAAACGACATGGACCCGATTTGGACGATCGGATCTTTCTCAATACCCACGTTAAAACAATGATTTCATCAAGTAGGGGTTTTACAAACCTCTCCTCATCTCGATTAATCAAATGTTTCAAAAGCAGAGGAATTCCTTCCTCATCGTTTTCATCAAAATTTTGAAAATCATGATCAATGCAATAAACAAGAGGCACAAAGAAGTACTCAACATCTACAGTGGCATTCTTATTCAAAAGATCCAGCTCATCCAATTTCTCAATTACAACCGACTCAAAAGAAAAGGAAAAAATGACCTAGAAAAAACCTCGGCATCCGCGCTATCAACCCTAAGAATGCTTGACCCAGTCTCAAAAGAACTGAAATCTGATTCCGACTTCACAGACTCTGTGGAATCAGATTATGGTTCACTACTTGACTCAGAACTGCTAGATAGGTAACTGTCTTCTAGTTGCCAAATGAGGGATAGTGCGTCAGATGCATCTAAGATACCGCTAGAAGGGTTCGCATGCGGTTGGTCTCTGATCATGGAAACGGTCAGGTTGTCTCCCAAGCTCTTTGAGTTGATCTGAGGATTTGAAAGAAGACATGACTACTTCAAGTTCATTGCTGTCAAAATCACTTCTTGCACTTTTGCACCCTCAGTGGTTAGTTTAGTCTGTTCCTCTGTATCACTCTCTTGCAACTGCAAGTCAAAGAAAATCTCAAAGTCGGGAACCCGCTGCTTCTTAGAGTTGAACTAGGGCTCGAGGAAACAACAAAATGGGAAGTCTTCTTCCTCCTGAATAAAATAACCATTCAAGGTTCCCCGAATTGGTCGGTGCACAAGCTCATAGTGCTTTCTAGTCTGCTTAGCTCTGGCTCTTCTTGTCATCTCTTTCCCTTTCCTCACCCAGTCCTCTTTGGTGGGCGTATAGCCCAGACCAAAGGCATGTGGGTTATGTGGCACATCTGACCAATCTTGACCTTAGGACACTTCTTCCTAATCCCATTCTGGGCATGTACTGTAGCTTGTTCATGAAGTACATGGATTGGGTGCTGACATACAAGCCCTCATCGACAGCCAGGACATTCTGCACTACCCGGGCCTCAGCTAAGGTAAACCCTAAAAGGAAGACATCCTCTTCGCCATGCACAATCTCCAACACAGGTGTAGTGACCCTCTGGCGGAGGATGTATAAATGAATTCTCGAAGACTATGGTTGTCCCTTTTCCATGGAGGTACTTCAGCATTTGGTGGAGGGTGGAAGAGATAACTTTTACTTGGTGCAGCTAGGGTCACCCAAGTAGTAAGTTGAAAGTGGCAGAACATCCAGGACATGGAACTCGATGTCCTACTGAGTTGGGCCAACCTGTACTCTAATTTGCACTGTCCCCATTACGTCTCTGCTTGTATTGTCATACGCCAAGATCACACATTTGTAGGCACAAAATCGGCTAGTTTAGTCAATAGCATAAGCCGTCACGACAAGAATGACGTTCATCATTGACGGTGTCGACCAAAACCACTGGTATCCACTTTTCTCGACACTTTATGGATATGTATAGAGGTTTGTTGCGGGTAGAGCCTTGGTGGTAATTCCTTATGCGAAAAGGTCATGGTTGGCGTTCGTCTCCGCGAACCAATCCCACTAGTTGATACGGGGTGGTGTCAATAGACAACTTAATTTTATCCATAAATCGTCAATACATCCTATCGTGCACTCACGATGCCATAAGCGACCCCTAGATAAATATGTCGACGAATTTTCTTCAACTATTCGACCTGACCTCTTCCTCTAAATGCTTTTCATACGCCTTTCGACTTCTTTATCCTTCTGGATGCCTCGAGTTGGTCGGTGAGGTGGTTTGAAATATCGGCCACTTAGGTGTCATGTGGTCGACTTCTTCTATACCGGTATTGTTAGGAAGGCCTTCACCCCAATCCTCATCGGTATGGGCCAAGTGTAGGTCATCATCATCCCACAGACCCTTCGACAGCAGACAAGCACTTGTCGGTTGCGTTCGATCGATACTGTTATCACAAACATTCCCGAGGTGTTGATCTTTCGACTTCGGATCATCTTCATCCATTTCTTACCCAAACCGTTCTAGCGCGGTTTCTTGTTACATATGCGGTACTAACAATGCCAGTTCTAAGCCAATTGTTCTTCATCGGTGTTTTGACGGTTTACCCTTTCCGCCGACCATTAGGGCATTACAGCGGTTCCTTTCTATTCTTCTAACCCGATTTAGTTCCCTTATCTATATCGGGTTCATCACTTAGCCACGAGTTTTTGTTGACCGTTCAAATCAAACCAATCAATGTGCACGTCCTTGATCTTGCTCATCAAGAAGCGCAAATTGTCTATATCCTTCCCCAAGTCGACTAGATCATCTAATCCCTAACTTGGTCCGTCTTCTCAAACTAAAATGGTGACCTCCCGATCGGCAACACCACTTCGACTTATCTTGGTGGAATTGGCTGTCATGACTCAAGTTGTACACCCCATCAGATAAGTCCTCAGAGCTCTTGGGTAGTGGACTAACATTCTCTACCAAGGCTGACCTCCCTTTATCTTCCACTATCACCAACACTGGGTCGAGTTGAAGTGGAGGCGTGTTCATCATGCACAAGTCGTGCTCTCGAGAATGATCAGCGCTAACTTAGGTTGGTGGGAAGGGGTGATGTATATCTTTGGGGACATAAGGGACAACCGGTGTATGGATGAGGTTTATATGCCGAGGTAGAGACTTGGTTATGTGGTAGGAGAGGATTTGTAGTGACATTTGGCTTTTGGAGGCACTATCACCTTATTGTCAATGAGATCTTGAATCTCATGGCCTTGATCTAAAGCCTTGATCGATATCATGACCATGATGTTGGTGAAAACCTGATGTTGGGCGGGTTGTGTTTGAAGGGAGAGGATCGAGGTAATGGGCATTGTTCTATGACTTATGATGCCTCTTTTTATTAGGACCCCTAAGGCTTTGGATAAAGTCATGTAGAGCGGGGTGAAGATCCTTTGGTTTTGGGCTTGATGGCTCGATGTTTGTGAAGTTGTATTGAATGTGCGGGAAAAAGGGGTGGCGACTTTGGGTGTGGTGGTGACCATGCTCACATCAGAAGGCCGTCTTGAGAGGTGCCACTAGTCATGGCTGCATTGGAGTTGCGTGTAAAGAGCCTTTTGGGCTATTCCTTCTCATGGTCTATCAACCCCTGCTTCATCGTGTCCTCAATCTGAACCCCTTTTTCATAGAGCTCAGCAAATGTAAACAAATGCAAGACTATCATCTTCTGTAATAATCTCCCTTGCAAGTTACGGACCACCATTTTGATTTGGTCCTTTTAGAATGACGAATAGTCATCATAGAGGCCTTAGCCCTCCACTAAGTCACAAAATCTGAGAAACCCTCCTTCAGCTCCTGGTGGGTCGCTTCAAGATCACGGGTTGTGACCTCAATCTGGGTACTATAAGAGTACTGCACGATGAAGGCCTCTCCCATTTCCTCACAGTTTCTCTTCATAGAGTCTTCAAGCTTGGCATACTAAATGGTCGTTATACTCGACAGGGTCCGGCTGAAAAGCAATAACTTCTGTAGTCTGGTGAGACCTATTGGTCATAGGATGTCAAAGAATAATTGTAGATGGTCCATAAGATCCTCAGAGCTGTCAAACTGGCCTATGTGCGGCATTTTGAATCATCCGTGAGTCACTATGGAGTCAGTGTATCCATTCACAATATCAAGGATTGAATTAATGCCCAGCGCCTATTTGAAAAGCTTTTCTAGCTTGTTAACCTTCAATGTAATGGGGTCAACCTCGAATTCAAACGGCGCCTCCATTTGGGAAACTGGTGCCTTGGAGGTCTGAGATGGGATTGGATCTAGGGATGCCCATATTCTCTTGGATATTGATTGTGACCCAGGCAAAATTCTTTGAGGGTGCATGGGATGCAAAGTCTCTGCTTTGTGGTTTACATTCTTTGAAGCCTATCTATCACTTCTACTTGGCGACTCGACCTCGGCTTGGCGTGGTCTCAACTTCACGGCGACATCTAGCTAAATAGTCTCGATGGTTATTTGGAGTTAATGAAACATATCTTCCATCTTGTTGGGGATGTTGAACTATCAAAAGGCGAATACTCTCCTTCTAGAGTAGAAGTAGAAGCTGGCTTATTTGGAGTCTTGAAACAAAAGATGATTCTTTGGATTGGTGAATTTTGCCTAATTCTCCTCCGTGCAGTAGCGGGAGTGAAACAAACCTTGGCTATCCCTAATAAGATCCCGGATCTATAAAGTCTTCTCACTCAAGTCGAGTGCTTGGAGATATGAGAATAAATGCGAAGCAATGGTGAAAAACTACCTTACAAAAAGAAATAAAGAAAAAGAAAGCAAAAATCGAAGCGCACTGACACCTCAACTCGATTCTAATCAATACCGATGTAATCAAAATTTGTAGAACCATGCTCAAAACTAAATTCATCTCCCAAAAACTAATACCCAGACTTGCGACTGATACATACCTTCCTGTAGAGTTTCACTCTAAAAGCACATATCAAGCAAGTGAGAGCCAAAACAACCCTATGATGGGGTAGGGTTACCCTGTCCTAGTTTCGTCAGGAGCTAGCGGGTCACTACACAAAGCAATGACTTCACACAATTCCTACATTCGAGTAAGCAACTTGTCCTAGTTTGGAATTGTCTCTATCGTTTTCGATATGCAACTAGACCGATTGGTCAAAAAGGGTACCTCAACAGGACTACCTAATATACCTCTCACACCTAACACCAAGAAATGAAAGTAGGATCAAATGGTACAGTGGTAGTCCAGATCTAAGGGTTATGTTCCCATCATGGCGAGAACCATAACTTGATCGACCTTTGGCAAGCAAGCCTCTGGCAAATCGAAGGGAATAGCGAGGGCAAACAACGTGACTTAGGCACACCGATGCAAATGTAAATGCAAAAGAAACACATAAGTCTGAGATAAAATAACATATCATGAGTTGAGTCAAGTTCTCTAAATCTCCAGCAGTCGCGACGTGGCTCAACTTTTTCATGCCCCCCTTTCGGAAGGTTTGAAATGAAAGGCCTCATAGTTCAAACTCCCGCGGTTCTGAATCTAGGCTCAATGTGAAACTGATAAACACCAAAGAGTCCAAATTCAGCAAATCTTTTTGGAAATTTGATTTTAAATCAAATAATGCCAAAATTGGATTGCTTTGTCAGGTACAGAGTCGTCACTTAAATGTTTTATTTTTGGGAAATTTAGGAAACCCTGACTCGTGCGAGAATACGTGTCCGTCATCACAAAATTTGCCTCCGCTCGGGGACTTAGGTACGAGGGGGGAAGGTCATGAATTGAGAACCCCCACTCACCCGATCAAAGATCAGCCTCTACTAATCATGATATGATTTTTTATAAACATTATGTGCTCTTGTTCTGGTTATTAAACTAGCTTTACTATGTGATGCGCACAAGCAAGTATAGACTAGTTTGCTCAATTTGGAACAATTCAACTCATGTTTGTTTGTGAAAATGGTTTGAATTTGCCACCTCAAGTGGGCTTAAAATTTGCGGATTTGCCATCAAACATAGTGGGCTTAAAACATGATTTGCCACTCAACAAAGTGGGCTTAAAACGTACATTCGCTGAATTGTCTAATTCAAACAACAAGCCTTCATCCATGGGCATTCATGCAGTTTAACATTTAAGCACATAGCCTCATGGCAAGCATGCTAAACATGGCAACATTCACACTTATGCAAGTATGCTGAAGTGTAAAAACTCACCTAGTACTCCAAGCTAAAACAGAAACTAGTTAGAAAAATGCATGATCCTAACTATGTTGATTGTCTAATGCAACGCATGCAATATGCAATTAATAGGCTCGGCTACTAATATGGCATATGATTCGATTTGAACAACAAGCGGTTAAACACGTATTCAAAGAAGTATTGAAATGATAATGCAGTTTGAATGATCGCCCGGCCTCGGTGCATGCAATACAAGATGAATGGATGCAAGCATGCAATATGCTAATTGAAACATGTCCTAATCTAACCATCAAAAGCGGGTAAATAAAAAGGCGAAAAGCGTGGGGTTGGAAGACATACATGCACACACACACACTTATTACAACATTACCCCTCGCGAAGGAGGATGCGAATGAATAAGAGCAAACTAACTTGCAACTAAGCTAAGCTAATTAAACTAATTAGACTAATTAGACTAATTATTACAAACCAAATGAATAACTAGCTAAACTAATTACTAATTATTACAACACTTTTAACTATCTAGTAAGCTAATTAATTAATTTACAACACAAATGTACATGAACTAAGCAATATAAGACATTAAACTATGCTGCCACTGCTGCGCCTCGAGAAGTGGAAGATGCACATGCATGGTTTTGGCCCAAAAAGACCTCTATTTTTCTCTCAAAAGCATATGTTTACAGGGTTGAGCATTTCCAGAACCGTCCTACTCCACGTTACCAAAATCAACTGAAGTTTACATCAGTGGCTTGTTGGCCATGGATGGATGCTACCGGCCCTCTGCTAGCCAAAAAGGGGGTTCTGGCCAGCGATAGTGCCTTTTTGGCTGATGCATTGGATCACCATCTTTGTGAGCACAAGCAGAGCAAAAATTGGGGGTTTTCAAGGGTTATTTGCCACTTTGCCTCTCCTTTTAGGACATCAAAGGAAGGACAAAATTTGGTTCATAAATCATCGGTCAAGCAATTTCATTGCATGATGGCTTGTGAAACCAATTGTGCAAGTTAAATGAATGCAAAATGAGACCAAAATGACCATCAGCTATCATGCATGGTCAAGGGCAATGGAGACTTTAGAAAATGGCACATTTCATCACTTCAGTATGAAATGTCCCATTTTCCTTGTGTTGAAATTAACGTCCGATTTGAGCACATGCAATGCAACACAAAGAGATGCTTATCTTGCTTCTTTTACTTGCCAATTTTGTTTACTCATTTTAATTACCAACTCATTCATTAATCCATTGTCCACTGGTGAGTGTCCTCTAATGGAAAGAAGGCTCAAACCCCAAGTTGCTTTACGACATGAAAGAGGCATTACACTCTTCGTAATGAACCCTCAAAGGGATTAAACCATTAGGTGTAGCACCTCCATTTCACACTTAGGCAAACAAGGGGTTTGAAACCACTTTCAAGAAAAAATAAAATCAAGAAAAGAGGAGGTTTCAAAGATGATTAAGCACTAGAAATGAGTAACAAAAGCACTAAAACATGTAACCATTCAAACCAATGGTAGTTAAAGCCTTAAAACAATAAGCTAGTGAAGGAACTTACACTACAACTATGCAAAACAATACTCAAAAGGGACCAAACAGCCAAAATAATGGCATAACATTTCAAAAGCGAGCTTAAGACACGCTAGACTTGAGCCACAAAGCAGCTAAAACATTAAGCTAATTCATGAGGCTAACTAGGCATGCAAACAAGACACAAGGAGGGAGGCCAACCTCCAATTTTGAGTTTCAAAATGAGTTTTTACCACTAAAAACCTCTGAAATTCGATGGTTAAAAGCCCCAAAAAAGTTAGTTTGAAAGTGATGAACAAAGGCACAAAAACTTTACAAACTAAGAAGCAAGAAGGGTAAACCACCCCCTAAGTAAAAAAGGGCTCAAACCACCACTTTTAAGCCACAAAAAATAGAACTTTTTTTAGTTTAAAACCATCCCCAAAATAGTAAGAAAGGATGGTAAAACAAGTATATTGAAACATTGTAAACAAGGCAGGTATTATGCCTTTGAAGCAAAGCTCAAGTTTAGGCACCAAACCAAGCTAAAACCACATTCAAGAGCTCAAAACAAGTCCCAAGGAACCTCAGCTCAAAGGTGAGAGGATTTGGTTTAGGATGTGTATGTAAAAGTGGAGAGAAACTAGGCAAGTAAGCACAAAATTGCAAGGGAGAGAGAAATCTAGAAAGAGAGGGAGATTTTTTGTTCCAAAATTTATAACCCTAAAAAATGAAGGAGGAACCCCCCTATATATAGAAAATATAAATTCCATACAAAGAGATCCAACCCTCGACATGTGGGCAGACGCAAGCCTCTATGCAACCAACTAGCACAAAATATTTTCAAAAAACATTGGTGGCCGATCGACCGACCATCAGTCATAGCCGGCAAGGCATCATTGATGGCCGGCAAGGCACATCAATGGCTGGTAGACCAAAAGCCCTGGCCGGCCTCCCTCATAGATGGCCGATAGGCCACCAAAGACTGCAGGGAAGAGAGGCCAAGGCATGGTCCAAAAAGGAGACAAAAAGAATACAGGGTTTGGAAAGCTCAAACCTGTGGCGTTCCGTTGAGGACTTTAAGCGCTCGGCGAGCAATCAGACTCATCATTGGATGTATCTGCAAGAACATCCAAGTCTTCAAGGGCCGTCAAAAATGGGGTGTCTACAAACACATTATTGTCAAGCACAAATCCCGGCCTCAATTTTGAATCAATCTCATCAAAAAATTTCTTCAAGAACTCATATTCAAGTTGTTTCTCTTTAATTTATTCATTGATTGCAGGCTAAGCATAAATGACAGCTAAAATTTCGCCCTGTTCATGCAACACAATTTCAATCTCGTTCTTCTCCAAGTAACATAACGACTCTCTCTGACCAATGAGCAAATATGACAAATTTCCAATCAACTTTCTACTCAGTGCATCTGCAACGGTATTTGCCTTCCCCAAATGATACAGAATTTGCAAGTCATAGTCTTTTATCAATTCAAGCCATCGCCTCTGTCTCATGTTTAACTTTTTTTAAGTAAAGAAGTATTTGAGGCTTTTGTAATCAATATACACTTCACAAGTTATACCGTACAGATAATGTCACCAAATTTTCAAAGCAAACACCATGACTTCTAATTCAAAGTCATGAGTTGGATAGTTCTTTTCATGAGGCGAAGTTCTTTGAGAAGCGAGGCAATTACCTTTCCATTTTCCATTAACACACCCCAAACCTTTGTGAAGCATCATTGTAAATTTGAAACCCATCGGTACCATTAGGCAAGGTCAAAAGCGATCACGATTACTAATGTAGTCTTTAATTCTTAGAAGCGGACTCCTATGATCATTCCAATCACATGGTATATTTTTCTATGTCAACCGTGTTAGTGGGATAGCAAGTTTGGAGAAGTCTCTTACAAATCTCTGGTAATAGACAAGTCCCGAAAACTCTAACTTCTAACACATTTGTTGGTCTTGGCCAATCTACAATAGCCTCAATTTTCTGTGGGTTCACTGATATGCCATCCTTGTTGATTACATGTCCCAGAAATGCTACATTGTCAAGCCAAAATTCACATTTGGAAAGTTTTGCATATAATTTCTTTTCTCTCCGGATTTGAAAGGCAGTTCTCAGATGATTTTCATATTCTTCCCTACTTTTGGAGTACATCAGTATATCATCAATAAACACAATGATAAATTCATCCAGAAATTGTTTGAAAACCTTATTCATCAAGTCCATAAAAAGCTGTGGATGCGTTAGTTACCCCAAATGGCATCACTAGAAATTCATAGTGCCAATATCAAGTTCTGAATGCAGTTTTCTCTATGTCTTCTGTCTTCACTTTTAACTGGTGATACCCGGATCTAAGATCTATCTTAGAGAACACTTGTGCTCCCTGGGGTTGGTTAAACAGATCATCTATTCGGGCAATGGGTATTTGTTCTTCATGGTTGCTTTGTTCTGTTCTTTGTAATCTATATCTGATCTCAAAAACCCATCTTTCTTTTTAACAAACAAAAGCTGGAGCACCCCAAGGTGAAGTTCTCGGTCGGATAAACTTCTTGTCTAACAATTCTTGAAGTTGGACTTTTAATTCTTCGATTCGAGAGGTTGACATTTGGTAAGGGGTCTTAGAAATCGGTTGTGTTAAGTACAACATCAATGGTAAACTCAATTTAGGTATCAATTAAGTCTCTGGGCAAATCATTTGGAAATATATCAAGAAATTCATTTACTACGGGATGTTCTCTACACTAGAAGCATCGGAAGTCACATTCAAAATGCAACACAAGTAACTTTGACACCCTTTTCTTAACAATTTTAAAGCTTTCACAAAAGAAATCAAATACGGTGGAGGAATTACCCCATTCTAACGAATACAAACTCGGGCTTATCAAGTGGTGAAACACAGTTTTATTCACACAATCAATAGTTGCACAATACTTTGTCAACCAATCCATACCAAGTATACAATCAAAATAATCAATACCCATGACAAATCAACATATAATGTCATATCACCAATCACAATGTCACATGTTGAATAAGCCTATCTTATCACGATAGAACTTCCAAGTGGTGTAGATACAGATAACACACAAGTCATAGGTGCTAGTGGTCTAGTTAATTTTTGGGAGAAACCATACGATACAAAGGAATGTGTGTAAAACTAGAATCTATCAGCACATATACATTTTGAGCACAAATAGGGAGTATACCTGACACCACAGCTTCGGTGTTTTGTACATCACTAGACACTAGTGCGAAAACTCGTCCTTGTCTCAAAGTTTCTCTCCCAGTGTTAGCTCTCATATTTGTTCTAGCTATAGAAGCGGATCGGTGAACTTTCTATGGGGCGATTGGCATTATCAAATCCAAGTGAAATCTTTCACTACATAGTCTATCTTGTCGCGCCGAAACAAGCACGGATGCCGGTAACATGCACATCTATATGCGGTTCTACAATCAAAACAAACTAGTTTAGACCTACTACTCGACTTGAGCTACTAGTAGACCGGGTTTTGCTTTTTGTTTACAAAAGAAACGACCTTTACGAAACCGTACCGGACCTTTTACCCTTCCATTACATTGTTGGCGCTTTAACTTGTTTCTTTGTTGCTAGATTGGCCTCTGCCATCAATGCTTTGTCAAGTACATCCACATATATAGGTAGCTTTAGGACACCTACTCGATCAAATACATCGAGATCAATCTACCTTCAAATTTTCAAGATTTCTTGTAGTCCGTATCCACCATATAAGGAGCAAGTCGAGCTAATTCAGTGAATTTAGCTTTATACTCGGCTACAGACATGTTGCCTTGCTTGAGTTCTTGAACTTCAGAAACTTTTCGGTCCAAAAAACACTGAGGAAAGTACTTTTCATAGAAGATCTCATTGAATTGAGTCCATGTCATGTTTTCATTGCTATTTTGGATTAATAACCACCATCTTGAGTTTCATCTTTTAGAGTATAGTTGGCCAAGAGAACCTTCGAGTGTCAAAGCGGAAATACTTCAAATAATTTTTCCATCTCGGTAACAATGTCTCTGCCTTCAATGGTTCAATACCACCTAAGAAAGTTGGCATTTTATCTTCATGAACTTACGAGTTAGGTTGATAATATCATTGTTATCTTGATTCAACTTGGACGAAGAGGCGGAGGAGGCGATGGTTGTTGTCTTTATTCTTGTCTCATCGATTCAATTAGGGCTTTGAGCATTTGTTCCATTCGGCTCATGCAAGCCTCTGAAGATTAAATTTGTCTTGTCACTTCTTGTATTTTCCATTTGCTATAGGTAAATAGAGCACTGTAAACATAGGCGGATAGTTCTTTTTCACAATGTTCAAAATATTAAGTTCTAGTTCATTCTTTTCAATTTCATATGTTCATGTTTAGATTAACTTTCACATTTATAGAAATTACGCACACTCACGCATGCAGATGAAATGTCCTTAATTCTTTTCTAGGACATCCTATAGCTCTTATCAACTTGTGTGCGGTAGAACCGTTCTTTGATATCACTTTGTCATGACCCAAACACGCCCTGCGGTTTAGTGTAAATCTTAGGCGATGTCCGGGATTACCAAAGGCCTCTGATCTGAATATCTTATAACATAAGGGGTTGCGGAAGCAAATATACAAAATACAACGTCTATTGAACTGTGTAGACTTACATGGGATAGAAATTTTGAAACTTATATACATACACATATTGTCATAATTATAGAAGTTTCGTCACATTAAATCTGAGATATAACCAGAAGGGTACTTAGCCCAAAATACAAATAAACATAAAAATTGTTCATATTTCAAAAAGAAACCAAAGACTTATACGTTCACAAAACATGACCACATGACTTTCGGAACCTCCTCGGGAAGCATAACGGTTGGCTGACAAAACAGAGCTCCAGGCGATCATCATTGAGCTTGGCCACACGCCTGATCACCTACATACATAACTAATAGAGTGAACAAAAGCCCAGTGAACAATAACATAGTAAAGGGTTTTAATTGAATGGTGTCCCATATCAGATTCAGAAAGTGGATTCTATATTAGAAACAGATTCATATTCTTATACATAAATTAGAGTTCATGTTTAATCATCGTGGTACACCCATTAAGCGCTAACAAAACATAACAAATCTGAACATGTGGTGGCTATGTATAACCGGTTCCTTAAAGGAACCTCAGGATCGGGTAATAGATAATAGATATGTTGAGCTCTATAATGGAGCCTCGATCTGAGATATGATTGCGGACATATATGTTCCATAATGGAACCTCCGATACCATGTAACACTAACGGATATCACAGTTGCTAAGGATGCCACAAATGCATGTCGAAATTAAACAATCATTCATTGTACAAAACATAGCATTTACGAAAAAAAATCTTATTTCATCATCTGAGAAAATAAATAAAGTTGAAAATATCTCTACTAAGTTATTACTCATAGATGGCTCCAAAGTAGGCGGTAGAGTAGATAAATCGAGATAACTGCTTGGCGTGACCTACACAAACACAACAGGGACACACATTGAAACACACACTTAGATAGTACTTAACTTATTGCGTTTCATTCTTAGTGTGCTTCTAAGCCTTATCCTCATTATTATGTCTTATTTAGGACTTAAGAATGCCTAGAAGGCAATAAGGATGTTAAAATGTGATTCAAAATACTTAGTCAATCTTGCTGAAAATAGGGTCCTTACTCGAGTGTAGCTTTCACTTGAGCGAATAGGTAAAAAAATTAGAGTGGTCGCTCGAGCACAAGTTCTATCGCTCGAGCGATCTGTAAACTCTGCAAAAGTATTGGTTGCTTGATTTTTCCACTCAACGCACGCTCGACGGTCGCTTGAGCGTGAGACTGAGGTCTTCGCTCAAACATAACTCTGGTCGCTCGAGCGGTCTACAAAATGTGTAAACTTCTGGAAGCATGCATTTTACGCTCGAGCGCACCTTTTCTCGCTCGAGAGGAAGTGCAAAATCAAGAGTGGTCACTCGAGCGTAGGATCTGTCACTCTAACGGTGAGACAGAATTTTGAAATTTCCAGATTGATGTTCTATGTCCAAAACTCAAATTCAAAGCTACAAAACACAACCTTTGGGCCTCAAAACTTAAGAAACCACTTGTAAACTTATAAAACATCATGAATTAAGATTCATTACACAAAATCAAGGCCTGAAAACAAGATAATTTTCAAAACCAACCTTGAACAATATGGATCGTATTGTGCATGTGTTGTCAAAATTCAAACCTTCAAAACATGTACAAATGGAGTGTTAAAGTGCAAAACCACAATGGGCTCCCATATTTGAGCAGAAATAGGTCATTTCATGTATGAATTTGTTGAAATCAACACTCAAAATCCATGAAATGCACATACATGTATGGCATGTTCATCTTCTCTACATTACTAGCTCAATTCTTGATAACTCAACTTAATCCTCTAGAATTTATGCATTTGTTGGCTCAATTACATAACTAAAGGGTTGAATCTTTACCTTAGATGTTCAATTATGTTGTAGGTGGCCATTCGGTTGAGGTTCCAAGCAAATTCTTCCAAATCTTTCTCAATTGCCCTTATTGAGTTCAAATCTCTCTTGGTACTTCTCCCTTACACATTTGGAGCTCAAGAAGAAAGAAATGAGAGTGTAAAGTGTATCCTAGTGGTCTCATATGCCTTTTTTTTTTTTTTTGGGTGAATAAGTCTTAAAATAAAAACAGGAGAACAAATACACGAATACAAAGGGCATGCCCCAGGACCTAGCCAACTATACAAAACAAATAAAGACAAAAGCCAAAAACAAAAAAAGGATGAAGAACAAGGAACTGTAAACAAAAGGCAACAAGCCCAACAGACTAAGAATACAAGGGGTCTCATATGCCTTATATAGGCTTAATTAAGAATACTAATTAAACTTAGCTTAAGCTAATCAAATTGACACTAATTATTCTAATTAATTAGATTTAGAATCAAATTTGAATTAAATCTACCATAAAATTCTAAAAATTCTAAATAGCATAACCCTAATCAATTTCGTGATGGGATCAGATAAAGCCTTCAATTCATGAGAACAAAAGCGAAACACAAACAAATGTTCCTGCAACAGACATATATAAACACAAGTAATGCAATACTCATACAATTAATTCAGAATTTCATCTTAATTACTCATTAAGCATTCTTAATCATGGTTTAGTGGCTAAACATAGTTCAAGGTTATTACAGATACTCTTTCAAAATGCTCCCAAACAGTACTAGGCATGCTCCTAGATGATGATGTTGTTATTAGAAGAAGGATATTAGGTACAGTAGAAAGCGAATCAATAGATTCATGTTGTGTATATGCACCAATATCGACATAAATATTAGGAATAGTAAGATCCATAATAATGTAAGTAAAATAATATATACGAGCAAACAATTAATCAAAATAATGAGTAAATAATAAAGAATTTCGGAATAACAACTAATATATCATAAAAAAATAAGTAACTAATAAATATTAATTCAAATAATTAATATTACCGATTGGCGAATGCAATACAAAAATTAGCTTCTTCTTATAAATTTTTTGTTTTTTTTTTTTTTGGTGCACAATTACAATTGCCAGTTAGGTATGAGACTTTAAAATTCTTTGAGATAGTTGAGAGAGAATAGGAGTTTGAGAGAGAAATTTGTTTGTGAAAAATAAATGGAAGAGGGGTGATATTTATAGTAGTTTGAAGGAGGAAGGGGTTAAGTTATAATAATAATAATAATAATAATAATAATAATAAATGGTGGCCATTGGTGGGAAATGGTCATTTGACCGTTTGAAGAAATTTTATTATTTTCAAATTTTTTTACCATTCGACACTGTGCATTGGCATGGAGTTGTTGGGGGTAGGCCGGGCTGAATGGGAAAATTTTTTAGGGTCGAATCAGGTCAAGTTGTGAAATAGATAGCCTAGCCTAGGCTTAGGGTCTCAGGCTGGGCATGGGCCCGAGCCTAGACGGGCCTAACTAGGCTAGGCCCACCTGAGCTGCAAGCGGGCTTCGGGCGGCCGAACCTATTTTACACCCCTACTAACATCATATTTGTTTATATTATATAATATATAATATATGAGACAAGATTATGATACACACTCTTCAAAGAGAGTGCCATATGCATTTTATAAATACAAAAGAAAATGATATAATTCTATACTTTTTAAGTCATAATTAAAAAAAAAAATCATAACAAAATACAAAAATGTAATAATCAAATACCTTAAAATAATGTTATTACTAAAGAAAAAATTTATAATAATTACAAAAGAAGATGACGTAACTAAAAGTACATATATGATAAGTAGGTATGTATAATAGAATTTCCCTAATATATGTGTTTGAAAAAATTTAATTGTTTAATAATATTTTAAATTTAGTCAATCATGACCTTGTGCTGAGGTCAATTACTAATAAAATTTAATTAGAAATTACTCTTCTTTCTTCAACGAAGTTTCGTTTTAGTCAATTATGACCTTGCGGTAAGGTCAATTACTAATAAAATTTAATTAGAAATTACTCTTCTTTCTTCAACAAAGTTGTTGGGTGAATAATTTCTTCAATAAAGTTGGGCCAAACTGTTGATTGCACTGATCATCTCCTCCTTTGTAGTTCATTTTTTTTTTCTCGTCTATATTTTTGAATATTTTAATCAATTTAGTTTTTATTTTTTTATTTTTACCAATTGATAAGAGAGTAATTACAAATATAAAAAATATTTATATTATCAAATACAACATCCATAATGGAAGAAAAATAAACCACTACCACAAAGATCAAATTCGTCTCCATAGGACGTACCCAAAATCTCATACCACAAAAGGTAATGGAAAATGATTCGTAGCTCGAATATATTGGGCTCGGTTGGCTCGAAAGTCCTCTCTCAGCACTCTCACCTCTCTCTCACTCGCCTCTCTCGCCTCTCTCACCTCATCCCTCTCATTCCTCTCGCCTCTCTCACCTCATTCCTCTCATTCGATATATCTCTTTCAAGAACTTCCAATTTGTCTCTTGAAGAAGTCTGAGCAACGACAAGGCGGTGGACAAGCGGCAGCGGAGGGCGAGCAGCGGTGATGGGTGGCAGTGCGACAATGATTTTGAAAATCATGTTTGATGATGATGATGTTGTGTGTTGTTGTGGTAGATCTGTGTTTGGTTTTTTTTTTTTTTTTTTCATTTTGATTTTGAAAATCTGTGTTTGGTCATAAATATGTGTTGTTGTGGTTATTGTTGATGTGGGTTTGGTTTTTGGTTGATGATGGATGATTCTCTCTCTCTCTCTGGTCCTCTCCTCTCCTCTTCTTTCTTTCTTTCTTTCTTCTTCTTTCTTCTGCCAGTTATGAGAAAAGAAAAAAAAAAATCAACGACGTCATTTTGAATTCGGGTCAATTTCGAGCTCGGAAGTTTCGAACTACCGAGTCAAATGATACCCTGATTTAATCAATTTAATTGTTACATTGCTCTAATGTAAATATCATATAACAATTCAAAAAATTTGAGTTGTTCCGGCATTATTTAAATGCATGTTAATAATTCCAATGTAATAATAAAATATCATTTCGTATTTGAAAAACATTACTTTATTAAAAAATTTATACAAAGTATCGCATTAAAATGATGTACGGTGTTGTTTTTATAATTAAAGGTATATTAAATATACTTTTTATTTTATAGTGATAAGTTTTAATTTAATTAAATTATTTTTTATAATTTTTTGTTTTTATTTTTGTTTTTAAGCGATATAAAGTGAAGAACTTATTCCAAAGCTGTAATAAGAATTTTCTTCATTTGTATTTGTTTTTTTGTGGGTATTTTCAAACATGCTTGCTGTTTGTCTTTTCCCATGGAACCTACGACATGATGGCTCAATTTTTGTTTTTTGTTTTGTTTTTTTTTTTTTTTTTTGTATGAATAAAGCGGCATATGAGGTTAACGATTAGTGATCCATTAAAGTTTGCTTGTTTATTGATTTTTTATTATTTTTTATAAAAAATAAAAGTTAGAAATAGTAAATTTCTATCAAATAAATAATTAAATATCTCGCATAAATATGAAATTTTTACACTAATATAAAATATTTAATTATTTATTTAATAAAAATTTAAAACCTTTACCATTTTTCTTTTCAAATTCACATTCAGCGTCGAGTCAAAGATAGGCGTTAAAGTCAATAAAAGTTAGGAATATTTAGGCCATGTTTGGTAAGGTTTATTTAACTTATTTAGGTTTAGAAAATGAAAAATTCCCTAATTTACCTCTCCCTAATCCTCCTAATTTTCATTTTTAGAAACTGTTTTCTTTTCTTTTTTTTTTTTGTTTTCTTTTTTTTTTTTTTTTTACTTGTTATGGATATTAGGGATTGAGGCCCCCGATTTGAGGCTCAATCACGCCCTTTTCGATTTTAGCTTAATTTAAGCTATTTTAATGTGTTTAATTGACAACAATACAACTTATAACTTTTTATAAGTAAAAATCAACTTATTCTTTGAGTGAGGAGGAAAAGCAATTTATAAGTCAAAAATCAACTTATATTCATAATTATAAGTTATAAATTATTAAAATATAAATTATAATTCTTTCTCATGATTCTACTAAGCAGCCTTAATATTTCTAGTAATATGTATACGCGTGAAGACCAGCTTGTCAACGGTGCTGGTCATCTTTCCTTCATCCGAGTTATTACCCCCTTGGTTGAGAAATTATAGTTTGATTCAGCCAAATTCAAATGATGCTCTAACATGTAATTTATGAATGATATTATACACATTAATTAGTATATATAATATTATATTAATAAATAATATAGTATAAATTTAAAAAATTTAAGTATTTATAATTTATATAATAAATAGAGTCAGTAATGATAAATACACTATTGTGTACACTAATTGGTGCATATAACACTACCGATAATTTATTAGTTAAAATAATGGATTTCATTAAAAAAAAAAAAAAAAAAACATATTCTTTTATGAGAAGATAACATGACAAATGTCATGATTTGTGTGGTTTGATTGGAATTTAATTGATTAGAATGTAGGGATTGGAATTTAATTAGATTGGATGGTTATTTCTTTGCTGATTGTGGGTTGTGGAAAAAAAAAAAAATTTATTAATTAATTGTGATCTCTAATTTTACCACCAAAAAAAAAAATTACTGAACAAATCCTATTTTACAAAAAAAATTCTAATTTTTTAACAAAACAATGATGAGTGAGGGTTCCCATTTTTTTTTTAAAATAAAAAGCATCCATTTCAAGTTTCAATAATTTATTTATTGAACAAATAAATATTATAATATTAGTTCCGTGCGCCCTATCTAAGCTTGTAGAATTAAAACTTGTATATTCATCATCTGATCGAAACTTGCCTTTCTTTTTTCTTTTTTTTCTTTTTTTCAATTGTTAGAGCGATATTTGTTTGCTCATTACATCAAAACCACTCATTTGAGGTCGTGTAGAATCGGATTGGGTGGGTTGGGCAGATTGAGCAAGTTAGTTGAATGTTTGCCCAACTCTAGATTTAGATGAGAAATGAAATGAAATGAAATTATTGTCATTTCCCACTATCATATTTGAATGAGTAATGGGCAATATTAATATAGCGATATGGTTGGAATTTCATTTTTCTTTATTTGTATCTTAATAGGAATATTATACAACTAATGAGGTTATTCCACACCAAATCTCATCATTATGACATAAACAAGTTTCACTTCTCATTATTTCTCGTAATTTCTCACAAATTTATACTATTCGAACATTAGAAAAGTATAGCTTCTCTTCATTTCTTATCATTTTTTACCAAATCACTCTGAAAAACCTATGATTTGTGATTCAAAATAAATTTAATTCCAACAATTCTCAAACAAACAAAACTAATAGTCTAAATCATCTAGCGCATACGAAAATAATTTAGATTGTTGTTCCACAATCAATAAATCGACACAAACGATTTGTACGTGAAAAAAAAATCATAGTTTAAGCACCTCCAATTGTGATAAAAAAAAATCACAGACGAAACGCCACTAATCAATCTACTATGAATAATGAAAATACACAAGATTACCAAATAATTTACCCAACACTCTATAAAATTGTCTTCAACAACTTGTGCCTCTTTCACCAATGCCTTCGTCTCGGAATTGATTAGTCTGATGTTGAATCCACAACACCCACATCGAATCCATGATAACGAGCTACTTCAAACTCCTTGAAAGGCTTCACGCTCAAATCTTCGGAATCGACCAAACATGAACTCTTTGATATGAATGATCAAAAAACCCTTTGATGTAAACAACTTAGATCATAAGATAAACTGACCAAGACACTAAAGGAAACAAGCAAAGAACGTCTAGAGAGAAACACTAGCCCTCAAAAATATGATCTAGAAGATGTAACCCTAAATTTTGTCGTTCGCATAGCTTTATAGAGAACAGGGTGTCGAAGACCGCTCAAGCCATGGAATGGTCGCTTGAGCAATGTGTCTCATACATGTGAAAGCCATCATCGATGTCGCTTGAGGCACCAACAAGTTTGCTCAAGTGAACATTGAACTCTCCCAGTACTTTTGCAGACTAGTTAAACTTCTGGGAGTAAGGGATTCTTCGCTTGAGCGACCATTACATCGCTCTACCAATCCATGATAAAATAGACCACATATCACAACAGGAAAAAGTGTTTGTTTGCAGAATTGACAACACAAGGGACCTAACAATCTCCCTCTTTGTTAATTCCCGAACAAAACACATCTAACATTTAAATCCCAACAAACTCACGCACTAGACACAAAACAACCAAAAATGAACTCAACCATTCTACACATCACCTTCTAACCATAGTGAATAAACCACCCGCAAAGAAAACTTTGCATAAACATAAGCTATAAAGAAATGAACAATTAATATGATTAGCAATGACAAATAAAACAAGTAGACCATCCAAAATTCAAATGCAATATCCAAAAATAATATATTCCCCACCATCCAAAATCCCATAATAAACCAAAATACTCCCCATTTTTGTTTGGGAGAGACAAAGGAAGCAATCAAGTGGTATCGACAAACTATCAAAATAAGAGAAACAAGATATGTCCATAAAGTACAAATAACAACTGTCAAAAGTAAAGAAACATGGATAAATAGGAAACCATCATGGATATGGTGGGGGTGGAGGAGGTTGCTGCTACATCTGAAGCATGGAAAGAATCTGAGCAAGCTGGATAGATGACTGGTCCACAGAATGCTCTAGGTGACCAGAATAGTACGAGCATCGGTGGATGTCTCTAAGTTCGTGAGATGTGCATCATATACATCTATCTGGGTGTCCAAACGATCAAAATGTGCAAATAAGGCCTGCTCTACTTGACAAAGCTGTCCCTGAATAGTACGAGCCAGAGGAGCTTGCTTCCTCTCACCAGCAATTGTAGTATCCAACTCGACTTCTTCATCCATTTGGTCGTAACTTGTACCAGAACCACCCACCTATGACATAGCCCTCTTTTAACATAAGCATGACTTTGGGACACTGTCTTTTTAGTGATAGGTTTGATTGGACACGCAAACTCATCATCGAAAGAAGTAGGAACAAAGATAGACGAGAGAATCTGATTGACAAGACACCCATAAGGAAGACCTAATGATTTTTTGCCTTCAAAAACAAAAATCATCTCTTCAACAATCATTTCTAGAAGATAAATGGAAAGACGACGGTCGATACAATAGAGCACATAACCTTGGTCCCGTGAAATATTAGAATTGTGGATTGTGACATGAATGTTGGCACAAACAATGATGCTCAAAAGGCGAAAACGATAAAGGAATTTGTTTTCTTAATAAGTGCCTCAGTAATCCAAGTCCGGGGTGTGCCACAGATTTCAGAAACCACCATGTCAAAATTAGCATTTCGATAAGCAAGGAATGGGAAGTGACAATCACGTACAGGGGGAATATCAAGATAGGACCGAATGAACTCCCCATCAACGTGAAGTTCCTTGGAACGAACCCAAGTTTTGAAAGAAGTCGAGACCGGATCAACAGAGTGAATGTTACAATAGAGTTCCCAGTCCCAACTGAGATCTTGTTGACCTGAGAAGAGTAGGACACGATCACCTCCTAATGCATCAAAAAGCAGAGTGAATGAGAATGGACTCGAAGGTGGAGGGTTGGAAATTTCACTCTAGATGAATGGTTCTAGACTTGTAAAAATCTTGAAATAAGGTAGCCTTTTCTTTAGATTAAAATTTGTTAGTGTTAAAGGAGAGTCGAGATGTAAACCCCGAGAACCCAAGTAAAACCACCAACAACCCCCGAAAGATTACCAATAGACAAGCCAGACATCCCCAAACATGTCACAGTTAAACCAACACCCCAAGTTCAAATACGAAGGACAAGGTCCCATTAGTAAGCAGTAGATAATAATAAAATCCAAGGACAACCACCAACAGGAAAATAGGAATAAACTAATCATGATTAATGATGTGCAAGATCAATATCCAAAGTGACTTAGTTACACAATTTAATCAAAGTACACAATAAAACCCTAGGGAAATAAATAAATAAATGAACCTGGATGGCAAAACAATAACTAGAAAGAAAGAAGAAAAAAACGGTAGGTGAATATTAGCGTGAAAACCCTAGGCATGGAACAATCAATACTGTGGAAAGAGAAAAGTAAGGAGAAGAAAATAACAAAAATAAAAATAAAATAAAGGGGACTTACCAAATTGTGATGAAGATCACAAATCCAAGGGCTAAAGCACAAGAAATCAAGACGTAAGCGAGTGAGCTCAGCAATGACAGGTGTCTGCCCTAGGAGAGAGAAGAGGATTTGGGGGAAAAAATGGAGTGGAACGGGCGGGTTCAACTATTTAAACCTGCACAGACTGCTCGAGCTACAACTTTGTCGCTCGAGCAAAGTCATAAAAATGCACGTTCAACACTCAAGCCAAGACTTTGTCACTTGGGCCCAAAAAACATGCTCTCAATAGTTCGTGCCACCTTTCAAAATATTAGATTGCGGTATTTACCACTCGAGTGCAAGAACCTTCGCTTGAGTAGTGTAAAAAATTCTAGAAGGTGTGCAAGAGTCTCAAATACAACCTACTGAGCATCCAAAATCCCTCATTCAAAGTTGAAACAAGGATGGATTAGTACGATGGCAATGATGGGATACTAAGATGAGATAATCCACACATCATGGAGCTCACAATCTTGCAAAATAGACAATATGATATCATGAGCAAGTCAAGTAAGCATATATCAATGAACATAGGTAGTATGTGAATGCACATCTCGAGGACAAACATGAGAGCTCACATATTGTGTGTGTGTGTGTTTGTGTGTGTGCAATCCTTGAGTGGCAATAGAATTTACACACGATTGAGGAAAGGCAAACTACTAGGGAACAAGGGGTATTTATTGAGTAAAGAAGGAGGCTCCCCCTCAATCAAAGAGTTAGTTTATTTATTTATTTATTTATTTTTACTTTTCTTTCTTTCTTTCTTTCTTTCTTTTGCGCATTCATTGGCAGTTTTCATGCTCAAGAGTATATAAACCAAACTAGAGAAGCATTGAGAAAATAAGGATGGCTTGGTTGGTGCCTCTAAGGTAACTTTTTTCTCATGCCTTGACTACAAAGAACTGAGGGGAAAGCCGTGGAGATGCAAAAATATGATAGGTGGTTAAGAAACTCAACATCACCCATTATATGCTAGTATAGGTCAATTCCTCTAGTAATACATAAGACACAAATGCTAGTAGTCCATAAAGAAATTTGATCACTTATGCGGAAACCCCTGCAATAGTTTAACTCAAGAATGTGTACAGAATGAAATCATGAAGGCAATGAGCATGTACATTCAAAATGAACTAGGGACAAGGACACATTAAACCTTGCAAGCAGCATAAGAGGTGGTCAAATAAATCTATGTTCAAAGATGACAAGTATCAATGATAATGAGATTAATATATCCAAGCACACAGAACACCAATCACACACAACCACTCATGCAGCAAGTTATACTCTAATTTATGAGCACTACTCAGTGGGTATATGTTCAAGAACAACAAGGCCCTCCTTAACTAACTCTCTAATGAAATGGTGGCGAGTGTCAATATGTTTAGTACGAGAGTGTTAGATTGGAATTTTGGAGATGTTGATGGCACTCGTATTATCACAGAACAAAGTGTACAATAATCATGAAGCACTTGCTTCATCCAGATCATTTGAGCACAGCAACTCCCTGCAGCTATATACTTGGCCTCAGCGGTCGAAAGAGAGATGGCATTCTGCTTTTTTCTATGCCATGCAACCAAATTATTCCTAAGGTAAAAACACCCTCCAGATGTGCTTTTGTGATCATCAACACACCTTGCCCAATCGGCATCAGAAAAGCTAGTGACATTGGTCGTGGTGTCAGACGAGAACCAAATCCCATAACCCAAAGTCCCACTAACATTCTTGATAATTTGTTTGATAGCTAGAAGATGAGACTTTTTAGGATAGACTTGATAACAGGCACAAACACCTACACTAAATGCAATGTCAGGTCAACTGGCTGTGAGGTACAGAAGACTCCCTATTATACTCCTATAAAGGATAAGATCAACATCGATTAGAGCAGTCTTTAGAGAGGTGAAGACTTCGTGCTCATGGGGGTTCGTTCATGCATGTTTGGTGACTCTAGAACTTGGCCACCAAGTTTTTGGCATGCTTGGTTTGGAAAACAAACATACTTGACAACAAGCTGCTTATTTGAAGCCCAAAGAAAAATGATAATTCCCTCATCATGCTCATTTCAAACTCATGTGTCATACAATCCGAGAAATATTTCACGAGAAATATTTCACAAGAAATCCAGATGTGGATCCAAACATAATATCATCAACATAAATTTAAGCAACTAGGATATGAGACTTAGTATGTTTCACAAATAAGGCCTTGTCTACACTACCCCTTTGAAAGTCATTGTCAAGTAGAACTGTAGTAAGTCTATCATACTTAGCTCGAGGGGCTTGTTTCAACCCATATAAAGCCTTGTCTAACTTGTAGACATGATTTGGAAATTTAGGGTCTTCAAATCTCTTTGGTTGCTCAACATAGGCCTCTTCCTTTAGGTACCCATTAAGAAAACCACTTTGTGCATCCATTTGAAACAGTTTAAATCCAAGAAAGCATGCAACAACAAGTAAAATACGAATAGATTCAAGACGTGCAACAAGGGCAAAACGTCTCATCATAGTCAACACCTTCTACTTGTGTATAACCTTAAACAACTAACCTAGCTTTGTTCCTAACCACTGTACCATTCTTATCAAATTTATTTTTAAATATCCGTTTGGTACCTATTACATTCATATCTCTAGGTCTAGGAAGAAGAGTCCAAACTTTGTTACGTTCAAATTGACCTAATTCTTCATGCATTGCATTAACTCAACTATCATCTTGTCACGCCCCTAACTTGCCCCTAAAAGTTTTGGCATGACCTAACCAGAAACAGACACTTAACCTGCCTTATAGAATAATCGGGGCCTGAATGGAAGCGCTAAAACAATAAAATAACGTGCAGATACATCCATTGAGCTACTACAAATAGGCCAGGACCACGATTGAAATTAAAACTCATAGTGGACATGCGTGATTAAGTTACATACACATCTACAAATTTAGCCCAGATTGGGCATTCAACAAAATACTCGATACAATAACTGGCTAACAAGCACTAGTACAAAATGACAAGGTCTACCAAATTTGCCCTAGCATGAAAAAGGCTTCCCCAAGTGCCTGGTTGTCCTTAGGTTGACAAAAGACATACGAAACGGTGCGAGGACGGACCCCCAAGTTGATTTCCCTACAGAATCAAACAAAATAACAGAATGAGACTAGCTCAGTGAATAATAATACTTAAGCAGTTTAAGTACTAATTGTAATTACAATGCATGATAGTACGTTCACAAATTGAGATCCAAAAAATGCGTCTAATATGATTTTACTTTCAGGACGGCCTCTGGCCCAATATTACAGTTATAACAGAACGGCCTATTGGCCCAGAATTATCGGAACAGCCTTATGGCCCAGAACAGCCTTTCGGCTCCTTTTGATTCAAAGATTCACAAGTTCACATTTCACATATCAGCCCTTGGCCTCATAACTTTTTAGTTCACAAAAGACTCGTAGCCATATTAATTCACAAATGGCTCTAAGCCACATTGATTCACAGACGGCTCTAGGCCACATTGGTTCACAAATGGCTCTAGGCCACATTGATTCACAAATTCATAATTTCCTTGGTACAGTCCAAAAGTTCACAAGATTTCACATATGACGTGCATAACTTCACAACCTTTTTGATGTTTCCACAAGTTCATAATGGTTCACTTATCCACAGCTTTACCATTTACATCCATAACTTCATAAAGATTCTCATTCATAGTGTAGCTATGTTTTGTATCACCACAAGTTTGACAACAAAGTGTGTAACGTCAAGACATAACGTCAATACATAATAAATTGCGTAAAGATTCATTGAGGTACTATTACTCACAGTGTTGTTGCGGAGAGGTGGTTCCTCCCGGAGTGTGCCCTGTACACAATCATAACTTATAAGTTAGTTCTCTTCTCTCTTAAATCAGTGAGAAACCATTCCCTGAGTCATTACACTTCATACGAATTTATAATCACTTTGAAAGCATCAGAAAATATTCTAAAGAGTCAAACGCATAAAGCTAAACAACACACTTTATTTACGAAAATAAGCCTCCTGCCGGCGCCACTTTGGCCGCTCGAGGATCAAATCCACCAAAGCTTTGGAAGGTTGATTTTCCCGCTCGAGCGGGCTTTCCTACGCTCCGGCGGACCAAGCAAAATTCCGGAAATCAGGACTCCCAATTTGAGTTCCCCCAACTACTCTTTTGCAAAACAACTTCAAATTTGGGAGAGTCAAGACCCATAACACTTGAAAAACAACTTAAATTTCCATCTAAACAAAATCTACGTGCAACAATACAAGATCAAGTCTGAAATTGAGATGAAGACCATGAGTATACACATACAAGCTTCATTCCTTAACATTTATGGTGATCTCCCCCAAATATAACAAATATAAACATGATACCATGGGGTAATGATACAAACTCAAAGATTGAAGTAGAATCTCATACAACACCTAAATTTGGTGTCAAAGTAACCCCTTGAGGAGAAACCCTCATTAATCAACATGATTCATACATAATCATAAATTATAAACCTTGAGTTACCATAACAAGAAGGACTTGAACTTACTTTGATTTAAATTCCACAACACCAACAATTTGCCAAGCTCTTTATTGAATTGCTTCTTTCCCCCCAATTCTCTTCTCCCCTCTCTCTTATTTTCTCTCTTATTTTTCTCTCCCAAAAAGGGTCTCACGTTTTTTGATCTTAGGGCCAAACAAGACTTGATATATAACAAAATATCAAAGCATATAAGACAAAAATCAATCGTTTTATCATTCCAAAATTGAAATTTCGTAAACATGCCTACTATTACTAGAAAATTATGCTGATCACAGATATATAATTAATTTCGGATAATTAAGCCGTTAAGATGCCCAATTTCTAAGTCAAACGTGTTAATGGTGACAAATAGTTTTCTTGTGAAACAGATAGACTTCTTTTAAACTTGGGATTTACTTACTTAGCCATAATTCCACATGGAAATTCACAATAAGCATATAACTATACAGAATAAGGAAGCCGAAAGTATCCTAGGGTCATAGACGAGGGTCGGGTTATTACACATCTAGTAAGGCCTATTTTACATTTTTAGGTTCAATTAAAGAAACATAATACATATGAGATACCTCATCCTGAATTTGCTTCCACGTTTTCATTCAGTCTGAGAAACTCTCAATCAGTTGTTGTATCAGATGATTCAGTTTCACCCTTGTCAATGGCTTCAAGATAGGACTGGTAGTGACCTGAGTAGTAGTGGTGGTGTCTCTTTATGCACTTTTTGACTAGGGCTTGCCATAGGAGTTGCTGCTTGTTTGCCTTCTTGATCATTGCCTTGTGTTTCTCCTTGACTTTGTTGTGCCATGTCTAGATTTTGAGGATCACCATATTCTTCCTCCTGTAAAGGTGATATTGGAGAACCTGTGTCATCTACAACCACATTGATAGATTCTATTATAGATAAAGTACAAGGATTATAGACACAAAAGGCTCTACAGGTGGTTAAATACCCTAAAAACATATCTTTATCACTACGGGAGTAAAATTTCCCCAAAGGCTCTCTATCTTTGAAAATATAACATTCATTCCCAAAAGTTTTGAAGTATTTTACATTAGGTTTCAACCTTTTTCATAATTCATATGGAGTTTGTAATGTGCCGAGCCTTAGATACACACAATTCACCACATAAACAGTGGTATTTAAGGCTTCAGCTCAAAACTTAGGAAAAACTTTCTTACTAAGGACCATGACCCTAGCCATCTCTTGAACAACTCTGTTTTTTTTCTCAACAACTCCATTTTGCTGTGAGGTACTGGGTGTAGAGAATTTATGCTTAATGCCATGTATATCACAAAAATCCAAAAACGAACTATTTTCAAATTCACAACCATGATTAGTTCAAATTATTATGATATGCCCGATAGAAACACCCTGTTCATTTTGGATTTTAAGGACTAAGGATTTGAAAGTATCAGACGTATCAGATTTTTCTCTTAAAAATTTTACCCGTGTAAAACGAGTATAATCATCAACAGTTAAAAAAATATATCTTTTACCCCTGATGCTTTCATTACGAGTGAGTCCCATAAGAGCCATATGAACAAGCTCAAGAGGATACTTGGTTGTTAAGCTATTCACTTTCTTGTGAGGGGCTCGAGTTTGCTTCCCTAATTGACATGGCCCACACACTTAATTCACATACTTACCTATTTTGGGCACTTCTCTCAATCTCTTTGTTGGCTATCTTAGTTAGGTCTTTGAAATTCATGTGACCTAATCGTTGATGCCATAGGTCAAGATTACTTATGATGGCCAAGTGACAAGTGAGATCATTAGTAGTGACAATCCCATGAGTTATCGGTGTCTGAACCCCATGCATGACAGTATTTCCTTTTTTATCCAAAATCTCACATTTATTTTTTTGAAAATAATACCTCATGATGTGAATCACACATTTCACTAATGCTCAAAATATTTGCTTTAAGGCCGTCAACAAGCAAAACATTTTCTAGATTAGGAAGACCGGGGACACTTATAGAGCCCTTACTAATGACTCTAGAGGTGCCACCATCTCCAAAGGTAACAATTCCTCTTTCATATTTTTCAATTGAAGTGAAGTAGGATTTGTCACCTAACATGTGACGAGGACACCCACTGTCAAGATACCACATGTGTGAGTCACGTGCTTTCAATGTAGTGTGAACAACAAAACAAGTTAGGTCACTCTTTCTTACCCATATATTTTTGGTCTTCACAGAAGGGGGACTAGCATTCTTAGTAAATGTCTTAGCGTTGTGAACACCATTATGAATCCTGGTATTCCACCTTGACATGTAAGGTTGTCTTCTAACCCATGAAGTATTAGAATTTCTAACATTTTGGGAGACTCTACCAAATAACTCAAAATAATAAAGACAAATGTGGCCATACCTACCACAATGATGATAAATAAAAACAGGTTTTACCTCCCTTTCTTTGGTCATACCACCTTTAGCTTGATAAAGAGGCTTCTCATCTAGTGGGATCTTCAGCTTGCCCTTGGCTTGAGTTCTTTTGTCATGAGTTGTAGGAGCATTTCTTTTTGATGTGTTGCATCACCACAGGCTATCCTACTTTTGTCACTGCCCATTTGTTGAGACCCAATGATGTCTTCAAGCGTCTTTGATCCTCTATTCCACATAGCATTTGTGGCTCTAGCATTTTTGAGTTCTTTCTCTTTTTGACTGAGTAGCTCTTCCAAGGCAACTTGAGACATCTTTAGGGATTCAATCTTTTCTTCATATGTGGCATAGATTTTCAGAAGTTCGTTCCTCTTGATCTCACAGGTCAGAAGCTCTGCACAGGGAGCTTGTCTATCATTTGAAATAATGATGACATTTGTTTTAGCTGTAGAAATCTCCTCCTTGAACTTGACATTCTCACTTTCACATGTTTAGAGTTTGATAGTGAGTTTGTCAATCAACTTGGATAAATTTAGAGATTCGCTGTATAGTTTTTTGTAAGCTTGTTGAAGTTCTTCACCATCTATCTCATCATTATCCTCTGAGGTTCATCATCTTCTTTTTCTTCTTCTTTCTTCTCAAGAGCATCCAGTCGAGCGACTAAGGCATTGATATGGGTATTACTAGATGGTTGTGAAGATGACTCCATTTCTTCATGGAATTGCATAAGAGCAACCTATGCATCCTTGGCATTCTTACAATGAGAGATCTGATTCTGTTTTTTTCTTCAAAAAGTGCTTCTCGAATGGTGTTCAAAACTCTTTCACTGCTCTCCATGTCAGCCCTTTCAACATCACTCCATTCCTCAGTCGGCTTGGCAACGTTTTGATTGGTGTCTGGATTGATCACAAAATGGTGCTTCAACATTCTCCTCAATTGTGCGCCAACCTTCAAGATCCCAAGCTTTAAGATAAACTCTTATTCTACACTTCTAGTACAGATAATTACTCCCATCAAAGGTAGGAGCACAATGCAGACTAGGCCTATGAGCAAACTCAACCAACTTGAGAGTTAAAAGAGTGAAGCTAGAGTAAAATGCCATGTAGGTACTATCTCTGTCTTCACCAGATTCGGTTTCCTCGACTTCTTCCTCTAACCCACTTTCATTATCCCAAGTCACTGTGTAGACTTTCTTTCGGCTCTTTTTTGAAGGACATTCAAGAGCAATATGCCCAAACCCTTGGCATTCATAGCAGTTGATTCATTGTCCTCTCATAGTCTTCTTTGTAGTCTTTGGAGCAACTTTGGGTTGAACAACTTAAGGTTTATCATTACCCTTGTCTTTAGAGCTAAAGTCCTTGAAATTAGGCTTCTTTTTCTTTCAAATTGTTTGTAAACACAACCATTATTTTGGACTCTAGGTCAATTTTAGCCTCAGGATTCTTAGCAGTCTCATGAGCACTAGTAAAGGCCACATTATCTTTTTGTTTTTTCTTTGAAATTAGATGGCTTCATAAGTCTGTAGGTTTCCAACCGACTGATCAAGCTTGAGGTTCTCAACATCTTGAGCCTCCTCTGTAGCTGTCACTTTTGATTGAAACCTATCGGCCAAGGACCTCAAAATTTTTCCAACCACTTTAGAATCAAGGATTTTTTCGCTAAGTGTGAAACAAGAATTCACGATGTCACTAAGTTTAGCATAAAAATCATCAAACATCTTATCCTCGTGCATACAAAGGGTTTCAAAAGAGGAGGTGAAGTTTTGACCTTTTAATAGCATAGTACCCTCATGAATGGTTTCAAGAATGTCCCAAGCCTCTGTTGCTACCTCACACATACAAATATGATGAAATTCTTCATGTGTAACAGAGTAAAAGAAAGAATTGAGCACTTTACTATTCCAACTTGAATTCTGATAATCAATTGTATCCCATTTATCAATTGGTTTGGCAATATTAACACCATCAATGGTAACCATAGGTTCACTCCACCCATAGATAATAGAGTGCCAAACTTTCTCAATAATTGATTTTAAAAATGCCCTCATACGAGCTTTTCAATAAGAATAATTTGTCCCGTCAAATAAAGGAGGTCTATGAGTGGAGTTACCTTCACGAATCGAATCCATTAACATAAATCACACAAAATCACACTCCTATAGTTTCTATAAAAAAAATAAATTAAATTAAAAAAAAAACATGAGTGACCCGCTTTGGTGCCATTTGAAAAATCTATGTGATTCGTGATTCCAAACATATTTAATTGCAAAAATTCCCGAACAAACAAAACTAACAATCTAAATCATCTAGCATGTACAAAAGTGATTTAGACTTGTTGTTCCACAATCAATAAATCAACATAAACGATTTTTATGTGGAAAAAACCACAGTTGGAGCACCTCCAATTATGACAAAAAAAATACAAACGAAACGCCACTAATCAATCCACTATGAAGAATGAAAATACACAAGATTACCAAACAATTTACCTAACACTTTGTAAAATTGTCTTCAATAACTTGTGTCTCTTTTACTAACACCTTTGTCTCGAAATTGATTAGTCTAATGTTGAATCCACAACACTCATGTCAAATCCACAACAATGAGTTGCTTGAAACTCTTTCAAAGCCTTCACACTCGAATCTTCGGAATCTACAGAACAAGAACTCTTTGATATGAATGATCAAACAACCTTCTGATATAAACAACTTAGATCATGAGATAAACTCACCAAGACATCAAAGGAAACAAACAAAGAACATCCAAAGAGAAACCCTAGCCCTCAAGAATATTATCCAAAAGATGTAACCCTAAATTATGTCTTTTGCACAGCTTTATAGAGAACAAGATCACGAAGACTGCTCGTGCCATGGAATAGTCACTTGAGCGGTGTGTCTCATACATGTGAAATCCATCATCGACGTTGCTCGAGGCACCAACATGTTTGCTCGGGCGAACATTGAACCCTTCCAGTACTTTTGTAGATTGGTTAAACTTCTAGGAGTAGGGATTCTTCACTTGAGCGACCATTCCATCGTTCAAGCGGTCCACGATAAAACAAACCACATATTACAATAGGAAAAAGTATTTATTTGTTTGGGGAATTGACAACATAAGGGACTTAATACCCTCGATCTGTGTGGATTGTTAATCTCTTATATTTGATTTATTGAAATGAAGTGGAATGAAATGATTATCTCAATATCCATTCCCACATTTAGTTCATTAAGAAAATAATATAAAATATATTATAATTGTGTTAGGGAATGGTTATTTCATAAAAGGATTAAAGATGCATTTAGATCATAGATTTGGATAGGAATTTTGAAAAGGAAAGGGAAAGGTTGGGTGGAATATAACTATAATATTTTATTTACATTTCACCAAAATTTTGCTTTGTTTTTTTTTTTTTTTCAAATTCATGATTCAAACACAGCCTAAGAAGTGATTATTTCACTCCAATCCACATTCATTTAAGTTACACAAACACTACCTTAATTAAATGGTCATTTACTTTATGGAAAATTCTATAGTGTATACCATATGCATCTTGTTATGTATTTTTGTGATGTATTACGTATTTTTTGTGGTAATATTACATATTTTTCTAGTAGGAGTTACGATAATTGGTGGTTAAGAAATTAAATTATGTTTTTTTTGTGATACTATTACGTATTTTATGATACTATTACACATTTTGTGTTTATAAAATATTTGGATAAAAATGTGTAATATTACCACAAAAATGCGTAACAATATCATAAAATGTGTAACTTTATTTCTAAACTACAAATTGTTGTAACTCCTATTTAAAAAAAAAAAAGCGTAATATTTACAACAAAAATATTTAAAATTTATCACAAAAACATGTAACAATTGCATATGGTACACACCTTTTGAAGGGGGTGTGTATCCTTGCGTTTCCCTTTTTGTAGCAACCCTAAAAATTTAATTATCTTATAATTCCATATCAGTGTTATTAAATGATAATTGGAGAAATTTAGGAATTATTTTGTATCATTATTCATAATATGATATATAGGTAAATTGTTTTATATCTTGAGCTACCATAAATTGTTTTGTAAAAATTGTACTTTGTATACTATTTTAGTAGTTCAAATGTATTATTTGTTTAATGAACCCTATTTGTGTAAAAAGGAAAACTCATGGATACAACTATTTATTAAATATGATTATGACTATGATTTGGTAAATGAACATTTGAATAAATGTGATGTCCCAAGTCTTGGACTCAATCGGTATTGCATAGTCAAATAGTTTGTTTTACTTTTGGCGTTTTGATTATCATGTTGTGTCATTGAGATTTCAATTTTACTCTTACTTAACCTCTCTTAACGTTTCTGGGGTAGAATTTTGAGTTTCGAGTGTAAGAACATGTATCGGGGTGTAGAATCAAATTTTGACTTTGGCTAGCAAAATCGCTCGTATGAAAGCACTAAGTGAATTTAGGAATTTATGGGCAGAAAAACGCTCATGTGGATTTGGTAACCGCTCGTGTGAATTTGGTAGAAATCCTAGGTTCATCTCTAGCTCAAACCGCTCGTGATGGATGTGTAATCCACTTGTGTAGATTTAGATTTCCACTTGTATGGAATTTGAAACCACTTGTGCAATTTTTCATGTGTCTATCTTGAATTTTTAGTCATTTTCCTCAAATCTGGTGCCCAAAACGTGTTGTACTCAATTTTTTCATCTCTCTCTATATATATATTCATCTTTTCTCCTCCATCTATCTACAAACCCATCCAAACTCAAACTTCTCTCTAAGATTTAGCAACAGCTATCAAGATTTTGATAGGGGTTCTTACACCAAATCAAAGAGGGCTACGTTTTCACCGATCAAATTAAGATTTCATCGACATTGAATTTTAGGGATTTTCGCTCCTCGCTCTCCTAACCTTGTGGTAGGGATGTTCTTAGAGTTATAAATATATTTTTGCAAGTCTATGGTTGTTTGAAACCATTTTATTATATTTTTGAACTATGGTTTTGGGTTCATGAGCTCTAGATGATTTAAAAGTGGATTTCCTCTGTGCTTCGTTAAACTTTTGAGAGTATAAGTTATATTGTTAAGTGTGAGTCTTGTTTTGGAAAAATCCTTTCAAAAAAATGGGAAAAATTTAGTTTTGTGGAAACCCTAAAAATTGGGAATTTAGAAAAAAAATGTTAAGATGTTGTGAAATTTATGCTTGATAAAGTATTATGGTGAATAAATGATGGAGGGATTGCTATATTTGTAACTAATGTGTGATTCCATGAAAAAAAATGACAAATGATTGATTTTAAAGCTTGATGAATAGTATATTATTTGGTTGTCTTAAAAAGACGAAATTTGAAAATGGTGATTAACATGTGGAGAATGCATGTCATACGATATTGTTATTTATCACTCGGAAGACATATTGTGAAATTAGATTAAGAAGAGATGTGAAAATTTGATCACAATGGAAGATTGTGTGGTGGAATTGAGAATGGGACAACTATAATGCATTGTTACGTGTTGCCTTGTCATTCCATTTCATTTTCATTATCATTGATTACGAATTGGCATTTGAAAATAATGCTTTGAGAAATGAATTGTTTTGTAAAGCAAGATCATCTTGAATTGTTTTGGGGTAAATATGTTGATAAGTCCGGATATGGGGTATAGTTTGGTAATGGTTAAGTTAACCTGAGTATCCATGGTGAAAGACCAAAAACACGCTCAGAGTAGGTATGATGTATCTTCCGGTTAGAAGCCGGTAAAGTTGCAATTGGTAGTACTTGATATGCCTACTTTCAGACATCAGCCTAGGGATAACCTGAGTCATATTTACCACTCCTTGAATTATATTGAAGTTATTGAATTGTTGTGTTTTCAAATTAGCATTGTGCACAAGATTTCCAAATGATAAAGAAATACATTTTGAGCATGACATGACATATGCATTTCTCTCAAGAGACTGTATAAAATGTATATAATTTGTTAAGATCTTTCTACTAGGCTTTGTGCTCACCCTAGTGGATTTGTGCAGGAAAAGATGTGGTGATTTCCCTGAGTTAAAAGCGTGGGGTGTCTTTTGAGGGCACGAGACTCTTCTCTTTTGTTGTTATTTTAACAAGCCGAGAGCTTTATATGTATGGGCTTTGATAACCATTTTATGTAACTGGGCATAAGTCTTGAAACTTGTAGGGTGTGAGTGCATTAAATTGTGTTATACTCGTAGTGTCACATGCTATAAATTCATGTTCTAGGAAATGTTGAATATATAATTGCATGTTGAATACTTTTGTTAATCTTTGGAGTATAATTAATACAAATTTGGAGATTTAATGATGAGGAATTATATCTCATATACATATATATAATGGAAATGATTAAGTCGGGAACAAGATCATGTTGATGGAGTAAATTTGAGTTTTCTTACGTTAATTATTTGGAGGTGTGTAGACACCCTATTTTTGATCACCCTTAAGACTTGGACACTACTGATGGTTTACTTGGTGATGAAAGTTGTGCAGTGCAAATGTTCGATTTCTTCGGCAAGAGGAGAGTCAAATCCCAACTTCATACCCCTTTTGGACCAAAACAATCTTGATCAAAAGATTTTAGACCTTGAAACCCTCTCTTTCAAAATAGTTTTTGAAAAAGTTCATACGATGTTCCGACGCTCGCATTTTGTTAAATGTTGCGCTTTCTAGTAAATCGAGCAAATGACAAAGTGGAAATGAATGAAAGAGAGATGAAATCTTTGAAAAATCTTTCAAAACACCTTGTTTAGGGGTTTGGAGTTGAGGAAAATTGGAGAAGAGGGAAGAAACCCAGTTGGGGAAAGAGTTGGGCATGAACCATTAAAAGAAAGTCGGACAGCCCTCGGGAGATCAAGCCTATCCTTTTGTATACTTGGATTTAAGCTATGAGACCACCACCATTGGAAACAAGACTTCTGGGGCTTCATTTTGCACTCAAGAATCTCCTAAAGACGAGTCCGGATGGAGGAGATATGATTGTTTGAAGTTGGGAATTATTCCGGTTGGACCGAAACTGAGCAACCTTCACTAAAAGAGAAATATCTCTTAGCACACTTTGAATTTCGATACAAGTCTGCCACCATTGAAAAACTTACTTCTGGGGCTTCATTTTGGACACAATAATGACCTGAAAAGGAATCCATATGAATGAGTTATGCCCATTTGAAGTTGGACCCGCAGAGCAGAATGTCCTATCGGCCACAAATGTGCACAGTCGGCCATGGAGATGGCCGATCGGCCATCACAAGTAGCAAGTCGGCACCAAAGATGGCCGGCCGGCCAAGAGTGACACAAACTCAGAATTTTTGAAGATATTTATCCTCCAGCTGTTTCCAACTTGCTCCAGCTGTCCCACTTCAGATATTTTTGACCAAGCTCTTGCTTTTGCTATATATGGAGGCTATATCTCATATTTTGCAAGGGGGAGAACATTGAAGCAATTTTGGGAGCCTCTCTCTGTAAAAAATTCCTCTCTCTCTAGAAATTTCAGAGCAAAATATCTGCCTCTCTCTCTGTAGTTCACTCTCTCTTGCTCCTTTTGTGCATAGAAATGCATAGAAGTACATAGAAGTAGAGAAATACTTCTAGTTTGCATACACTTCCTTCATCAAAGTTGCATGTCATTAGGCTGAGGTCCCTTGGAACCTATTTTTGGGCTGTTGAAGGGTCATTTGAGCCAAGAAAGAGGCCATTTTGCTGCTGTGCTTCAAGGGTAAGCAACTCTCCTCTTTTGTATTTGTTTTGCACACTTGCTTCACCATCCATTTTCCATTGTTTTGGGCTGTTTTTTGGGGTGGTGTTGAACTACAAAAAGGTTTGATTTTCAGTCCTAAAAATGTTGGTTTAAGCCTTGTTTGGCTAGGGGGTGTTTCCTCCCTTTTGCTCCTTGGCTTGTAAGACCTTTTGAGCCATCTCTCAAAGCTTTTCAAACAACCTCTTTTTTTCCTTTTAACCACTGAAATCCAAGGGATTTTCAGTAATAAAAAACTTGTTTTGAGGCTCAAAATAGGAGGGGGTAGTCCCCTCCTCCTCTTGTCTTGTTAGTATGTGTTGGTGGCCAACCAAATGAGCATATGTTTTTACTTCTTTGTGGCTTTGTTTAGGCTCATTTTTCTGACTTTTCAGACCTGTCATAACTCTGTTTTTGGCTGTCTTGGTCACCTCTTGCATGCTTGTTGCACTTATAGTATAAATCCTCTTTGCTAGCCTTACATGCTTGATGTTGTAGCCTATTATTTTAGCATGTATTGGCTCCATTCTAGCACGTTTTTGATAATGTTTTAGCATGCTCTAGGACTGTTTTAAGCCTTCTTGGCCGTATGATGCTTGTTGTGCATGCTTGCAGTGCAATAGCCTTGACTAGCTTTGAGTTTTAAGGTATCTTGCATGCTTGGCTTGAGATATTTGCATGTCTTGGCATCATTTGGTATGTTATTTCAAAGCATATAGTGTTGTCACACTTCCATATTTTTCACTCTTTAACTGCTCTTGAGAGTTACACCTCTATACCTTGTTTGTGAGCCATTGCATGAGCATCATTTTCTAGCCTTTCATGCTATCATCTCAGCACATTTTGGCCATTGTTTTGGCATGCATGAGGTCTGTTTAGGGCTAGTTTAGTCCATTGAGCATTGTATTGCATAGTTCTAGTGTTGTGTCCTTCACTAATTTCAATGTTTAAGCCTTCTAGCATGTTGTACTTGAAGTGTTTGCATGTTAGAGTCTTGTTTACCATACTGCTTTAGCACTAAAAAATCTGCCATTTCTTCATTTTTTATTTGTTTTGAGGATTGGTTAGTCTTGAGGTTGTGTTTAATGCTTGGGATTGAGGCATATGCTTAAATGGCTTCAACCCTCTTTTGAGGGTTACTTCTAGTCAAAGGCATTGGTCTCCCATGCCTTAAACCATTCTCTTTGATAGACCTCTCTCTCATTAGAGGACTCTCATATTTGGACAAGTTGATTAATGAATGGATTGGTAATGTTAAAATGCGTAAACAAAATCAATCAAGTAAAATGTGCCAAGATAAGCATGTTGCATATGTGCATTGCATTGTGTTCAACCAGACGTTATGTTGAACACAAGGTGAATTGGTCCATTTCATACTTGAAGTGATGAAAATGGGCCAATCCCCTTTGTCTCCATTGCCTTTGATTATCCATGATAAGGTGATGGTCCAAGTGTCTTGTTTGTCGTGCATTTATTGAGTTTGTGCAAGCTAGACTCTTGGCCATCATGCATTGAGATGCGTGATTGGTGGCTCGAGAGTCGAGCACTACACTCCTTTAAGCTTGAGACATGATAAGAAGTGTGGTTGTACACACATTCCCTTGCAAATACACTGCCATGCCTCTGTTTGTGCTCTGTTGTAGCAAAAGGAGAAATTGTAGGAAAAAATGGCCAACCGGCCACCAGAGCTGCCGACCGGCCACCAAGGCTGCCGATCGGCTATCAGAAGTGGCCGATGGTCATCAACTCTGGTCGATGGCCACCATCTTTGGCCGATCATTCCTCAGCATGTTCCTGAGATGGGTGAAAAGTAACCTGGAAGTTGGCATAATTTTTAGAAGTACAAAAGTGTGCAAACAGAGGCGTGCATCATTCATTGGTTAGATTAGGGCATATTTCGATTAGCATACCTTATGCTTTGCATACGTGCATCATTCATTTGTATTGCATGCACCAGGCTCAGCGCATTATACAAACTACATTGTATTTCAATACTTACTTGAATACATGTTATCAAGTGTTGCATTCATTTTCCATCTTAGAATAGCCGAGCCTACTTTAGTCGCATTTTGCATGTGTTGCATTAGGCATCTTAACATAGCTAGGATCATGCATGATTATTAACTAGTTTCTGTTTTGGCTCGGAGTACACTGTGAGTATTTATGCTTTAGCATCATTGCATGTGTGTAAGTGACTGCCATGATAGCATGCTTTCCATAAGACTAACTGCTTAAGTGTTTAACTGCATGAATGTCTGTGAATGAAGGCTTTATTACTTGAATTGGGACAATTCATCAAATGTGCATTTTAAGCCCACTTGAAGTGGCAAATCATCATGTTTTAAGCCCACTTGAGGGTGACAAATCCGCGTTTTAGCCTACTTGTGAGTAGCAACTTCAAACTATTTTTGAAAAATAAACATGAGATGTTTTATTCCAACTTAAGCGATTTGGTCTATTCTTGTATCCTGTGCACATCACATAGTAATTCTAGATTAATAACCGGAATAAGAACACATGTTCTTTCAAAAACAACATATCATGATTAGTAGAGACCGATCCTTTGATCGGGCGAGCGGGGGTACTTATTTCATGACCTTCTCCCCTCGTACCTAAGTTCCCGAGCTGAGGCAACTTTGATGATGATGGACACGTGGCCTTAGGCACGAGTCAGGGTTTTCTAAATTTCCCAAAATAAATATTTAGGTGGCGACTTTGAAATCTGGCAAAGTAGTCCATGTTTGGCGCTTTTGATTAAAATTGATTTTTCAAAACGATTTGTCGGATTTGGACTCTTTGGTGATTTATCAGTCTTACATTGCACTTTGTGAGATTAGATTCAGAACCGTAACAGGAGTCCGAACTGTAGTAGCTAGAACCCAATTTGCGCCCTCTCCGAAAAGGGGGCGCGTGGAGCGAGTTCGGGCGGTCTACAAAGTGTTACGAAAAATGTTTTTGTAAGTAACATGAAGGAGGTCTCATGCCTTAGGAGACTTTAATAACCATTGGCTCTATTTGTTATTTCTACAATCCATTGGTGTGGAGCAAAGTACTGTGCGGAGTTACGTGCTATACTATTGTGGGACCAACTTTTAGAATTCATAAGAGTTAAGTCTTAAGTCCATACATTTGTACTGTCATGGACCTATTTAACTCTCTGTTCTGTTCTACCCGTGGAATGGTTATTCGTTCCGTATTTGGCCTAAATGTTTATCCACAATGATTTTCTAACCCTTATACTCTTGGTAAAATATTTTGTCACTCTACAATTTGCTGATTTTGGGAATGAAACTATGGGATAGATACACAGTGCACTTTTGTAATATTTGTAAAGATAGACCTATTTGATTAATGACATTTTTGTTATAAATAATTAAAAGCTTCGATATATATTTTGGTACCCTACATAACTAATTATTTTCACATGCGTTATTTATTTAATTGTTCTGCAATTGGCCTTAGGTAATCACAGCTATTGGCCAGTCGCAATGTCTAACCCTTGAATAGTAGGAGCGAGTCGGGATACTCTTAATTAACGATTTATTTTTTTTTTGATAGGTCACTTTTAATGAGCTAAACGTAAAGTTAGACATTACGAGGGAATTATCATTCTATTTCACCTTATCTTAACCATCTAACTATAGAATTAGAGTATTTTTTTTTTGTTTTTAAAAATCTTTTAATAGGAATGTACAAAAAAATTTGGAAATCAGTAAATAAGTTTAAAGGTAACATTGAACGATTTGGTCAGTGCTAGGTGTCTCGACAAATTGAGGCTTGAATGTCTTGAATTTTTTTTTTTTTTTTTGAAAGAATGGTTATGTGTAGGGTGTGCTAAAAAATTAGTCATTTTGCACAAATGCAGCCTATGTGGTTTGATACGATGAGCGAGTTGGGTTGGATTGGTTATATGATAAAATTGACTGATCAGTTAAATTACTAGTTAAAATTTGTTAATTCCATATAGTTTTGTACGAGTCCCTGCTATATTTTTTTTTCTAATTTTAAAAAATATAGTAGGGACCCATACAAAACCATATGAAATTAATAAAGTTTAACCAGCAACTTAACTAATCAGTTAATTTCATCACCCAACTAGTCTAATCCAACTCACTCACATTATTAAACCACACAAGCTGAGTTGGTGTCGGATGTCTAGTTTTTTGGCACATCTCTACACATAACTACCCTTCCAAAAAAAAAAAAAAAAAAAGCACACACACAACCAAACCAACACAACCCAACAAATAAAATAAAATAAAATAAAATAAATTTCAAGGTATTCGAGCCTTGATTTGTCAAAGCCCCAAGCATTAATGTTGATTTTAACATTGAACGGTTCAATTAATGTTTAAAAAATAGTAATAATAGTTATGTATGGTTTAATTCACAGTTCAAGTTTTTTTTATTCTGATTTGAAACCAAATTGGACCTGTTCAATAAATGTATAAAAGGCGAAACAAAAAAAAATTAGAAGCACACACATATTTATAGTAGAGTATGAGAATTCTCTAAATTTTTAATCCTAAATTCTTACGGATTCTCTCTCCTAGGTGTCTCCTCTCAAGTCTCCCATCCCATTTTTCGTAATTTTTAATCATTTGTCAATTATTTAAATCTCAAAAGCCAAAAGAATTATATATATTTAAATAAAATGATAACTATTTAGATATGAACAACAAAGAGGTAGAGATAAAAAAATAAAAAATTAAAATAAAAAGATAACCATTCAAATTCCAACAAAAAATAATATAAAGAGTCAAATAAAAGATTAAAAAATAACTAAATAAAAATAGTATGAGTCAATTAATTTAAAAAATAAAAAGTTAACTATTTAAATATGAACAATTAAAAAAATATTTAAATAAAAAAATATTACAAGTCAAATAGTTTTTAAAATAAAAAGATAATTATTCATATATGAACAACAAAAAAATAGATATAAAAATATATACAAAAATAAAAATTTAACTATTTAGATTTGAGCTGCAAAATAAAAATTCAAATAAAAGATAACAAATTATTTAAATAAAAAATATTAAGATTGGGATATAAATATCACAAAAAGATGATAATTTTTTTAACGATCTATATTTATTTTTTGTTAGTTTGTTATAGAATTCCCATATATTTCAGTTTAATCTTTTTAAAATTTATCTTCAAGTTGAATTAATATTTTATTTTTTAAAATCATCAATTAATTATCCATATAAATTTTAAGTACGATAGAATGCCATATATTTATTTTGTCTAAGCATAATTTTTTCAAAACAAAAACAAGTTCTTGCAAAAAGAACCATGAACAGAAGATTGGGGAAAAAACAATCAACATTAAGCCATTTTTGATCCCTTTCAGTGCCTAAAAATCTTAAATATTTGTTTTACATTTGAAATGTGTACTGAGTTTTTAGATTTGTGAGAAAGTGAGTTTATGTAAATGGATATTATTATTTTATTTTTAAATTTTTTTGTTACAATTTGTATTTTTCTTTATTTCTTTCTTTCTGCTAATAATGTGTCATTTAATTGAGATTTTATTTATTTATTTTTTTTTTAAAGCACTACTATTATCAATTTGTAACTCCGTTACTTATTGACTATTTGTGTTTAATGTTTTTAGTGCAGATGTTAGATTGAAAATGAAGAACACATCAAAATTTATTGGACATGAGTTTATACTTTAAATGTATTCATTAGTTGATTTTTTATTATTATTTATCCGGTTGAGATAACTCATGATAAAAATTTATTTTCAGGAACTCATTTCCTTTGAGAATTAAACCACAAATTTCTTATTTTTTATTTATTCAAATTCAAAGTTTGAACAAATTTCAGATTCAAAGTTTGAACAAATGGCAGAGATCTCATATTAAAAATGTTAACTTTTTTGAATAATTTAAATATTTATATTCTTTATATTTGTCAATTCAATTTTAATGCATTTCCAAACCTCTTATTTATTTATTTATAATCATTCCAAAGCTATTTATGTTTAATAAATCAATATAACCAAAAAAAAATAGCATGTAAAAAAAAATTTAACCACTAACTGAATATAACGGGAATTAAAATTAATTTTATTTTAATTCATTATACTATGTAGGATGATTAATGACATATCTACTATTGATTAAACAAAATGACCTAAGGGTATAATAATCCAACAAATAATATAAGTCGAGAAAAAAGAACCTCATGGAATAAAAATATAAACATATAAGACTAATTAGGTTATAATTTTTCTTTGTGCACTTATTGAGTTAGAACACCTCTAAATAGGATCTATTTATTAATAAAAACAACACTTTTTTTTATTATATTTTTTTATTCACTTTTAACAAATATGGGGAATTATAATTCAGGGTGCAACTCACACAGGTGGGTGCAACTCAAGCACTTGTTTGTATAATTTTTTTTTTTTTTTTTTTTCAAATCTGTTTCAGTGAATTACAATTCTCTCAAACATAATCATAGGTGCAACACTTGAATGCTTGTTAGGGTGTGATGGGGGGTTCAACTCTCCCCCCATATTCTTATCTAAATAAGTTAGCTTTGGCCTATTAAAAAAAAAATAATAATAATTTGAAAGCAAAAATAAATAAATGTGCATATATTTAGTGGAAGCAAAGCATACCTCGTGTTTTTTATATTTTTAGATCTTGTGAGCAGACACAAAAGAAGTCTGACCAAGGAGTTACTCCAATAAAGAGTAAGAGACTTTTAGATATTCCTCTCAAATTTCAACAAAATGATGAAACCTAGCTTTGAAAAGTCAGATTTGTGAAGATTTTAGTGAACTTTTATTTTTTTAGGGTGGCAGTAGCTTTCAAAAGTAGTATCCCGTTTTTGGGTGGATGCAATTAGGATTTTATTTTAAGTAGGGATAAGGTAGGCAAACCCTCCACTCCTGTACGATTACCTTCCTCGAGTCAATCTCCCACTCTAAATTTGAAATAACATGTTTGTAAATGTTTTGTGAGTGTATATAATATATGTATATATATATATATAAAGAGATAAATGAATAAACAAAATTAATCATTTTGCATAGTCTTACTGTAGACGTGCCCGTGAGGACCTCACTCTACAGTTCGGACACCCTTTTTGTTTGTTGCGGTTCTTAATGTGAACCAAAGAGTCTAACTGTGGCAAATCGTTTTTGAGAAAAACAGATTTTTGAAAAGAAGTGCCAAACATGGACTGCTTTGCCAGATACAGAGTCGCCACCTAAATATTTTTTAAAATGGGAAATTTAGGAAATCCTGACTTGGTGCCGAAGGCCACGTTTCCGTCATCACCAAAGTTGTCTTGGCTCGGGAGCTTGGGTACGATCGGGGAAGGTCAGCTATGAGCACCCTCTTTCGCCCGGTCCGAAGACTAGCCTCTACTAACCGTGATATCCAATTTTGAAAACGCTATGTGTTCTTATTCCGGTTATTAGCCTAGAATTACTATGTTATGCACACAACAAACAAGTATAGACCAAATCGCCCAAATTGGAACGGAACATTGCATGTTTGTTTTGAAAAATGGTTTGCTACTCGTAAGTAGGCTAAAATGCAGGTTTTGCCACCCTCGAGTGGGCTTTACAAAAGATGGTTTTAAAACTCACAGTTTTAATGCATTATTCCAATTTGGGCAATTCGACCTCCATTCACAGGCATTCAAGCAGTTATATCACATAAGCACTTAGCCTCATGGTAATCATACTATTTATGGCAACACTCACACGCATGCGACATGCTAAAGCATAAAATCTCACCTTGTACTCCAAGCCAAAACAGAAACTAGTTAGTAATCATATGCACGATCCTAGTTTATGTTAAGATGGCTAATGCAACACATGCAAGAATGTAATCTAGACAGGCTCGGCTATCCTAAACATGGCATGTGAAATGCTACAAATAACACGTATTCAATTTGGAATTGAAGTATAATGCAGTTTGTATGATGCGTCGAGCCCGATGCATGTATAACAAATGTATGGATGCACGCATGCATAGCATAAGGTATGCTAATTTAAATATGCCCTAATCTACCATCATAAGCAGGTAAATAAAAGGGAAGAAATAAGTGGGGGTTGGAAGACATGCACACATGCACCCACACTTATTACAAATTCGCCCTCGCTCGGAGGGACCAAAAGAATAATACAGTCCAAATACTAAATTAATTATTACAGAATTTCTAATTAATTAACAGATTGAATGCAGAAAGGAGGTGGCCACAGCCTTGCCTCGGGATGCGTAAATGATGCATGCTCGATCCATCTTGCCCGGAAACTCATTGCCATAGCACTATTGCCTCTGTTTACACTGCCATGCTCCTCTGAAAATTTGCACAAGTCTCAAGGAGGCCTCTCTGAACACTGGGGAGCACCACCGGCTGAAGAGAAACACCACCGGCCGAAGGATATGATCACCGGCTACATAATATGCTATCGGCCAGTCATTCTTTGCCGGTCGGCACTTAACAGTGCTGGTCGGCCAAAAATTGCTGCAGAACCTGCAATTGACAGCAGCAGAAGGCAAGCAGTGTATGGCATGGAATTTCAAGCAAATGTGTGCATGGACATACTCCCTATCATGCAATGGACTCAAGGGAGCATGGCCCTTGACCCCCGGGCCATCAATCACGCATTTCAATGCATGATGGCCCAAAAGCCAAGTTAGCAACTTTGATATCAAATGGAATGCAAGCACAAAACATATCAAAGGCCCCAACCTCTGTCATCCTTGATCAAGAGGCAAGGGATGCATGCCAAATGCAACCTAAGCATGCGAGCTAAGTATGCAATATGAGTATGCGAACAAACATGCAAGGCATGACGCAATGCAACAACATAACATGCACAACGCATTGTAACATGGCATGCACAATGCAAGATGGGCTTACACCAATACAAGTAGACCTCGGCTACACTCACATAGGAGGCCATAAGATGAAGATGAGACAACTCGAAGTGCATGCTCGCGTGCACGCAAACCGAGGACCGAACCTACGGCACGGAATGCCACTCTAACAAGACATGGAAAAACATGGAATATGGCATATGTCATGCAATTTTTAGAGGCAAAATGAGAAGCAAAACAGCCCCGAATCATGGCAAAATGATACCCGATGCACGGAGTCTCTCCCGAAATGCAAAATTAGGTACATGAAATGGCTTACATCTATACAAAGCATGCATAATTGGTACATGGAATGAAAAGACAGAAGCAAGGAAGCCCCAAAATAAGCATTTTTATAGTTCAAAGCATGGCCAAACAGTAAGCACAAGTGGGACTAAATTAGCATACAAAAATGGCTCCGAAAGGGAGGCAATGAAGCAAGTGGTAGATGCAAAGCCCAAACAGAAAAAGACTCTTCTACAACACTGAAGAGGGACCAAAAAAATGACTACTTACATTTTATGGAAGCCCCCAAAACAGTATACAAACACACTCAAAACATCATGCAAGATGAGGCTCAAAAGAGGCTATAACACAAAGTATACAAAATATTCATCAAAAAGCCAAAGATCCTTAATAAAAAATGACAAGAGGGTCAAAATATGGCTACTCTCAGCTCTGATGATGGCCGAAAAACAGAAGCAAGATAAGCTAACAAAACATGCAAGAATATGGACCAAAGAGGGGTACAATGGCAAGTAATACATGGAGGTGTCAAACAGTGTTGAGCCCTTCTTCAATGTTGAACAAGGGCTCAAAATAAGCCTATCTAAAGTTTACATCATGCTACAAAACAGATTTCACATAGGCCAAAAATACTATGCAAGATTATGGCATACAAAAGGGTAATGAAGCAAGTGCAAGATGGAGGTCCCAAACAGGTAAACACCCTTAATGAAAGATGAAATAGAGCTCAAAAACATGCCACTTTCAGTTTTGGTCGGAGCTCAAATATACAAGAAACTATGGCTTAGATATGAAGCAAGAAAATACTAGAAAAGGGAAGAAAATGATTCACCCTTGTAGAGTAACCCTTTGCTGCCTCTTGGACCAAGGAAAGCTGCCTCCTAGCCTCTGAGAAGACCTCCAAGCTACTGGAAATGGAGGTGGTGGTGTGGTGTTAGGTGGTGATGAAGAAAGGGGTGTAGAACTTGGATGTTTTGAGCTTTGGAGGAGGGAGATATGGAGGATGTATGTATGTATATATCAGATATATATCTATATCTCTGGTTTTTTGCTCCAAAACCACCAACCTCTAACAATGGAGGAGGAGAACTCTTTATATAAGCAAAGGCAAAGGCTCCAAGCTTCTCCAAGACGCTAAATGAAAGGGGCAAAGGGTGCAAATGGCTCAAGGCTTCTTGGAGAAGCTAAAACAGCTGGCCAAGCTTCTCCAAGAAGCTTGGCCAAAGGGTTCAAGCTTCTAGAAGCAAAAGTAGGTCAAAGGCTCAAAAGGGTGCAAAACGGCCACATATATGCATGAGGGGTCAGGTCTGTGCATCCCAGCTGGCACAGCTGACATGCACCATGCCTGCAGGAGTCAAAAAGGTCAAATCGGCCAAGAAAAAGGGTCATCGGCCAAATAAATTGCCGGTCGGCACAATATATTGCCGACCTGCAATTTATAATGGCCAGTCGGATAAATACAGTGCCGATGGTGGCCGATGAGGTCAAAAAAGTACCGGTGGGTGTCCAGATTGAAGCCCCGGAAGTTAGCTTTCCAATGGCACAAACCTTGCATTAAAATTCCTCCTGTGGAAAAAGTTATGCTCTTTTTGGTGAAGCCCTGCAGATTCGATCCAACCGAACTGATCCCCTATTTCAACCAACCATATCTCCCCCACCCAGACTTGGATTTGAGAGATTCTTGAGTGAAAAATGAAGCCCCGGAAGTCTTCTTTTCAACGATGGTGGCCTCATAGCTCAACTCCAAGTGTATAGACAGATAAGGTTGATTTAGCGATGACCGCTCGTCTTTCTCCTACACGGATTCATGCTGAACTTCTCCCAAACTAGTTTTCTCCCCTCTTCTCCTCTTTCTTCAACTTCAAACCCCTAAGTAAGGTGTTTTGAAAGATTTTTCAAAGATTTCATCTCTCTTTCATTCATCTCCACTTTGTCCTTGCTCGGTTTACCAAAAAGCGCAACATTTACCGAAATGCGAGCGTCGGAACATCGTGGGAATTTTATTTCAAAAATGTTTTGAAAGAGACGGTTTTAAGGTCTAAAAAACCATCCAAAATAATTTTGGTCCACAATGGGGTGTGAAGTTGAGATTTGTCTCTCTCATTGCCGAAGAAACCGAACCTTTGCCCTGCACATCTTTCTTCACCAAGAAAACCATCAGTAACGCCCAACTCTTGAGGGCAGTCAAAAATGGGGTGTCTACAGTTGCCCCTCTTTGACAGAACTTAGAAGTCATAACAATGACGTGAGTGAATGTCAAAGCCCAGAGACGACCCATTTTTGACAAGGCCGAAGACTTGGGCAAACAAAATATAGATGTAGTTGGTTGAACCCGTAGGTTTCCTATGTATCCCTTTGCAAGGAATCAAACCAGCGTAGTTCAGGGGCAGGATGCAAAGTGATGCACAATGCAAGTGCATAACTTATGATCATGCAAAGGATGCTGTGATGAAGCAATTATGCAAAAATAAATGCAACATTTTAAGCGAATGCTATGCAAGCGAGCAAACGTGAACCAACCTACATCTCATGCAGAAAGGATGTAAGAGAATTATGCAATTCTCACGAACATGTGCGTTAGATACACAAAAGTAAACGAAGTGTGATAGATACACTAAGTGGACAAACATGTGTGATGGATAAACCAAAGCGAAGCGAGTGTGATGGATACACTATATGAAGCAAAACGTGATGGTTACACAAGGTGAGCGCAGTGTGATGGATACACTGTATGAAGCAAAGTGTGATGGATACACAAGATGAGTATAGCGTGATAGATGCACAAAGAGAAAGTGTGTGATTGATACACAAAGCGAGCGTGTGACTGATACACAAAGCGAAACGAGTGTGATGGATACACTATATGAACAAAGTGTGATTAATACACTAAATGAATGAAGTGAGTAAAGCGTGATGGACACACAAAAGGCAAACATAAAGTGTGATAGATGCACTAAGTGAACAAGTGTGATGGATACACAATAGGTGAACGCAAAGTGTGATCGATACACTTAGTGAACAAGGTATGATTGATATACTAAATGTGAACACGAAGTGTGATAGATGCACTTAGTGAACAAGTATGATGGATATACTGAATGTGAACACGAAGTGTGATAGATGCACTTAGTGAACAAGAGTATGATGGATATACTGAATGTGAACACGAAGTGTGATAGATGCACTTAGTGAACAAGTGTGATGGATACACTAAAGGTGAACACGAAGCGTGATAGATGCACTGAGTGAACAAGTGTGATGGATACACTAAAGGTGTGTGATGGATACACAAAAGGTGAACACAAAGTGTGATAGATGCACTGAGTGAACAAGTGTGATGGATACACTAAAGGTGTGTGATAGATACACAAAAGGTGAACACAAAGTGTGATAGATGCACTATGTGAACAAGGTATGATTGATATACTAAAAGTGAACACAAAGTGTGATAGATGCACTATGTGAACAAAGTGTGATTGATACACTAAAAGCGAATGAAGTGCGGTTGATACACTAACGTGAGTAAAGTGAAAAGAGTATGATTGATACACTGAGTGAATGAAGTGCGGTTGATACACTAATGTGAGAATGTGTGAGATAGATACACTGAACGAGAATGTGTGTGATAGATACACAAAATGAGAATGTGTGTGATAGATACACAAAATGAGAACGTGTGTGATAGATACACAAAATGAGAATGTGTGTGATAGATACACAAAATGAAAGAAGTGTGATTGATACACTAAGTGAAGAGAGTGTGATTGATACACGAAGTGAATGGAGTTTGATTGATACACTAAATAAACATGTGAGAGATACATGAAGCAAATGAAAGTAAATGAGGTGTGATGGATACACTAAAGTGAACATGTGATAGATACATGAGGCAAACAGAGTGAATGAAGTGTGATGGATACACTAAAGTAAACATGTGATATGAAGAGAAGAATAGTGTGATAGATGCACAAAGCAAAATATGTGTAATAGATACACAAAGTGAACGAAGTGTGATTGATACACCAAGTAAAGCAAAGTGTGATAGATACACTAAATGAGAATATGTGCAATAGATACACGACATGAATGAAGTGTGATTGATACACTGGACAAACGAAGTGAATGAAGTGTGATTGATACACTAAGTGAATGATCTCAGCGGAACATCTTTGAATGAACCGTACATACAATATCATGCATGAATGAGAAAGGAACTTGATAGGTACAATGCGATACATGATGCTTAAGGAAAGCAATAAATGGACGAAGCGGCGCTTCAGAAAGCAACTCATGAGGTGAGTGGCGGTGAACCGCTCTTCTTTGATGGGGATCTCCCCTTGTGTTCTTCGAACACTTACCTTTTTGCTGAAGGTGAAACACACTCAGATGCTTCGATTTTCCCTCTTTTCTTTTGCTTTGCGTCCGAACCCATATAGCTTCGTAGGTCACCTTTATTGTTCACACTTATCGGGGGTGAACCCTGCAGTTTTATGAAAGAACAAATACTGTTTTGCACAAATGTGGAGAATGGCACAGCACTCTGAGTGCAAGATGATTTTTTTGAAATTGAGAGATGAGTTTTCGACCAGGTATTGAGCCTACGACTGAAGACAGCAAAACGACTGAACAAGGAAATAAAAGGCACACAACCTAGACACATCGAGTAACACTCGAAACGACTCAAAACCAAATCGAGATAAAACAAAAAGACACGACACTCAGACGTACACAGGGAGCCTAATTCACCGGGTAGTGTTTCCCACCCTTTCTCATTTGTGGTTCTCACATCACTCGGCCCTCAAGCTCTATTTTTCTGAAAAAAACCCTTTTCTCACTTTTTCTCTCATCGCACATCTCTCTATTCTTCAATCTCTCATTTTTTATCCCTCCCCTGGGTGGTTGATGGATAAACAAGAAGTTGCGGGCTCTTGCCCCTAGCATTCTGCTAGATTCTCTTTCTTCTGCTCACAACAGTGAACTTCCCCCACAGAGGGGTTATGATGCGGCTGGATGTGCAGCAGGTCTGCGATTGGCATCGGTTGATGATGCTCTACTGGGGAGTTTGGGTATGATCAGATCTATCCAGATGATGGAGTGGAAGATCTTGATCCAGATGATGGAGTGGAATATCTTGCTCCATTCCAGTTCGTGCTTCGCACTTGACTTGATACCTCGCTGCTTGAAGGATGAGAGAGCTTTTAGCCCTTTTCTGTTAGCTTCCGCTGTGCCCTTTTCTGGCAAGTATGATGCCCTTTCTGGCAAGTGTATTGACAACGGGGAAAAGACAAGAAGCCTGACTCAAATGTACCCCTAGTTCATCATTTTGACCATTTTTTGTTTTGGTTTTCTGCTAAAACAATTTTGATCAGCATAAGAGTTTGATTAACATGCTTGTTCGATTTTTGATTTGAAATCATGCAAGTTAGGCTATAAGCACTGAAAATTTTCCTTTTTTGGGTCCAAGAAAGTGGCCTAGTTTTAGAAAAATGGAATAATTTTCGAGAGAATTAGTCAACCTCAGTAAAAATTCTCAAAAACTGTTTTTGCAAACGGCCACTGCTCAACGAGCACAGAACCTACTCCTAAGATGCATAACCTCGGACCCATAGCAATGGAAAATTGCCCCTTGTCTAAAGGACACTGCATGGCAACGGAAAGTTGCCCCTTGTTTGAAGTGACACCGCGGCGTTTTGAATGGCAACGGAAAGCTGCCCCTTGTGTGAATGGCACCGCGGCGCATTGTGATCAGTCCTCAGAGCGATGATTACAACCGAACTCTCAGATACAGAGAAGGCAAGGATGGTCAAAACCATTACATGGACACAATCGAATTCGAAGTGTTTGTGGCTGGACTTCAAAGTGAAGTTGCCTACGTATCCCAAACATGGGAATCAAGCCTTACGTAGTTCGGGGTTAAGGTACACTCGGGTATTTAACCTCTCCTTTTTATGCTCTAACTTTTGCCAAGGCGCCTGTTGCAGGTTTTCAACCTTGCGAGCTTTGTTTTTCTTTTTTTTCTCTTTTTTTGTGTTTTCATTCTTTTTTTTTTTTCTCCTTTTTTGCTTTTTTGCTTTTTTGTATTTTTGTATTTCTTTTTTGTATTTTGTATTTTTTTTTTTGCTCTAACTTTTGCACTGGTCGCCCTTAGGGTTTTCGGCCCAATGAGCCTCAAGGGTAAAAGTGTAACAAGTCCATGCCAAATGGTTTTGAGATTGAAGCCCTCTGTATCAAGGAGAGTGGCATTGTATTGATTTGCGAAAGATCCACCTTTGGCTCTTGAGCACATCGGATATTTTTTGCCCCTAGTTGAGGGTGCTTCTGATCTAGCTTTGCAAGCTTCTTTTGACAACATCTGATCCTCTTGATCTGACTTCGGTGCCTCTTGTTCGAGGGCTACTTCAAATCTGGCCACACAGGCCTCACATCATGATTGTCCTTTGAACGTTCTGAATCCAAGTTCAAGGTTTGAAAGCAAAGGGGTTGAGTCTCGAGGCCGAGAGTGATCCTAAGCTGCACAATCTCAAGAGCGATTCCACACATGTCTTCACAGGATCGTGCAAAACATTTTTTTGAAAGTTTTTAAGAAAGCGACAAATCGCTCGTGCTGAAGACAGTGTAGAACCAATATGGATCAAAGCTAGGGTCCTTCTTAGTACTCACACTAACAAGCATGATCTCAATCATTAAGGGCTTAGCACACCTCTCTTTCTCTCAAATTGATCAAATTTTGCAAATCCCGAGGAATTCCTTCCTCTTCGTTTTCATCGCAGTGTTCAAAAAGCTTTGAAAAACTCAGGTCATTACAATGACTTCAAGGCACAGAAAAGACAGAGTTCTTAGTCAAATACTATCATTTCATTCAGAACTTCCTGCATAACTGGCACAAGGCAGAAGCAAACGCGAGAGCGTGAAAATCACTGCTGTTTCATTCAAATCTGTTGGCACAACTGGCTCCTTGGCAGAAACAGACTCAAAAGAAAGCAAAAAGACAAATATAAAACAAAATGGTGATGCCCAAGGTAACACCCTCGGAATCACCCGACCTTTGTACAACAGGACTGACTCGATACAACAAGACAGACCCTTATTCAAAAAGACTGACTCAAGACAAAGAGACAGACTCAAAACAAAACTACAGAATTGACTCAACACCCAAGTCAGAAACTACAAAATTAGTATTCGCGAATGCTCAAAACAGTGTGTGCCATTCCCACGTCTGAAGTAAAGCGAGTCTTGCGCGCAGTGGTTCATTCCCCTCGATCATATCGCATTATCCCCCACATTCATCGATCCAGTGCCGATAGACCTTGTGAGACTGGTGCGGTGATGACGTTGTTGTCAAAAAAATCTTGTACATCATGGCGCAGACGAAAACAGCTATCGGTCTCATGACCGATTTGTTAATGGTATGCACAGTACTTAGTCCTGTCATGCTTTGGAGGGAGAGGATCATGTAAAGGCTGTTGTTCCAATGGTTTCAGATGTCCTTTCCAGATTAAGACCTCTAGAGCCTTTGACAAAGGCATATAAAGTGGGATGAAAACCCTCTTGACTCGAGGTGGATATTTGGTTTTCTGTGAGCTACTTCCGGACGCACCGGTGAATGGGGTAGCTTTTTGTGATGTGGTGTTGGTGACCATGCCCACTTCAGAAGATCTTGCAGCTGCATCACCACTGGTGGCTGCATTCGAACTGCGGGTAAACGCCCTCCTAGGCTGCTCATTTTCCTGGTCAATAAGGCCTTGCTTTATAGCGTCCTCGATTTGTACTCCCATCTCATGTAGATCTGAAAAGGTAGGGAATGGGAGAACAATCATTTTCTGCATGAGCTGGGGTTGGAGGTTGCGCACAACCATCCGTATTTGATCCTTGTCCGTTGGCCTAATGGTCATCATTGAGGCCTTGGCCCTCCACCGAGTTACAAAATCGGTGAAACTTTCCTTCGGCTCCTGCCTAGTCATCTCGAGATCACGGGTTGTAATCTCAATTTGTGTATTGTAGGAGTATTGATCGACGAAAGCCTCGGCCATCTCATCCCAATTCCTCTTAACATCGTCTTCCAGTTTTGCGTACCAGATGGCCGCCACACCTGAAAGGGGTTTGGCCAAACAGAGACAGCTTCTGTAGTCTCGTAAGGCCCATCGCCCTTAAGATATCTGAAAACAGCCTCAGGTGCACCATGGGGTCCCCGGACCCATCAAATCGGTCGATTTGTGGCATCTTGAACTGATCTTGGCAGTGTCACAGCTGCGTCCGTATACCCATCCTCAATGTCGGGAACGGACTTGACTCCTTGGGATTTCTTAAACATATTTTCCAGCATACTCAGCTTCAGCGCTGTGGGGTTCGCTTCGAACTCGAAAGGAGAGCCCGGCACATTGATAGGCGTGGGTGCCTTAGATAGTTGCGGTAGAAACGGGGGCGGAGCTGGCCTCGTTGGAAGGTCTGTATCCTCTTGGAAATTTTGGACATTTGGCGTCTCCCCAGGTGCTGGAGCTCTTGGTGGGGGAGGAACTTGTTGTGAAGCAGACGCGCCGCTTTCTTTATTGTTGCACTGGTGATGAGCTCAAATTTCTTGAACCATGATTCTGACTTCGCTTAGAAAATTCCGCTTGGCGGATAGCGTCTTGTTGCATGAGTTTCATAGTTTCCTGCATTTGACGCATCATTGCCTCCATTCCTGATATATTCTGCCGATCCATCGGTGACACTCCTTTGGAAGGGTGGATAAGGGCCCTTGATCCGTAATAGCTATTTGAGCGGTGATCGTGCACGACTAGCCTTCTCTAGCCCGATTACCCTTGAATAGTCTCGACCGACAAAGTCTATCAAGACAAATCAATGTACAGGAGATAGTGGAGCCTTCTGAAGCTATGATTTCAAGACTACCCCTAGCAAAAGAGAAAACAAACAGCATCTCAGCTCAACTTTACCAAAATAGATCTGAGTAGAAATTTGAGCATTTATTCTATTCGATCCATCCTCCGAAATCAAATCACCAAATCAATTTGATACCCAGATATAAGCGATTCTCAAACTATCGTCTTGGTGCCTGAAAGGATACCCAGACTTGCAAACTGGTATATGCATTCCCTGTAGAGATACACTCTAAAAGCACATAGCAAGTAAATGAGGGCCAATACACCCCTATGTTGGGGTAGGGTTTCCTTGTCCTACTTTGTCAGGAGCTAGGGTTTCACTACGCACGCAGTGGGTTTCAAACAACCTAACATCGGGTAAGCAACCTGTCCTAGTTTGGAATGGTCACTATGGATTTCGAATATGCACAAGGTCGAATTGTCGAAGAGGGTGCCCCGGTAAAACCAGGGTTGTGTTCCCATATTGGCAGAGCCCGCAACCGGTCAGCCTTATGGTCATGCCTTGACAAGACAAGCCTCCAGCAAACCGCTCAGGAATAGCAGATGGCCAACACAGTGTCCTAGGCACACCAATGCACATGCAATGCAAAGAAACACATAAGCGTAGTCAAAACAGGATATCACGAGTTTGAGTCAAACTCTCTAAAGTCCCCAGCAGAGTCGCCAGAAACTGTAGACGTGCCCGTGAGGGCCTCACTCTATAGTTCGGACACCCTTTTTGTTTGTTGCAGTTCTTAATCTAAACCAAAGAGTCCAACTCTGGCAAATCGTTTTTGAGAAAAACAGATTTTTGAAAAGAAGTGCCAAACATGGACTGCTTTACCAGATACAGAGTCGCCACCTAAATATTTTTTAAAATGGGAAATTTAGGAAACCCTGACTCGGTGCCGAAGGCCACGTGTCTGTCATCACCAAAGTTGTCTTGGCTCGGGAGCTTGGGTACGATCGGGGAAGGTCAGCTATGAGCACCCCCTTTCGCCCGGTCCGAAGACCAGCCTCTACTAACCGTGATATCCAATTTTGAAAATGCTATGTGTTCTTATTCCGGTTATTAGCCTAGAATTAATATGTTATGCGCACAACAAACAAGTATAGACCAAATCGCCCAAATTGGAACGGAACATTGCATGTTTGTTTTGAAAAATGGTTTGCTACTCGTAAGTAGGCTAAAATGCAGGTTTTGCCACCCTCGAGTGGGCTTTAGAAAAGATGGTTTTAAAACTCACAGTTTTAATGCATTATTCCAATTTGGGCAATTCGACCTCCATTCACAGGCATTCAAGCAGTTATATCACATAAGCACTTAGCCTCATGGTAATCATACTATTTATGGCAACACTCACACGCATGCGACATGCTAAAGCATAAAATCTCACCTTGTACTCCAAGCCAAAACAGAAACTAGTTAGTAATCATATGCATGATCTTAGTTTATGTTAAGATGGCTAATGCAACACATGCAAGAATGTAATCTAGACAGGCTCGGCTATCCTAAACATGGCATGTGAAATGCTACAAATAACACGTATTCAATTTGGAATTGAAGTATAATGCAGTTTGTATGATGCGTCGAGCCCGATGCATGTATAACAAATGTATGGATGCACGCATGCACAGCATAAGGTATGCTAATTTAAATATGCCCTAATCTACCATCATAAGCAGGTAAATAAAAGGGAAGAAATAAGTGGGGGTTGGAAGACATGCACACACGCACCCACACTTATTACAAATTCGCCCTTGCTCGGAGGGACCAAAAGAATAATACAGTCCGAATACTAAATTAATTATTACAGAATTTCTAATTAATTAACAGATTGAATGCAGAAAGGAGGTGGCCACAGCTTTGCCTCGGGATGCGTAAATGATGCATGCTCGATCCATCTTGCCCGAAAACCCGTTGCCATAGCACTGTTGCCTCTGTTTACACTGCCATGCTCCTCTGAAAATTTGCACAAGTCTCAAGGAGGCCTCTCTGAACACTGGGGAGCACCACCGGTTGAAGAGAAACACCACCGGCCGAAGGATATGATCACCGGCTACATAATACGCTATCGGCCAGTCATTCTTTGCCGGTCGGCACTTAACAGTGCCGGTCGGCCAAAAATTGCTGCAGAACCTGCAATTGATAGCAGCAGAGGGCAAGCAGTGTATGGCATGGAATTTCAAGCAAATGTGTGCATGGACACACTCCCTATCATGCAATGGACTCAAGGGAGCATGGCCCTTGACCCCCGGGCCATCAATCACGCATTTCAATGCATGATGGCCCAAAAGCCAAGTTAGCAACTTTGATATCAAATGGAATGCAAGCACAAAACACATCAAAGGCCCCAACCTCTGTCATCCTTGATCAAGAGGCAAGGGATGCATGCCAAATGCAACTTAAGCATGCGAGCTAAGTATGTAATATGAGTATGCGAACAAACATGCAAGGCATGACGCAGTGCAACAACATAACATTCACAATGCATTGTAACATGGCATGCACAATGCAAGATGGGCTTACACCAATACAAGTAGACCTTGGCGACACTCACATAGGAGGCCATAAGATGAAGATGAGACAACTCGAAGTGCGTGCTCGCGTGCACGCAAACCGAGAACCGAACCTACGACACGGAATGCCACTCTAACAAGACATGGGAAAACATGGAATATGGCATATGTCATGCAATTTTCAGAGGCAAAATGAGATGCAAAACAGCCCCGAATCATGGCAAAATGATACCCGATGCACGGAATCTCTCCCGAAATGCAAAACTAGGTACATGAAATGGCTTACAGCTATACAAAGCATGCATAATTGGTACATGGAATGAAAAGACAGAAGCAAGGCAGCCCAAAAATAAGCATTTTTACAGTTCGAAGCATGGCCAAAGAGTAAGCACAAGTGGGACTAAATTAGCATACAAAAATAGCTCCGCAAGGGAGGCAATGAAGCAAGTGGTAGATGCAAAGCCCAAACAGAAAAAGACCCTTCTACAACACTGAAGAGGGACCAAAAAAATGACTACTTACATTTTATGGAAGCCCCCAAAACAGTATACAAACACACTCAAAACGTCATGCAAGATGAGGCTCAAAAGAGGCTATAACACAAAGTATACAAAATATTCATCAAACAGCCAAAGACCCTTAATGAAACATGACAAGGGGGTCAAAATATGGCCACTCTAATCTCTGATCATGGCCGAAAAACAGAAGCAAGATAAGCTAACAGAACATGCAAGAATAGGGACCAAAGAGGGGTACAATGGCAAGTAATACATGGAGGTCCCAAATAGTGTTGATCCCTTCTTCAATGTTGAAGAAAGGCTCAAAATAAACCTATCTACAGTTTACATCATGCTCCAAAACAGATTGCACATAGGCCAAAAATACTATGCAAGATTATGGCATACAAAAGGTTAATGAAGCAAGTGCAAGATGGGGGTCCCAAACAGGTAAACACCCTTAATGAAAGATAAAATAGAGCTCAAAAAAATGCCACTTTCATTTTTGGTCGCAGCTCAAATATACAAGAAACTATGGCTTAGATATGAAGCAAGAAAAGACTAGAAAAGGGAAGAAAATGATTCACCCTTGTAGAGTAACCCTTTGCTGCCTCTTGGACCAAGAAAAGCTGCCTCCTAGCCTCTGAGAAGACCTCCAAGCTGCTGGAAATGGAGGTGGTGGTGTGGTGCTAGGTGGTGATGAAGAAAGGGGTGTAGAACTTGGATGTTTTGAGCTTTGGAGGAGGGAGATATGGAGGATGTATGTATGTATATATCAGATATATATCTATATCTCTGGTTTTTTGCTCCAAAACCACCAACCTCTAACAATGGAGGAGGAGAGCTCTTTATATAAGCAAAGGCAAAGGCTCCAAGCTTCTCCAAGAAGCTAAATGAAAGGGGCAAAGGGTGCAAATGGCTCAAGGCTTCTTGGAGAAGCTAAAACAGCTGGCCAAGCTTCTCCAAGAAGCTTGGCCAAAGGGTTCAAGCTTCTAGAAGCAAAAGGGGGTCAAAGGCTCAAAAGGGTGCAAAATGGCCACATATATGCATGAGGGGTCGGGTCTGTGCATCCCAGCTGGCACAGCTGGCATGCACCATGTCTGCAAGAGTCAAAAGGGTCAAATCGGCCAAGAAAAAGGGTCATCGGCCAAATAAATTGCCGGTCGGCACAATATATTGCCGACCTGCAATTTATAATGGCCGGTCGGATAAATAGAGTGCTGATGGTGGCCGATGAGGTCAAAAAAGTGCTGGTGGGTGTCCTGATTGAAGCCCCGGAAGTTAGCTTTCCAATGGCGTAAACCTTGCATTAAAATTCCTCCTGTGGAAAAAGTTATGCTCTTTTTGGTGAAGTCGCGCAGATTCGATCCAACCGGACTGATCCCCTATTTCAACCAACCATATCTCTCCCACCCGGACTTGGATTTGAGAGATTCTTGAGTGCAAAATGAAGCCTTGGAAGTCTTCTTTTCAACGATGGTGGCCTCATAGCTCAACTCCAAGTGTATAGACAGATGAACTTGATTTAGCGATGACCGCTCGTCTTTCTCCTACACGGATTCATGCTGAACTTCTCCTAAACTAGTTTTCTCCCCTCTTCTCCTCTTTTCTTCAACTTCAAACCCCTAAGTAAGGTGTTTTGAAAGATTTTTCAAAGATTTCATCTCTCTTTCATTCATCTCCACTTTGTCCTTGCTCTGTTTACCAAAAAGTGCAACATTTACCGAAATGTGAGCGTCGGAACATCGTGGAAATTTTTTTTCAAAAATGTTTTGAAAGAGAGGGTTTTAAGGTCTAAAAAACCATCCAAAATAATTTTGGTCCGCAATGGGGTGTGAAGTTGAGATTTGTCTTTCTCCTTGCCGAAGAAACCAGACCTTTGCCCTGCACATCTTTCTCCACCAAGAAAACCATCAGTAACGCCCAAGTCTTGAGGGCAGTCAAAAATGGGGTGTCTACACTTACCATGCTCTGCATCTGACAATTTAATATGTACCTTAATTTGTTGCTCACCGATCCATTTTCTAAGGATTCTAAAATGGATTTCCACGAATACAAACTACTATTTATTTATTTATTTTTTTTACCAGCAAAAGTAAAAGATATACAACAAAGAACTTATATCAATAAAGTAGGGAAGTGCAACAAGTATCATAACTACAATCAATAATCCCAATTACGGTGGCACCAAAGAGGTAACACAATCATATGCCAGCACTACACCCATAATTGGTGAGGATCCAATCAACCAGCCAAGAATAAGGATACAGTAGAAATAAATAACATAATACACCCAAAGCAAAATTACCCCCAAACCAATAAGTAAACACCCCAAGCCTAATATTGCTCTTAAGCAGCAGTAGACAACTAGGAATAGCAGAATGCACCCAAAGTAAAATAACCCGCAAACCTGCTAGTAATCAGCAGCAACAACTAAAACTAGCAGACTACTGGCATCAGCAACATAATTGTAAACAATAACAACATCAAGCAAAAATAGAACCTTGGTTACACGCCTAGCCCACCAATCCCCAAGTTAGACATCCAAACCCCAACCAAAACACCAACTGATACCATCCTCAATTACCAAACAGAGCCAACACATAATACATTCCAACCACTCATAAACACAACCTAATCTGATTCAAATTTTCCACAACATCATGCACTGAATAGTGTATATTAGACAAATTATACTTCACCCACAACCCAATCCTCACCTTAATTGTCTCACCCCAGCTCTTCCATATTATGTTGTTTTCCATTGAAAACACATTCATTTCTTATTTGCCAGACTAACCAAAGCATTGCAATTGGAACAAGCCTCCATATCTTCAACACAAACTTTTTGAATTTTGTTCCCAACCACCATAGCAACAGACTCTCCACAGTAACAGGTGTCACCCAGTTTAACCCCCACCAAAGCAACAACTTTGACCAGACCTTCCACACCTTAGGGCAGAGCAAAAATAGATGATCCACTGTTTCTGCTTCATTCTTGCAAAAGGGACATTCATTTACCATTGTTGGACTTGGCACCCCAAATTTGACCATTATATCTATGGTTTTGACCCTCCCTCTCCACGCCAACTAGCTCAAAAACTGTTCTTTTGGAGATGCCACATTATGCCCAAGCATCCTAAGGACTTGTAATGAAAGACCTCGATTAGCCTCATACCAATTTCTTAAAGAGGCCAATGTGAACACACCTGAGGAAGATGCATCCCAGCTTACTGAGTCCTGTAATTCCAAATTAAGGCAAGGGACATCTCTAATTACTTCCTACAACCTTATGACCTCCTCTTCCTCCCTGGCAAGTAGTGTTCTTCTAAACAGGAGCTTCCATTCCCTAGAAATATTCCTCCCTTTACTCAGAGTGCCATCCTTTTCGACTGATAGCATAAACAACCTAGGAAACTCCTTATTGAGCCGACATTCAATAGCTATCTGTTATGCCAGAATGCAACCTTGTTCCCATTTCCAACCTTAATTTGGAACTTCAATACAAAAAACTCAAACAAACCAGGAATAGATTTTGCCACACTTAAAATATCACTTTGCATATTAGATTCAATACCAATCTCTCCCTGCATTGGTAGCCACCTCCCCTTTCAACCCCATACTTATTAATAATAATTTTCATTCATAGTGAATTGTCTTCCATCCCATATCTCCACTACCACTTAACCAGCATGAACACATTCATATTGCTGATCCTTCTAATTTCTAACCCACCTTGTTCCTTTTTCCTTGTTACTTTATTCCAGTTCCTCAAATGAATCTTTCTTTTTAAGCCTGAGCTACCCCACAAAAATGATGCCTTAAGCTTGTCAATTTCCCTTGCAACTCCTTTAGGTAATTTGAAAACAGAAATATAGTATCTTGGTAAACTATCAAGGACAAACTTGATCAGAGTTAACTTACCAGCAAATAACAGCAACTTCCTTTTCCAAAGTGCTAATTTGGATCTAACCTTATCCACAACAGGCAGCCAAGACTTTTTCCTTCTTGGGTTTGCACCAAGTGGTAATCCCAGGTACTTTAAAGGTAATTTCTGACATAAACAAAACAACTCTGAAGCAAAGGCTTGTGACTCTTGCTCACTAATCCCTACTCCACACACTATACTTTTGTGATAATTTATCTTTAACCCTGACATTACCTCAAAACATCTCAGAATTTTTTTCACATTCACCATTTCAGCCACTCTGCTTCGCAGAAAAGTATCGTATCATCAGCGAACTAGTGGTGTGATAATCTCATGCCTGATGTCCCAACAGATTGCCCCTTTAATAGCCCCAAATGTTTTGCTCTTTCCAATCACACATTTAGCCCCTCCGTTGCAATGTTGAACAAAAAAAAGGAGAGAGCGGATCTCCTTGCCTAACCTCCTTTTGTGGACTAAATTCCTCCGTTGGTGACCTATTAACTAAAATAGACACTCTTGCTATGGTGATACATGTTTTCATCTATCCCACCTATTTCTCGCCTAACCCAAGATTATTCATCATAGAGAACAAATACTCACAATTAATTGAATCATAGGCCTTTTCGAAATTGAGTTTGAGGATGACTCCCTTCCTTTTTGACTTCTTCCGCCAATCTACCACCTCGTTAGCAATCATTACTCCATCAAATATATTCCTACCTCCCAAAAAAGTTGTTTGCACTTCGTTAATAACCTATGGTAGAACTTTTTTCAATCTTTTTGATAAAACTTTGGCCAAAATTTTATAGACCACTCCAACCAAACATATAGGCTTGTAATCTGCCAACCCTTCAGGACATATGTTCTTCGGTATAAGGGTTATAAATGAACTATTTAGCGCTTTGACCAACTTACTATTAGTGTAAAAATCCTGCATAAACTAGAACATGTCACTTTTCATAAACTTCCAACATTTCTGAATACAAGTCATGTTAAATTCGTCTACTCCTGGTGCCTTATTACTATCACAATCTTTCACTGCTTCCCATATCTCAATCCTTGTAAACTCTGCTTCCAACACCTCCACCACCTTTGATCTACTGACTGAAGCAAACTTTCTTACCAGTTTTGGCCCAAATTTCCATTCTTCAGAAAATACTTTTGAAAAATGCCGCAACACTTCTTGTCTTACCAACCCAAGGTGTAACGACCCCAAAATGCGTATCATAAATTATCTCTATTTATTTATGGGTTAATGTGCTATAATTTAATTATATCTGTTTGAATTAAGGAATTATCTGTTGAGTTACGACCTTGAAACTGAAATTGTCGACTTTTAAGAGTTCAGAAATCGAAATTGAGTACATGGGTATGCTAATGGAAATTTTTAAAGCTATTTGGGAAAGTTAATTGAAAATTTATTTCGTCTGATTCGTTAAGGTGTGTTTGGGTGACTCACTTTGCACTGCAAATTGAAAGCCTTAGAGGCTTCAAGAACTAGAATGGAGTGCATAATTATAATCAACATGATTTTTAAGATTTAATATGAAGTTTTGTAAAAATCTAATTCAGAATGAAATAAATTGCTTTTTATTAAATATTGTATTATATATATGTGTATGTGTATGTGTATATAAGCCTTGCTTGGCTCAACAAAAAAGAGAAGAGGAGAGTAGGATATTTTGAGAGAAAGAAAGAGAGATTTCTGGAGACTTAAGAAAGAAAGGAGAAAAGAAGAGAAAGGAAGAAGATCAACCATGGAAGCTTGGGAAAATTGAAGAGGTTTAAGGGAAAAACAAGGATTTGAGTTAAGGTATGTGGCCCTAATTATTATCTTTGTAGATGACTCATTTGCCACATGAAATCAAGGATTAAATTGGAGATTTAATATGTAAAGGAATTACGGTTTTGGGTTATGAATGAAATAAGCTCTCTTCATGAAATTAAACCTTGATTTCTTAGATTTTCTTGATTTAAGAGTTAAATTCATTATATTTGCTTATCTTGAGGTTGATTATGAGAAGTTGAGCCCCAATCTTGAGGTTTTGTATGGTTAATTATATATGAATGAAGATCTATGTGAATATGGAAGAAGAAGTCTTGGAAAAGTTTGAAAAAGAACTAAATAAGGAGATTGATCTTCCTTACTTGAAGATTCATTGTATTTTTGATGTTTTGATTTAGAAAACAATCATAATCTCATGTTTTCCATTAGTTTTACATGTTTTTGAGTGATTATAGTTGAAACCAAGCTTAGAAAATGGAAAAACAAGTGATAGAACCAACAAAAATTTTCAAACAGCAGATTTTGCCTAGAACTGCACGTGTGGCGGGGCTTCCCGCACATGCGACAGTCCACTTCCAGTAATTAAATTGATTCTGAAATAAAAGCACCTTGTCCCACATTTGTGGCTCAATTCCCGCACGTGCGGCTCTGTTTCCCGCAGGTGCAGGGCACTCCTATTTTAGCCACTTTCAAATAAGTATATCTCCCTCCTCTGGACTCCGTTTTAAGTGATTCTTGAGCCTAAATTCAAGCCCTAAAAGTCTAGTTTCCAATGGTGATAGTCTCACTCCAAAATTCTAAGTATACAAATAGACATGCTCAAATTAGTAAAGATTGTTCACTTTCTGTCTACCGGTTTTATACCATTTCTTCTTCTAACCCATTTTCCTTTCGTTTCCTCCTATTTTCCTAGACATGGATTATGACCTACTGAGGACTAATTGATTAAAGAGAATAAAGAAAGGGGTCGATCATATTCATACATTGTGTTATGTAATTGTGATTGTAGGTCAAGACGAGGATATCGTCCAATTGCTATCAGAAGCCTATCACTGTGAGTAATAATATAGTAAAGATATGTTTTTCATTATCTATATTGATTTATGTATGACATGATTCTTTAAATGTTACATTTTATCTAAATGCACAAGTTTCCAAGAAATGTGAAATAAGTTATGAACAAAAAATGTAAATTATTTATAATATGATATGGTGGGCCCAAGGCCGTTCCGCTTATCCATTTCGTTCACACTATGGCATGATTGTTCGGTCTTTAAGACCTATTGACTTTTGGTATGGAACAAAGTTCTGTACAGAACTAAGTGCTACAGTGGGAGTCACCTCTAGAGTCCGTACAAGTCACCTCTTGGGTCCATACTTACATGAATTGGGCCCAAGGAAAGGTGGAAACATGTTGATGTTCCATCTACTCCATGATCAGATATAGTGATACGATATGACACATTTGGACCTAAGGTCGTTTTGATATATGATTGGGCCCAATGCCATTTTGTTATTCATGGACTCGAGGTCGTTCAGAACATATGATATGAATACAAATGTTTTTACATCGCTATATGACTCACGTTACGATGTGTTATTTTATATGCATAAATGGATGCCCTATTTTGAAATGTGCTTCTAACCTTTTATATAAATGGGCGTACTACGTGCCACATAAAATGTTTTGTAATAGTTTCAAATATATATTCTATTTAAAAAGGCATGGATTATGATACAATAAATGTTTCTTTTGAAATGATTTAAGATACGTTTCAGAATTGTGAAATATGTTTTCCTAATGTTAAGGACATCATTCATTAACCTCTTTACTTTAATATTACTCACTGGGCGTTAGCTCATCCTTTTATTATATATATATATGTAGGCGAGCCATCGGGGACCAACACTAGAGTTGTATCGAGGTCCGCCTTTTTGTCAAGCTGCCCAAGGTACACCTCCGTATCGAGGCTTTGACTTTGTATTGGAGAATTATGTATTTTATTGAGTCTTATGTATGTGTGTGTGAGATCTGTATAACTTCTGTGATTATATGTATATACATAAAGTGTATTTAAATGCTTAAATTAATCTAAGTCTTCATGTATGCACAAGCTCAATGGGCATTATCTTTATGTTGGTATCTGCTTTCACTTAAGGCCCTGTATTTGAATAAATATTATGTTGAGATTTTGTTTTGAGGCCTAAGTAAAAGCCGGTCATGGACCAAACTTTTAGGAGCGGGTTTGGGTCGTGACATAAGGTCCTCAACACTAACCCCATCAACTACTACTGAGTCAACTAAATTCATTATTTGTCTTTCACTAGCTATAAAATGAAAATAATTGGTATTTTTGTCTCCACACTGAGCCCTATTTAACCTGGACTTCTAGAACCAAATCCAATCCATTTTTCTTTGCAACTTCCATGCCAAGCTTCTTACCTCCCTTTTGGCTACTATTTCATTAGTTTCCAGTACTTTTGACTCTGCCACCAAATCACATGCATGAAGCTCCTCCTTTGCTTTTTTGAGATGATCCTCTACAATTCCAAACTCTTCAAGATTCCATCTTTTCAACTCAGCTTTGAGATCACAGAGTTTCAACTTGAGTTTGTACCCAGCCCACCCTTGCACTTGTGATCCAGCCCAAGCCTTTTGTGCCACTGATCTAAAATTTGGATGTAAAGTCCAAGCATTTATAAAAGGTTTAGGGCCCTAGTTTCTCTTATCTTCCATTAACAACAAAGGACAGTGATCCGACACATTTCTAGGCGAGCCCCATAACTTGAATTTGAATTTTTCCAACCAAACAAGGTCCAACAAAAACCTGTTTTTTTTTTTTTACTCCACCTTCCCCCATCTATTGAATTATACCACATAAAATTCCTACCCAACATTGGTAAATCCACCAATTCTAATTGTTTAACAAAGTTATTGAGGTCATGCATCCTTTTATCTACCCCGTAACACCCCTTTTCTCTCTACTATGCATCTGACTTCATTATAATCCCCTCTCATATGCCAAGGGTTGTGAAAATGCACTCTCATCTAATGATGATATCCATAACCTTGCTCTCTTCACCAAATCATTTGGGGCATATATATTATTTAACACATAATCAAAGGATCAAATAGCAGTCCCTGATATAGCTAAAAAATTCCTATTCCTACAGCACTCTCTAACATTGTAAACAAGTCAGGATTCCAAATGCTCAACAAACCCCCAGCACTCACATCAACATCTACAGCTATAAACGCCATCCTATCCCATGGCCAAATAGACTTAACAAAGTGCTCGTCTACACTACTTCATTGAGTTTCTTGAATTAACATAACATCCACTCTTCTTTCCTTGCTTACATTTCTAACTCTATACCTCCTCTCCTACCTTCCCAACACTTTAACATTCCAGGCTATAATCTTCATGAGACTGATTGTACACCCATACCACCCCTAATTCTTCGGCTAGCTAGTTCTGACCCTTTGTCCCCCATTTCTCAGTCCTAGCATATCTTTCAACATCTTGATTCTCCAACTCTACTAATTTGTTTATCACCTCTTTCTTCACCCTTTCACAGCTCATTTCCAATTGTTTTCCAATCTGTAATGTAGCTTGTGCTTCTTGAATAACCATCTTCCTCTTCCTGCTATTTTGGCTATTCTGTGACAATGACAATGACATAACTACAACCGCAGCCCCAAGTAATGCCCCCCTTTGGAACCCTCCGGAAAAGGATGCTCGATTTCTGGTGATCCCTCTCCTCCTTCTTCTTCTGTTGCCCTCCTTTCTCTGATCATACCTTCAATCCGGTTTATCTGGAGTCGGATAATGCCCACCACCAGCTGGGCATTGGCCTTCCTCATTAATCTGGGCTTGTGATCTTATTAAGTTGGTTTGGGGCTGGGCCAAACCCACATGGGCTTGTGCACTATCTCTATTTCCAGGCCCACTAACAAATTCCTCTCTTTGGGCTCCCACTAAGGCTACTTCAATATTGATACTGGGCCTACTCTCCTCAGACCCATTAATACTTTTTACAAACCCAGATGTTACTATTTAATGATCAACGGCTACCCCACCACACACCTCATTTTTCCTTGATTCCCTTAAAAGCAGACTGTCTTCCATCCTTTCACTCTCTCCACCGTTTAGTTTCTCAACACCCCTATCTGTGCCAGCCACCATTGTTTCAGACACCCAACTTTCATTACTGTTCTCATTAATGTTCTAATGCTGCAACATGGCTTCATTTTGTTTAGCCACCACCTCTCTATTTTCCATCTCATCCTCAATTTCACTTTCCTAACACTCCCTTTCCATGCACCTCCATTCTCCGAGCAATGATCTTCCTTATCCTTCATCACGGAAAATTTCTTTTTCTGGTGACCCATTCTACTCTTCACTTAGATTTCAATCCATAACCATTGATGCATCAAAGTTTTCTCATACCCTCACTTTATAGATTACACCTTTGCAATTCAACTTCATTACTATGTTAACGGGTTCTATGATCTTCGTAATAATTCTAACTTTACCAAATGTAAATGAGACATTGTTAATAGTATCTTCATCAAACTACACCACTTCACCCCATACAGACTCTATGCTTCTGAATGTATCCACGCTCCAAAGATTCAGGGGCACACCATAGTAGTTTACCCATATACATCTTTCGTATTCAATAATGTCACTTGCTCTCCACTCCTCCATAGCACTGCACCAATCGAATATCCATTCATTTAGACTCTGAATATTGTTTTTCATCTCTTGAACAAACTTGAATGTCAAAATTTCCAGCCTTCCTTCCCCTGCTCTAACCATTACCTCTTTCAAACCTTTTTTTATACATTTCTCCTTAAAAGTTGCAAAGGAGAAAAAGCTATGGAGCCTAACCACCAAACTTTCATACAGCCACCGATTACCCACTTCTCTTGCCTGAATTATTACATTCTCCGTTCCATGGTTACTGCCTTCTCTAACAGCCTCAACGTATGACTTCATTCCTCCATTCGCTTGCTTTCATTGTATCCCTTCCTTCTGTATGCCCTGATTTCCAATTATACTCACCCTCTGAGACTGCTGGTACTTTCCTCCAACTTGAATATTGACTATATTCCCCTTTTTACTGTTTTTCACCCCTTTCTCGTACTCTACACCTTTCACCTTTAACTCCTTATCTTCACACCATAGCCCATTAGCTTTTTGTACTGCAATCTCAGCAGCTACGGAACAATCATATCTGACAAAACCAAATTTTGATCCTGTAGCCTTCCTTCTCTTCATTGGTATGAACACATTCTTCACAATGCTAAACTTCGAGAACAAACCATACAACCTTTTCGGATTCATAGCCTCTGGGATATTATCCACAAATAACGTGAACTAGCCACCCATTCGAGCAACATCAGCATTTCTACCTAGCCCCTTCCTTCAAATTACTGGTTGCCAACCTCCACTCTCTTTTTCTCTTGCGCTCCCCATATTATTTTGCGCTCCCCATATTATTTTGGGTTTCGATATGATGTTTACTACCTGTGAAAGTGCACTAAATGCCTAAAAAGAGCACTATATATGATAACTATGATTATGTCTTGACAAAAGAATTCCATGGCCCGTATTAATATACATCCATTGCTTAAGAAAACAAAAGATCAACCACCTTCCTTCACAAATCCACACTACTATTAATAAATAAATTGGACAAAATCAATATTTATTTTGAGCAGAGCCATGTATGCTTACCCCCACCCCTCCTTTATGATTTGCTTCCTTTAGTCAAACTCTCCCTTCAACTTTGAAATAACATATACTAGCGGGTGGCACACACGATACGCATATAATTCAAATAATTAATAATAAAAATAAATAATAAAGAATTTAATATTATAATATGTATGTTGGTTAAGTGATAAGTATGTTCTTAATGAAACCCCAGGTCTTCGGTTCAAAACTTGTTTACGCTGTGTATAATAATTTTATTTTTTATTTTTTATTTTAGCATATATAAAGTTGCCACGTCACATGAAAAGAAGAAGGTTTCAATTAACCAATTAGGTTTTCACTTAATAATAGTATATATGTGTGTATATATATATATAGATAGATAGAGAGAGAGAGAGAGAGAGAGAGAGAGAGAGAGAGAGAGAGGGTGTGGGGAAATGAAGAAATAAAATTAAGCATCATATGCAATCTCACTAGTTTCACATTCAACAGTTTAGCTAGTATCTTAAATAGCTACTTGAACAATCGTTAACTTAGTGACTAATAGTGATACCAACACTACAAGAAACGACACTTTTGGCGACCAAAATATTGGTCGCCAAAAGCCCAATTTTTGGTCGCCGAAACAATTAGCGACTAAATTTTTTTGTCGCCAAAGTGGTCGCCTATAAGCTGTCGGCGATAGTATTGGCGACTAAACTATTTTTGGTCGCTGAAAGTGAACCTTTTGGCTACTAAATTTTCGTTAGTCGGCAAAGGTTACCTTTTGGCGACTAAAATATTAGTCGCCAAAAGTGAACATTCGGCTACCAAACTCTGGTTAGTCGGCAAAGGGTATGTTTTGGCGACTAAATATTTAGTCACCAAAAGTGTTAAAATAAAATAAATTAAATTTTCAGTGACTACAACTTTTTGTCGGGAAAAATATTATTTTTCATTTTATTAAACTTTTGGCTACTAACCATTTGGTAGCCAAAAGTCTTCATTTATTTTTTAGCTACTAAATTTGTAGTCACCAAAAATCTTTGGATTCTTTATAGCTACCAAATATTTAGTCATTAAAAATATTGATTTCTTTTTTAGCTACCAATTGGTTAGTCACTAATAAATTCACTTTTTTTTTTTTTCACTACTAAACATTTAATTTCCAAAAACTTTATTTAGTGTTTTTTTTTATTATAATTACAGTAATAAAAAGTTTTCAGTTTCACATTTTTCACAGTTTTCAGTTTCACTGTGAAAAACACCTCACTTAGCGTGGCTGAAAACTATAATTACAGTAATAAAAAGTTTATAATTTCCAAAAATTTTTCAGTCACCAAAATCTGAAAGACCATCATTAGTAGCGTTGAATATATTCATTCACCTGAGTGCATAACATACCATACCATACCAACCAATCGGCGTAATCGAAATCCCAAGTTAAAATTCATAAGATGAGGGGTTCATCTCCCAATCAGATTAATTAAATGATTCAATGTCTTCTTATAGTATACTCAAGCAAACCAACATCCTAAACTTCAACCATTTCAAAAAAATTATCAATATTTTAAGAATAAAAAACTTCTCCTCTCTTTGCTAACACAATGTTTTGTGGCTAATAAAGAAAAAACACAGTCGTGCTTCTGTAGCACAAAATTATATTTCCTCAGCTGTTTCATTCAAGCGATATATAAAAAAAATCAAAATGTTGGGACTGAACCATCAACACCATGCTTTCACCAGTGTACATTGAAATATTAAAGCTATTGTTTTTATCAGCTCAATTTCATTACCACAAAGGATGTTGCCACCTCCATTGCATCCTCTACATGTGCTATATCGGAGCCCTGAAATCACATACAAAAGAATTACATGTGTACCACCAAGGTTGCAAAGATCGCAGGCAAACTCAAATATACAGTGGATGAAGTAACTATCATATGTGAAACCAAATCATAGCATCCATTCTTAATGTTGTGCAAGAGAGAGAGAGAGATCATTTACCAATCGGGCATGAAAAAACAGATCATAATAAACGTAAGTCCTTTTTAATCTTCAATATTTTTTTCCCTCTACTAATATTATATAGTTCAACTGATTAACACAATGCTTCATGTTGTTGATAACATAGTTGGGCTTGCCTTAAAATTAAATACAAAACATTTTTACAAAGAAAATTTACAATATTTATTTATTGTGGGGTTTCCCAAATGTTGCAAGCATATTGCTCCGAAAATGGAATCCTCAGAGACAATGTAGTGCTCAAATTTAAGATTTTAAAGCATGATAAATTTAGTTATACACTAATATAACATAAGAGTTGGATTGATAACCAAGACAAAATTGCTAACCTGGCCTTGAGCAAGACCACCTTTTCCTCCTCCACCCTTCCCTTTTAGTGGCTTCAAAGCTACCACCAACCACTCAAACACCTTTAATTGCTTACATTTATCTCCTTTCTCAGGTACCCCAGCACACACCAAAGCTTTGTTTGCAGTTTCATCTGTGCTGAAAACCATGACCGCTATCCCCTGTCATTCACGGACTAGTCATGCAAACTTCATACAGACATAAGAGAAAACCTGAAATAGGGTAATTTCTAGTCATGCAAACTTCATACAGATATATAAGCAGCAGGTTTGGTTATCAATAGAACTGAAATAGGGTAATTTCTTGCTCAGCATAGATGAAAACCTGAAGCATAGATACTTTGGCCTTTAGATCAGCTTTCTTGGCTGCGGGAATAGTTGCTGATTCCACGCGGCCATTTAAAGAAGTTACTTTCTGGGAAGAGGAAAGGAATGTGCTAATCAACAAACTAACTAAATTGAATGATGGACTCATTCCACAGTAAATCAAATTGAATGATACATAAATCCAAAGCACTAGCATATTACCTTGCCATGAATGCCGTTAGTCATTTGAGCATTAAGACTCTATTTACATTATCAATTATAACTCATTTCTCAATGATTAATTCAACAATTATGTTGATAGAATATATATAAAACCATGTAAATAATAGAAAACCTATGAAAATAAACCTACTTTGCTGTCCACATCTCTATGGTTATCAATCATTTCATCCTCTGTTATTAATAGATCATCCAACACAGTTGTGTTTAGATTAGACCATATTTCAAGCACAGTTGTGTTTATATGACCACTATTCAACTAAGATTTCAGTTTGCAATCCACATATATGTTCCTTTTTTTTTCCTTTTCATTTCATTTTTGGTACATGAATAGTGCTAGTGTTGTAAGAGAATGCACATCACACAACTAAGAATGCCAACACATCACAATGGAATAAATTGCTTCTATGAACAAAATATATCCGAGCATCATACCAACAGATCAAGATAAATTATTAGCACTCAACAAAGTTAAATTAGATCCAATAATTTAACCATACACCTAAAGGACTGACATGTGGTATGGTTAGGCGACACTGATCGATCTGAGAGATGAGCGAGAGGTGAGAGAGAGAGAGAGAGAGTGATGTGAGGGAGCCGATTAGATTTAGGGTTTTTTTTGGTTCTAAGAATTGGGGATTTTGGGGGGCGCGGGAATGGAAAAATTGGGGGAACCGAGCGGGCGGGATGAAGAAAAAAAAATTAAAAAAAAAAATTTCATCATAAATGAATATTTAAATAATAAAAATAAATAAACAATAATTTTTATTTTCTTTTCGTTATTAAGGTTGAAAATTTATTTGTTCCATATATATTTTAATAAAAAATATTTTTCATTAAAATAAAAGTTAATTTTCTGTAACAAATGAAAAATATTTTTTATGCCTATTTTTTTTATTACTAAAAATCATGAACTAATTTTTTGTGGTAGAGGAAAAGGAGCGGCAGCAGTAGTGAAGGTGGTGGATAAGAGATGATGGTTGTGATGGTGATGGTGATGGCGAAAGAGATTAGTGGTGAAGTTGTGGTAGTGGTAGTGTAAATGGAGTGGTAAGGGTGAAAGAGAGGTAATGGTAGTAGTAATGCTTGATAGTGGTAGTGGAGTGGTGGCGATAGTAGTAGTAATGGTAGTCGTAGAGGTGAAGTGGCGACAGTAGAAGTAATGGTGGTAGTGGAATGGAGTTTGCAGTAGTGGTGAAGGTGGTAAAAGAGATGGGTGGTGAGAGAGAGAGATGAGTGAGAGACAGATAGAGAAGAGAAAGAGAGAGACAGAGACAGAGACAGAGTGATGAGCGAGAGAGAGAAAAAGTGGTCACTAAAAGTGCATTTTCTTATAGTGGAAAGCCCTGTAAAAAGAGAAGAGATGAGGGAGATAAAGAGAGAAAGAGATATAGAGAGAGACAAAGAGACAGAGAGAGAAATAGATAGAGAGAGACATATAGAAAAATAGAGAGAAACAAGAGATGAGAGAGACATATAGAAAGAGAGCGAAAAGAGATGAACGATAGAGAGAATAGAAAAGTAGAGAGATAGAGAGAAGAAAGATGAGTGAGAGAGACAGAGAGAGAAAAGAGATGAGAGAGATAGATAGAAGAGAGAGCGAGAGAGACATAGAGAGAAGACAAATGAGAGAGATAGAGAGAAGAAAGATGAACGAAAGACACACAAACAGACAGACAAACAGATAGTGGAACGGTGGCGATAGTAGTAGTAATAGTAGTCGTAGAGGTGAAGTGACGACAGTAGAAGTAATAGTGGTGGTGGAATGGTGTTTACAATAGTGGTGAAGGTAAAGAGAGAAAAGAGATGAGAGATGAGCGAGAGAGATAAAGAGAAGAGAGATGAGCGAAAGAGGCAAAGAGAGAACAGAGATGAGAAAATAGATAGATAAGTGAGAGAGAGAGAAAGAGAGAGAGAGACACATAGATGCAGAAAGAGAAGAGTGATGAGTGAGAGAGAGAAAGAGAAGAGAGAAAGGAAGATGAAAAAATGAATGAAAAGATATAGACAAAGGGAGAGAGAGTGAAAGAAATAGACGAAGCGAGAGAGAGAGAGCAAGAAGAGAGATAAAGAGAAGACAGCAAATAGAGATGAGAGAGATAAAGAGAAGAAAGATGGACGAGAGACACAGAGAGAAGGAGAGAGAGAAACAAACAGACAGATAGAAAAAAGTGATGAGTGAGAGAGAGAAAGAGAAGAGAGATAGAGACATAGAGAGAAAGAAAGAGACAGACAGACAAAGAAGAGTGATGAGTGAGAAAGAGAGACAAAAGAGACAGAGACACATAGAGAAAGAGAGAGACAGACAGACAGACAGAGAAGAGTTATGAGTGAGAGAGAGAAAGAGAAGAGAGACAGAGACAGAGACAGAGATAGAGACAGAGACATAGATAGAGACAGAGACAGAGAGATAGAAAGATGAATAAATTGGTGAAAAGAGAAATGTTCGAAACAGTAAAACAACGTCGTTTTTATTTTTTTATTTAATTTTTGTAACAGAAAAATACCGTTGCATTTATTTAAACCATTTTATGACCATATATATATGAAACTATCTTAAAGCCACAATACTTCCAATTAACTAGTAACATCACACTTCTAATTAATTCATCAATGAGTCATCGTAATTTCAAGAAAAATAAAAATAAGTCAAATTATTTCATCAATGAGTCATCGTAATTTCAAAAACAATGGAAAGATGACATACTTCCAATTATAAGTGTTTGATCCACAATGCTTAATGTCCCAAGTTCATCGCAGTCCAGGACATTTCGGATCAATTTTGAGCCGAAAGTAAATGATGAGAGAGATAGAGAGAAGAAAGATGAGCGAGAGAGACCGAGGGAGAAGACAGATGAGAGAGATAGAGAGAAGAAAGATATGCGAGAGACAGAGAGAAAATGAGAGAGAGAAACAGACATGCTCTCTCTCTCTCTCAATTAATCTATAACTAAGCTTGTTTAGTATCCCAAATATTTGACATGATCTAATGGACTGACTCTAGCCTGGAAGGTTTTATATCAAATCATACTAACACTATGTAAAGTTGATTTGCAATTAAGATGAGTTATTCTTTGAGGCATTTCATCAAACACCCTGTCCACCATTGGATCTCCCCCTTGATATGAGAAGCAGAAAACCACTCTACTATCAAATATGAGAAGCTTCCACACCATCGGTCATTTTTGCTCAGTTCACACTTCCACACCATTGGTGTTTCAGATATCAACTATTGAATGAAAACCCATGGTTTGAATATGAACTACTAAACCAGAGGTGAGAGGGATAATGGTCCATGTAACACAAGTGCAATGGAAAGGAAAGAAATAATATGTCAGGTAGTTCAAGTTAAAGCACTCCAAAGTTTCCCTCCGAAGTTTCCCTCCAAAGTCTGAAGCACAAATTTTCAATTTTGTAAGACTAATCGCCGACTAAAATTTAGTCGGTAAATAATGAATTAAAAAAATATATTAAAAGTTACAAACAAAATTCATTATTTAAAAAAAATTTAAATAAAAGTAACAAATATATTAAAATTATATTTAAATAAAAATATAAGTAATAAAATTATAAATTACAAATATTAAATAATCTTAAATATTTGTCATAATATTTTTTTTACTGAAACATATAATAATATATTTAAAAATTTTATATTCTTATATTCTTATATTATATATATATATATATATAATAAGATATACAAGAAGGAGTGAGAATTAAAAATAAAAGAAGGAAAAAAAATTTTAAAAAATTAAAGGCGACTCAACGTGTTTTTTAGTCGCCAATTACTTTTATAAATCTCTCAAATTTAAATTAGAAATGTCTCCTCCAAATTTAAATTAACAATCTTGTTGATTATTGTTAACCGTGTATAACATAAAAATAATTTTAAAAAGTTGAAAAAATTAATTATTAAAAAATTAAGGAAAAATTTAAAATCTGAAATAATATCAATATGTCTTACAAATAATTGGGATATTTTGTCTTCTATTAGTACGGGTAATAATATTGAAAAATTTATTGAAATGATAAATAATTGGGATATTTTGTCTTTTATTTGTGAATTTTGATTTATTCTTAATTTATTAGTGTTATTGAAATATGATGATGTAAAAAGTATAAATAGTTTAATTGTACTTTTCACCTCAAAATAATAGTCTATTTTCAGAATTTAATTTCTTTTTATAATACAATTATTACATTTTAAAAATATTAATTTATCAAAATTACCTTTTGATAGTATATTTTTTTTGAAATATCAATTGTCATAATTGTAAATTTTTTATTATTAATGGATTTAAAAAAAGGACAAAATAAGAAGTTCATATTATTTTAATAATTAATTTTTTTAAAAAATTAATATTTTTGGATGGTGGGTGTACAACCTCTTCATAAAAATAAAAATAAAAATAAAAATATAAATATAAATATAAATATAAAAAATTAATTTTTTTTTATTTTCATTCGGCTACCAAAGATTTAGTAGTCGAAAGTAGGTTTTTAGCGACTAAAATAAATTTGGTCGCCGAAACTTGACATTTGGCGACCAAAACTTTGGTCGGCAAAGATTAAAAATTATTATTTTTTTTTTTCATTCGGCTACCAAAGATTTAGTAGCCGAAAGTAGGTTTTTAGCGACTAAAATAAATTTGGTCGCCGAAACTTGACATTTGGCGACCAAAACTTTGGTCGGAAAAGATTAAAAATTAATTTTTTTTATTTTCATTCGGCTACCAAAGATTTAGTAGCCGAAAGTAGATTTTTAGCGACTAAAATAAATTTGGTCGCCGAAACTTGACATTTGGCGACCAAAACTTTGGTCGGCAAAGATTAAAAATTAATTTTTTTATTTTCATTCGGCTACGAAACAATTTAGTAGCTAAAGGTACCTCTACGGCTACTAAATTTTTTTTTAGTCGCGAATTGTGATATGTTTAGCTACTAAAAATTTTTTTAGTAGCCAATTGTAATATTTTTAGCTACTAAATTTTTTTTAGTAGCCAATAATCAACATTCCCCTACTAAAAAAAATTAGTAGCTAAAAAGTTGACTTTTGCCGACTAAAATTAATTTTGGTAGCCAATTCCCACACTTTTGGCGACTAAATTTGTTTTGGTAGCCAAAAGTGATAGCCAAAAGTGTGTTTTCTTGTAGTGCAAGTGATACAAACATTTTGGTAGAACTCACCCATAAAAACCGACTTGTAAAGGGGGGAAGACCAAGATGCTTATATTAATTACATAACCAAGCTTTCGCTTTACAATTATAGAACAAATTAGAATCACAAGACTAAACCAATTTTGTTAAAAACACATGGGGCTAATATAGTGGGAGAGAATAGTTTTTCATATATATCATGTGCTAATATTAGAAGAATTGTAATGTTTAAAGAAATCATTTTGTTTGATTTTCTTCTACTAATTTGAATCATCCTCCTTGATCAACTTTGTTTAATATTTTGACTTTTCCATCTCTTTCAACTTGTCAAAAATAAAATAAAATACTTTGTATGATAGAGAATTGAGACTTGACCATTATATTTCCAATCATACCACATAATGGACCTCTCTATGTTCATTATTGGACGACAACATATCGTGGCATGTTTGGAAAGTTATTTTTTGTTGGTTATTTGGTGTAGCTTGGTTGTATTTGGAAATTTTTTTTTAGTTGATTTGATAATTGTGAGAGAAAAAGTAAAATGATTCTGAATTAGATGTGATATTTTATTTTATTGACTATTTTAATCTATTTTAATAGGTTATTTTAATCCAACTCTCTTTTCAAACAAGCCACAACTACAGCCAACCAAAAAAAAAAAATCCCTTATATAATCTCTCTTTCTACCAGCAAATTATGACCTTCTCTCCATTATTTGTGCTATTTTAGCATAGACTTATTTTAGGAAGTAGGTGAAAAACTGACATTTTAATTTTTTTCTTTTTAATTTTTTTCAAAAAATGTATAAAAAAATAAATAGGTGATATGACTCAAAAAAGTCAAAATGTTAAAAAAAGTCAAAATTGCCAAAATGAGCCTATGGTAAGAGTATATTTTATATAAAATTTGTTATAAGCTACTTCATAGTATTTATTTTCTAAACTAACACAAACGATCCACAGTGTAGTATTGTTTGTGCTTTTGTTATTCATCTACCTAGCTTCCACCAATATATTAATTTAAGTCAAGGTTACAAAATAAAAACATGGTTTTGTACGTAGATGTAATTTTTAGTGTGAATTTCAAATAAATTGCAAATTCATGAAGTGCAAGTGAGAGTTGTACCTCATCCTCATTTACCATTTATTTAGAATTATCCCTATCTTTTAGGTTTGCATGTAATTTATTTGTGTCAAAGTAATTGTGACTTATTTAATTGAGAATTTTAGAATTAGTGTATCTTTCGACAAAAAAAAAAAAAAAAATTAAATTAAATTAAATTAACGGTAAACTTTACAAACATTAATAATTAAAGTGAAATTTTTTCCCAACTATCTGCAAATATTTTGTCCCAGTACCACTGATGTGTAATTTTTCCTATTTAATTTATCTTCATATGACATAATTATGGACCAAGGGCCAGTTTTGTCATAGCACCATGCTGTGACGCCCCCGTTAAGATTTGTCTCAGTTTTATTTTGATAATTTGAATCATTCGTATTATATAGAGTTTATCGAGTATATAATCCATATAACCAATGAGGTTAATCGCCCATGTGTAACTTTATGATCGGGCCGTAATTATTTTTAAAACATTATCAAAATTATTCTAACTATTTACCTTTTTTAAAACATAGATGCGTTTTTATTATGGGTTACAGATATTTGATTAATCTCATTTTTTATATAGATAATATACTCAATGAACTTTATAATATGAGTGGTTTGAAATATCAAAATATATTCAGGAAACATCCCCAAGTTTGGTCAGGTATGTAGTATAAAATAAGAGAAATTTTATAATTTTACTTATTAATATTCATAAAATTTACAAGTTTTTTGTAATTATTTTTTAAAATTTATACTAAATTTTTCCCATAAAATGTCACCGTGCTATTTCCTATAGTAAATCTGACATAAGAAATAATATTGTACTATTTTAGTATATCATATACTACATTGTTTAGAATAAGTGTATTATTTTTATTTTTTTACTTGTAGTATTTTAACACTATTACACTGCCAGAGATGCTTAAGGTTGTATTAGATTAGGGGTGTACATGTATTGGATTGATTCAGTTTTAGAGTAAATTAGGAAACAAATCATAAGCACCGATTCCACAAAAATTAAAACCTTAATCGAACCGTTAAATTGTAGAACTGGACTAGAACTGAATCACAGGAACCGGTTTGATTTGGTTTGGTTTTACGGTTTTAAATTTTTTATATAACATTAAATATGATATATATATATATATATATATTTTTATGTTAATAAATAAGTTAATGATATTAATTTAGTTTACTTGGCTAGAGTTTACTAATTTCATAATGAAGGCTAGTTTTCAAATCTTACAAGAGATTATTATATTTTAATTTTTACATATAAAAATAAAAATATTAAAAAATAATAAACAAATATGTTACAGCCTAGTCTGGTTTAGAACCATAACCAAAGCTTTGAAACTGGGAATCAAACCGATTTGAATAGTTCCACCATTTTCAAAATCATAATCAAAATCGCAGATAATAAAACTAGGCCAAACGGATGCTTTCAATCGAATTAGATTGGTTTACCGATTCTACAAATTTTTTTTGTACACCCCTATATTAGATTGCGATTAAGGGGCCTGCAGCCCGAAACAGCTTTGAGCCCAACCTCTTTGGGCAGGCTAATGATCTCAGGAGGGCTCAACCATATTTGATATGGCTTTGGGCCACCCATTTTTAGATTCTCCTGGTTTTGCCATTATGTAGACCTTTCGTCATTAGATCTTCCTAGCCCAAGGTTTGACAAAAATATTGTACTTGCTTCATATATATATATATATATATTTTCCAATTTCTAATCTTACTTCTATTTGTTGTCAAAAATCATTTAGTTATCATAAGATACCACGTGGCCATGTTACAAATCAATTATCAAACATCATGCCACATGTTATCTCTCCAATTCCCAACATAAAATGGTAGATCTTGCCATTTTCATCTATTATAATTTGTTTGGGTATTACCTAATCATGTCCAAAGGACATGAAATAATTTCTCTTCTTTTATCTATCATGTAATCATATCGACATTAGGTACAGTTTTAATGTGCATATGGCCAATTTTCCATATATGGAATTCAAAGCAACATTTGTTGGGCTTAACGTTAAAATCAACACTCAGTGAATTTTCAAAATACCATAGAGCTTACTCTTATACTGTGTTTGGTTGGGGGATTTGAGGAGAGATTTGGAAAGGGAAATGGAAAAGATAGGTGAAATGTGAATAAAATATACCTAAATTTCACATACCTTCACACACTTTTTTCATTTTCCTTTTCAAATCCTTCCCCAAATCCCCCAACCAAATACAACATTAGTGTCATCACTTGCTATGAGCATCAGCATATGCGGGCTGACCCAACTAGCATAGCCCTACCAAGGCCTAACTTGAACTCGTCGAACCCCTTAGTTGACTATACAAACCAAATAACCAGGTCAGATGACTGCAACTAAGGCCACTCGATGTAAACTGAGACTATAAGAAAATTGAATTTTTACGGCTTGCAATGCATGTCGTAAAAATTCTTTCACGGCATACACACAAATGTCATTATATGACATGTCGTGAAAAATTGAACGTCATTTACGGCATACAGGTAAAGTTGTAAAAAGTAATAAATTAAATATTAATGACATATTTTTTATGTCGTATATAATTTTTTATGACATTTTTGTCATGACATAAATCATCATACTTTTCATGGTATAATTTTGCGTAGAATGTTATTTTTAACATATTTATGGCGTACTTTGTATGCTGTATATAATATTTTACGACATTTTTTTGCATGTCATAAATCATTACACTTTTCACAACATAATTTTGTATGCCGTAAAAAGTCATTTTAAATATATTTATGACATATTTTGTATGCTGTATATAATCTTTTACAGCATTTTCTTACATGTCATAAATCATTACACTTTTCACGACATAATTTTATATGCCGTAGAAGGTTATTTTTAATATATAATATATATACAGGAATATAACATTCCCTAACAATATGCAGGCAGTAGCTTATAAAATGCAACTTGTGAACAAACCAAGCAAAAACAACAACTATGAAGTAAGTAAAAAAAATCTAGTATCCATATACCAAACAACTTGCATACTAACTTCCATCTTCAATTTCTATCATATCAAGCTGATAACAACCTCAAACATACAAACCAAGAAAAGTATCCAAATCATAAGCTACCACAGAATTCCAACAATTAAAGACATGAGGAGTAAATAAAAATGTTTTGAAAATATTATTTTCACTCACCGAAGTTGGAAGGTTGTCATGAGGAGTAGATTGGACCAGATCGGAGCTTCTTTGGGAGGGATTGGTACCCTACACTCAAAGACAAACATACAAGTGATTTAAATATAAAATAACAAATGATTTCAATCAAAATTTGCTTGAATTAAATCATCAAGCATTATATTATCATGTTTAGCTTTTTCTCTTATATCATTTTGCCTTCTTTCTTTAATAAGCATGGCTCTTATCTCATCGATTTGTTGTTCTAAGTCTAGCACCTTGCCTTCAAGTTTTTTCACGTGCTCATTTTAGTGTACTTGTGCATTAACCTTAGATGGTAATGCCCCAAATCCTAGCCTTCGTACACTCCCACGATCCTCGAGACCAAAAGTATGAAAAAACGCATCATCTTTTATAAATTTTGGACCCTCATTAGTAGAAGAGTTGTGAAATTCTTGAACCTTTTTTCTGAAAATATAAAGCATGTCTTAATAAATTGATGTGAATGCAAATTATAATACCAAAAAAAAAAAAAAAGAAAAAAAAGAAAAGAAAAGGAATATTGGTACCATAGTTGCATCAGGAACTTCACTCATGGATTTTCCTTCCTTCCTTCCTCGTATGCCCTTTAAACCAAACGTCAACTCTTGATATGGATGATGGTGCTCGACTTTCTCTACCATAGAAAATAAAATAGAAAATGAAAATCAACATGATTAAAAATGATTTCATAGTAACCATATTTCATACCCAATTTACAAAACTACTTGAATCACTCTTAAATTTACCATTTCATCCTCTAATCGTACATAACCTTTACGACTCATGGTGTGTAAGAGGGTTCGCTTTTTCCTCATTGCGCTAAATCTTTTACTCTTTTCCTACAGATACAAAAGAAGAATGCCATAATTTTTATGATTAATATTCATAATTGAATCACTATGAGAAAATTTGGTGGTCTAATTAGTTCATAAAACTAGAGAGTTTCTATGAGGAAACTTACCTTAAATTCTTTGGAAGTTCGTTGTTTCACAAATGCTTTGCATTCAACCATTTCTACATTATTAGGTTTGGTGAAGACAATATTGTGTGGTAGCTTAGCACTTTTACCAAGAGGTCTTATTTGTCGTGATAGTTCAGATTTGTATGAGCGCCATAATCTGCCAAACTTTTGCATGATGTATTTCCTATGACAATCATATATTTTGAATCTAAGCTGCGTTTTCATTTAAACAAAAATTTAGTGATTAGGAAAAAAAACTTGAGTTGATAGTAAAATAATGAATTAAATAAATATATGTTACCTTCACACAAACGAATAACTTTATCTTTAACTTCTTCTGGAATATCAAGTCATCTCTCTGTGGTTATTAGCACCATCTCTCATGCCAAGATCCCTTCTAAAGCGGATAGTTTAACTGACTTAGGTCCTATAGGCTGATTCCTTTCATTGAAGTTAATTTCATCACACTTTTGTTTTCCTTTGTCATGCATCTTTAACTTTGATGCCCCCCCTCCTCCAAGTTCTCTTCTTTGGTACTTGAGTGGAGTCTACAACTCCTTCCATATCATGTGATTCAACATGTGGAGAAGCATAACACTCATCTGAAATTTTGATTATGCATTTCTTCTGTCATCCATTCTCACAGCAATTATAGCTTCACGCTCCTTTCTAATTCTTTTCTCAGCTTTTTTTGAACTCTGTGCAACACACAAGGAAAAATAAGAAATAATGTAGGCAACAATTGGTTATAAATTCAATTTTAAGTTAAATGAGAAGTAAAGTACCTCTCCACTCATTTTGCTAGTTGACAATTTCAAGATTCAACTGTTAATAAGAAAATGGGCATTCACAAACGTACTAGGATGATTCACTTGGTAAGCCTGAAAGCATAGTGCTCCTACAACATGCAAGAATCTACACTGCATAACCAGGAGACATACTGTCATAAGGCCCATAACAAAACATCAGAATAACAATCAGATCAACAACTAACGTGTGTTCTAATTTTCAAACAAGACAGGCATCAGAGATATGGATAACCAAATAAAGAACTCCCCAAAAGGATAACCAAATAAAGAACTCCCAAATGGTAAACACACAAAACAAGAATAAAAAATTAGGCATAAAATTATAAAAACTGGGTAATGAAAATCTTGATTGTGAGCATCTAGCATAAATATACAAAGACCTTGACATGTGAAAGTGTCATTAAAAGAAAGATTACCTCTTGTCTCTCTATGAATCCTTGATGCTTATCGTAAAGTTGAAATGAAACATCAAGGGAGAAAAATTTAGCTTTGCCAACATAAACCAATATTAGCACCAACATGCAATCACTAAAGAAACAGAGAATAGAACTTTAGCAAAATCAAAGCATATAAACACCAAAATTCACTTGCTCTAATATCAGTAGAGCGTAACAGAACCCAAAAAAAAAATCTTTATAAGCCAAACAATAATTCTTGATAACACTGAAAAGCAAAGGAGAACCAATCAAGCCGAATAAGCATTCGGTTATATGAAAATCAAATCTGAAAATCAAATGTTCCTATTTCTCGTTAATCACGCAACATTTCCACACCCTCACAATCAATCCACACGTAGTGCTCATCTTCATCATTAGTATTTGCACCAAGTCTAGATGCATCTAAAGGTGTAGATGGCATATAGGCATCTTCATCATATATATCCAAATTACGAAAGCCTCTTGAAGGTGCTTTAAGTACAACTTTCCAACTAGATGTATCACTATCCCTCAAATAGAACACTTGTTTTGCATGTCATGCTAGAATGAATGGATCTCTCTCATATGGATTTCGTCCTTGTTGGAGGTTAACCAATGTAAATCCATCTTCAACTTTGATACCATTTCCAGTAGTTGCCCAGTCACATTTAAATAGAGGAACTTGAAATTTGTAGTAATCCAACAAAAGTATGTCTCCAATAACTAGATAGAAACATATTTTTTCAATAACTTGTGCAATGTCTTTCTTATTAGATCGACAAATAGTTTTTTCTTCAATGGAAACACCGCTATTTTGTGTGGACCTTTGGACATCACTTGTGTGAAAGCGATGGCCATTAATGACATAGCCCAAATAAGACGTTACATGCTTTCTTAGGCCAGTTGCGAGCCATTTCAAAGTATTTGAAACCTCATTACCACATGATTCAATCTTTGCTTTCAACCACTAAGAAAAAGTGTCCATTTGTCTAGAATGTAGTAGAGCGGCATCCCTCAAGAAACGTCTATCCAAAACCTTAAGCTCCTCTACGTGCATTCTAATAAGTAAAGCAAATTGTGAGATAAATATATCACGTAAATACTCAATTACTAATAGATATTTATGTTATCATACTTACTCTAAATATGGTTAGACTTCAGAACTGTTTATCAACACACAACAATAAGCAATTTGTAACAGGTATCATGATTGAATTCCCTAAAGTAATCGGGCGTCCTTCTAGTATTGTTTCGTTTTCAAATTCTTCATTGCGGTTATGTCGAGCACCTATTTTTGTTGCTTGCTTCATGTACCCATTACAAAACTGCATGACTCTTCAACTATATAGCATTCAGCTATTGTAGACACTCCATTTTTGACCACCTGTAAGACTTAGGCGCTTGGTCTAGCGCACTCGATGATGAAAACTGCATTGTGTAATTCGAGTTCTCGATGAGGGAATCCAAGGTTGAGCCCGAAAATAATCCCAAAACCTTCCTACTTGCCTCATTTTTACCTCAGAGGTACATTTTTGAACATTGTGCCACCTTATACTGAGTTTGAAATAAAGGAATGGGACAGCACATTAGGGACCGGTTGTGCCCCATTGGGAGCTGGTCATGGCTATTTAGGCCCGACCGAGCGTTGCGGGCGATACACACTATTCTGGGTGGGAGCCCGCCAGCTGTCTTTTTTTTGAAGATATTTTCGACTTGTTTTGCTCAAATTCTATAAAAATGAGGTTATGTCTCTGTTTTGAGGGCTGAAAAATTTCAAAAGAACATATACACACAAGAGAGAGCTCCTTCTTATACAAGTCACCTTTGAGCAAACCTATCTCTCTTGACCAATATCCATACACCATACACCACCTCAGATCATAACCTTAGAGCCTTAGTTAAGGCTTGTGCATCACAATTCAAGCTTGAGAGTGTGCTTGAACTAAGTTTGTGTTACAAACAAGCGCTTGCTTCTTGGAGAGGTATAAGCTCACCACCTTCTCTCTTACTTCTTTTTTCTACCTATTGTCAGCTACTTCTTGTATTTTTGTGTTGTCTTAAGTTGTTTTCAAGTGTTTAAACCTGGGTTTCGATAGCTACCAAAGGGTAGAGAGGGTTAACACCTTCTTTTGCACCTTATTTCATAGCTCAAGCCCTTGTTTTTACACTCTTTTCTTTAGTTCTTAAACTAATTTTTAGAGGTTAAAAAGGGCTGAAAACATGGTTTAAGGTCTCAAAAAGGTAGAGGGGTTGGCCACCTCTCCTTGTCTTTGTTTACTAGTTTGTGTCTCCTTGCGTTTGTCTATCTTTTCAGTGTACTTTTAACACACTTTTAGCCACTTTTTTTTAAACAAAAAAAAAAATGTTTTGGGGCTGTTTAGTGTTGTCCTATTTTGCTAAATTAGTTTATGCTCTGAATATTTGCTTATTGTATTGTAAGTCCTCATAGCTTCGATTGTTTAAGCCTTAGACACCGAGTTGTTTGAGTTGATAGCTTTCTTCATTCCAAGAGTTTCATTTTAATAATCAATCTCACAATCATGTCTGCAACCTCCCCCATTTTCTTATTTTCTTCTTGTTTGGGAGTTATTTCAACCGGTTGCTGGTTATTCAAAATATGAGCTAGAGACCTATGCTCAATGGCTTAATCTCTACGGAGATTCACCGTCAAAGGCATGGTCTCTCCTTCATATTTGGGAGTACCTCTCGATTGACGTTCTTCTTATTTAGCGGACTTAATCATCACTTTGGACAAATGGATTAAAGAATAGACAAGACTAATGAAATTGGCTTAAAATTGGATTAACCAACATAAAGAAAAGGAATGGAGTTGCTTGGGTTCAACTGGACGTTATGCCGAGTCCATCGTGTCTAGAGTCATCACATGTCAATTCATGATGTTTTGATGACCCTTGAAACGTCTTTACTTTCCTGTTTGAGCTCACTCCATGATAAGAGGGAGGGATAGTTGTTGTTTGCCGCATTTATTGATTTTTGTCCAAAATTGCATCCAAAAGCATCAAGCAATCAACTTGCTCATTGATGATTTTGGAAGCAACATCATCTTTCTCTTGAGGCTTTCCATGATAGAGAAGTGTAAGGACAAATAGAGCTCATAAAAAACTTTGCCTGCATTGTTTTCACCTCAGAGCACAAAAACAGGGTTTTGCAAAAAATTAGGGCATGATTGGCCTTATTTGGGCCCGGCCCGGCCTCATTGTGGGCCGGCCAGCCCTTAATGTTTTGTACATAGTGTGTTTTTGCAGAAACAGAGGGTAGTGGCTGAAGGTGAAATAGGGTAGATTCCAAGGAAGGAAGGCAGGCAGGCAAAGCTACTTTTGAACCATCACCGTGCATGTAAGCCTTGTGCATCATTGCTTACATCAAAGTTATAAATTAATTATTATCATTATAATTAATTATTATTGTTGTACTTAATTAATATAGTTGTAGCCATTGTTTATTTGCAATTGTTATAGCTAGTTAACTTAGATAACTAGTTCATTTCTTTGGTATTCATTAGAATTTGTAATAAGTAGTTAGCTTAGCTTAATTCATTATGTTGAATTTGTAGTAGTTAGTTTATTTCGGACATTTGGACATTCATTCGGACCCTCCTGCACGAGGGCAAAAATTTGTAATAAGTGTGTATGTCTTCCAACCCCATTTCTTTCTCCTTTTTATTTACCCGTTTATAATGGTAGCATAGAGCATCACGTTTCATTAGCATTTCCCATGTTTTCATACACTTGTCTCACATGCATTTGGGTTCGGCTCATCAAACTAACCAATGTCGATTTCAACTTCATTGCTTCAATACGTGCTCTATCGCATGCCTTGAATTGATTCATATGCCATGCTAGTAGCCGAACTTATTATTTACATAATGGGTGTACTGCATTAGTCATATTGCATTGATTAGGAGCATGTATTTCTTCTAATTATTTTATTTTATTTGGCTTGCCCTGGGATTACTAGGTGAGCATTTCTTACTTTAGCATAATTGCATCATGTCTTTGTGTTTCCATATCAAGCATATTCCATGAAGCTAAGTGCTTAAGTGATATACCTGTTTGAATGCCAGTGGATGAAGGTCTTTTTACTTAAGTTGGAATAAGTTGATTAATGTACATACAGACTCACCTTTTCTGACGAGTATCAAAACAATTTTCAAACAAACATAAAGTCAAAATGTTCCAACATTTGCAATCTAGTCTATACTTGCGTGTGTCACATAGTAAAATAGCCTAATAAATCGGAACAAGATCATATAATGTAAATAAAAATCACATCACAATTAGTAGAGACCGATCTTTGATCGAGTGAGTGGAGTGCTGAATTCATGACCTTTCCCTCTCATACCTAAGTTCCCGAGCCGAGACGCTTTGGTGATGACTGATAAGTGGCCTTTGGCATGAGTCTCGAGTTTCCTAAATTTTTCAAAAATATTTAGTTGGCGACTCTAAAATCTGGGAAAGCAGCCCATTTTTGGGGTTTGATTCAAACATCGATTTTTTAAAAGAATTGATGAATTTGGACTCTTTTTGTGTTTTTACTGTTTCACATTGCACGTGTGAAATCAGATTCAGAACCACAGAAGTCCAAACTGTAGGCCTAGTCGTATCCGAAAGGAGCACGAAAAGTCAAGCTACAGTTTCTGGCGACTCTGCTGGGGACATTAGAGAACTTGACTTGAACTTCATGCTGTGAAATTTTATCTACACTTATATGTTCTTTGCATTGCATTTGAATTGGTGCGCTTAAAGTCACTGTGTTTGCCGTCTACTATTCCTGGGCAGTTTGCCGGAGGCTTGCCCAAAAGCTTGCCAAAAGGCTGACCGGTTATGGGCTCTGCCAATGTTAGAAACACAACCCTTGGATCTGGATTACCGTTGTACCGCTTGATCCTCTTTTCACTTCTCGGTGTTAGGTGTGAGAGGTATAATAGTTAATCTTGCCGGGGTACCCTTTCGACCATTTGACCTAGTTGCATATAGTGAAGCTATAGTGACTATTCCAACTTAGGACAGGATGCCACCCATTTGCAGGATGTTATGAAACTCGTTGTTTGAAATAGTGCAGCCTAGATCATGCCAAAAATCTAGGACAGGGTAACCCTACCCCCCTTATAGGCGTGTTTTGTTTCTTTTACTTGGTATGTGCTTTTACAGTGAGACTGTACAGGATGGTTCATATCAGTATGAGTTTGAGAATAGAGTTTAGTGGGGATTGTGGTTCTTCAGCTCTGTTTTTTTATCTGTTGTGAATTGGGCCAAAGTGCCATCCGATTTTGATCGACAGTTTTTCTTTTCTATCTTTTGCTAGGTAGTTTACAATCATAGCTTCAGAAAGACTCGATATTCCCCAAGTTGTGTGGACTCCCTCTGGCAGGCTTTGCAAAGCTCAAGACCTTGTTGGTGGTCAACCAGTGTTAGTCTCACTTCCGCTAGTTGTTTGATGAAGACAGAACAGATAGTCAATGGCATCAGTACAAAGCATTCAGTAAACACCTACCCGTTCTCATGCAAGCCATTCACCAGCATCTAACTCACCTGGACCAGCAATGGTATAGAATACATAAGAATTTGCCACCATGGATACTGTAAACCAAAGGATGGTCGTATAGGATGAAATCATTGCCGATCTACAACGCACATCTGGGGCATTCGCGTCGACCGTGCATCCAATCCCGACTGTTCAACCAAACCTAGATCCACCTCCACCAACGAAAAATCTCTAAATTCCAGATCCTTAGGAAATGTTTCCCCCGACCCTGGTTTATATGCCTTTGGCCTAACCTTCTGCGGGAATTCTTCCCTTTGATATCAATGAAATTGATCCAACTCTAATCAAGATTCCTAGGTTGGAGAAAGTGCTGAAAAAGTCCCAGGGCTTCAATTCCATTCCGGATATTGAAGACGGGTACACTGAGGCTTCAGTCAGATTACGAGAGAAATTTAAGATGCCCCACATCAACCGATTCGATGGAAGCGGGGATTCAATTGTGCATGTCTGCCTATTTTTAGATGTGCTAAGGCTAATGGGTCTATCTCGAGCGCAAAAACTATCATTGTTTGGGAGAACTCTATTTGGTATAGCAACTATCTAGTACACTAGGTTGGAGGACTTTACAAAGCGGAATTGGGAGGAGCTATCTAAGGCATTTGTTAAGCATTACTCTTATAACACTCAGGTAAAGGTAACTATCAGTGAGCTAGAGGCCACCACCCAGAATTCCAAAGAATCATTCATTGATTTTGTCGTCCAGTGGAGAGCCAAGGTAGCCCGGATGACAAATATACCTTTTGAAAGGGAGTAGGAGCAACTAGTGGTCCAGAATCTCGAACCAAATATGCTTGCAGAGAATGATAGTGATGTTGTTATCCACTTTTGTTTCCCTACATGAGTTGGGGGTCCAGATTAAGAGTGCCTTGAAGAAGGGCATTATTCACAGAGCAAGCGAACCTGGAAGAAAGCCATTCTCCCGGGGTACCAATGCTAGCAGTAGCACTATTCTGCAGCTTGCAGATGTCAGTACAGTTGTTACAGTGGCCAAAATAGCCGATCCCTTTGCCGATGCAACCTCACAACCTTCACAAAACGCTAGCCCACCCCGAAACCGAAGAGTTTTTACTCCCCTCCATATAAGTCCAGCTTGCGCCCTCAAATTATTAATGGAAAAATGGGCACCTCAAATCTCTCGATCCTCGACCACTTCCTGATCCATTGCCACCCAAACATGACCCTACCTAGTATTGCATCTTCCACCAACAACATGGTCATCTCACAGATCTGTGTTACCGCTTATGTCATGAGATCCAGGATCTCATTGAAAACAAAGTCATCGCCCCACTCTCTAAACCAAATATAACTACCAACCCGTTTCCTACACATAGTCAAGTCCCCCTACCCAGAAACATTAACCACATCCCTACATTACTGCGCACCTTCAACCCTAGCTCATATATTACCTCATCCCATCTATCTAAACCGGAGGTGGTTATTTCGGAAAGCACAGACATATGCATGATGGACTTAACACTGCAAATCCAATCCAAGTCTATGGTAGCAGCGGTGGAGAAGAAAGAGAGTGCACCAGAAAAAAGGCCAGCCTAATGCCCAAGTCGTAGAAAAAGGCACCTCACTCGTAGAGAAGTATGACCCTAGCTTGGCCATTGATCAGCCAAAGCTAGCAGTCATATTGCCAGACTTCCTCAACATTAACGCCATTATGGAGGACCAGTTAGGGCAGAATCAAAATGATTGGCCGGAATAAGGCCTGAATGACCTAGCCGAACTGGAAGAAGACCTGGCCGAGCTAGAAGAGGATTTAGACAACCTCTATTTCTTTGAAAAAGCTGATACAAGTAGTGTACAACTAGGGTGGTGGGATCCAAGCCAACCGGAAACAAGCAATGGGTGGTTGAGTGAGGAGGAGTCAGATATAAAGGAAAAGATAGGAGAGACTGGAAAGAAGAGGGAGTTAGTGCTAGTAGCAAGCCTGAGGTTGCACTCCTGATTAAAAAGAACAGGCGTTGGAACTTTTCCAACAGAAAAGAATAGTAGAAATCCAAAGGAAAATAGCCCTGGAGTAGGGAAAAGGAAAATGGAAGGCAGAGGTTGACCCAACAACAGATGATCACAGGAAAAACCAAGTGGGAACCCAGTGATAAGAAGGGAATGCCAAGAAAGTTCAAGAAGTATTGGGATCAGAAGAGGGTGTGATGTGAACATGCTTCAAATAAAACCAGATAATGGCCCGACCATGGCTACAGAAGAGTGGTGGGAAGACAGTGACTTAAGTTATGCGTATACTGACGAAGGGTGGAAGGCTGATACCCCTGATGACACCTGGTATACTGACGCGATTAACCACATGACCTGGAGCATTCGGTATTTCAAACCCGCGGCCTTAGATCAGCTGGAATCCTCCAACAAAGAGGCTGAATAGTCAAAAGAGAAGGACGTTGAAGAAAACTTGGTCTTGAAACAGCTCAAGAAGATTTAGGTAGACATATCAATCTGGGGGCTAATCATGGCTTCTCGGGAGCATAGACAAGCACTATTAGAGGCAATGAACCAGACCAAACTGCCTATCGATACCACTACTGACCAATTGGTATTGTTGGTTGCATATAGGGATGTTGCATTGATAATATCTTTTACAAATAAGGAGTTACCACCTGAGGGTGCCAACCACAACCAACCCTTATATGTAACCCTGGAAAGCTGAAAAAAGTGGATTATGGTGGTGCTGATAGATACTGGATCAGCGATTAATGTATGTCTGGTGAGGACTTCCTATGACATTGGTTTAAGGCCGACTGACTTTATGCCCACGACTCAAGCTATCCGGGCTTATGACAACACTAGCCGAGATGTTATGGGAATGTTCAAGAGCCATATCCTAATCGGCCCGTCTGAGCATGAGGTGGAATTCCATGTCATGGACGTTCTGGCCACGTTCAATCTACTACTGGGGAGGCCTTGGCTGCATCAGATGAAAGCAGTGTCATCAACGGTCCATCAGTTGGTAAAGTACCCTTTTAAAGATGGGATTACTACTGTGTATAGCAATTCTGCAATCCATCCTCCCCAGGGAACTATCGCGCCATTATTGGAAATCATACATGGGGAAGATGACGTGTTGCTTTTTGGCTTCTCTTTGGCAGAGGCCCGACTGGTCTAAACCATCATGGCGGAGGTCGATGAGAATTATGTGAGTGCTCAGTCCATCTACATGATGAACAAACAGGGGCATATTCCTGGATCAGGATTGGGCAGAAGTGGTAGGTAGGGAGGTACTATTGCCAAAGAGATCAGTCATAACCCCATGCTTTTAGGCTAGGATACAAACTGACTGCTGAAGATTGGCAAATAAAGGAGGAAGAGTTGCGATGAAGGATGAAAGCAAAGAGGACTGAGAGATAGTACGAGTTAGTGCACAAACCAATACAGGGAACCTTGAATGGAAGTTTTGTCCGCCAAGGGGAAGACTTTCCCTTCTGTGGATTCCCAAAGCCTTGGTATGATTGGGAGACAAAAACCAGGTATCTGGGGTTCGAGATCTTCTTCGGGCACCAGTTACTAGAAGAGAAGGATGAGCAGGTAGACCTGTGCATCCACACAAATCAAAGCAGTTTAGTCCGCCAACCTGGGGGATAGTTCTACTATCTCAATGATTGGGGATACACCGGCAATAGATTTCACTAGTCTCATCGTGGATGCATTTGAGGCTCCACGCTTGGTTTTGAAGTTTGAGCGAGGCGTCATCAGCAGTTCTGAATCAGATAGTGAGTCCAATTCTGATTCAATTGAGTATGTAAAGTTGGAGTCAAATTTGAGTTCTTCTGAGTCTGGTACTTCCGGAAGTGGTAACCCGGATACCAAGGTCCTATCCCGGTCATCTTTCAGCTTTTCTTTTGAGTCCACTGTAATCGAGGATCTAGACTTCCTGAATGGAAATGCAGTAGACTTTGTTTACTACTCTGTGCCTTTGGTTTGTTGTACTAATCTTGATTTTCAAAATTTTGACTTAAACGAAGAGGAAGAAATTCCTCGGGTTTTGAAAATTTTGGTTGATCATGAGGAGGAGAGGCGTGTTAAGCCCTATACAAATGAAATCGTATCAATTAACGTGGGTACTGAGGAGGATCCTCGCTTAGTCCAGATCGAGTCTACATTGTCTTTGGAGGAACGCGAGCATTTGATCGGCTTATTAAAAAATTTCAAAGATGTTTTCACATGGTCCTACGAAGACATGCTTAGAATCGATCCTGAGATTATACAGAATCGGATCCCTCATGACCCTGAGGCCTGACCAATTAAGCAGAAACTACGCAGAGTTTGCCCAGATTGGGCTTTGAAGATTAAGGAAGAATACCAAATAGATTGTGGCAAGGTTCTTGCTTGTATCTGATTATCCAATGTGGTTAGCTAATATTGTTCCGGTTTTGAAGAAAGACAGTAGAATCAGTGTTTGTGTCGACTTTAGGGATCTAAATAAAGCTAGTCCACAGGATGACTTCCCTTTGCCACACATAGACGAGTTGGTAAACTTCACCATTGGCCATGCACTGTTATCATTAATGGATGGGTTTTTCGGGTATAACCAGATTCTGATGGCACTCGATGATAGGGAGAAGACCGTTTTCACTACTCTGTGGGGCATCTACTGCTACTGAGTCATGCCATTTGGGTTGAAGAATGTTGGGGCTACCTACCAGAGGGTTGCAACCACCATTCTACACGATATGATCCACAAAGAAGTTGAGGTATACATAGACGACATGATTGTTAAGTCCAAAGAATGAGAGGGCCACTACACCGCACTAGAGAAATTCTTTCAATAGATCAGAGAGTATAAACTGAGGCTGAACCCCAAGAAGTGCACCATTGGGGTGATGACAGGGAAGATGCTGGGTTTCATAATCACATATAAGGGAATTGAAGTAGTTTCATCCAAAATCAAGGCCATCTTAGAAATGCCACCACCAAGGATCGAAAAGGAGGTGCGCGGCTTTCTAGGTAAAGTGTAATTCGTATGGCGATTTATTTCAAAATTAACCTTGAATTGTGAACCACTATTTGGTCTTCTAAAGAAAGGGAATAAGTTCCAATGGGATGATCGCTGTCAGTTTGCCTTTGAACAAGTTAAGCAGTATCTCCAGAATTCACATGTGTTGTCACTGTCAGAGCCAGAAAAACCATTGATTTTGTGCCTATTAGTGACAAATTCTACTATGGGTTGCATGCTAGCTCAGGAGTTAGAAGCCAAGGTGGAAAAAGCCATCTATTACTTGAGCAAAAAGATGCTAGATTACAAGACCCGTTACACTCCCCTTGAAAAAGCTTGCTTACCCTTGGTATGGGCTACCTGGAAGCTGAGGCACTACTTGTTAGCTGACTCTGTAATTCTAGTTTCAAGATTAGATCCCATCAAATATCCCTTTGAGAAACCAGCGCTTACGGGGTAAGCTGGCTCGTTGGTTGCTTCTTCTCTCCAAATTTGATCTCAAGTATGTTGTGCGCAAGTCGGTTAAAGGGAGAGTTTTGACAGAATTCCTGGTAGACCACCTGGTAGAGGGAGATAAGGTAGTGGAATACTTGTTTCCAGATGAAGACATTTTGCAAGTTGCGGAGGAAACATGGACGATGTACTTTGACAGCGCATCTAATCAATACGATTATGGGATCGGTGTGTTGTTGATAGCACCTGATGACTCCCATATATCCTTAGCCTTTAAACTTCGGTTCAAAGTGTCCAATAACGAAGCAAAGTATGAGGTGTGTATTGTTGGGTTGGAAACGGCCTAGAACTAGGGGTAGAAAGGTTAGACGTCATCGGGGATTTGAACTTGGTTGTTTCTCAAGCCAACGGAGATTGGCGGGTTAAAGAAGAAAAAATGAAAGTTTACCATGAGGCCCTAGATGTGCAAATTCTGAGGTTTGAAAAGCTAACGTTTACCCATCTGCTAAGAGAGAACAACCGGTTCGCAGATTCACTAGCAACTTTATCTTCTATGGTAGACATTCCATCAGGGGTCAAGATGTGTCTAATCCTTATTGAACAGAAATACGCGCCGACTTATGAGACCATCACCGCAATAGATGAGGTTCAAGACAAGAACCCCAGGTATTACGATATTTGGAACTTTTTGGAAAAGGAGACGTATCCACCAAGGAAAATACCAAAGACAAACGGGGAATACGATGTTTGGCCGTCGAATTTATCATATGTGGGGTAAGCTATATAAAAGAGGTCATTTGGGAATGCACAAGCTGTGTGTGGAGGAAGAGGAATCGAAGCATCTTATGGAGGCTGTCCACGGAGGAGAATGTGGAGCACCCATGAACGGTGTGCTGCTAGCTTGGAAGATCCTCTGATAAGGTTATTATTGGTCGACCATGGAGGAAGATTGCATTGGTTTTGTACGGTGATGCCATAAATGTCAAATCCATGCCAATCGCATGAACATACCGCCGTTTAAGCTTTGCAACATGACTTCACCATGGCCTTTTTCCGTTTGGGGAATTGACATTATCGATGCGGTCATACCAAAGGGTTCAAATGGGCACCAGTTCATCCTGGTGGCAATCGATTACTTCACGAAGTGGGTGGAAGCCCAGTCATACTCTGTATTGAAGGCATCGCATGTGGTTAAGTTCATCAAGAACAATATCATCTGCCGGTATGGGGTGTCGAACGAGATCATCTCCGATAACGGCTCACACTTCAAGAAAGAGGTGGCAGATCTGCTTGAGAAATACAATGTGGCTTTTCATAAGTCATCTACATATAGACCACAGACCAACAGAGCTATTGAGGCCGCAAACAAGAATATGAAGAACATCATGCGGAAGATGGTTGAAACATATAGGGACTGGTTAGATAAGCTGCCATTTACACTTAAGGGCTATAGGACATCAATTTGAACATCTATAGGGGCAACCCCTTATTCCCTAGTGTACAGAATGGAAGCTGTTTTGCAATTGAAATTGAAGTGCTGTCGCTGCGAGTTATGGTTGAGTGTTAGATAACGAAAGCGGATTGGCAGCAGAGTAAGTTTAAGGAACTGATGCTCTTTGACAAAAGGAGGTTAAGGGCATTATATCATATCCAGGGCTACCAACGCAAGATTGCCAGGGCTTTCAACAAGAAAGTTAAGTCCAAAAATCTCAAGGAAGGGGACATGGTACTGAAAGACAACCAAATCCCCATCCATGACCCCAGGGGCAAGTTCAGACCCAATTAGACTGGTCCTTAAATCATCAAGTCAATCTGGTCAGGAGGGGCGATTATTTTCATGGATTTGAATGGCTTGGAGTTTTCATAGCTGATCAATATGGACAAATTGAAGAAATATTATCCCTGAGAGGCTCGTTAAGCTGAAAACTCGAAAGGGCGACCTAGGCAAAAGTTAGAGCATGAAAAATTAGAAATAAGAAAAATTGAGCTCGCAAGGTTGAAAACCCTAAAGGGCGACTTTGGCAAAAGTTAGAGCGCAAAAGGAGAGGGTTAATACTCCAGTGAACCCCAACCAAACTACGTATGGCCTAATTCTCATCTTTGGGATATGTAGGTAAGTTCATCCTGAAGTTCGGCCGTAACCATCCCCAACTCAACTCTCCTATTCATTCATATTTGATCAAGCCATGTTTCTCCATTATCAGTTAGCATAGTTCTGTAATCTTTATGTTGGTAGAAGGGCTGTACGATGGATACAGTTATGGACAGTCGTGATCTGTTGATTCGGGGTTGTATATCTTGTGGATGGGTTTTGAGTGTGTCAGGTACTGACCATTTTCAGAGACGATTTTGAAAGTTTTAATAAAAGCTGTTTTTTCTCAAAATTCTGCCCTTTTACAACTTAGACCATTTTGGGACCAAAAGGAAAATTTTCAGTACTCGCAACTTTAATTTTATTGATTTTAACACAAGTACATTTTCCAACTCTCTGATTTAAATCAAAGTTGCTTTTACATCATAAAACTTGAAAAGAAATATCAAAGCAGTAAAACTAGGGGCATAGCCAAGTCAGGTAGCTCTATGTCTTTTGCTTGCACTCGTGGAAGTTTCCGTAGCTAAAGACGGCCCAACTTGTTCTTCGTCCTCAAGCCAAGCTAAACACTCGCTAGAAAGGGCGTAATTGAAGCTAGGGGCAGGGGCCAGAAGCTCCCTTATCCTCCATGCAATGAGGTATCGAGGCAAGTGTGAACCACGAATAAGAAAAGAAGCCAGGTATTCCACCTCCTTATCTGGACATGTCTGATCATGTCCGAACTGGAGTCTGAACGGAAGGGGAAATAGAACACACCATGTGTGAGGCCAATCAACTGTATGCCTAGCTGACAGGACATGTTGTAGCTCATTTCAGTCAAATTAAGCCAGGGACAATGCTAAGTTATGTCAGTTGCAGATCTACTGCACATCTAGTCACACCACAACCCCTCTGATTGAAAATCCACTAGCTGTTGATGAAAGAAGTAAGCTTGGGCTGAGTACTCAGGGCAAAGGTCCACCACATTCAGCTTATCCATCAACCATACCGGGAAGGGATAAAAATAAGAGAGATTAAAGAAACAGAGGTGTACAATGAAGGAAAAGTAAGGAAGAGGTTTTGAGATGAAAATAAAGATTGAGTGTTCAGTTATGTGAGAATTATAAATTAGAAGGGTGGGAGGCAATACCTGAAGAAGTAACAAACTCCCTGCAAAACGGGTAGTCCTTTGTCGATGAAAGTCATCCAAACCCATCAAGGTTTCGGCCAGGCCCAGGCCCACGCAACTCTTACCTTCTTTCAGACATTGGGCCACTTCGATCAACTAGATGTTGGTTCCGCTGAAACTAGGGGCAAGGAGGAATTGTACAAGTAAGCATAAGCAGAGAGCATGTTGCCGATAACCTCGCTAAAAAAGGTTGTCCCTGTTTCTAGTAGCGAAAAATCGATGAACTAAGCTAGGGATGTCTAGCTCCCAATCATGGGCTAGGGACTAAGCCTCATGTACTGAAAGCCCACACACCCGTCGCATAGCTTGGGCATGGCTGAAACGGGGCTGAAGCATAATTTCTTCATCGCGCCGAGATTCCATCAATGCTTAGAATTCTTCAAGCATTGGGCACATTTCTTATGATCTGAAGCAAAACACGTGTAATGGGGTTCTAGCATCGGACTACAGCATGGAGGAACAAAAAGCAAAGTGGAGTGCAACTCAAAGAAAAAAGAGCGTTTAGGCCGAAACTGTGAAAATTCACCTTTTTCGAGCCGTCCAAAGTGGCTATCTAGTGTAGGAGCCTATTGTTGAGAAGAGTCTCCATCTTGAGAGCAAAATACGAAGGACTTGCTATTCTGCTAGAAAAACAACATGGGAGTGTCATTTATAGAGTTTGAGAAGAAGCAATGCATGATAATTGGACAGCATTGATTGACCTTATTTTTGGGCCCAACCGTGCCTTATTGAAGCCTGACCGTGCCTATTTGGACTCAGCCGGGTCTAAATGTTGGCCTAGATCAGTGCAGTTGCAGAAAAGGGATGGCCTTGGCTTCAGTGTACTATGGCTGTATTTTGAGTCCTATTTTATTTATACCAAGTGTTTTTAGTATTTTTGAGTTGTTTTCATTTCGTTTTCATGTTATCGAGTTCTATTTTATACTTTGATCGGTTGTAAGTTGTGATTTGAGTTAAGAATCAATTCAAGAGCAAGCATTCACAGTTGTTAACAGTCTTGTACAAGAGTATCATGCAAGCGTCATTCATTCATCACATATCGTGCGAGGAGATCACTGCAAAAATTTATCTTTTTCATAAACTGGTGGGTCCAATCTCGATCATTATTTACAATGACCAAAAACAGAAGAAAAGTCTTCAAAAAAATAAAATAAAAAAAATACATAGGTCTATCTGAAGCTATAGTTCCTAACTATAAAGCAAAAGAAAAAGCGAAAATCAATAACCTATCCTCGCTCTCTTCCTCCTCCGCTGCAGAGGAGGTGCACCACTATCATCATTGAAACTACTAGACTGTATGTCTACTGCCTCCCCCTCCTCCTCGGAGGTCGTATACTCCTCAAAAGACTTCTCGGGAGTCGAGCACTGTCTCACTCTGCCTCTTCTCCGGTTAACTCCTCCTCTGCCCCTCACTGGGCCCTGTCTTTGTCTCCTAATTGAATGAGGTCCTACAGGTCTAGCTGGCGCCGGCTAAAGCTGAAAATAGCACCAATACCAGTATAGACTCAACAGAATAGCAAGATTGCAACAATTGTAGCACAAGTGAGCTATAAATGTAGAAGTACCTCAATCCCATGACTGGTTTGAACAGTCTGTCTTCTCCGTACCATGAGAAGCAGTCGGCCAATCGTTCGAAGAAGGTCACTAGCATATGCCACAGGTACCTACAAGACAGAGAGCATTTGAATTGAGAACCAAATAATAGAGCACATTGAACAAAGAGAACAAAATAATAGAAGATAGGAAAAGGAAAGTGCAGTCGGCAGAAGTATAAAGAAGTGTGTACATGCTCAACGTCGGAAGCAAGCACTAGCCTACGGTCCCTCTTCTTGACATGCTCAAGAGGGATCTGCTCGATCACTCTATTCGGTCGCATGTACATGACCTCGGTAGGAATCACAAGAAGCCTAGGGATGGGAGTTGTAACGGGAACTCCTCCAGTGGCAATAGCAGCAACAACAACCTTAGGAACAACACGGACCATGCCCACGGTAAGAGGTGCCATCACCCAAGTATGTAAGAATGTAGTGAAGTCGCCGGGCTCGTGGTACCAGTCACCATCCTCTCCCAACATAAGGAAGTCAACCTGAGGTCCGTCGCGAAAATCATCGACTACCCTCATGTTGGGAAAGAAGGATATGGAATGTCAGGATGCACTACGCTTCATGTCTGGTGGATGAACCTCTCTCCTAGGTAATAAGCTCGGCCAAAGGGACCCTCAAACAAAAACCTCATAGTAGAGGCATGCCATACGGCAACATAGGTCGCCCTTGCTGCTTGAGGGGTACCCGCCCAGGGGTGCCTGTCAACCTATGGGAGCAGATGTCAGAAGTGAAAGATCTAAGAAGTATAGAAACATAGTATGGAAACAACGGTATAAAACAGCGCAATATAGAAGCAATAGTATGAGAATGACAGTGCAGTATGGAAACAATGCAGTATAGAAGCAACAATATGAGAATGACAGTGCAGTATGGAAATAGTACAGTATAAAAATAGTGCAGTGTGGGACAATAGTATGGAAACAATGTAGTATGCACACACTATGTAAAAGTTAAAGTTCAGTATTTCGTTAATTGATCCACAGTGATCGTGGCAAAGAAACTGCGAAAGTAAGGGAAGTCTCGGTCCACATGGTAGCGTCGCTTAAATCGGGACTTGTAGTACCGGGAACGGGGTATTGACAACTTAATTGGCCTCATTGGAACTGGAGCCTAGGAGGTGAAATACGTGTAAACCCATAGCTGCAAGCAGAAAGACATGGATAAAGTAAATGAGTAGATGAATAGAAAATGAAATGCAAAGTTGAACATAATGCAAAGTTGAACAGAAAAGTAAGTATGAGGTGTACCTCCCAAACTCTCCAGTAGCCGCCAAATGAATTCGCCTTGTCGCGGGATACATAGCTCATGTAGTAGCATAGGGTGGCTAACCCGGTGCCACCTCAGTCATACTCTACCGCCTGTAGTAGGTGCACCGGTGCTCCCAGGAGATATAGCCCTATGGTATTTTCCCTGTTCGCAAATAGCGTAGTACAGAGGAGATACATAAGGAAGCTGCAAGTGTACTGGGCGACCTCAACTGGAGTAGCTGGCTGAAAGTTGGAGAAGTGATCAAAGAACCAACTGTACCTCACCATCCCGTGACTGGTAATGTCTGGGATCGCCTCGAGGAGTTGGCACTATGCGGCTCTTCGCTGCGTTATATCGGGATCAAATGGGATCGGGCTGCAAACCCCTACCCGAGGCCAGTGAGCATCAAGAAGTCATATGGAGTCAGGGTTAACTCCCTGATCAACAAGAAGTGGAACGAGTCAGTAGTGTCTCACCATCTCTCTACCAAGGCCACATAGAGTAGTGGCTTAGCCCTCATCTGTATCAGCCCTGAACATAAAGGCCCGAAGCTAGCAAGATTGACCCGTGTGCGGACCTCCACGGGAAGCCTCTCATACCAATGCCAAGGGCCAGATGTGGACTCGTAACTGCCAATCCTCCTGGCTATCACCTACAAATGAGGAATGCCATCAATACGTATACAGCATTGACGAGTAGTTTGCTTATGAGATTCAACATATGTGCAAAACAAAGGAAAGATTGCTTACCGTGGAGGCATCGACAGACAAGTGCTCCGTGGGCTCTCCCAACAAGATGTCCTCATCTATCCCTGGGATGAGGCCGTCGAATCTCAAGATGCTACTTGGGGTCGGAGCATGTGTACATGGTTGGTAGGTGGCTGCATCGAATGGCCTGTTGGCAAGAGGAAGAAGTACGGGCTTAGGAACATCTTTAGCCTCGATATCTGCACCTAAGACTGTACCAGTACCCACAATGGGGTCGGGAATGGGAACCTCATCACTAGCCATGGAGATGTATGAGAGAAAAAGAGAGACTGTGCAAAAAAGTGAGGGGGTGAGTGAAAATGGGTATAAACCCCAAAATCCAAACCCTAGGAGAGAGAAAGTGAAGAGGGGGTGGAAAATCAAAAGGGAAAAGGAGAAAAGTGTGGGTAAATGTGAGAGAAACCAAGAGAAAAACTCAAACTCCACCAAATCAAATTATGTTCGGTTCAAAATGTAGAGGTTTGAAAGAGGATTAAGGAAAATTTTTGCAAGGGTTGGTGGGTTGTGCAAAGAGAGGGAAAATCTAGAAAGGCAGGAGCCCTAGAGAGAGGGGAGATAGAGTTTCGGCCTTTTGTGTGTGTGAAATGAGGGTTGATTTGTGTTTAAATCAACGGGGGTGTGTACAACATGACATCACCATGGCCGTTCTCAGTATGGGGAATCGATGTGATTGGAGCTGTTACTCCGAAGGGGTCGAATGGACATGAGTATATCTTGGTAGCAATAGATTACTTTACGAAGTGGGTCGAGGCCCAATCTTATGCCGTGTTGAAGGCTTCGTAAGTCGCAAAGTTTATCAGAAACAACATTATCTGCCGTTATGGAGTCCCGAATGAGATCATTTCGGACAATGGTTCTCACTTCAAGAAGGAGGTGGTTGATTTGTTGGAGAAGTATAATGTGGCTTTTCATAAGTCATCCACGTATCGGCTGCAGACCAACGGAGCAGTTGAGGCCGCCAACAAAAACATCAAACACATACTGCAGAAGATGGTAGAGACCTATCGGGATTGGCCAGATAAGTTGTCGTTCGCTCTGTGGGGCTACCGAACTTTAATTAGAACTTCTACCGGGGCGACTCCGTATTCCTTGGTATACGGGATGGAGGCCGTTCTACCTATAGAGATTGAGGTCCCGTCTCTACGAGTATTGGCTTAGTGTCAGATAGCCGAGGCAGATTGGTAGCAGAGCAGATTCGAGGAACTCATGCTCTTTGATGAAAGGAGATTGAAAGCACTGTACCATGTCCAAGGATATCAGCGTAGAATCGCCCGTGCTTTTAATAAGAAAGTTAAGTCCAGGAATTTGAAGGAAGGAGATTTGGTGCTCAAAGACAATCGAGCTCCCATCCACGACCCAAGGGGCAAGTTCAGGCCTAATTGGACGGGTCCCTATATTATCAAATCTATTTGGTCAGGTGGAGCTATGGTTCTGATGGACCTAGATGGCCTAGAGTTCTCCCAACCGATCAACATGGACAAGTTGAAGAAATATCACCCCTGAGAGGCTCGCTAGACCGAAAACCCGGAAGGGCGACCTAGGCAAAATTCAGAGCACAAAAAAAATAGAAAATATAAAAATTGAGCTCGCAAAGTTGAAAACCCGCAAAGGGCGGCTTTGGCAAAAGTTAGAGCGCAAAAGGAGAGTGAAAATACTCGAGTGAACCCAAGCCTGAACTACGTAAGGCTTGATTCCCGTCATTGGGATACGTAGGCAGCTTCATCCCGAAGTTCAGCCATAAACTCTTCCCCGATCAATTTTGTCTATTTGATCATCTTGGTCATCTTTGCCCATTAGCATTTATCGCACTCTCCGGTACAGTGCTGTTCAGACTAGGGGCAACTTCTTTGCCATGCTTGCAAGGTCATACTATTCAAACTAGGGGCAATTTTCCAATTGCAGGAATCTGGGGTTGTGCATCTCAGTGACAAATTTCAGGCGTGTCCAGTTCTGATCCATATCGAAAATGGCTTTGAAAAGTTTTAATAAAAGTTGACTTTGTTCAAATTAATCTTTTTACAACCAAGACCATTTTTGGACCAAAGTGGAAAATTTTCAGTACCACAACCTTCAATTTCATTGATTTCAAACAGAGTTCTCTTGCTCTTGCATACAATCGAAGTTGCTTTTTATTACATTCATAAAGAAAACTTGAAAGTACTAATAAAGCAATAAATCCAGGGCACGGTCAAGTCAAATGTCCCTGCGCCCCCTCCCAGAGCTGATCGATGCCTCTGATGCCAAAGTGGGCCCTTCATGTGCTTCTTCATTGAGCCAATCCAAGCACTCATCAGACAAAGTGCAATTGAAAGTAGGGGCCGGAGGCAGGAGTTCTCTAGTCCTCCACGCGGCTGCCTGTCGGATAAGCTGCACACCTCGGACTGTAAAAGTAGTCGGATACTCTATCCTTTCCGGTGGACAAGTCTGGTCATGACCAAACTGGCGCAGGATACGGAATGGAAAGTAGAAGACACAGTGAGTCAGGCCAATCAAGCGGATCCCAGTGTCCTGGAACATGCTATAGCTCATTGCCGGGAGATTGAGCCAAGGACAACGCCATGCAATGCGGTCTGCGGACAAACTGCACATCCACTCGAACCACCAGCCCTCATCAAGGGCGTCGACTAGGCGTTGCCGAAAGAAGTAACCGCGAGCTGAGTAAGCCGAACAAGAGTCCACAACCCGCAGTTTATCCATCAACCATACCTGAGGAGGGATGAAAAATGAGAGAATAAAGAATAGAGAGATGTATGATGAGAAAACAAGTGAGAAAAGGGTTTTTTGAGGAAAAATCGAGCTCGAGAGTCGAGTGGTGTGAGCAGACATAAATGTGAGATTGGGTGGGAAATATTACCTGCAGTAATAGTGGACTCCGTGCCAATCTGGTCGTCTCTTGATGGTAAAAGGCGTCTAAACCCAACAACGTCTCAGCCAGAGTCATGGCAATGCAGCTTTTGCCTTCCTTCAAGCCTTGGGCAACCTTAATCAACCGGACATTAGACCCTCCGGAACCAGAAACGAACAGGAAATGAGATAGCATGCACAAGCAGAGGGCATGCCGTCGAAAGCCTTGCTAATAATGGTCACTACGGTCACCCACGTCAGAAAACTGATAAATCAGGCTAGGAATGTCCAGCATTCTATCGCGAATCAGAGATCGAGAATTGTGCATGGTAAGGCCACACATCCGTCCTAAAGCTTGGGCATGGCCAAAATTGAGTTGGGGGAGAATCTCTTCATTGCGTTCAGATTCCATTAGAGCTTGGAAATCTTCAAAAGTGGGACACACCTCTTGCCCGCTAAAGCTAAAGACATGTGTTACCGGATTCCAAAACCTTGCCGCGGCATGGAGGAATGGAAAATGCAGCGGGGTACGGCGCAAAGTGAATAGTGCGTTTATGCCGAAAGCCTGAAAATTCAGCTTTTCCGAGCCATCCCAGTTGTTAATCCAAGTTGCGAGATTTTGGGCAAGAAATTCTTCCATTTGGAGCAAATCAGTGTGAATATGAAGGAAACCCCGAAGTTGAGACCCTTTTGAAGAGGATAGGGTTGAGTGGAGGACACATGTCAACATTCTGCTGGTGCAGACAGTCTACAGCCGACCGGCAGTAAATAGTGCCGACCGGCCATAATTTTGTGCCGACCAACCAAATTATGTGCCGATGACCATTCTTCTTGGCCGATGACCTTTGTGTCCAGCCGATGGTCCTCCCCCTGTGTTTTCTAAGTTTGTTTATCTTTGAATATTGAAATTCCACCACTTCGGACTCCGGTGATTGATTCCCTTGAGTCAGCGTATTTGTTTATCGAGTTGTTGTATATTTGCTTATCGAGTTGTATGTCACTCTCTTTAAGTCTTTGCTTTGTCTATCAAGTTGTACTTGCGCTTGGCTAGTCTGTTGAGTCTTTGTTTTGCTTATCGAGTTGTAATTGGTTTACTACCTGGTTATTACGATGTGATGCTTTGTTTTCAAAACGCAGTTTCAATTTCAGTCACATTGTTATGTGATGCCTTGCGATGCGATGCATAGAACGCGCAAATGTAACATATTTTGAACAAATAGCTGTTCCATCTCCATCATATGCTTTGCAAAAACAAACGCTTTTGAGAAATAAAACCTGCCCGAGGCAGCGCAATGTGCCTAAACTCTTAGTAAAAAGGAAAGTAAAGTAGAAGAATGACAAGGTAGCAGGGTACCGGAATGGGTGTCAGGAACCTCCTCTCGCGGTCATTGTACCTCTCGCGCCCTTGTTCGGGTCGACCGCATGGTTTGGCACCTTCATCACTTAAGGCAATACAAGAGAATACACTGTCGGAATGCAAGTGGACTTTCGAGTTGACCTCAAGCGATGACTTTTGTGAAGCGCTGCTCGGGATATGTGAAGGATGTCCCTTCCTGTATCCTTTTATATCTTGTGAGTTTCATAAATCAATTTCAATTATACCGCGTTGCAATACGTTGCATCTCAACATCATGTTTTACCATGTTCAATTTCAATTCTCTATATACACATTGCATTGTATGCGTGCTTTGCTTTACTGATATGTGTTCAAGTTTCTATATACACATTGCATTGTATGCGTGTTTTGCTTTACTGATATGTGTTCAAGTTTCTATATACACATTGCATTGTATGCGTGCTTTGCTTTACTAATATGTGTTCAAGTTTCTATATACACATTGCATTGTATGCGTGCTTTGCTTTACTGATATGTGTTCAAGTTTCTATATACACATTGCATTGTATGCGTGCTTTGCTTTACTGATATGTGTTCAAGTTTCTATATACACATTGCATTGTATGCGTGCTTTGCTTCTTGATATGTGTTCAAGTTTCTCTATATACACATTGCATTGTATGCGTGCTTTGCTTTACTGATATGTGTTCAAGTTTCTATATACACATTGCATTGTATGCGTGCTTTGCTTTACTGATATGTGTTCAAGTTCCACTTATATACACATTGCATTGTATGCGTGCTTTGCTTTACTGATATGTGTTCAAGTTCCTTTATATACACATTGCATTGTATGCGTGCTTTGCCTTACTGATATGTGTTCAAGTTTCTATATACACATTGCATTGTATGCGTGCTTTGCTTTACTGATATGTGTTCAAATTCCACTTATATACACATTGCATTGTATGCGTGCTTTGCTTTACTGATATATGTTCAAGTTCTTTTATATACATATTGCATTGTATGCGTGCTTTGCTTTACTGATATGTGTTCAAGTTCCTTTATACACACATTGTGTGCACGTGTGCATTGCTTTACTCACATGTGTTCGAGTTCTCTTTCCACACACATCGCGTGCTTTACTCACATGTGTTCAATCCTACTATCTTGCTGTACACATTGCATACATCGTCATGCACTGTTGACCGCCTTGTCATGCATTTTGCTAACAATGTTGTACCTGTTAAGTTTGCTTTCTTTGCAGGCACGATATTGTATGTACGGCTCATTTGAGGCCGGTGCAACCGGACGAGCCGCACAGGTATTGTGTCCTCCGAGTGAGACGTTCAGAGAATTACATAATTCTCTTACATCCTTTCTGCATGGTAATGTAGATTGGCGTACGCTAGCTTATAACTGTTGCATGTGTGCTTCATTACAGCTTTCTTTGCATAATCATAAGTTATGCTTGGCTTCTTGCATTATCTCGCATTTTGCCCCTGCCTACGGGCGCATACCTTGTTTGTCTTGCATGCTTGTCCAAGTCTTCGGCCTTGTCAAAAATGGGTCGTCTCTGGGCTTTGACATTCACTCCCGTCATTGTTATGACTTTCGAGTTCTGTCAAAGAGGGGCAACTGTAGACACCCCATTTTTGACCGTCCTCAAGACTTGGATGTCACCGCTTGAACACTCGGTGATTACCCATGTTCAAGTTCGTTTGGAGTTCCCGGAGTCCTCAGCTACGCGCCTCGCCTCAGGACCTCCGAACTTGACCGTTTGTGTCTGGTTTTGCACCAAACACTTGTTCTTTGCCTTGGAGGGGCAGGGAATGCTTTGTGAGGCATCCCCACACACCACCGGCTGTTGCTAGAGGCCACCGGCTGGTTGGTGTTGCCATCGGCACTGTATTGTGCCGGTCGGCACTGTATTGTGCCGGTCGGCACTCTTTTTGGCAAAATGACCATTTTGCCCTGCCGACCACTTTACAGCTGTGTTGGGAGATATTTTCAGACAGCCTTTTACCACTTTCTTCCCCTCCATACACGTGTATGGAGGGATGAGCCCCTTGTTTGCTTGGTTGCTAAGCTTACAAGATTGCCTTCTCTATAAGAGGAGGCCTTGTCTTCTTGGCTTCAGGGTTACCCACTTTGAGAGACTAAAACCAGAGCTCATATACCTCTCTCTCTATATCTCCCTCTCTCTCCTCTTGTGTGTGTGTTTTTGGACCAAAAAGTGTGATTTCACCTTACTTTTGCACCATTACACACACTACCACACCTTAATCCGAGATTGGGAGGCTTGGAGGTTTGTTTTGTGTGATCTTGGACTGGTTTTGATCACTAGAGGAGGGCTGCTCCACCTGTTCCTCATTGGATCTTCAAGGGTAAACTTTTTGCTTTAGTTTCCCCATTCTTGCAACTAGTTTCTACCCCTCTTGCTTTGTGATTTAAGCTCTGTGCATAACATAAAAAAAATCTTGTTTTTACTTGCTCAAGAACATTCATTAAGGTCACTTTTGTATTTGAGTGAAGCCTCACTCTTTTAGGCCTTGTTTTGGTCCTTTTGTGCTTTTTTTTTGGAGCATTGTCTAACTTCAGTGTTTTTGGTCTTCTCACCACTGAAAACCAGTGGGTTTTCAGTGGTGAGGGAGGTGTTTTGAAGTCTCATGTAGGGGAGGGACACCCCTCTCCCCTTTGTCCATCTTTGGCTTTCATTCTTGGCTCATGAGGTAACATGTGTGCATGCTTGCATTTGGCTTCATTTCAGAACTTTTTGGGGTGTTTTAAGTCATGTTATACCTCTGTCTAAGGTTGGTTTCATGGCCCTTAACATGCTTCCCATACTTGCTTTGTAATGTTCCATTTTGCTTAGAGACATGCCATGTGTTTAGCCTCATGTATCTCTATGCTTTTAGCTTAGCATCTTGAAGATTTTGGCCTTGATTTGCCATGTTTTAGGGCTGTGAGCCACTGATTTTGCCATGTATAGTGTGCTTGACATGGTTATTTTGTGTTCTAGGCTTGTAAGCCTCATGCATTTTGGTTCCTAGCATGTTCAACATTGATCATCCTCATGATTTGGCATCATTTGTGACCCTATTTCAGTCCACAAATCATGTGTGTATGTTTACATATGTGACCATTTTCATGCTTCAAGGGTGTCCCCTTTTATGTCTAAGAATTGGCATTGTGTATGCTTGCATGATTAATACATTTTGGGGCTGCCATATGTGGGTTTTGGGTGTCATTTTGTATGATAGAAGTCTGTTTTTGGTTGTTAGATGCATGCCATGAGTGGCCTTGATAATGGTAGTAAAGTACTCTCTTTGGTGCCCTTGGTTTTGGGCCTATTGCCTTGCATGCTTGCATGAGTTTTGGTCATCATTTTGGACATGTTTTGCCACTGTTTTAGGGAGGTTTGAGGGCCGTCCCATTGTAGCTTAGTCTACCTTTGCATGTTTAGTATATGTGTGTTGCATGCTTAGTCAACATGGTCTTGACATAAGACAATCCTATTGCCTTAGGTGTTCATGTTTCTATCACACTTTGCATTGTGCATGTTTAGTATTGTATACTTCCCATGATGTGTTACATAGCATTTGGCATGCCTTACACTTTTGCGTCATGTTGCATTGTTGATGCATGTTTGCATGGATTGCATTTCATTACTTGGTTTGGGGTGTCAAACCAAGTGTTAGAAATGAGGGGTGTTTGTACTCCAAGTGACAAAACACACCTCAATTCCCATGTCACTAAGGCCCTTGACTTTGGCATGATAGGGACTTAGTTATCATTGTTGTGTTGCATGCATTTTTACATTGAAATGCAACCTTGGTATCTTAGGCTATCATGCACCAAGGTGCACAATTGATAGCCCTAGAACCAAGAGCCATGTTTCCTTGAGTCCCATTCATGATAGGAAGCATTGGCCATGCATAAATATGCTCAAAAATCCAATACCATGCACTGCTGCCTGCTGTTGCTGTCAAACTGTCTTCTGCAGGAATTTTGTACCGACCGGCAGGAGAGAGTGCCGACCGGCACTGTATTGCTAGCCGATAGACTATTTTGCAGCCAGTGGCCACCACAAGCAACCGGTGGTAGTTTCCTCCAGCCGGTGGCACTCAGCAGAACACAAGGAAGGTTTCCTGGGACTTTGGCAAATTTCGGAGAAGCAGGGCAGTAAAACAGGGGCAGCAGTGGCACGGTGTAGGCTTTTCCGGGCAAGTCGGATCGAGCATACATCATTCGCGCATCCCGAGGCAGGGCTGAGACCCCATTTCTTTTATTTATTTGATTTAATTTTAATAATTAGAATTCTGTAATAATTTATTCGTTTATTCTTTGGACTGTATTATTCTTTTGGTCCCTCCGAGTGAGGGCGCATTTGTAATAAGTGTGTGTGAGTGGGTATATGTCTTCCAACCCCCATTTCTTTCTACCCTTTTATTTACCTGCTTATGATGGTAGATTAGGGCACATCTAAATTAGCATATCTCATGCAATGCATGCGTGCATTCATGCATTTGTTTACATACATCGGGCTCGGTACATCATACAAACTGCATTGTACTTTCAATTCCAAATTGAATACGTGATAGTTGTTGCATTTCATGTGCCATGCTTAGGATAGCCGAGCCTGTCTAGATTACATTCCGTATGCGATGCATTAGTCACTTAACATAAACTAGGTCATGCATGTTTTGCTAACTGGTTTCTTGTTTCGGCACGGAGTACGGTGTAAGTTTTTATGCTTTAGCGTGTCGCATGCTTGTGAATGTTAACATGACAGTATGCCTGCCATGCGGCTAAGTGCTTATGTGATAAACTGCTTGAATGCCTGTGGGTGGAGGTTGGATTACTTGAGTTGGGAATACTCATTGAAATCCGTGTTTTAGCCTACTCGCGAGTAGCAATTTCAAAGCTTTTCCAAACAAGGCGGATATGCAATGCTTATTTCAGATTAGCGATCTAGTCTATACTTGTTTCTTTGTCAGGCACAACATAGTAATTCTAGGCTAATAACCTAATAAGAATTCATAACGCGTTTTCAAAAAGGATATCATGGTTAGTAGAGGCCGGTCTTGCGAAGGGAAAGTTGCTCATAGCTGACCTTCCCCGATCGTACCCAAGCTCCCGAGCCAAGTTCACTTTGGTGATGACGGACACGTGGCCTTCGGCACTGAGTCAGGGTTTCCTAAATTCCCCCTTTTAAAAAAATATTTAGGTGGCGACTCTGTAATCTGGCAAAACAGTCCATGTTTGGCACTACTTTTTCAAAATCTGTTTTTCTTCAAAACGATTTGCCAGAGGTGGACTCTTTGGTTCAGATTGAGAACCGCACCATCCAAACAAAACGGAAGAGTCCGAGCTGTAGCGCGATCCCTCACGGGGTGTGGTTACAGTGTGACGCGTTAGGATTCTTCCCTTGGTTAAAAACAGCGGGTGCACCTGTTGTTCACACCATATTTTCCTCCCATCGCGTACAATGAGTTAAGATTGTTCTATTGGTTAAAAACATCGAGCGTGCCTAGTGTTCAGACCACCTTTTCCTTCTATCGCATGCAATGCGTTGGGATTGCTCTCTCAATTAGAAACATCGGGCGTGTCTGGTGTTCACACCACCTTTTCCTCTTATAGTGTGCGATACGTTAGGATTGTTCCCTTGGTTGAAAATAGCAGGTGCAGCTGTTGTGCACACCACCTTTTCCTCCTATTGCACGCGACGCATTAGGATTGTTCCCTTGGTTAAAAATAGCAGGTGCGCCTATTGTTCACACCACATTTTCCTCCTATCGCGTGCGACGTGTTAGGATTGTTCTGCAGGTGCGCCTGTTGTTCAGACCACTTTTTTCCCCTATCGCATGCGAAGTGTTAGGATTGTTCGCTTGGTTAAAAATAGCAAGTGCACCTATTGTTCACACCACCTTTTCCTCTTATCACGTGCGACGTGATAGGATTCTTCTTCTGGTTAAAAACATCGGGTGTGCCCCGTGTTCACACCGCCTTTTCCTCCCATCGCATGCGACGCATTAGGATTGTTCCCTTGGCCAAAAACATCGGTCGTGCCCAGTGTTCACAGCACCTTTTCCTCCTATCATGTGCGACACGTTAGGATTGTTCCCTTGGTTAAAAATAATAGGTGCGCCTATTATTCATACCACCTTTTTCTCCTATCGTGCGCGACGCATTAGGATTGTTTCCTTGGTTAAAAACAGTAGGTGTGCCTGTCGTTCGCACCACCTTTTCCTCTTATTGCGTATGATGCGTTAGGATTGTTCCCTTGGTTAAAAACAACAGGTACGCCTGTTGTTCACACCACATTTTCCTCCTATCGCATGCGACGCATTAGGATTGTTCTCTTGGTTAAAAATAACAGGTGCGCCTGTTGTTCACACCACTTTTCCTCCTATCAAGTGCGACACATTAGGATTGTTCCCTTGGTTAAAAATAGTAAGTGCCCCTGTTGTTCATACCACCTTTGCTCCTATCACGTGCGACGTGTTAGGATTGTTCCCTTGGTTAAAAACAGTAGGTGCACCTGCTGTTCACACCACCTTTCCTCCTATCGCGTGCTACGCGTTAGGATTTTTCCCTTGGTTAAAAACAACAAGTGCGCATGTTGTTCACACCACCTTTCCCTCCCATCGCGTACGACGTGTTCAGATTGTTTACTTAGTTAAAAACGTCAGGTGCGCCTAGAGTTCACACCACCCTCCACCCTCTCTATGGGAGACGCAGTTTGGCATGGAGCTTTTCGCTTTCTCTGCATGAGACATAGTCTGGTTTGTATCCTTTTTCACCCTGCCTACGTGAGTTGTAGTTAGGCCTGCATTTTCTTATATCCTTTCTAAGACATAGTTTGGTTTGTACTCCCTTTGCCCTCACGTGAGGCGTGTTTATTTACTCACTTCTTTCCATGTGAGACACAACTTTGTTTGTTTTGCTTTAATTTATGATTTCGCTCAAGTGTTATATTCCTGTTATCGTTTGTTGCTTTGCTTCATCGTTTGTTAGCATACGTGTGAATGTTTCATTGCATTGTTTCATTCACTATAGAAAAAGAGGGTTTAGGCGGCATTTTTTTAATGACACATTTTTAAACATCACTATTTTTATTTAACGACGTTGTATAAAATGTCACACATTTATTTAAGAAAATGACATCGTTTTATAATAGGAAATGCCTCCAAATGGGTTGTGTCCTCCAAATGCGTTGTGCCTCACACGCTTGGTCTCCCCTTCTTTTCCAACCCTAATTTTGAATATGAGACTCACCTAAGACTCAAATCTCGAGCGCTCTCTCTCTCTCTCTCTCTCAGAGCAATTTCGAAGCTCCACCGCTTGTTCATTCTCGGATCGAGGTAGCGAGCACCAACGAAGGTGAGCTCCACTATCTCTCTTTCTCTCTCTCAATCCTCTGTAAACCATTACCAGAGCAATTGAGAGATTCATCTCAATGATTTCATCTAAGAGATTCAGAGCGATTTCATCTCAGTGATTTTATCTCAGTGAGAAAATGGATCATGAAATCGATTTATCATTAGTCGTTAACGGTAGATCTATCGAACATATGAGATGTTAAGCTTCAATCGTGTAGATCTATCATTTTTCACACACACACACACACACAGAGATCACGAAGTCTATGGGTTTGATTCTTCACCTTCTTTATATTTTTTATTTTTATTTTTATTTTTTCTGATTTGAGATCTGAAGCTTCGTTCACAACAGATCTATCATTTCCTTTAATTTTTTTTTTTGTAGATGTGGTGCATCTCTCAGTCTCTCTGCCTCATATGTATGTGTATCTATAGATCTACGAAGAAAATAGTGATTTGTTCTCGTTTTTGTTTGAATTATCAATTTTATTTAAAAGTAGGGCTGGTTTTCTATTTTTGGTTGTTTTGTTTCTAGATCTGAACACGACTTCATTACTTTTCTGAGGTTTCTTTTTGTGTTCTTACTCTTGTTTTTTTCACATCGATTACCGATTCAAATTTGGACTCAACAAAGTTCTACTTCTCTCAAAGATTTTTTACTAATTTTAAGTGTTTCAAATTGATCTTATCGTTTCATCATCTTTTCTGATTCAGATGGCTTCGACGATGCTCTCTCTTGCCTCTGCATCTATCTCCGCTTCAGCAAGCTGATCGCAAGGTACCATTAACATCAATCCACTAGTTATTTTTACAAAATTTTCAATTTTGTGTGATTTTCTTTTCATTTTCCCTATGTTGGATGCTGAAAATGAAGTGTATATATATATAAAAAAAATCTATGAATTTAGTTTTGTATAAAGCTTTACTTTAGTGGAGTCCTTCTATTCTATTGGATCACAATTGTGAAGCTTATCTAAAATTTTTAAGCATCACTTTTTTTTTTTTTCCTTCCTCAGCAAATAAACTAGAACATTAAGGCTATGTTCGGGAACATGCTAAATTAGCAAAAATGGTAATCCACTCTCTCTACTTTTTCACACATCTTTCCATAAAAAGTTAGAAAAAAAAAAGTCAATTTCAAAACGAATCCTAGGATGTATAGTAAATCATGACATTCTATTTGAACAGACAAAATTGGAGTTGGAAGGCTCTAATCGTGCTACTTTCTTGAAGGAGAAAAACAATCTCTTCACCAAGAATAAGGTAATTATGGACTCTTTCAAATTTAGTAACTTCAGCCTTTCATTACATCTTAGTAGAGTGAAAATTGCTTAATAAATCCAATTAAATTTGTGTGTGTGTTTTAAAAGCAAGGACCATTGATCTCCATTAAGTATGAAATATCATCTAATTGGTTGGTAACTATGTCAAGTTGCAGAATGGAATTAGCTTCATTAATTTATTTGTCTATTTTAATCATGGTTGAGTTAAGGAATATATTTTTCTCACTCATACTTCTGTGTTTTGTTTAATTTTCTTAATTGCAGTTGCTTATTATGAAAATATTATTTTTAATAGGCCCGTAAGGATGCCACCCTAGTGGTTGCAAATCTGCAGAGGCAACAAGTTTATTCACGTTTGATTGCTTCTGATTACTTGGAAGCTAACTTAGATATCATGGACCATTTAATATCTGGGTAAGTATTTACCTATCTCTGATTGAAAGTCTTATTCCAATATGGTTGTTTTGTGGTTTTAGCAACTCTTTTGTATGTCTACGTTATTTATTGCTTGTGAATTCATTACCTACTTTAATGTTTGTTTAGGTACGAGGATCCAGACATTGCTTTACATTATGGTGGAATGTTGAGGGAGTGTATATGTCATCAAAGTGTTGCAAGGTAAGCATTTTGAAAGCATACATTGGTAATTGATTTTTTTTTTCCTTCTTTTTTTTTTTTTTCCTTTTCCACTATTTTTCCTTTTTTTTTTTTTTTTTTCCTTCTTCCCTTGTCCTTATAATCAGTCTTTTACTTAAAACTATTTTGTTCTATCTTTTCGACATATCATTGTTAATTTGGTTGTACTGGCGACTCTCTTTTAGGAGAACACCAATTTTATCTATTCTGTTGTATTGTTGTTCTTGAGTTAGGTCTCACAGATTCATTCAATAAGAATTTACTGATGAAATGGAAAAGAGGCATTTCTAGTCAATTTTTGAATTTCTTTTTCTTGATGCTTTAATTCTATATCTTGTTTCTCTTTTAATCTTTATATGGTCATTTTTTTTCATATGTTTGGTTTTGTTCTTAGGTATGTTTTTAAATCAGAAAATATGAATAAGTTTTCTCACTATATACAACTTCCAAATTTTTATGTTATTGTCGATGCTACAGAAACCTTTAAGGTAGTGTTTTCTGCTAGTCATTGCTCTCCCTCTGGGCTTTGTTGTTGCTTCTGAGCTTCTTGAGGTTTTGTTAATGATCAACGAATTATATTGATATAGGTGGTTTTATATGTATATATTGTATACACATATAATTTAGTAATATTGATATTTATTTCATTCTAAATCCTGTATGCATTTTTATGTGTTTATAGTTTATAGATGTATATATAAAATTATATAATATGCTAAATAAAGTGAATCTTATGATTCATAATTCACTATTCTCTCATATGCATATTTGTGAATGGAGGTTACCTTCTACATGTTTCTTTTCTTTATATTTTAATGTTTTGATGAATTGGTTTGCAGAGGATCCAATGAAGAGACCTAAGAGTATTGTTGTTGTTGGATGTGGAATTGGAGGTATTTCTAGATATCTTGCTAGGAAATATGAAGCCCAATGCCAAGGCAACACCTTGAGCCTCGTCCATGCCCAAATGGCTGAAGGTCTTGCTGCTTCCCAAGGATTAGCCAACAAGGTTTGTGTGAGCTTTATTATTCTTTCCACTTTTTAGCTGGTTTTTGCTTTTGGGGTTTTATAAATTTGATTTCCAATCTTCATTCTCTGTTGACTATTTCTTTTTCCATTTCATGTGAGCTTTTTGATTCATAATAAAAGTCATGGAAGCAAACTGAACTAGTTGTCTTTGTCTAATTACTCTTACCTCAACTTCAATTTTTATTCTTGAAACTGGCTTCTCTTTGGATAACACAACAGCATATCATGACTTTTAATTCCTGGCTTTAAATTTTTATCTTTGGGACATCACATCTTGCATTTGCAATGGGCTTATCTGTTGGTCAATCTTCAATTGCTGATGACATTTCTGAACTTATTAAGTGACCTAAGCTTGAGGCAGGTATCTTTTATGACCCAGAAGATTTTTTGTTGGATTTAGAAAGGTTTTACACTTGAGCATCTTTGTTATCTGGTGGGTTGAGTGATGAGAGCCATATACTAGCATTTGAGCGAGTGATGTGAGATTGTGGATTGAGTGAGTTGAGCTTCCAGTTCATAACTAATTGTTTATTGTAGTTTAGTTTATTGCAGGTTGGCTGGTTGTACTATAGGAAAGACAGTTAAGTGATGTGAGATCCTAAATAGGGTTGAGTGAGTGTGGTAAGCTTGGAGGGTTGAGTGATGTAGCCCTACAGTTTTTTTGCCTAACTGTTTGTCTATGTAGGTTGGCTGGTCTTGTTATTAGGGATGGTGGGTTGAGTGATGTAAGATCTTTGTGTTAGATTTGTGAGTGTCAAGTATTGAGAGATACACATTGTTTTAAGTATCTTGCATGCCTCAATTCTGAGTTAAGTGTTGTTTGAGGGTTGTGTGGATGTAGCCGTATAAGTTAGTTTTGTATGCATGCTTATTCTGAACTATTTTATCTTTGTTTGTGTTGATCCTTGTGTTTTCCAGGCTCTATCTCTGAGTTCTGGTACTTGGCATCCACTACTTTGAGAATAATTTGTCCAGCTATGACTAGATGTTGTCGCCTCTACAGTGCTCTGCCTCTCCTCTCTACAGATTCTTTGTTGTTGCTATTGGATTTAGAAAGGTTTTATACTTGAGCATCTTTGTTATCTGGTAAGTAGTAGATTGTGTTGATTTCACCTTTCACATATAATTTTGATGTAGCTTTTATTCCTTGCAGCATTCCATTTTCTGAATTTGATCTGTACAAGGCCTCTAAATCATTGAAAGGAGTTGCACCAGCGGTTTTGGCAGCTCATGACTGAATTGAAGAGTGCACATTAGATCTCATTTTATTTTTCCAATGATCTTTCAGACATTTCTTTGACTGCGTCAACAAAAAAACCCAAGAATTTTTGTTTCTTGGTATATGCTTTCATAGTACTTGTATGTATAATTAGTTTGAATTGCATCTTTTGTGCCGATTTGTTTTGTAATAACTTTCAACTTACCACTAGGCACTAGTTTAACTTTATTTCATCTTGGAATTGAAATATTTTTGCATATTGAGAAGCATGAATTGATCTAGTATTATGTTTAACCAAATTTAGTCAATATATTGAATATTTTTCATCTTTATTACATGTATTTTTTTAAAGTAAATCTCACAAAATAAGCACAATTTCAAAAAAATAAAAAAATAAAAATAAAGCTTTAACGGTGTTTTTAAATGCCACTATAGAATAATTCCAATTGTTATATTTTTAAATAGAAAAGATCTATCACGACGTTTTTAAAACGTCGCTAAATATGATTTAACGTCATTGTACCATTATGTAGCACATTCAGCGGCGTTTATGCCGCCTATACTAATATAGCGACGCATTTAAAGCATCATAAAGCTATAGCGATGGCCACATTTTCGACGTTTGGTACTAAACGTCACAAAAACAATTAGCGGCGTTTTTGATAGCTATAGTGGTGTGTGGGAGTCGGATATTGTTGGTATACATGCAATAAAGCCGAATGACGGTATGAGGACAATCAAGGATGGAATTTGTATTTGGCTCCATCCTGGACGATCGCAAGGCCGAATAGACTAATCAGCTGAAGGACCAGTTTAACAAAAGCCGAATAAATAAATGTGCAATTGATTGAGGGTGGGCCCGACCCCGAGGCCCAAAAGAAAAATATAAATAGAGGAGCATCAGCCAAAGAAAGGTATGTGAGAACTAGTAAGATTAACTTAAGATACAAGCAACCAAGAGAGTATACACTGACTTATCCATCAGAGTGCTAATTCCGGCACCCCAAATCGGAGTGTTCATTCTTTTTCAGGTGACTAGCTAGGGATCAAGAGCGTCCTACAGGATCTAGAGAGTATTTCCAAACCAATTCTCCACAATTGGCACTGTCTATGGGAATACTCCAGCATATCCATGGCAGGCATGACTGAAGATCCTTCGGTAGTCACTGATGACTTTATGCCACGAGATGATACCACTCCAAGCAACATGATTGGGCTAGAGAACATTACCACACGAAGGGCTTTGAACTTCGACTCAATTGCCCAGACCTCACCCTCAACATCAGCACATGAGACAATGCAAGCGATTATGGATCAGGCGAAATAAAACGAACAAAGGTTGGAAAACATGATGGCTGAGAACGAGTGCCTTCGACAGGATTTGGCCTTGGAGGTGGAAAAAGCCCAATAGGCCGCGCACCAAGATCCAGGACGACCTCTGAGAAAGGGTGTTCGACAGCCTTGAATTCGGAGACAAGATAGTGGCAGTGATTCTGACTCATTATCCCCAGAATCCAAAAAGAAGGGACGAGTCGAAGTCCCCAGTTCTTTCGAAGGAAGTTCGCGTGCACGGAATAAGCGAAGAAGAAATGATTCAGACGAAGAGGATCAACATGACCCCTTTGTGCGATGGATCGCAAGGGTAGTGCTACCCAAAAAGTTCAATGCTCCATCATTCACCCTATATGATGGAAAATCGGACCCCACTGATCACATCCGTTATTATAAGCAAGCCATGATGCTACATGCAGACGACGAGGATCTCATGTGTTGAATATTTTCGAGCAGTTTGGGACCATTGGCCGTCAGATGGTATTACAAATTGGAACCGGCATCGATTAAGAGCTTCTATTAATTCCAAAAATCCTTCAGGGCATGGTTCATCACTAATGAGTAGGGGTGGGCAACGGTTTATCCAAACCGCTCAAACCGCCTAACCCGCCCAACCCGCATATAAATGTGCGGTTTCACAAACATAATGCGGGTGGATGCGATTTGAAATATGACAAATTTGCGGGTTGCGGGCGGGTCGCGGGTTAAACCCGCAACCCGCAAAAACCGTCCGCACTTTAATTATTATTATTATTATACTTTTTTATATACCAACTTTGTAACTTTAACAGGAGCACCATTATGTTCTCTATGACACTAGGATCCTTATTTTTAAGTATTTCTCAACTTTCTTAATTTCATAGAATTATCAAGTCCTAAACTTGGTTTCTTATATGATTTTCATTGATGACCTATCCACTTTTTCCTAATAAAATTTTCCTTTTGGTGGTCGATGAACCTTCTAATTTGATTATTGATTACTGAACTGGCAATTCTAATTGAGTACAACCTTTAATGCATTGGTATACAATTTTTTCATGGCAAAACTGCTAGTGTAGGGTCTCTTTGTTTTGGGTACTTCCATTTAATGCATTGATATTCAATTTTTATTTGTAAACTCATCAGAAAATTGTTGTTAAATGATCACAAATATATAAAATCAATCTAATGCCTAAATTTGATGGGAAAAAAAAAACTTAAAAATTAATTTTTAAAGAAAAAAGTGTAAACCGCCTGCACATCTACAAATCCTATCCGCACAAACCGCAAACTGCACTGTGGGCGGTTGCGGGTTGACTTTTTCCCAAACCGCATAAATGCGGGTGGGTCAAAACCGAACTGCAAACCGCACAAAAGCGATCCGCAAACACCCCTACTAATAAGGTCCAGTTGAAGCAGGCCGATTCTCTCTGGGCAATGCAAATCCAACCAGGGGAAACCCTACGTGCGTATTCGGCGCACTATTGGGAATGCTTTAATCTCGTAGATGATGCCTGCAATGACTCCATGGCCATCACTGCCTTTAAAATGGGGTTACATCTTGATAGTGCCCTCCATAGCTCCTTGACCAGAAGGCCCCCCAAAACAGTTTGGTCGTTAATGAAAAAAGTTGAGAAATACTGCAAAGTGGAAGATGACGCCCTGTGGGTCAAAGTCAGGCACAAGGCCAAAAAGACGGCCCCATTTGAAATCGTTCAGCCGATAAATTCTGTACCATCACGGAGCCCTGAACCACGGAATCAGGCTAAACGAGACAAAAGACTAGATTCGCGCCAATCAAATGACCAATGTTCACATCGGGCTAATGAGCAACTTCAAGTGGATAGCAGGCGCATAAGGCGTGCGGACAAGAAATATACGGAGTTTTCGGAGCCGATCAGCGTGGTTATGTCTAAAGTTCAACATCTTTCGTTCTTCAAATGGCCACCCAAGATGGTGGGACCTCCCGACACGAGGGGACGAGATATGCAGTGCAAATATCACAAAGACCATGGTCATGATATCGACAGTTGTTATGCATTGAAAGATCACCTTGAGGAGTTGGTACAAGACGGTCGGCTTAAGCAACACGTCCGAAAGAACAACTTAACCAAAACAGTTGCTTTACGGCCGGATTCACCTCCACTTGGCGTAATCCATATGATATAAGCTTGTCGATGGCATCCGCAGTACATACAATTCAGTTGCATCCTAGCCCCCAAAAGCAAATCACACCAGCGAAACGGCCCCATGAAGCTGCGAGTATTACTTTCAATGATTCTGATTTGGCCGGCGTAACGCTTCCCTACATTGATCCCTTGGTCATCAAACTACGCGTAAACTGATTCACCGTTGAACGTGTTCTCATTGACCAGGTGAGCACTTCGGAAGTTATGTACTACAAGACCTTCGTCAAACTCAGCTTCATTGAGTCAGACCTGTCTCCAGCTCATTATCCATTATTCGGCTTCAATACTAATCTAGAATATCCGTTGGGCAAAATCACACTACCAGTTCGGGCGGGCTCCCAGTCAGTGGATGTAGAATTTTTGGTTGTCAAGTTTCCTTCGCCGTATAATCTCATCATGGGACGAACTTGGTTGCATACCATACAGGGCGTGCCAAGCACCTATCATTAACTACTTCGCTTTCTGACAGAACGCGACATTGAGCAAATTCGAGGTTCGCAGAAATAAGAGCAAGCATGTTATCTTCTTGCCACAAAGACACCAAGGGAGCTGGAAGTGGATTCAATTGAGATGCCAGATCGAGAGAGCCTCGACAACGTTGGGCGGCTCCCAAGTGAAAAGGCAGCCGGAGCCCTGGATCGGGTTATAATTGACGGGAATCCTGACAAGTTCTTCATGATCGGCACCTTCCTGAGTAAAGTCGACAGACAGGAGCTAATCTCCTTCTTACTCAGCAACCTTGATGTATTTGCATGGTCACCATATGAGATGCTGGGGGTGGATCCATCTGTGCCTCAGCACCGCTTAAATGTTGATCCCAGGTGTAAGCTGATTGTTTAGAAAAGCTAGCGTTCAACCGCAGAACACACTGCTGCAGTTGTCAAAGAAGTTGACTGGTTGCTTGATGCCAGGGCAATCCGTGAAGTGATCTATCCTACATGGCTATCGAATACTGTGGTTGTAAAGAAGAAAAATGGAACTTGGCGTGTTTGTGTGGATTTCATGGACTTAAACAAAGCTTGTCCCAATGATTGCTTTCCCCTCCCCAGAATAGACCAACTCGTAGATGCAACGGCATATCATCAACGTATGACCTTCTTGGATGCTTACAGAGGCTACCATCAAATTGCCATGCATCCCGAGGACCAAGACAAAACTGCATTCCTCACCCCGAGAGGAACCTATTACTATAAAAATATGCCTTTCGGGCTGAAGAATGCGGGGGCAACCTACCTGTGGTAGCCGAATAATTGGTGAAGATAAAGGAGGAATGTTTTAGATGCTTGACGCTATCCGGCAGATGTCCCGCAAGGACAAGGGGCCAAATATGACAAATAGGCCAAATATGGAAGGATCCCTAGAGCCGAATATTGGGAAAGATAATGATTTAAAAAAATAGGCCCTGGTCCCGAGGATCAGAAGAAACGAGTATAAACATGATGGCGATGGACTAGAAAAGGGATGTAAGAATCACTTCTAAAAACTTAGTAAACAAGCTTTCTTGAGTAGAGGAACTGACTTGTCCGTCGGAGTGCTAATTCTGGCACCCCCGACCGGAGTGTTCATATCTTTTCAGGTGACTAGCTGAGGATCATTGGCGTCTTTCAAGATCTGAAGAGTATTTCCAATCCACTTCCCCACACTACCAAAGACTAGTCACTGCCATGTTAAAGGAGCAACTCGGCCGTACTATGGAAGTGTACATTGATGATATGGTGGTCAAGTCCAAAGAAGAGCAAACTCATCTAGCCAATCTAGAAGAGACATTCGGCACTCTTCACAAATACAAAATGAAGCTGAACGCTTCCAAATGTTTCTTCGGCATCAGATCCAACAAATTCCTTGGCTACATTGTTAACCACCATGGAATCGAAGCCAACTCGAGGCAAATCACAACAATCCTAGAACTTGGCTCTCCTCGGTCAGTCAAAGAGGTTTAGAAGCTTATGGGAATGGTTACCGCACTCAATAGATTCATCAGTCGTTCCACAGATCGCTGCCGGCAATTCTTTCATACCCTTCAGCAGGGTAAAGCTTTTGAATGGACCCCCAAGTGCGAAGCCGCTTTGGACGATTTAAAGACTTACCTCCGATCAGTTCCACTCTTGAAAAAACCTTTGGTAGGTGATCTACTGATTTTATGTTTGGTAGTTTCCGACCAGGCCGTCAGCGTTGTACTGTTAAAGGAAGAACTAGGGGAGTAGCGGTTAGTTTATTATGTGAGCAAAGCAATGGTTGACGCCGAAAGACGTTACTTTCTGTTGGAAAAACTTGTCCTTGCTCTCGTCATGGAAGTAAGAAAACTGATGCATTACTTTCAGGGGCATACCATTAGGGTACTAACGGACTACCCCCTCCGCTCAGTACTCCGTAGTGTAGAAGCATCAGGGCACGTTTCGAAATGGGCTCTTGAACTCGGCCAGTAAGATATTCAATTTCGCGTAACCTCAATCGAGGGCAAGTATCACGACTTTGTACAATTCATCGGACGCCTCACGACTTTAAGTCTGATCAAATTCAACCTAAACTAAACTGGAGAATTTACGTTGGGGACATTTAGCAGTTGTATTGTGACGGATCATCCAACCAACGTGGTAGCGGGGCAGGCGTAGTGATCATGGCTCCCGACGGGGCAATAGTTGAGTAGGTTGTCAAACTGGGCTTCGAAGCATTAAACAATGATGCCGAATACGAAGCATTGTTAACCAGCTTACGGAACACACACCTCCTTGGTGATCGGAGTCTGCTTGTCTTCTGCGACTCAAAGCTAGTCATTAACCAATTAAAGGGGGAATATGCAGCCAAAAATGACTGTATGGCAGCTTACATGAAAACGGCAAATTTTTTGTTGGAAACATTTGACCATTATGAATTAAATCAAATAACCTGGGATCAGAACACACATACAGATGCCCTCGCTTGCCTAGCCTCCGCCATCAACTCAGAAATTAAGTGGACAATTGAAGTAAGATTCATCCCTGAGCCGAGCATTACCCTTTCAGAGTCAATTAAAATCAATATCATAGAATCAAGTCCAAGTTGGATGGACCCCATCACAGCATTTTTGTCTTCTGAATAGCTCCTGATGGATAAGAAAGAAGGGCACAAACTACGAAACAAAGCCCTACGATATTACTTAGATCCGCAAGAAAAACTCTACAAAAAATCCCTTTCTGGCCTATACCTAGAATGCGTTCATCCAGATAAAGTCGAAGAACTCTTGACTGAAATACACGAAGGTAGTTGTGGTGTCCATTATGGTGGTCGTTCTTTGCCTCATTGAGTTGTAACACAAGGATACTACTGGCCGACAATAGAGCTGATGCCGAGTGTTACGTCAAGAAATGTGAATAGTACCAGAAGTTTTCCCCTGTAACCCATTTGCCTGCCGAGGAGTTGAGCTCAATCACCAGTTCTTGGCCGTTTGCTCAATGGGGGCTTGATATCGTCGGGCCATTTCCACGGGCCCAAGTAACAAGCGATTCTTAATTGTTACGACAGATTACTTCACAAAATGGGTTGAAGCGGAGACACTAACACACATCCGAGATTCTGATGTTAGACGTTTTGTATGGAAAAATATCATAACACGATTCGGCATTTCAAGAGCACTCATTTCAGACAACGGCACCCAGTTTGATTGTGGCGTCTATCGAGAATTATGCAGCACGTATGGTATTCGGCCCTATTTGTCCACCCCGGCTTATCCACAGAGCAATGGTCAAGATGAAGCCTCCAACAAAGCCATCTTAGACGGCATCAAGAAGAGGTTGGAGAGAGCTAAAGGCAGATGGGTTGAAGAATTGCCGAGTGTGTTGTGGGCTCATTGCACTACTCCAAGGCGATCCACTAGGGAAACGCCATTTTCTTTATGCTTCGGAACCCAGGCAATCATCCCTCTGGAGATCGGCCTCCCAACCTTGAAATTGAAAGTTTTTGATATGGACTGAAATGATATGATGTTGGCCCTGGATTTGACTCTGATTGAAGAACGACGAGACCATGCCCTTGCATCCATGGCACGGTACCAGCAACAGCTTGCTAAGTCATATAATCAACGTGTTCAGCTATGCCGCTACACACTAGGAGAATTGGTCCTCAAGAAAGTACTTCCAACTACCAAGAATCCAGTTGATGAAAAACTGGGTCCTAACTGGGACGGCCCCTATTAGATCGATTCCATCGTGGGAACAGGGGCATATCAGCTCAAAGAAATGTCTGGGAGAAGTCTGCCACGTCCTTGGAATTCCATGCATTTGCTTAAATTTTATCATTAACCCGACTTGTGGGGCATGATAACTTATTTTGAATGTTCATCGCATACAACTTTCACTTTTATAATGCAAGACTTTTTTATCTCAGTATATGAAATGTTTGTTCGAAGATAAAAGCCTCCGAATTCGAAGCCCCATCAGTGAATGACACTTTTGGGCCGGCTAAGCCTCCAGATTTAGAGTGCCTTTCGTGGATTTCATGATTGGCCAAGATAAAAGCCTCCAAATTCGGAGTCCCATCCATGCAAGACAAATTTGGGCCGACTAAGCCTCCGGATTCGGAGCGCCCTTCATGGATTTCACGATTGGCCAAGATAAAAGCCTCCGAATTTGGAGCCCTATCCGTGCAAGACATGTTTGGGCTGACTAAGTCTTCGGATTTGGAGCGCCCTTCGTGGATTTCATGATTGGCCAAGATAAAAGCCTCCGAATTCGGAGCCTCATCGGTGAATGACACTTTTGGGCTGATTAAGTCACCAGATTCGGAGTGCCCTTCGTGGATTTCACGATTGGCCAAGATAAAAGCCTCCGAATTTGGAGCCCCATCAATGCAAGACACATTTGGGCTGACTAAGTCTCCGGATTCGAAGCGTCCTTCGTGGATTCTACGATTGGCCAAGATAAAAGCCTCCGAATTCGGAGCCCCATCGGTGAATGACACTTTTGGGCCGACTAAGTCTCTGGATTCGGAGCGCCCTTCGTGGATTTCATGATTGGCCAAGATAAAAGCCTCCGAATTTGGAGCCCCATCCATACAAGACACGTTTGGGCCGACTAAGTCTCCAGATTCGGAGTGCCGTTCGTGGATTTCACAATTGGCCAAGATAAAAGTCTCCGAATTTGGAGCCTCATCCGTGCAAGATACGTTTGGGTCGACTAAGTCACCGAATTCGGAGCGCCCTTCGTAGATTTCACGATTAGCCAAGATAAATGCCTCCGAATTCGGCGTGCTTTTCGTGAATAATATGATTGACAAGCATAAACATAGTTTATGAAAAATGGAAGATGATCATAATTGAATTCATAAACATAAATTGAAACAACATGCAAACATTTAAAATAATATCTTTCATTGAAATAATCGATGATACATAATTCACTCAAAATCTACGTTATAGCGGTACAATATGTTCATTTTTATTCGGCATCCCCCTCGTTATTGCTCTTATCGACTTTGAAAGCCACAAAAGGAAAATAATGACTCTGATATAGCGGCGGTGCCGAATCAACGCCTGCTGCCCGAAGAGCCTCTGTAGCCTAGAGAGCCTTGACCCACCCGTGCTTCAATCCACGATTCTCGCATCGGCAGACCTCCTCGGTGAGCTTTTCTATAGTCTTCTGTATCCCAACTTTTCGGCCCTCATGGAAGCCTTGTTCATAAGCCCTGGTCTTTGCGGCCTCTATTGCAAACATGCTTTCCGTATCTCGATCGGCAATCGTATGACTTATAAGCTGTTGGGTCACCCTTTCTTCCACAATCGGGTTAGTATGGCAGGCCGATTGTCTCCCGACAGTTTTGATCGACCTTAGTTCGTGCTCATCCTTCTCCACGTGAGCTTCTAAGCTTCGAATGCGTTCATCCTTTTGCTTTATCTCCTGCCGCGCGGCACGAAGACACATGCCAATTTCATAGGCGGTATACAGCCCTTTGTAACAGCGCCCGCGTGGGACCTCGGCTGCTACAGTTCGGACTCCCCTTTTTTGTTTGTTGCGGTCCGTAATCTGAACCAAAGAGTCCAACTCTGGCAAATCGTTTTGAGAAAAACAGATTTTGAAAAGAAGTGCCAAACATGGACTTTGCGGATCTGAGTCGCCACCTAAATATTTTTTAAAATGGGAAATTTAGGAAACCCTGACTCGGTGCCGAAGGCCACGTGTCCGTCATCACCAAAGTTGTCTTGTCTCGGAAGCTTGGGTACGATCGGGGAAGGTCAGCTATGAGCACCCCCTTTCGCCCGGTCCGAAGACCGGCCTCTACTAACCGTGATATCCGATTTTGAAAACATTATGTGTTCTTATTCCGGTTATTAGCCTAGAATTACTATGTTATGCGCACGGCAAACAAGTATAGATTAGATTGCCTAATTTGGAAACAAGCATTGCATATCCGTTCGTTTTGAAAGCGTTTTGGAATTTGCTACTCGCAAGTAGGCTAAAACATGGATTTCAACAAATTTTTCCAACTCAAGCAATCCAACCTCCACCCACAGGCATTCAAACAGTTATATCACATAAGCAGCTAGCCGCATGGTAAGCCTACTATCATGTCAACATCCACACGCATGCGAGATGCTAAAGCGTAAAAACTCACCTAGTACTCCGTGCCAAAACAATAAACTAGTTAGCAAACATGCATGCCCTAGTTCATGTTAGAGTGACTAATGCATCGCACGCAATGGTGTAATCTAGACAGGCTCGGCTATCCTAAGCATGGCATGTGAAATGCTACAAGTAACAAGTATTCAATTTGGAAATTGAAAAACAATGCAGTTAGCGTGATGTACCGAGCCCAGTGCATGTAAGACAAATGTATGGATGCACGCATGCTATCATACTATATGCTAATTTAAATATGCCCTAATCTACCATCGTAAGCAGGTAAATAAAAGGGAAGAAAGAAACACGGATTGGAAGACATACACACACTCACGCACACTTATTACAAATACGCCCTCACTTTGGAGGGACCAAAAGAATATACAGTCCGAATAATGAATAAATAAATTATTACAAAATTCCTAATTATTTAGTAAATAAATGCAAAAAGAAAGGAGGCCACGGCCTCCCGCCTCAGGATACGCAAATGATGCATGCTCGGATCCGACTCGCCCGGGAAACCCGCACCATACCACTGCCGCCTCTGTTCTTATTGCCCTGTCTCTCCAAAAAATTGCCAAAGTCGCAGAACACGTTCCTTGCATGCTGCTGTACACCACCGGCTGGAGGAAGTGCCCACCGGCCAGCTAAAATTTCCATCGGCTGCTTAGGAGGTTATCGGCCACCCATATAGTGCCGGTCGGCACTCTATACTGCCGGTCGGCATAAAATTCCTGCAGAAGATAGTTTTTGACAGCAACAGCAGACAGGCAGTGCATGGTATGGGATTTTGAGCATATGTAAGCATGGCCAATGCTTCCTATCATGCATGGGACTCAAGGAAGCATGACCCTTGGTTCTTGGGCCATCAATTATGTATCTTGGTGCATGATAGCCTAAGGAACCAAGATTGCATTTCAATGTCAATATGCATGCAACACACAAATGAGACCAAGACCCTATCATGTATAGATCAAGGGCCTTAGTGACCAAGAGTTGAGACAAGTTTCATCACTTGTAGTGTGAACTCCTCTCAACCCTTACACTTGGTTTGACACCCCAAACCAAGACATGGAATGCATGTATACAACATGGCTCAAATGATGCAACATGACATGAAGTGCAAGACATACCAAATGCAATGCAACATGTAATGGCAAGTGTGCAATACTAAGCATGCAAGATGAAAAGTATAATGCAAACATGGACAATCCTTGTAAAAGAACTAGCATATAACAAGGCTTTGCTAATCAAGCATGCAACAAACATGATTCAAGCAGGCAATAGTAGACTTAAACCATAATGGGACAGACCTCAAACCTCCCCAAAATAGTGGCAAAAAATGCCCAAAATGATGGACCAATACTCATGCAAACATGCAAGCAATTGGGCCCAAAACCAAGGCATAAACAAGGGGCTTTTCACTACCACCAACATGACCATCCATAGCATGTATTAGGCCACCAAAAAAAGATTTCTAGCATGCAAAAATACACACACACACCTTTGACAAGGTAATCCCAAATGCCTTAAATATGCAAGCATGCACAATGTCCATTCCTAGGCATAAAAGACCAATATTTCAAAGCATGAAAGGCATGACAAATGGGGACATATAAACATGGTATAGGGACTGAAATAACATATTAAATGATTTCAAATCATCTAAATAACCTATCCAATGCATATACATGGATCACATCCTCAAGGCTTACAAGCAACAATACAAAACAACTACATTAAGCAAGCCAAAAATGGTAAAACCAGTGGCCAACAGACCTAAAACAAGACAAATCATGGCCAAAAGCTTCAATAAGTCAAGCCAAAACATAAGGATATACAAGACTAAACCCATGGCACATTTTTAGGCAAAATGGAGGATTACAAAGCAAGTATACAAAGCATGCAAAGGACCACAAAACCACCATTAGACAGAGATGTAACATGCTCCAAAACATCCAAAAAAACTCTGAAATGGCGCCAAAAACAAGCAAGCATGCATGTTCCCTTTTAAGCCAAAGACAAAGGCAAAAGAGGGATAAAGGGGAGAGGGGTGTCCCTCCCTTATACAAGACTTCAAACCACTTTCTTTACCACTAAAAACCCACTAGTTTTCAGTGGTGAAAGGACCCAAAACAACAAGGCAAATAAGGCTCAAAGTAAAGACACCAAATAGGCCAAAATAAGGCCTAAAAGGGTGAGTTTGCACTCAAACCACAAAATGACCTTAATGAAAGTTCAAAAGCAAGAAAATCTAAGACTTTTTTAGTTATACACAAAGCTCAAAACACAAAGCAAGATAGGTAAAAACTTGTTGCAAAAATGGAGAATCTAAAGTAAAGTGCTCACCCTTGAAGAACACTTGAAGAACAGGTGGTGCAGCCCTCCTCTATTGATCAAAACTAGTCCAAAAACTCAACAAACAACCCTCCAAGTCCCTCAATCTCGAACTAAGGTGTAATGGTGTGTGTATTAGTGCAAAAATGAGGTAAAAACACACTATTTAGGCTTAAAACACACACACAAGGATGAGAGAGAGATATATATATATATAGAGAGAGAGTATAACACAGATATATAGATATAGAAGCTCTGGTTTTTGATCAAAAATGGCCAACCTCTATCAAAGGGAGAGAGATGGGGTTTATATAGGCACAAATCAAGGCTCAAGGCTTCTCTAAGAAGCTAACTAGAAGGGGCAAAGGGTGCAAAAGGGTCTTGGCTTCTTGGAGAAGCTAAGACAGCTGTCCAAGCTTCTCCAAGAAGCTTGAGCAAAAGGGTCAACCTTCTAGAAGGTTTGGGGGTTCAAAGGTGCAAAGGGGTCACTCCCATGCACGGGGATGAGTGATGGTGCATTCCAGCTGGCACAGCTGGCATGCACCATGCCTCAGGGGTTCAAAGGGTGCACGCCGGCTAGCCAAAGAAATCATCGGCACAAAAATGTGCCGGTCGGCAACATATAGTGCCGACCGGCCAAAGATTTTGAGAAAACAATGCCGGTGGCACCAATGTGTAGTCGGTGATGGTAGGGGAGGGCCGGTAAGGTGTGGGGATGGCCAAAAGGCCATCCCCTGCCCTTCAAGGCAAAAACACAGATGTTTGGCGTCAAAACTGAACATGAAGCAGCTGAGTCAAGAGGTTCTGAGACGAGGCGCGCTGCCAAGACCTTCGGGAACTCGAGACGAACGCAAACATGGATAATCACTGAGTGTTCAAACGGTGACGTCCAAGTCTTGAGGACAGTAAAAAATGGGGTGTCTACACCCTTTCACCACTCCATAGATGCCCTCCCGAAACACTTCGAAATCAGGTCGACCAACCATCGACAGCTGGACTTCTAGTGGAAAAATTTGTTGAGCAAACTCGACTGCCACATTTGGGTTGTACACAATTGAATCCTCTTCCGTCATCGGTTTGTTTCCTACAAAAACCGCAAAACTTAACGGATGCGGTGTCGCACTAGGTTCTCCTCTTGAGCGAGGTAGAGGGGAGCTGCCCCGTTGCTATTTTTCCCTTCTGGATGACCTGCTTCAATGATGCGGGGACTGGCATTTTTCACGTTCCCTTGACGTCCTACTCCCCGTGCGTGTAGGCTCACTACCTCGTTTCATCTCTGCGTCTAACTCCACGAGTGATCTCCCTTCTCCTCTGCTGTTGAAGAATAATCTTCTTGCCATCCATAATTTGTTGGCTCTGAACGCAACAATGGCCCCTTTGCGCACCCAGCACCCATCCCATTTATTCCTTATAGGTGCAGCATCCCTGAGGAAATCTCATCAATGCTAAATTTTAAAACCTTTCACCAGATTCGATCAGGCTCTACTTGGCCCAATGTCAAGGCCTTGCGCTGATCAGGTTGTGAGTTCATACATTAGCTGGGGCATGGGCAGCTTCATTAATATATTTGGCCCAAATGTCCAGAAATGGCACCGATCATTCCATGTGCCCTAGCCACTCCATGAATTAATATCATTCAGCGTTCCAGTTCATGCATTAGCTGGCTCAAGGGCCGATTCATTAATCTATTCGGCCTAAATATCCTGACCTGGCGCCGTTCATTCCATGTGCCCCAGCCACTCCATGAACTAATATCATTTGGCGTTCCAGTTCATGCATTAGTTGGGTCAAGGGCAGATTCATTAATCTATTCGGCCAAATGTACAGGCCTGGCACCGATTATCCGATATGCCCCAGCCACTCCATGAACTAATATCATTTGGCATTCTAGTTCATGCATTAGCTGGGTCAAGGGTAGATTCATTAATCTATTCGGCCAAATGTACAGGCCTGGCACTGATCATCCCTTGTGCCCCAGCCACACCATGAACTAATATCATTCGGCGTTCTAGTTCATGCATTACCTGGGGCAAGGGCAGATTCATTAATATAATTGGCCAGACGTCGAGGCCTTGAGCCGATTTACTCGTTATTTTATCGAATATTCATGTATCACTTTGTTAACTGCCGATTAGTTTATTTATTCGGCTAAATAGCAAAGACAAGCATAGGATGTTGAATTGATTCAATTAGTTTATCGGATGTCTAATTTACTCATATGCCGCAGGTAGAAAAACATAAGGAATTTTCATTAATAAATTGAAGACAAATAGTATATGCAGTAAACTGAAAAGCATAGGAAATTTTCATTAATAAATTAAGTACAGATAGTAGTCATTTTACACATGAAAATTACTTGACATTTAAACTTCCAGTCGAAGTAAAGAAATGAAAATCTACTAACAAAACCTACAAAAACTATGTATCTAAGATGCCTAACAAAAATCAAAGTATAACCCTAATCAATCTTCAGGGCCAGACTCCAACGGCTCAACGTCCACCTGCTCGTATGGAATCGGCTGCGCCAATGTCACATTCACGGCAGTGAGGGCTTTGAGCCAACCATGTTTGAAGCCCTGATTCTCGAACTTGGGCACTTCCTCCACGTTGTTTTCCAAGGCGGCATCCTTCCCAGCTTGGAACGCTTTGGAAATCTCGAAGTCGGCTGTTTCCTTTGCCTTGCTCGACTCTTCCAAGTCGGCTTCCAGCTTGGCAATCACCTCCTTGGCTAACTTGAGCGCATCTTCGCTCGCTTTGGCCCTCTCTTCGGCGGCCAGCCTTAGTTGGTCGGAATTCCTCATGCTCTCGGCCTCAGAGTTGACTCTCGCATGTTCCTCTGCTGCTTTCGATGCCTCAGAATCGGCTCTTTGAGAGGCTTCCACAGCCTTGCTCTTTCATTTTCAATTTTGGCTTTCAACAAGCCGATCTATTCTATAGCGTCATGTTGACGACAACCGATTTCGGCTATCCTTCCCACCGTCTGTAAAACATGGAAATAGAGTTACAAAAAATATAAAATATATATATCTAGGCGGAAGACTGCAGATAAGGCAAGTAATGTACCAATAAGGCCGATTGAGCGACAAGTGCAATCGACAGTAGATCTGGCTTCGCCCAAAATGTGGCTCTATCAACTGGTAATGAAATTGAGGAGGCCATGATCAATGCCACAGCGGGGTCCTTCAAAGCCAATGCGTCAGAGGCAATCGGCATATTCCTTATCTTTGGTCGAACAGTGAACGGAACAACCAAGTCTGATTCCTCAATACGCGGCCGTTTATCAATTTGATCCTCATCAGAGATGGTTTCTCGCTCGATGGGGCACTTTTCCCATCTATGCTCAGCCTTCTGATCCCCCTGTTCCACTTGCTCCGTCTCGGCCGTTTCGGTTTGAGCCATTTCTTCCTCAATAACAGGCAGAGAGGACTCAATGATGGCAGCGGGTGGAGTTTCTGATCGGATGCCCTCGGCTCTTCTTCGGGCGGCCATCATTTCGGCGTTTTTCTTTCTGGCAAGTTGAGTGCATGACTCCCCGGCCATATTCTCAGGATACGTGCCGGGAAGATCTCCTAAGCCTATAAAAATGTCTCCAAATGAGACGTGCCCACGGCCTGAAGTGGACGAAGGGTTGGATGAATTGAGGCTGGCTTCCTTAAAGGCCAAGTTTAGAGCCTCGTCTACCTCAACTTCTGACTGGTTCGGCTCCTCGGCGACCTCTTCGGCTACTTGTTCTTCCACATGCTCTGAATCGGAGGCTTCCAAACCAATCTGCCTTAGGTTTTTTAAGTTAGGGAAGATAAGGGCCGTAAGTTCCTATTCGCCCCTCAGAATTGGAATGTTATCTGCCACCGAAACCGTTGTGTCAGTCGGCACGTATCTCAAAAGAATGTGGGCCGCCCTCCCTTATTTCTAAAGGCTTGGATGACCAAAGAATTGGAGTGCAATTTTAATTTCCATAAGTACAGCGTCGTTGGCTGAAACCAAAACTTTCTTCAAATTGTTGCCTGAACAAATAAAATGGTAAATACATAGAAGGAAAGCCGAATATATATATATATATAAATAAGGAGCTATACGGCCACTTGGTTTGCCTCTTTGTCTTGGCATGGGATCCAGGCGATCTTTACCCTCGCCGAATTCCCAATTGCCTTAGACAACGACCATTACGTCGTCAACACGCTTGCCCGAATTGGCAAGTCTAGTCACTAGGTGATGGTCGGTATCCTTAGCCCTGAGAAAATAGCGTCCTTGTCGGCCAGAAGATTTGGCTAAGGCATAACAATGCCGAATTGTAGGTATACCAAGGTTAATCCTAAGGCGTTGGTTTAACTCTATAATCCCCATCATGATTTGGAAAAAATTTACATTAGGTTGGGAAGGGATTAAACCCTAGTGGCGAAGGACGACCCTTAAAAATAGGCGACGGGGAAAATGGACTCCGCCCTCAACAATTGATAGGAGAGAAGATTATTGTACTTTCATCAGTCCTCTCCATATCGATGGTTCTATCTATCATGAGTGACAGATGGATGTTGCCGGGGATGGAATAATGGCGTCGGAAACCAGAGATTCGATCTGGAAAAAGGAGTTATTTCAAGTGTTTTGCCATCCTAGCCAGCCTAAGGATTGCGCAAAACTAAAAATAAACAAGGAAATGGGATTCGAAATGAAGGAGAAGAGAGCTTACAATAAGTAGAAAAGACAATGAGAGACCGGAGGAAGTTGCAGAGGTCGTGAAATGGAGGTATATCGAAAGGCAAGACACAAGCTTTGAGTATTCAAAAAACTTTACATTCAAAGGGACAACATAGTTTCAAATCACATTAAATGAAGAAGGTGTACGAAGAGGCGGGAAGATGTAATAATGCTTAAAATGTGTGTGTTTTGACATGTGTTGGAATGGGGTTAACCGCCGTTCTTTCCTTGTCTTTTCAAGTTCGAAACCAAATACGCCGTTCGAAACCAAACATGCCGAATAACTGGTGTTAATAGGATGTTTGGGGGGCAATTGTGGGAGCCGGATATTGTTGGTATACGTGCAATAAAGTCGAATGATGGTATGAGGATAGTCAAGGATGGAATTTGTATTTGGCTCCATCCTGGACGATCGCAAGGCCAAATAGACTAATCGGCCGAAGGACCAGTTGAACAAAAGCCGAATAAATAAATGTGCAATGGATTGAGAGTGGGCTTGACCCTGAGGCCCAAAAGAAAAATTTAAATAGAGAAGCATCAGCCAAAGAAAGGTATGTGAGAACTAGTAAGATTAACTTAAGATACAAGCAACCAAGAAAGTATACACTGACTTATCCGTCAGAGTGTTAACTCCGGCACTCCCAACCGGAGTGTTCATTCCTTTTCAGGTGACTAGTTGAGGATCAAGAGCGTCATACAGGATCCAGAGAATATTTCCAAACCACTTCTCCACACGGCGTTTTTTAAACGCCACTAAAAACCCAATTTCCAGCAATGATTGCATGATCATAAGTTATGTTTCCTACATATCGTTTTGCATTTTGCTCTTGAACTATGCAGGTTTGATTCCTCGCAAAAAGGATACATAGGCAACCTTTGGGTTCAACCTTTGGTATTTGTATTTTGGTTTATTTTCTTGCCCAAGTCTTACGGCCGCGTCAAATGGGTTGTCTTTCAGCTTTGACATTCACTTACGTCATTTTATCACTTCGAGCTCTGTCAAAAAGGGGCAACTGCAGACACCCCATTTTTGACCACCTGTAAGACTTAGGTGCTTGGTCTAGTGCACTCAATGATGAAAACTACATTGTGTAATTCGAGTTCTCAATGAGGGAATCCAAGGTCAAGCCCGAAAATAATCCCCAAACCTTCCTACTTGCCTCATTATTACCTTAGAGGTACATTTTTGAACATTGTCCCACCTTATACTGAGTTTGAAACAATGAAATAAGGCAGCACATTTGGGCCCGGCCGTGCCCCATTGGTAGTCGATCATGGCTATTTGGGTCCGGCTGTGCCTTGCGGGCGATATACATTGTTCTGGGCGAGAGCCCGCCAGTTGTCTTTTTTTTGAGGATATTTTCGACTTGTTTTGCTCAAATTCTATAAAAGCGAGGTTATGCCTCTGTTTTGAGGGTTGAAAATTTTCAAAAGAACATGTACACACAAGAGAGAGCTCATTCTTCCTATACAAGTCACCTTTGAGCAAACCTATCTCTCTTGACCAATATCCATACACCATACACCACCTTAGATCACAACCTTAGAGCCTTGGTTGAGCCTTGTGCGTCACAATTCAAGCTTGAGAGTGTGCTTGAACTAAGTTTGTGTTACAAATAAGAGCTTGTTTCTTGGAGACGTATAAGCTCACCACCTTCTCTCCTATTTTTTTTTTCTACCTCTTGTTAGCTACTTCTTGTGTTTTTGTGTTGTCTTGAGTCATTTTCAAGTGTTTAAACTTGGGTTTCGATAGCTACCAAATGGTAAAGAGGGTTAACACCTTATTTTGCGCCTTATTTCATAGCTCAAGCCCTTGTTTTTACACTCTTTTCTTTAGTTCTTAAACTGATTTTTAGAGGTTAAAAAGGGCTGGAAAACATGGTTTAAGGTCTCAAAAAGGTGGAGGGGTTGGCCACCTCACCTTGTCTTTGTTTACTAGTTTTTGTCTCCTTACTTTTGTCTATCTTTTCGGTGTACTTTTAACACACTTTTAGCCACTGTTTTCTTTTTATGTTTTGGGGCTGCTTAGGGCTGTCCTATTTTGATAAATTAGTTTATTATTTGAATATTTTCTTGTTGTATTGTAAGTCCTCATAGCTTCGGTTGTTTAAGCCTTAGACACCGAGTTGTTTGAGTTGATAGCTTTCTTCATTCCAAGAGTTTCATTTTAATAATCAATCTCGCAATCATGTCTGCAACCTCCACACTTTTCTTATTTTCTTCTTGTTTGAGTGTTATTTCAACCAGTTGATAGTTATTCAAAATATGAGCTAGAGACCTATGCTCAATGGCTTAATCTTTACAGAGGTTCATCGTCAAAGGCATGGTCTCTACTTCATTTTTGGGAGTACCTCTCGCTTAACGTTCTTCTTATTTAGCGGACTTAATCATCACTTTGGACAAATGGATTAAAGAATGGACAAGACTAATGAAATTGGTTTAAAATTGGATCAACCAACATAAAGAAAATGAATGGAGTTGCTCAGGTTGGGCCGGATCGTATGCCGAGTCCATCTTGTCAAGAGTCGTCACACGTCAATTCATGATGTGTTGATGACCCTTGAAGCGTCTCTACTTCCGTCTTTGAGCTCGCTCCATGATAAGAGGGAGGGATAGTTGTTGTTCATCACATTTATTGATTTTTGTCCAAAATCAAGTCCAAAAGCATCAAGCAATCAAATTGCTCATTGATGGTTTTGGAAGTGACTTTATCTTTCTCTTGAGGCTTTCAATGATGGAGAAGCGTAAGAAGGACAAACAGAGCTCAGAAAAAACTATGTCTGCACTGTTTCCACCTCAGAGCACAAAAACAAGGTTTTGCACAAAATTAGGGCACAACAGGCCTTATTTGGGCTCGACTGGGCCTCATTGTGGGCCGGCCAGCCCTCAATGTTTGGTACACAGTGTTTTTTTGCAGAAACAGAGGGCAGTGGCTGAAGGTGAAACAGGGCAAATTCCAAGAACGGCAGGCAGAGCTGCTTTTGAACCATCATTGTGCATGCAACCCTTGTGCATCCTTGCTTACATCAATGTTGTAAATTAATTATTATTGTTGTACTTAATTAATATTGTCGTAGCCATTGTTTATTTATAATTGTTATAGCTGGTTAACTTAGATAACTAGTTCATTTCTTTAGTATTCATTAGAATTTGTAATAAGTAGTTAGCATAGCTTAATTCATTCTGTTGAATTTGTAGTTACTAGTTTATTTCGGACATTCGGATATTCATTCAGACCCTCTTGCGCAAGGGCAAAAATTTGTAAGAAGTGTGTATATCTTCCAACCCCATTTCTTTCTCCCTTTTATTTACTCGCTTATAATGGTAGCATAGAGCATCATATTTCCTTAGCATTTCCCATGTTTGCATACACTCGTCTCACATGCATTTGGGTTTGGCTCGTCATACTAACCAATGTCGATTTCAACTTCATTGCTTGAATATGTCCTCTATCGCATGCTTTGAATTGATTCATATGCCATGCTAGTAGCTGAACTTATTATTTACATAATGTGTGTATGTTGCGTTAGTCATATTGCATTGATTAGGAGCATGCATTTCTTCTAATTATTTCTGTTTTATTTGGCTTGCCCTAGGAGTACTAGGTGAGCATTTCTTGCTTTAGCATAATTGCATCGTGTGTTTGTGTTGCCATATCAAGCATATTCCATGAGGCTAAGTGCTTAAGTGATATACCTGTTTGAATGCCAATGGATGAAGGCCTTTTTACTTAAGTTTGAATAAGTTGATTAATGTACATACAAACTCACCTTTTCAAGTGACGAGTATCAAAACAATTTTCAAACAAACAGAAAGTCAAAATGTTCCACCTTTTACAATCTAGTCTATACTTGTGTGCGTCATATAGTAAAATAGCCTAATAAATCGGAACAAGAACATATAATGTAAATAAAAATCACATCATGATTAATAGAGGCCGATCTTTGATTAGGTGAGTGGGGTGCTCAATTCATGACGTTCCCCTCTCATACCTAAGCTCCTAATTCGAGACACTTTGGTGATAACGGATAAGTGGCCTTTGGCACGAGTCTCGGTTTTCCTAAATTTTCCAAATATATTTTGGTGGGGACTTTGAAATTTGGCAAAGCAGTCCATTTTTGACATTTGATTCAAACATCGATTTTCCAAAAGAATTGCCGAATTTGGACTCTCTTTGCATTTTCACTGTTTCACATTGCACTTGTGAAATCAGATTCAGAACCACGGAAGTCCAAACTATAGGTCTAGTCGTATCCGAAAGGAGCACAAAAATTCAAGCTACAACTATGCATCCCTCAGGTCTTACACGATTCCTAATATATCCCATAAGTATATTCATATATCTAGACCATAATATAATTAATGTTTAGATTAATAGCTTTTTCGGCATATACATCAATAGAAATAGATAATAAAAAGTGATATACACCTCACCTTTCAAATGAGTACATCCAACGAAATTGCACTAGTCCACATATGCGAGCTTCTCGTCCTAGATGGATTGTCAAGTGAACCATAATGTCAAAAAATGATGGAGGGAAGAACCCTTCCAACCTACATAAAGTGTCAACATCTTCTTTGAGTAATTCTAATTTATTCATATCAATCACTTTTTGACATATTTGATTAAAAAAAGTGCACAATCAGAATTTTGCATTCCTTGGTCCCTCTGGTAAAAGTCCCCTCAATGCGACTGACAACAACTATTGCATCAAGACGTGATAAGCATGTGACTTGAGGTCTATCAGCTTGCACTCTTCTAATGAAACACAATTAACAATATTGGAGCTATAACCATTTGGCAACTTTAAATCATGTAACCCAGAAGAAAAGATTTGTTTCTTGACTTTTGAAAGTGTATGTGATGCCGGTGGCAAATAAAAATGAGTCCTTTTGTCCTCTGCAGGCAATTTGTGTATAATGCTCGTTTTTTCCAAATCTTTACGAGCTTTAAAGCCATCCTTTAACTTCCCCTTCACATTCAATAGTGTGCCAATGATACTTTTGCAAACGTTTTTCTCGATGTGCATTATATCCAAGTTATGACGCAAAAGTAATGCCTGTAACATCAATCAAATATTCATTCTTTAAAAAATAAGATTAGCAAATTCAACTAGTTTTGAAAATAAGAATTCTACTTTCTTTAGACTTACATCCCAATATGGTAAATTGAAAAATATGGACTTCTTCTTCCATGGTTGAATGCAAACTGGCTCTTTTTCTTTGATGATTTGGGACATTTTCCTTTCTCTCCTTTGTTGCTTTTTCCCAATTATTTTCAATGTCTTTAACTACACCGAAAACATCAGATCCATTTAATGGTTTGGGCTTCCCTCGAAGTTCTTGCTTTCCATCAAACCAACTTCTTTTCATCCAAAATGGATGGTCGAGGGCAAGAAATCGCCTATGGCCCATGTACACAGTCTTTTTACTATTACTTAACCATTGTGAACATGTGTCAGTGCTACATATTGGACAAGCAACTTTTCCGTTTATGGTGCATCCAACTATGTTTCCATAAGCTGGAAAATCATTTATTGTCCACATCAAAATAGCCTTCAAATTAAACATGGAGTTGTTGGCTGCATCATAAGCCCTGACACCATTAGTCCATAATTCTACTAGGTTTTCTGCAAGCGACTCAAGATGTACATCAATCTTTTTGCCTTGTTGCTTTGGCCCTGGAATTAGTAATGTCAACATGATATTTTCCTTTGCCATCTATAACATAGGTATAACACCCTAGAATTTTTCCCTCCGCTTGAGCGGTCTTGTCAAGCTCCTAGTATTTTTGCAGTCTGTTTGAGATTCTGAGAGTTTTGAATTTCCGCTCGAGCGTAGGAGTAGTCGCTTGAGCGGTCGGCTTTGTTAGTCTGTATGCTCGAGTGTAGGGCTAGACGCTCGAGCAATCTGCTTGGTTGAGTCTAAATTTTTGGGACTCGTGGGATTGCTCTTAACATTTTTATTATTGTATTTGGAGCCTCCTTATTTTATTTTGGGACATTGATTGAAGTGGTAACATGATGGCAAAGTAAGATTGGACCAAAAACTTTGACTCGGGTAATTTTTCTATGAACAGTGATTTTCTAGATCATTCTCTCCACTTCTCTTTTCTCTTTTCCTTCTTCTCAACCTAAGTCCAAAAAACCCTAGATTTTTTACCCAAATACCTTCCATTTCTCAAAGATTTGGCCAAGATCTCTTACCAAAAAGTGAAGAAGGCTTGAAGATCTTACCTTTCTACGGATTGAAATTTGGATTTGAGAAGGATTCTTCTAGAAGCTTTGCTTTCTTGCTTGATCATTCAGGTAGGGGTTTCTAGTTCTCCTTCAATGCTCTCATTTATGGATAGATTTGTGGAATTTTCCTTATATAAGTACAAAATTAATATTTTAAGCATATTGTGATAAGTCCTGAGATTGGGGGTTTAGGGTTTGAAATGTTGGGATTTACTAGTTGGGTTATGATTATGGGGTTAGGAATTTAGGTGTATAATTAATAACTTGGGGAAAAAAAATGTTTGGGCGAAAGGCTTTAAGTTCTCTTAAAACCCTAGCTTGGTACATGAAGATAGATGATGGTTTTGCTTAAATTAAAAGTAGTATCATGAAATTGAGGTGTTAAATTGAACATATACAAGTTTAATTGAATTTTGGAAGTGTTTGGAAATTTATATAAAAGTTGCAATTGAACTCTTATTTTTGATATTTTAAATTATGTGATAAGATGAAACAAAGTTTTGGGGGAAGAAATTGTTAATGGTATGGATGATATGAATTTTTTGATGAAATGATGAAGTTGACGTTTAAGAGGTTGCATTGAAATATGTTGAATTGCATTGAGCTATGTTAAACTTGCATCGAATTATGATGAATTCCATTGTTTGGTGTTGTGTTATGTTGGGTTGCGTTGAGTTGAGTTGTGTTGGTACCGACGCAAGAAGTTGAAAAAGATTTTTGGGGGCCTATGTCCTGCCGTGTAATAGCTAGCAAATGTGGGGTGGTTTCGAATTAAAGGTGCCCAAATACCCTGTCTAGGCTTATCACTGGATGAATGTGGGAAAAATATTTTTCGGTGTCCACACAGTCCCGCCATACAATAGCCAGCAAAAGTGAGAAAATGATTTTTGGGTGTCCACAAAGTCCTATCGTGTAATAGCCATCAAAACTGGAAAAACATATGGTTTTGAAAATGTTTTTGGGTACCTACTTTCTGCCGTATAATAGTCGGCAAATGTGGGGAGAATTTTTAAAGTTAAAAATGTTTTTAGGGGTCCACATCCTACCATAGGACAGTTGGTAAATGTGGAAAGACATGGTTTTTGGAAAAATATGGTTTTAGAGAAAATGGTTTTTGGGAGTTCACTTCCCGTCGTATAATAGCCGACAAAAGTGTTATGAGTTGGGTGTTATGAGTTAGGTGCCGGCTATCCCGTCACATCAAGTTGGCAAAAGATGGAATGTGTTGAGAAATGTGTTGGGGTGGTGATAATATGTGTAAATTGTGATAAACTTATAAAATTACAATTTGATGTGTACTTTGGTACGGAAGGGGAATGCATATAGAAATTATTTGAAAAGAATGAATAATGAAATAGAAATTGTATAAGGGGTTGGTGATAATGAACTCACCGGGTTGTTTGTATCTATAAGGACATATTAAGAGTTTTGTTTTTGTAATTAATTGAGAAATTGAATTAAATGGGTCTATTATTCTTGTGTTATGTTGAATTATAATTGATAATGCAAATGTGGATGTGATGTAGTTGTTAGACAAGTAGGAGTTGAGTGTAGAAGAATTGTTATTGAATATAAAGGATATTTGGATTTCTACATTACTGAGTTATAGCAATAACAGATAGACAAGTGAGAATGGAGTGTATGAGGGTCATTTTTTGGAGTATTAAGGGAACTTAAACTTTGAGGTTATGAAGTTATAATAATTGTGAATAGTAAAAAGGTAAATGGAAATGAAACGAGGAATACTTTGGAATTGAGTTAATAATTTAAAATGATGTTGTTCCTTAAGCATATTTGTTTTCAAAAAGGAATTATGGTTTTCTAATGATAAGGGATAATTTTTATGGCTGAAGGTTTTCCTTAAATGCTCAAATAAATTTTGAAAAAGTGGTACTCTCTATTTATGATAGTTTGAAATTACAAAACGTCACCTAACTATATGGTAGTCCCCTGCATGCATGATCATTTCTATCTGTGTGTTAGTTATTGTTGTAGAACTATGAGATTCCTACTGGGCAGTTATACTGATCCCTTGTTGTTTCATTTTTTTTACAGGAACAAAATTCAGATATATTGGTTGGAGAGTTAAGAAGTCCGTGTCTTTCACTACAACAAAAAAGGGTTTTTACGGCGTGTAATGCACGCCGTAAAATCCCTTCTACGACGTGCAAACGCGCGTCATATTATGACCAGTCATAGAAAGTCATTCACTTTCAACGACATGCTTCGTACGCCATTAAAAATTATTTAACGGCAGATTTTGTACGTCGTCGTTACTTTTTCTACGACATGCTATAGTACGCCGTTAAAAACTATTTAACAACAGATTTTGTACGTCGTCGTTACTTTTTTTACGACTGTTTCTGCACGCCGTTAATTGGTGAGACAAATAACGATGCTGATTGCGCGCCGTAAAATATATAATACAACGAATTATTATGCCTGTCGTAGAATATGATTTTTTTTTTTTTTTTAAATTCAGTAAGTTCTATTTGACCAATTTTGTACAAATAACAAATATTACAAACAAGCATCACAAAACATCAATCAACCACCAAAATATTGTTTGAAACATCAAAAAGAAACTATATCCATAAATTATAAACATTTAATAATTGTCTATACATTTCAAACATTCAAAAACATATGCTTTAGTTCTAAACTGTACAAAAAGTGTAAACCATCCAAAACTATGCATATCGACCTGCCTTCAACATGCTTCCAAAAGCCACCTGTTATTAATAAAGCTCCTCCCTCCATCCCAAAATAATGGTCCCTTTTGGGGAATCCAACTTTTTTGGGTAGTACAATTATTGCATTTGAAAAAAATTGATTTTTCAAAATTATCCTTTTGATAGTACATTTTTTGGGAATATCAATGTCATAATTGTACTTTTTATATTGTTTATTAATTTAAAAGAAGGGCAAAATAGGAAATTTATATTATTTTTGTACTTAATTTTTGAAGAGGGACTAATATTTTGGGACATTGAAAAATAGAATAAGAGACTAATATTTTGGGACGGAGGGAGTAAGAAAAAAAACATTACCTAAAAACTATGGATCTTTCTTTTATATGATTTATCAACTTCTTTTAACTTCTGTGGCTTATGGTGAGACATTATAATGACAGAATGATATATGAACGAAGGATCAATCATGATTTCCTCATAAAATACCCCATGAGAATGCCAATCTAGCCAACAAGCACAATATACAGGCGATTTACTCCGCCGCTGCTTTTTGCATGTCCACGCCTCAAAAGTTCCTACATAAACCATCAAACAGAAATATTTATAGTCGGAAAAATCCATATATTTGTCAAAGAAGACCATAGGTGTACAAATACATGAGCTAATCAAAGAAATGCTAGGGAAAGCGTGAGGAATGTAAACTACTTCCTAAAATTGGCCACCACAGAATGAAATTAAAAACTACCATGTACAAAACAAGATGTGAGAAAAATGCCAGAAACTAATGAAAGTTGTACATGGCATGGATGTATAAAAATTGTATGCAAAGACTGCTGATAAACCCATTTTATTGTAACCAAGTTGCATTAAGGGGTACAAAGAAATTTAAAAAAAAAAATGAAAGAGATAGTTATGACAATCACTGCTTAGAAACATCTTTGTTGGAAAACGCTCATGCTTCCTATGCTTTCATTCATCACAACTCTCTGTTTGGCAATAATTTTTTCTGAACATTTTTGTCTTTAGTGATGTTTTATAAAATTTGTGTCAAAATTTTTTACTTTTCAAGTTCTTCTAGTCTAAAAAGATCTATAAAAAAATAAAAAAAATAAATTACAAAATTAAAAAATCCAAAGAAAGTCCACTAAAGAAGGGGAAAAAATAACCTTTTATTTATTTTATTTTTTTGTCTTTATTGATTTTTTTTCAAATAATTTTTTATTTTTATTTTCATGGTCTTCTAGTCTAGCAGGATCTAAAAGCAAATAGTTTTTTTATTTATTTTTTTTTTTAAGTTCACTAAATACCCAAAAAAAAGTTGAAAAAGCAAATGCCAAACCAACTCGTATGTAGGGTGGTAGGGGTGTCACCAAGATTTGATGGAACAAACAAAGAAATCACAAAATATTTGGTACAGAGAAAGTAAGTAAATACTCATGAGAAATAAAATATGGCTTGTATTCAGGACTAGCACCTTCAAATTCAAAGTACATACAAAACTAGCATAAAAATGTATGGAACAACTAATAAGATATGGAATGAAACAAAACTATCAAGCTATGGAAGCTTTTATTCTCAAAACATTTCATTTCACATCATAGTTCTATTCTATTCTATATTTCTTAAAGACCAGCAAATTGAATCCAAGAAGTATGTTGGTTGAGGGCTAAAGGTGAGTTTACTTCTAGAAGTGTTGAAAATGCTCTTGCTCTGCCTATCCCCCTTATTATTTTGGGGGTTACAGAAAGATACAAAATGTATATGTGTAGCATACTCTTGGTTGATCGAATCTTTGAACAAGGAATGAACAATATTCTGAAAACTTAAACCAACTAATAAACATCAATTATAATTATAGCAGAAATAGTTCACCCCTTGAACTTGCCAAATTATCTCTGAAAGGACTACATTTGGGACAATCAATACAACACAAAACACATAGTCCTACACAAAAATAAGCATGCTATAAGCAATTCTCATGCTCAAGACATCCAACAAAACTTCAGGATAAAATATTAGCTGTACAATAGATCACGAAAAATGAAGCAATCAAATGTGTGCACGATATACAAGAATATTCTGCATTCTAATGAAACTCAACCAAAGAATTACATTCAATGCAAACAAAGTAGCAGTTCTTTATCTGCCAATAATAAAACAGTGTAGACAGAAAGTTTACCTTCACAGAGATCTTCCAGTCACTTTGGGTCCTCTTGAACTGCTTCACATGCTTCTTCACAATCTTCTTGGTAATCAAAGGAATTGCCATTGTTTCTATACCATATATAGCAAAAACAAACATTATATGCTGAATAAGAAATAATTGACACAATAATAAGAATGTAAAAGCAACAACAAAACAAAAAACAAAGAAAGAAATGTAGAATATCACAGGAACACTGACTTCAAAGGAAATAATTGAAGTAATAAGAATGTTTATCTCAATGAAAACTAACTTCAAAATCAGTTAAATACATCACATATGGAACAGAGTTCCATAGCAGCATACAAAATATAACCCCATAAGAGAATGAACATGTTTTCTAAAAATATAGCCTTACATGGGTAAACTTTGTCTCAGTAAGTTCAAACCACATAATAAGACAAAAGAAAGGCTAACAACAAAGAAAGGAGCACCAACTTAAAAGTGATCTCACGGACACAATTTCGGTTTCAAAGTGAAACCTTGTCGTCCAATTCCACACTTTCCACACACCACAAATTTTACAAAAAGAAAATTATGGTCACTTTTTAAATGATCTCATTACTCCTACATCTCATCTTAACCACTATATCTCTGCCATGATCAACACTAATCTATGAGATTGGCCTGTTTCCATTTTCACATAATTAAAAGGCTAATGAAGCAGTCTTACCCCAAGGTGGTGGAGCAAATAAGCCTCTAATCTCTTCTGCATTCAAACGAGGAACAAGCTCCATCAATAGGCGATCATTTAACCATCTGCGCGATCTTCGATTGCTAACCTGAAACAAGTAAAATGAGTTAATAGCAATTAAGGATCAGGCTGGACTAAACCACAAGCTTTTTCTCTCAATAGCTAAATGCAAACAGATTGTGAATAAAAATTTAAAATTATGAAATAATCTTCTAAACTCTAAATCTACTAAGATCTGACAGCTACTTCAATCCCCAACCCAACCCATCCAACCAACCCCTATTGCTTAGACTTTTTTATTATTAAGAAAAAAAATAGAATTATAGGAAAAGAACAGAGAGAAGTACTAATAGTTACTGTGATTGTTGATTTCTATTAGAGATTGTAAATCCTCCTTTTTCTTTTAGAGATTGTAAATCCTCATTTTTCTAATTTTTGTAAATCCATCCAACCAACCCCTATTGTGATTTCCATTAGAGATTGTAAATCCTCATTTTTCTTTTGTTGTGATTGGTGATGAATCCTCCATATTGTTACTGTGCTCCTATTCATTACATAATAAACAATTGAAACTCAAAAAATTACAGTACAACGATCGAGGTAACATTCTCTTTGCAACTAGAGAAAACCTACCGAAAAGCCACATTTAGAATTAAAAAAATTATTGAATGATGCATAAATCTGTAATATTTCACTTCATACCATACCCTCCTAATATGCATTACAAATTACAATTCATTAGATAGTAATAAGTCTTGTTTCACTATCTCAAAACTTTTTGGCAATATAGAAATGAAGCTCAGATCTTATAAAAACAAGTAGTCAAAAATTCCCAATTTTAGCACCATAATTAAAACTTCTTTTAAGTTTAAATTGTACAAGACAAATGTGGATTACACTAATTGTAGGACGAAATTCTACTAATTGACATGCTCCATTGGTTTCATGCAATCACCCAAAACAGTTATTACCCAAATTAACAATCAATTTAAACTTTCATTCTCTCGTGTTAAATCCTCAATCCAAACACAAACCTAGAAATTTTTGATTCCAACAGATCTTAGACCCAAAATTTCCAATTCACAAACATTTGTTCACCAAAATTGTACAATAATCAACAAAGAAACACAAATTGAGGCCCTAATCCCCCCCCAAGCTGAAACAGATGTGAATCTTTAAAGGTAAAAGGGTTTTGAAAACCCTAGAAAAGTACCGATTCGAGCTTGGAGGAGTTATGAAGGAACAAGGGTGAAGAAATAGAGAAAGAGTTCCATGTAGGAATTACAAAATGATGAGAGCTCAATACTTGAAGTACCAGAAAGCAAGAACATGAATGAATAGAGTCCTAATCCTAAATAGAGTGAATGTGTGTGTGGAAGAGAGAGGGGGGGGGGAATCTGAACATACCTGAGATTTTTTCCAGACCAAAGAGAAGAGAAGAAGCAGTCTCGCCACCAAATCATTGAGCCGTCGAACCAGTCTCGAACCGTCGATTGTTGCTGTCGTCGAACCGTCGATTGCTGCCACCATCGATCGTTCTCCTTCGAAATCACATATCGCTGAACACCAGTCTCCCTTTCGAACCTTCTCTCTTCTCCCCTCTTTTCTAGGGTTATCGATTTACAGCTTTCTATCTTCTTTTTAGAACCAAATAGAAGCCAAACAGTTTGTATTATTTTTATTAAAAAAAAATTGTAATATATTTTTGGGAAAAAAAATATTGGCGCCCCAAATTTCATTTTGGTGCTTTTTTTTTTAATCATACAATTCACGGCATGCATTGTGCGTCGTAAAAAGGTAATACTTTTAATGACAGGCACTGTGTGCATCGTAAAAAGTGTAATACTTTTAACGGTATGCATTGTGCGTGCCGTGAAAAGTATTCACTTTTCACGGCTAACGTATGCGCGTCGTGTATAATTAATGTATTAATGGCACGCCATATGCATGTCGTAGAAAGTTTTATTATTTACGGCATGCATTGTAAGCCGTAAAAAAATTATCGTTATTACCATTCACGGCCTACGCAATAGACATGCCGTGGTTGGAAAAGCATTTACGACGTGCAAAAAGAGCAAGTCGTAAAAGTGAGAAATTATGACGTGCATTTATTGTATGTCATTGATGTGGTGTCATAAAAAGTCAATTTTGTTGTAGTGTTTTATGTGTAATTTCATCGTAGATGTGAAAGAAGTGTATTGTACATTGATGTTTGTAATTATTTGTTTGTGGCTCCACAGTGGAAGTTTGGCATTTATTATTGTTATTGTTGTATTCGCTGAGAAAGAGAACTTGTATTATTATATTTTCTATTACTCAAAGGTAATAGATATTTGAAATTTTTTTTACCAAAATTAAAGGCTTTTCGTAATGTTTCAGAGTAATTAAAAAATGGAGCATGACAAATGGTATCAGAGCTAACCGGGTTTGGAAACCTAGAGCTCGTGGGAAGTGGTTTTTACCATAATGGGTTGGCTTCGCTTGGTGAGGATGTTTGCATGTAGAAGTAGAAGGTGTAGGACATTATGTGTTGCATTGTGTGAGCATGGATTGAGATTTATGGATGGTGCTTGTGGCTAGCTAACTTGCTTTGAGATCTCATTGGAAATGCATCTGATCAACGGGGTTTCTAGTGGGAGTTCCTTGGAAGTTTCGACACAAGTGGTTATCCTTGTAGACTTGACTCGATTATGTGGTTAGTTGTTTAAAATTTGTTTATGTGTTGTGCGATTATATGTTAGGTTGGTTTCTTGTTTTGCCAGGAAGAGTAAATGTCTCAGGAAAGGGTTAGAATTCAGTCGATTAATGTTAGATGTTATTGAGATAGTAAGAGTTGTAAGGGAGTATGGTTGAGATGGGGCGAAATCTTAGTATGGTGTGAGGTTAGTTTGAGTTATGTAGAATATTGCGAAAGGTTTGGAAGGGGTGTGAGAATTATGTTTGATAATGATGAGGGCAAGAAAAGGGGTTTGTGGTATTTAAGTATTGAGTGATATGATTAAGGCTTGTATAGAGTTCATGAGTATGAAGGAAACTTGATAGCTAAATGCTAGAAGTGGTTCGTAAGAAGGAATATGGGTTGTAATCTTTGTAATGGGTGTTGTACGGGTAATGATTGTTTAGTGTGATTTGGAATTGGTGTTGCCATATCGGCACAAGAGTGATGGGATAGTTGGGAATAGTGTTAGTGCAATGTGTATTTAAGGAGTATGGTGAAATTCTAGAAGTATGGGGAATGGTGTGCGGAGCTCCATTTCGAAGTATTTGATTTAGGGCAACATGTGGATGTTTGAGTGTGAAAATTTAAGTTTAATTGAATGGTTAACCGAATTAGTTGATATTGGAGTTTGGGTGACAAATAGTCACTTTGGAATGCTTAGGCATGAGTAGAGTAGCAAGTTTGAGAAGTGTCTTGGGAGGGTTTCGTGAGTGTGGAGTATCCCATATGTAATCGTGAGGCTTGGATGAGGCTTGTCTCAAGTTGATGGAAATTCCTCGGGATGAGGGTGAAACGTCGAAAATTTCTTGGGCTAGTTCGCATGTGAATGAAAAGTGGTAAAGTGCTGAATCCCAGATAGGGACAATTGGTGTTAGTTAGTATGTCAATGTTTGAATTGTGAGAGTAGAAATTTGGTGAATTGGATTAAGTTGCATAGGGGAGATGAACCCTTGTAGCTGCTCCCTTTGATGGGATTTAAGGATTTATTTGGGTAGTTTGGTCGATTTTGGTTCGATTTGTGACCAGTTTTAAATCAATGCTATTTGAAGTGAATTAACATTGTTGTAGATGTCCCCGAACGTCCCCGGGGGAGGGGGGGATCTCCCGTTTTGTTCCTTTGGGCTTACTACAGTTCAGGACTCAATGTCATGGTCCTGTATCTAATCTCGCAGAGTGCAATGCAAGACCGATGAATCATCAAAGAGTCCAAATCCGACAAATCGTTTTTGAAAACAGATTTTTTGAAAGAAGTGCCAAACATGCACTGCTTTGCCAGATACAGAGTCGCAACCTAAATATTTATTTTATGGGAATTTAGGAAACCCTAACTCGTTGCTTAAGGCCACGTGTCCGTCATCACCAAAGTTGCCTCGGCTCGAGAACTTGAGTACGATTAGGGAAGGTCACTTCATGAGCACCCCCGCTCGCCCGATCAAAGATCGGCCTCTACTAACCATGATATCAAGTTTTAAAAACATTATGTGCTCTTGTTCTGGTTTATTAGCCTAGAATTACTATGTGATGCGCGCAACATACAAGTATAGACCGGATTGCCTGAGTTGGAACAAAACATTTCATGTTTGTTTTTGAAAGCGTTTTACTACTCGCAAGTAGGCTAAAATGCGGATTTTGCCACCCTCAAGTGGGCTTAGAAAACATGGTGATTTGCCACTATCTAGTGGGCTTAAAACTCACAGCCAATGCATTATTCCAATTTAGATAATCCAACCTTCACCCACAGGCATTTAGACAAATATATCACATAAACACATAGCCTCATGGTAAGCATGCTATCATGGCAAACACTCACACACATGCGGTATGCTAAAGCATAAAAGCTTACCTAGTACTCCGAGCCAAAACAAAAGCTAGTTAGTAATCAAATGCATAATCCTAGCTCATGTTAAGATAGCTAATGCAACACATGCAAAAATGCAACTAAGGTAGGCTCGGCTATTCTAAGATGGCATGTGAAATGCTACAGATAACATGTATTCAACTTGAAATTGAAATACAATGCAATTAGTATGATGCACCGAGCCTGGTGCATGCAAGACATATGAATGAATGCAAACATGCGAGCATAAGTATGCTAATTGAAGCATGTCCTAATACTAACCATCAAAAGCAGGTAAGTAAAAGGGAGAAAAAAGTGGGCGTTGGAAGACATACATCACATACACGCACGCTTATTACACAATTGCCCTCGCTCGAAGGGTCCGAATAAATAATATAGACCGAATAAGTAATTAACTACTCTAGCTAATTAAATATTACAAAACTCTAAACTAATTAACAAATTAATTACAAGAGGAGGTGGCCGCAGCCCTGCCTCGGAATGCTTGAATGATGCATGCTCGATCGGCTTGCTCGGAAACCCATTGCCATGCCACTGTTGCCTCTGTCCGCACTGTTCTACACCTCTGAGGACTGTGAAAAATCCTGAGGCACCTCTGAACTACTCCCTGATCCTTTTGGGATGCCACTGACCAAGGTAAAGATCCACTGGCCATTGATAAATGGTCATCGACTAGTTGTGAAGCCATCGGCCAGATACTTTTGGTTGGTCGGCACTATATGTAGTCGGTCGGCCAAATTTTCCAGCAGAATCCTGTTTTGACAGCAGCAGAGGACAGACAGTGCATGACAAGGAAATTTCAAAGCCATGTGTGCATGGCCACTTTCCCTATCATTCTGTAGACTCAAGGGAGTGTGGCCCTCGATCCTTGGGCCACCAATCACGCATTTCGATGCATGATGGCCAAAGGTGCCAAGTTTGCAAATCAATGTGAATGAATGCAAGAAAATAAATGAATGCTACATGCCCTATCATGTTGAGATCAAGAGCGTCGGTGACCGAGGATTGAGGTACGTTTTATCACTTCAAGTACGAAACGTCCCTTGATCCTTGTGTTTGGTTTGACACCCCAAACTAAACACAATGTAATGTATGCATGCAATATGGCTCAAGTATGTACATGAGGCTAAGGGAACAAGCATGCCAAATGCAATGCAACCTATCATGCAAGCTAAACTAATGTCACATTAATATGGCAAGTATGCAACAAGGTTATGTAATGCAACTAGCTAAACAACATGCAAACATGCAAACATGATATAGTGTAAGCATGCAACTAATGTAATGCAACATGTCAAACATGCAATTATATACAAAGGTGGACTCAAACCGGAATGGGGGACCTCAGCCATGCCCCAAAACAGTGGCCAAAATACCAAAATCAAGGCACCAAAATGCAAGACGGACATGCACACATATTGGTCCATCACTTAGGCCACAATGCACAACCTTCAAACATGAGTGAGATGTGATAGATATGAGGATATAGCATTACAATGAGCTTTGAAATCACATGAAGAACGATGCCAAATCGACTACACAATGCAAACATGGCATGCCAATGGAGTTAAAACTGAAAGCTAGCTATAGTACTTGAACCATGGCTATATCAACCAAGCCCCAAAGAGCCAAAATGACTTAGGAAAGTCCTAGGGCAGGTCAAAATAAGGCTAGAACATGCACGGGGTGAGGTCAAAACATGCTATAAAGATGGGCACAAAACAAGATGTATATAAGGCCTAAAAAGGCAAATGCACTACACCTCTTACAACCATTCATGGCATGACTTAGGACAATAAAAACAGAGTTATAACACACCAAAATATGCCCCAAAACCCAATGAGAAGGTCTCCCAAAGGCCAAATCATGGAGGCACATGCAATGGTCCAAACAAGGAGCATGAAACAACAACTCTCCAAGGCATGGAATAAGTGACAAATGTGAGTGTGTGGCCATAAAATATGGACTGAAATATGATGACAGGTGATGCCAAATCACTGAAATAGCTCAAATGAAGCATGTTAATGACTCACACACCCAAAGCTAACAAGCTAGAATGCAAAGAGGCTATATAAAGCATGGAAAGTATGACCAAATTGACACCAAACAGAACTTAAACATGTTAAAACATGACTAAAAACTTCACAAAGCCAAGTCAAAACATGCAAGCATGGTGGTCTAAATGCACGATGCATTTCTAGACAAAATAGAGGAATGCAAGGCAAGTGTATGGTGCATGCAAGGGGTCAACAAAAAAACCTAAAACAAAGGTAAAGCATGACCAAATAAGACCAAATACCCACTGAAATGGAGCCAAAATTGACTAAGGATGTATGTTACCCTTATGAGCCAAAAACACAAGCAAATGTAACATAAGGGGAGAGGGGTGTCCCTCCCCTATGCAAGACCTCAAAGCCCCTTCAACACCACTAAAAATCCTCTAGATTTTAGTGGTGAGAAGGCCAATACACGAAAGTTCCCAAAGCTCAACAAAGAAGGCACAAAAGAGGCCAAGCAAGGCCTAAGAGGGGGAGGTCAACCCCAAACACAAAAATGGCCTGAATGAAACTTCTCAAACATGAAAAATTAGAACTTTTATTAGTTATACACAAAGCTCAAAACAGCATGCAAAGTAGGTTAAAAGCTAGTGCAAGAATGGGAAATATAAAGCAATAGTGCTAACCCTTGGAGAACACTTCAAGAACCAAAACTCCAGCCCCCTTTTCTGATCAAAACCAACTCAAAAGCTCCAAGAACAACCTCTCAACACCTCAATAACCAAGGTATGGTGTACCACTAGGTGCCTTAGTGCAAAACCAAGAACAAAACTCACTTTTGGACACTCTAACACACACAAATGTAGAGAGAGAGTGGTGTATATATCATATATATCTCTAATTTTCTCTGATTTGTTCAACCCCTTCAAAGGAGAAGAGAGGCCTCCTTTTATAGAGCAAGACAAGGGCCTAACTTCTTAGAGAAGCTAAACAAAAAGGGGCAAGGGGGTCAAGCTTCTTGAGGAAGCTAAGACAAAGGGTTCAAGCTTCTTGAGGAAGCTAAGACAAAGGCCCAAGCTTCCTCAAGAAGCTTAGAACAAAAGGGTGCAAGTCCTCCATACACGTGTATGGAGGACAGATCCGTGTGCTCCAGTTGGCACAGCTGGCATGCACAATGCCTTAAAAAAGTAAAAAAGAAGTCCTGGCTAGAAATTTGGCCGATTGACCAAATTAAAAGCCGGCCGACCATCAACGGTGCCGACCGGCCATCACAAATGGCCGGTGGCAAGAGAACATGGCCGGTGACATCATGTCTTGGCCGGTGGGATCCGGGGATGGCTGACAAGCCATTCTCTACCCTTAGAAGCAAAAACCAACAAGTTCTTGGTCTAAAACCAAGCACAGAACAGTCCAGTTAAGAGATCCTGAGGCAAGGCGCGCACCCGAGACCTCCGAGAACTCAAAACAAACACGAACCTGGATGATCATCGGGTGTTCAAACGATGACGTCCAAGTCTTGAGGACGGTAAAAAATGGGGTGTCTACAACTGTCAATTTGGGAATTGCTATGGTTCGGATAAATAGTGGTATGGTTGAATAGTACTTTAAGTGGTACTAGTAGACATGGAGTTTGTTTGTGCATGTATGTTATTGATGTAAATTTGTGAAATTACCCTAGTGGAATTAAAGTGTTTGAATGTAAAACATTGTGAGCGCACTTGTGTTAATGTGTATTAATGATTATTTGTGTTGACATTTGTAATGAGTAAGAACTCCCAAGTTTTGAGAAGTCGTATGTGTTTTATTACTCCTTGGATGTACCAAATTGTTTCTGTTTGTTGTTATTACAAATGTGTATGGTAAAGATGTTGTGATATCACCGGGTGGGTGACGAAAAGTATTGGCTGATGGTTGGAATTCACTCGGAGAATGTTGAGATTGATGTGGGAAAATGAAAATTTTTTTCCCTTGTGTATGGCCTAGGAAGGCACGGTTGAACTAAACGTTAAAAAAAAAAAAAAAAAAAAAAAAAAAACACTTAACCTGAGTATGTTAATGACTGATTTTCACTATTATACTTTTATATGCTAAGCTAAATAAAGAATTGATAATGTCGCTAATTGAGATGCAATTGACAATTGTGGTATTAGATCGTACAATGTGACGTCATTTGTTTTTTTTCTTGTGTTGACCTGGTGTTTGGTTTAATAGTGGTTTCCTTTTCCTATGAAATTGAGTTTTGGCCATTCGATAGTAATTGTCCGTATTGTTGTTGGTTGGGGAGTTATTATGGACCTTAGGGATTATAAGTGGTTGACATCGCTCCTTGCCTGTTGGATTCCAATGTATGTATTGATCGAAAGGTATTTGTGATCATTCCCTTGTGATTCTTCTTGTTTAGGTGTCTTTGGGGCATTAAGGTGTTGAACCGAAATTTGAGAATCTATCTCGAGTGGAGCCTAGCTTTTGGTTGGTAGTGATGTCTTGCCATTGGATCTAAGTAGCTTTCGTTTCGCCTCTTATTTTAAATTTGGGAATGCATCCCAAGAGTGTTAAGAGTTGTGCTCCATCTGTCTCTAGTTGTCTATTATTTTGGGTTCTCTAAATTTCTAGGACAAAATTTGTTAAGGTGGGTAGTTTGTAACACCCCATAATTTTTCCCTCCACTCGAGCGCAAGAGTTGACACTCGAGCGGTCTTGTGAGGCTCCCAGTATTTTTGCAGTCTGTCTGAGATTCTCTTAAAACACTAGCTTGGTACATGAAGATAGATGATGGTTTTGCTTAAATTGAAAGTAGTATCATGAAATTGAAGTGTTAAATTGAACATATACAAGTTTAATTGAGTTTTTGGAAGTGTTTGGAAATTTATGTAAAAGTTGCAATTGAACCCTTATTGTTGATATTTTAAATTATGTGATAAGATGAAGCAAAGTTTTGGGGGAAGAAATTGTTAATGGTATGGATGATATGAATTTTGTGATGAAATGATGAAGTTGAGGTTTAAGAGGTTGCATTGAAATATGTTGAATTGCATTGAGCTATGTTGAACTTGCATCGAATTATGTTGAATTTCATTGTTTGGTGTTGGGTTGTGTTGGGTTGTGTTGTGTTGAGTTGTGTTGGGTTGTGTTGAGTTAGGTTGAGTTGAGTTGGGTGGTGTTGTGTTGGTACCTGTCACGCCCCAAACTTGACCCTAAAAGTTTGGGCATGACCTACACAGAAACGGACGCATAACCTGGTATAAATATCATATGGGGCCTGAACGGAAGCATTTACCAATATAAATGAACAAAGTAAAAGAACTGCATCCATTGAGCGACCACTATCATGCCAGGATCACAGACAGAACATAAAGCAAATAAACATACAGTGCCGTGCATCAGAGAATTAGCTATGTACATATATATAGACCCAGCCCTTAGAATTGGGCGTAAAACGACATGGACAGGCAAATGAATTATATATACATCAGCCTTAAGCAGACAATCATAGTGTACAATCAAAAACTTAGCAAAATGAGCTGCCTTCACTTAAGTTCCTGGACACCCTGCGGTTGACAAAAGAGGCACGGATGCCATGGGTAAAAACTGACCTCCAGGTGAAGTGCCTACAGAAATAGACATAACACAAAGTGAGTCAAGCTCAGTGAACAGTAGTACATAAACAATTTAAAGATTAACTTAACTTATTTACAATGTACACATTCATCTAATTACATAAGTAAATGCAGAAGTCATGTGGTTAGTCTAATTCCGTACACGTTTCAGGATAGTCTTGTCGGTTCATATACTTCACAGATTGGCCCTTGGCCTGATGGGTTCACATATTCACAAATTAGCCCTTGGCTTAACTTAGATGCACAACTTCACAAATTGGCCCTCGGCCTTTGAGATTCACGGTTTCACAAGTTACAGCCTTTGAGATTCATAGCTTCACAAGTTACAGATTCATACTTCACAGGTTGGCCCTCGGCCTCATAATTTCATAATTCACAAGTTGGCCCTCGGCCTCATAAGTTCACAAATTCACAAAGTGGCCCTCGGCCTCATAAGTTCACAATTTCACAAAGTGGCCCTCGGCCTCATAAGTTCATATTTCACATGGTTCACAAACGGCCCTTGGCCGCATAGTTTCACAAATGGCCCGTGGCCACATGGGTTCATAGTTCACAAATTCTTTTGATGCTTCCCATAATTCATAAGGTTTCACACATAGCATATTGACTTCATATCAACATAATGCTTACCACGAGGATCATAACGTCAATACACAGTGTAATAAAACAGATAAATGGATTTCGTATATATTCATACATATTCTTAATCATGGTAAATTCATATAAAACATTTCCTGAACCACGGTATTATTACTCCCGGGCAAGGGCCACGTGCTAAAGATGCCTTGAACACCTTTATATAGATGGACAATCATTCAGTGATACAAGACGTAATATATCAGAAAATAAGGTATTTCTTGTCGTATCGTGTTGCTATTGTATGCTTAACAAAGATAGAATCATTTACATTCTTATGAGGGTCACACAATAATGTTAAACTTAACACTTATGTCGTAGTTTCTGGATAACTTCCAATTCACATGTAATATAACAAAATAACGTCAAGTTCATATGGATATACATAGTTCTTTCTACTTATTCTGATTTTTCGAAGGTGTCTACACTTATTTGACAACTCGTAATCGAATGGCCTGTGGTCCATTAATATCAAACAGTATACCCTCATATTTGCACAGAACCCGATCTTTAACAATAAACATAAATCCTCTGACGTAGTTCACTTGTGCTATTAATCGATAGCATACCAAGGTAAACACAATTGTTTAGTCATATACATTAACATAGTTAACTTGTAATTAAGAGAGTGCTAATGGTAACTGTAGCGTCATTCACAGAGTTTAACATAGTTAACTTAAGTTTAACTGAACATTCTAATAATTATTAATGAAAGGTAAACACATTTTACAAATCGTTTAAGTCCAGAGATACGTGGATACCATGCTTCCATAATGATCACACATTCCACCTGTTCGTCATGAATCACCATAGCTATCTTGCAACCAGTCAATATATTGTTAACATATGTACTTGTAAGAAATAGAACGTTAATCATGAGAATCATTAACAGTAAGTAAACGTACTACCATAGTACTACTACTCACAGTGATCGGTTCCCGGTGGTAATGGTACAATGTCCTCGTCTCGATCTATAATTACAATGCACAACACATAATATGAGGTTATACTCGATCCTTTGCTTATTCTCTTTGATCATGTAATCAATTAGTCATGGTGGTACCAAGCTCATTATTCTTTAATAAGTTATAATCCATGTCTTAGAAAATAGGAGAAATCGATGGGAAATGGTTTAGGTGAAGAAATGGTACAAAACTAGTTGACAGAAAGTGAACAGTCGTCACTAATTTGGGTATAACTTTTCCTGTATTTAGAATTTGGAAGTGAGACTAGCGTCATTGGAAACTAGACTTCCGGGGCTTTATTTTAGGCTCAAGAATCACTCAAAACGGAGTCCGGATGCAAAAGATATGCTTGATCAAAGTTGGCTGGGCAGCTGTCTTCTGCACGTGCGGCAAGAAGCCCCGCACGTGCGGCGATTTGGGCAGAAAACTGTTCGAAAATTCCGCAAAAAATCCAATTCTTGGTGCTTTTGTTCAAGGCTCAAAATAGGGTCTTTTAATTGTTAAACATGGGTCAAAATCATTTAACTAGAAGCCATAACATAGATCAATCTAAGTCCAATTTGAATCTTTGATCTTAATTTACAAACACAACTTCATTTCACACATACATGGACATATATACACATAATCATTTAGCTACATAATTAAGCTCAAGAAATATGATTCTAATTAATCATTCACCACTTACTTGTTCCAACCTAACCCTAATTTGTAGAACATGGAGAGCTTTCTACGTAATTATCAAGGAGAGGAACCAATTAGAGTGAATTACACATACCTTAAGCTTTACATCCTTCAATCCTTCAATCCTTTCTAATTTCTCCATCTTTCTTCTTGTTGAGTTCCTTCATTCCACCTCTCTCACGTAGCTCTCCCCTTCCTCTAGATATTTTTTTTTGTTTTTTGATTCTAAGTAATGAGTCCCTCCCCTCATAAGGCACCCAATATATATATAAATATACACACACCAACATAATACAATAAAGAGAACCAAACGTGGTCTTACGAATCGCGCAAAATTAAATTTCAATTAAACTTTTCAGAGAACTCTAAAAATCATGCTGATCATAAATATGTCCCCTGTTCTGATTTTTGAAGCTTCTAAAGCCTTTAATTTTGCAGTACAAAGTTAATCACCCAAACGTCCATTAACGAATCAGACAAATTAGATTTCAAATTAATTTTTCCCAATAGTTCTCAAAATTCCCATTAACATACCCAAGTACTCAATTTTAATTTTTGACCCCATAAAGGTCGGTAATTTCAATTTTAAGTCCGCAACTCAACTGATAATGCTTCAATTTTAATAGATATAATTAAATCCAAACACATCATCTCATAGGTAAATAAAAGTGATTTCTTATACGCATTTTGGGGTCATTACATTCTCCCCACCTTAAGAAGTTTGGTCCTCCAAACTTGATTCACCATGCAACCGAGTAGAACTCTCAAGCTCATATTATTGTATAATTCGGTTATAGATTTTCACATACTTTGGTTCGCACAATTCACAGGGTAATCCAATACTTATTACAATTTCCCGAAATTCTTAACAGAATAAGCACTTTATGAGTTAATCCCACTAGGCAAGGCCTATCGTTACAATATTACTCTATGAATAGGTTCCACCGTATCAATTCCCAAATGTTGAACATACAATTCTTGGAGTAGATTCTATTTTCTTAGGCACAGAAATTATTCATTCCACCGTAGACACAATTCCAATCACAATACGTTCTTTTCTAAGTTCATATAAATCTCATAAAAAGGTACATGTTCGACTCTTTCCGTTAAATCAATCCTCACAAGCCACTCAGAGACGAGTCTTCAATTAAGTTTCTATATAGACTTCAAAGAAATCAAGTACATAGTTTCAAACATGAGTATGCACAACTTACTCAGGCTTCAGAGACTCTTAAGCAAGAGTTCGTTCATTTGACAAGATACACTTTATCTTAGTAGTCACAATTAAATTGCATAGGTACATAACTACTAGCTTCATTATTAATTCTTAGTATTCTCCCTTTTCCAAAAACATATCACAGTCATATCGTTATTTTGCTTCAAGATCATATCTACTACTTCTTGACAAGTTTATAGCTACACTTCTACATATTTTTGCATAAAAAGAACTATATTCCAAATCAAATAAGTACGGTGTTATTAAAACAAATAACACACAGCTTTTTATGCAGACACACCACCTTAGTTACTTGGTCATATCATCGCAAGTCCAAATCTGAACAATAAATACAACTGTAAAACAAATCATTATTTTGAGCAAAGGGAACCACACCAAACCAAAACTAGAAATCAAATCCAAAATTATGCTTAACTAATTAACCATAAGGTATAACGTCTTCTTTTAATAGGCATTCTTTTTTTTTTTTTGTTACTGCACAAAATAATTTAATCTCCTCTTAATCATTGTAGTATGCCCCATTTCAAATAGTTCTTTCTCTTCCTTTCGTAAAACACGAAATCAGCCACACGGTTTCATATTCACAGCTTACACATAGTCATACAGAACTTGGAGATCAACCACAACCAATTAACACAACAAGGTATACAGTATTGACATCCATCCAAATTCTATACGGTCTTGAAATTCAACAATTTAGCGACAAAATCATTTAGCCAATTAATCTCAGAGTTAGAATTCTTATCCAAGTCAGGTCAATAGGATAGAAAATCAATTCAGAATCACATTGCGCATATTAACGTATCAGAAAAAGTAAATGTCCAGTACATATTGTCAACTTGCCATCAATAATTCCCTCGAGTGTCCATCAGGAGTTGTCAATAATTGCTCAGCTTAAAAAAAAAATTATCTTAAATATAACTTGTTTCGAAATCATATAGGCCGGTCACATTCATCATTTTCAGTCCATAACTTCCAGTAAATAAAGGCACATTGTAACAATTTTAAATGCTCATTTCACACATCCCAGAGGGTCAAACAGGTCAAAAGAAGCATCCCAACATTTTGGTCTTGGGCCACACGTGCGGCTGTGAGCCCCGCACGTGCGGCAACTCCTTCCGCACGTGCGGCAGTGATGCCCCGCACGTGGGGTTATTTCAGTGTGCATCGCCCAAAATTGCCCAAAATGCCGCACGTGCGGCAGTGATCCCCGCACGTGCGGCGAATCTGCAAAAACCCTGTTTGAATTTCTTCAAAAATGGGACTTTTTGGTGACATCAAAAAGGCTTCTAATTGGATCTTTAAATGCTCAATTTATGCTTCAAGGATCATGAGAGGAAAAACATAGATTGATCAATCACAAACTAGATTCTAGATTCTAATCACATAATTCATGTCTAAAGGGTTCCTAAATACATATGCGTATCAAAGTACAAATCAAAACCACAAACATGGTGAATTATTTACCATAAGATCATCCAATCCATAACTAAGCATGATCATGCCAACATAAAGAATAGAATACAAAGAACCTCTAAATCAAACTATATCAACACATCATTTATCCAAGTAAATTCTCCTTATCAATCCAAAAATAATAACTGATAACATATACCTCACTTAAACATTTGCATATAAGTTGCCTTACCAACCATGGTTCCTTTTCATTCTGTTTAACCAGACAAAGGTAAGATCCTTCAGATCCTCCATCCTTCTTTTCGTCATATTCTGCATAACTAACAATCACAATATGCACATAGGATGTCCAAACAACATAAATCAAAGTCGTTAGCATTAACAGATTGCTTTTAACGTTGCCATCATTTTCTTTCATATGTACTAAGGATGTCATACATGAGACCTAAATCTTTCTAGACATCCTAAAGCTCAATGGATTCGTGTGTGAGATGGCAACTCGTGCTCTGATACCACTTGTCACGCCCCAAACTTGCCCCTAAAAGTTTGGGCATGACCTACACAGAAACGGACGCATATCCTGGTATAAATATCATATGGGGCCTGAACGGAAGCATTTACCAATATAAATGAACAAAGTAAAAGAACTGCATCCATTGAGCGACCACTATCATGCCAGGATCACAGACAGAACATAAAGCAAATAAACATACAGTGCCGTGCATCAGAGAATTAGCTATGTACATATATATAGACCCAGCCCTTAGAATTGGGCATAAAACGACATGGACAGGCAAATGAATTATATATACATCAGCCTTAAGCAGACAATCATAGTGTACAATCAAAAACTTAGCAAAATGAGCTGCCTTCACTTAAGTTCCTGGACACCCTGCGGTTGACAAAAGAGGCACGGATGCCATGGGTTAAAATTGACCTCCAGGTGAAGTGCTTACAGAAATAGACATAACACAAAGTGAGTCAAGCTCAGTGAACAGTAGTACATAAACAATTTAAAGATTAACTTAACTTATTTACAATGTACACATTCATCTAATTACATAAGTAAATGCAGAAGTCCTGTGGTTAGTCTAATTCCGTACACGTTTCAGGAAAGTCTTGTCGGTTCATATACTTCACAGATTGGCCCTTGGCCTGATGGGTTCACATATTCACAAATTAGCCCTTGGCTTAACTTAGATGCACAACTTCACAAATTGGCCCTTGGCCTTTGAGATTCATAGTTTCACAAGTTACAGCCTTTGAGATTCATAGCTTCACAAGTTACAGATTCATACTTCACAGGTTGGCCCTCGGCCTCATAATTTCATAATTCACAAGTTGGCCCTCGGCCTCATAAGTTCACAAATTCACAAAGTGGCCCTCGGCCTCATAAGTTCACAAATTCACAAAGTGGCCCTCGCCTCATAAGTTCATATTTCACATGGTTCACAAACGGCCCTTGGCCGCATAGTTTCACAAATGGCCCTTGGCCACATGGGTTCATAGTTCACAAATTCTTTTGATGCTTCCCATAATTCATAAGGTTTCACACATAGCATATTGACTTCATATCAACATAATGCTTACCACGAGGATCATAACGTCAATACACAGTGTAATAAAACAGATAAATGGATTTCGTATATATTCATACATATTCTTAATCATGGTAAATTCATATAAAACATTTCCTGAACCACGGTATTATTACCCCCGGGCAAGGGCCACGTGCTAAAGATGCCTTGAACACCTTTATATAGATGGACAATCATTCAGTGATACAAGACGTAATATATCAGAAAATAAGGTATTTCTTGTCGTATCGTGTTGCTATTGTATGCTTAACAAAGATAGAATCATTTACATTCTTATGAGGGTCACACAATAATGTTAAACTTAACACTTATGTCGTAGTTTCTGGATAACTTCCAATTCACATGTAATATAACAAAATAACGTCAAGTTCATATGGATATACATAGTTCTTTCTACTTATTCTGATTTTTCGAAGGTGTCTACACTTATTTGACAACTTCGTAATCGAATGGCCCGTGGTCCATTAATATCAAACAGTATACCCTCATATTTGCACAGAACCCGATCTTTAACAATAAACATAAATCCTCTGACGTAGTTCACTTGTGCTATTAATCGATAGCATACCAAGGTAAACACAATTGTTTAGTCATATACATTAACATAGTTAACTTGTAATTAAGAGAGTGCTAATGGTAACTGTAGCGTCATTCACAGAGTTTAACATAGTTAACTTAAGTTTAACTGAACATTCTAATAATTATTAATGAAAGGTAAACACATTTTACAAATCGTTTAAGTCCAGAGATACGTGGATACCATGCTTCCATAATGATCACACATTCCACCTGTTCGTCATGAATCACCATAGCTATCTTGCAACCAAATAATATATTGTTAACATATGTACTTGTAAGAAATAGAACGTTAATCATGAGAATCATTAATGATAAGTAAACGATACTACCATAGTACTACTACTCACGATGATCGGTTCCCGGTGGTAATGGTACAATGTCCTCGTCTCGATCTATAATTACAATGCACAACACATAATATGAGGTTATACTCGATCCTTTGCTTATTCTCTTTGATCATGTAATCAATTAGTCATGGTGGTACCAAGCTCATTATTCTTTAATAAGTTATAATCCATGTCTTAGAAAATAGGAGAAATCGATGGGAAATGGTTTAGGTGTAGAAATGGTACAAAGCTGGTTGACAGAAAGTGAACAGTCGTCACTAATTTGGGTATAACTTTTCCTGTATTTAGAATTTGGAAGTGAGACTAGCGTCATTGGAAACTAGACTTCCGGGGCTTTATTTTAGGCTCAAGAATCACTCAAAACGGAGTCCGGATGCAAAAGATATGCTTGATCAAAGTTGGTCAATTTGTCTTCCGCGATGCGGCAAGAAGCCCCGCACGTGCGGCGATTTGGGCAGAAAACTGTTCGAAAATTCAGCAAAAAATCCAATTCTTGGTGCTTTTGTTCAAGGCTCAAAATAGGGTCTTTTAATTGTTAAACATGGGTCAAAATCATTTAACTAGAAGCCATAACATAGATCAATCTAAGTCCAATTTGAATCTTTGATCTTAATTTACAAACACAACTTCATTTCACACATACATGGACATATATACACATAATCATTTAGCTACATAATTAAGCTCAAGAAATATGATTCTAATTAATCATTCACCACTTACTTGTTCCAACCTAACCCTAATTTGTAGAACATGGAGAGCTTTCTACATAATTATCAAGGAGAGGAACCAATTAGAGTGAATTACACATACCTTAAGCTTTACATCCTTCAATCCTTCAATCCTTTCTAATTTCTCCATCTTTCTTCTTGTTGAGTTCCTTCATTCCACCTCTCTGACGTAGCTCTCCCCTTCCTCTAGATATTTTTTTTTGTTTTTTGATTCTAAGTAATGAGTCCTTCCCCTCATAAGGCACCCAATATATATATAAATATACACACACCAACATAATACAATAAAGAGAACCAAACGTGGTCTTACGAATCGCGCAAAATTAAATTTCAATTAAACTTTTCAGATAACTCTAAAAATCATGCTGATCATAAATATGTCCCCTGTTCTGATTTTTGAAGCTTCTAAAGCCTTTAATTTTGCAGTACAAAGTTAATCACCCAAACGTCCATTAACGAATCAGACAAATTAGATTTCAAATTAATTTTTCCCAATAGTTCTCAAAATTCCCATTAACATACCCAAGTACTCAATTTTAATTTTTGACCCCATAAAGGTCGGTAATTTCAATTTTAAGTCCGCAACTCAACTGATAATGCTTCAATTCTAATAGATATAATTAAATCCAAACACATCATCTCATAGGTAAATAAAAGTGATTTCTTATACGCATTTTGGGGTCATTACAGTACCTGTACGGGGAGTTGAAAAAGGTTTTTGGGGGCTCACATCCCGCTGTCTACTAGTCGGCAAATGTGGGGGTGGTTTTGAATTAAAGGTGCCTAAGTGCCCTCTCTAGGCTTATCGCTGGATGACTGTAGGAAAAATGTTTTTGGGTGTCCACATAGTCCCGCCGTATAATACCCGACAGAAGTGGGAAAATGATTTTTGGGTGTCTACAAAGTCCTGTCGTATAATAGCCGGCAAAAGTGGAAAAACCGCTGGTTTTGAAAATGTTTTTGGGTACCCGCTTCCTACCATGTAATAGCCGAGAAATGTGGGGATGGTTTTTAAAGTTGAAAATGATTTTTGGGTGTCCACAAAGTCTTGCCGTATAATAGCCCGCAAAAGTGAAAAAACAAATGGTTTTCAAAATGTTTTTGGGTGCCCACTTCCTACCATATAGTAGCCGGCAAATGTGGGGATGGTTTTTAAAGTTAAAAATGTTTTTGGGGGTCCACATCCTGCTGTAAGATAGTCGGTAAATGTAGAAAGACATGATTTTTGGAAAAATATGGTTTTAGAGAAAATGGTTTTTAGGAGTTCACTTCCTGCCATATAAAGTTGGCAAAATGTAGAAGGTGTTATGAGTTAGGTGCCGGCTATCCCGTCACATCAAGTTGGCAAAAGATGGAATGTGTTGAGAAATGTGTTGGGTTGGTGATAATATGTGTAAATTGTGATGAACTTATGAAATTACAATTTGATATGTACTTTGGTACGGAAGGGAAATGAATATAGAAATTATTTGAAAAGAATGAATAATGAAATAGAAATTGTATAAGGGGTTGGTGATAATGAACTCACCGCGTTGTTTGTATCTATAAGGACATATTAAGAGTTTTGTTTTTGTAATTAATTGAGAAATTGAATTAAATGGGTCTATTATTCTTGTGTTATGTTGAATTATAATTGATAATGCAAATGTGGATGTGATGTAGTTGTTAGACAAGTAGGAGTTGAGTGTAGAAGAATTGTTATTGAATATAAAGGATATTTGGATTTCTACATTATGGAATTATAGCAATAATGGATAGACAACTGAGAATGGAGTGTATGAGGGTCATTTTTGAAGTATTAAGGGAACTTAAACTTTGAGGTTATGGAGTTATAATAATTGTGAATAATAAAAAGGTAAATGGAAATGAAACGAGGAATACTTTGGAATTGGGTTAATAATTTAAAATGATATTGTTCCTTAAGCATATTTGTTTTCAAAAAGGATTTATGGTTTTATAATGATAAGGGATAATTTTTATGGCTGAAGGTTTTCCTTAAATGCTCAAATAAATTTTGAGAAAAAGGTAATCTCTATGTATGATATTTTGAAATTACAAAACGTCACCTAACTATATGGTAGCCCCCTGCATGCATGATCATTTCTATCTGTGTGTTAGTTATTGTTGTAGAACTATGAGATTCCTACTGGGTAATTATGCTCATCCCTTGTTATTTCAATTTTTTTTTTTTACAGGAACATAATTCAAATATATTGGTTGGAGAGTTAAGAAGTCCATGTGTCTTTTATGTGTATTTTCATCCTAGATGTGAAAGATTTGTATTGTACATTGATGTCGGTAATTATTTGTGTGGGGAAGTGGTTTTGGAAATACTCTTCAGATCCTGGGAGACGTTCTTGATTCTCAGCTAGTCACCTGCAAAGACAAACACTCCGCTCGGGTGTGCCGGGGTTAGCACTCCGACGGGCAAGTCAGTTCTTATACTCAAGAAAGCTTGTTTACTAAGTTTAGTGAAGTGATTCTTACATACCTTTCTAAAACTGAAGCTCTTGTATTTATACTCATTCTCTGGACCTCGGGTCCGGAGCCCACTTTTTACTTATGATCCTTTTGTTTATTCCAACATACATCACCCCGTCTATTCGGCGATCTCAATGTATTCGGTATCTTAGTTGATTAGTATGGAGCCGAACAATCTCTGACTTCTGGGATACGTCCCTTCCGATTCTCCTATTTATTCGGCTCCCACAATTGCCCCCCAAGCATCCTCCCAACGTCTGTTGGCTGGAGTGCTTGGTTCCGAATTTTGAATACCCAACCAAAATTTTGGTGATTGGGCCCACAAAGCATACGTCTAAGTACACCCCCTTTTGGTTGTCATACCGACTTCTCGCCTCTTCGTACATACCTATTCATTGCGTTTTTAAAGATTGGCGTCCCTTCGAATTCGCATTCCATGATACTGGTCGCTGGGTTGCCTTTTGGATCGTTCCTGCAATTTTGTCTCCTCCAATATCTCCTTCACCCTTTGTAAGTCTTCCACTTCTTTGTTTCGAGAACTATTCCCATTTTATTCTTTGGCATATCTGTGTCAGCTTTAGAGTATGGTGAAACATTTGAAAGATCTCCTCTCATCAGATTGAATTGCTGGTTTTAGACGCCATTTCTCTATTCATGATGACGTCCGTCTGTCACTTTTGGCAGACGGCACCCTTGACATGGAGATGGAGGACGAAACCACAATCGTCTTTCCTCTCTTGTCAATCACAGAGGGTGGAGTCTGCTTCCCTCTACACCCATTTCTAAGGGCTGTGCTTCGCCATTGGGATTTAATCCCTTCTCAACCTAACGTGAATTTCTTTAGAATTATAATGGGGATTATAGCGTTAAATCGTCGCCTTGGAATTAACCTTGGCATTCCGGTTATCCAGCACTGCTATGCCTTGGCTAAGTCCTCCGATCGGCAAGGGCGTTATTTCCTTAGAGCTAAGGACACCGACCATCAACTAATCACTATGCTTTCCAGCTCTGGGAAACGAGTCGATGATGTTATGGTCGTTGTCTAGGGTAACTGGGAATTTGGCGAAGGGGAGGATCGTGTTGACCCTATTCCTAGACGGAGAGGCGAGCCAGGTCGCTGAGTATTTCCTCGTTTTTGTCATGTGTTCATTTTTATTGTAAAACCTATTCCATTGAAATCTTACGGCTTTGTCTCGTGCAGGGAGGGGTTTGAAAAAGGTACTATCTTCAACCCACGACGCCGTTCTTTCAGATATTAGGGTTGTTCTCAGGTATTTTGGCCATCGAAGTCTTCAGAAACAGGGGAGGGCTGCTCACATTCTGCTTTGTTACGAGCCGACATACACAACCTTCTCGACGGAGGAAAACATACCAATTCCGAAGGGTGAAGATCCCCTTACTGCTCTTATTCTGTCTGACTTCAAAAACTTGAGGCAGGTAGGCTTTGAAGGGTCTGATTCGGAACGAAATGAGGTAGTTGATATCGCCAAATCAGATCAATCCGAGACCGAGTCTGAAGAGGTATCGGATCCCGCCGATCCTCCATTTACATCAGGACCAGGGGATCTTCCTTCTGCCGACGTTTTTCAATGCTTAGAGGATCTTCCCATCATAGACTTCGCAGTTATGGCTGGATTGAGTCTGACAAACCTTGCCAAAAAGGCGAATGCGGAGAGGTTAGCCGCACGGCGAAGAGTGGAGGGCCTTTCGTCTGAAATATCGCCCGCCACCGAATCTCGACTCCCCCTCCCTGTTGCCGAATCAGAGTCCTTGGGGGTTGTGGAGGAGACGGAAAAAGGTCAGAATGCCGAATCTCCGTTTGTCGGGGAAGTCGGCCAAAAAGTTGAGAAAAAGGCAGAGAAACGCTCTGCTGACCTCAAGGCCGGTTCAGACGAACAAGGTGGTAAGCATCCTCGATTGGAGGGATCTAATGAGGTTGTTCCTTTTGTTATTCGTCCAATGGTAAAGGACATGCCGTTTCCCTCTAACGCTTCGGCGCTTAAAGATCCAGAAGTCGCATTCGGTGTGGCTACGTCCGTGTCATTGCCGTCTGTTATGGAGGCTTTCCGGGTGGAACCAGATCTGAATGCGACAGCACTAACCACGCAATCGGCACTTTTGGTACATATTCTGCCTTTTCTTCACTTTATTTGAGTACTGTTGAGGTTATGTTTTTGGGCTCTTCCTTTGTAGACCGTGGGAAGGATAGCTGACATGGGACGTCAGCATCTCGACGCCATCAAACAGATTGACCGCTTACAAAAGCAAGTAGAGGGCCAGAGGAAGAGGGCCGAGGATGCAGTTTTGAGAGCGAACAAGGAAGCTTCTCGGGCCGAGGCCGAAGTAGAAAAGGCTCGCATTGCAGATCAATCCCGAGCGGACGCCGAGAAGAAGGCGGATGCGAGCGAAGCGGTGCTGAGATTGTCCCAGAAGGCGGTTGCTCTGAGTTGGCTGACATAAAGGCGACTGCTTTCAAAGTATTCGAAGCCGGGAAAGATGCTGGGCTCACCGAATATGTGGACCAGGTCCCGCGGTTCGAAAATAGCGGGTTCAAGCATGGCTGGCACCAAGCCCTTGCTGCAGCTAGAGTTTCACTAACTATGCCAGTGCCATATGAACAAGTGGATGTCGAGCCGTTGGAGACTGATTCCGAAGGCTGAGCTGGGCAATTGACTGTTAGGATTTCACAAATGTATTAGGATTTCATAGATGTATTGTTACAATTGTTTTGTCAGATATTTTTGTGCGGGCTTATAGCTTATTTATTTTGCATATATAAAATGTCATGGGTTGTGCTCAATTTTGCTGATGAAGGATGATATTACTTAATTTTGAGCTCAGACGATCGGACTAAGGAATCTGCCCTTGCCTTAGCTGCAGCAGGCTCATGGTTTAATAAGCCGATGGCTTTGAATCGTGGGCTGGCTCAGGCATAAGTTACTCTGTGATCTCTTGAAAAGATAGCCGGCTAGATTAATGAATCTGCCCTTGCCTTAGCCAGGGCGTGAGCGACGAACCGAATGAGCCAATGGCTCTGAATCGAGGGCTGACTGAGGCATAAATTACTCGGCGTTATCATTTGAAAATATAGCCGGCTAGATCAATGAATCCGCCCTTGCCCCAGCGATCTTAGGTTAACCGGCGATAACGCTTGAAATATAGTCGAATAGATTAATGAATCTGCCCTTGCCTTAGCCAGGGCACGAGCTTGAGGAACCGAATGAGCCGATGGCTCTGAATCGAGGGCTAGCTGAGGCATAAATTACTCGGCATGAGCATTTGAAAATATGGCCGGCTGGAGCAATGAATCCGCCCTTGCCCCAGCGATCTTAGGTTAACCGGCGATAGCGCTTGAAATATAGCCAAATAGATTAATGAATCGCTTCCTTTTAGCTGTATGCGAGCCTGAGGAACCGAATAAGCCGATGGCTCTGAATCGAGGGCTGGCTGAGGCATAAATTACTCGGCGTGATCATTTGAAAATATACCCGGCTAGAGCAATGAATCCGCCCTTGCCCCAGCGATCTTAGGTTAATCGGCGATAGCCCTCGAAATATAGCCGACTAGATTAATGAATCTGCCCTTGCCTTAGCCAGGGCGCGAGCCTGAGGAACCGAATGAGCCGATGGCTCTGAAGCGAGGGCTGGCTGAGGGGCATACGACGTTTGGCGCTCAGTCTTTTTGACGTTTTCTCGGGGGAGCTTCATGTACCCCAGAATAAATGAGCGAGTTCATGCCAACAACTTGACTCATTTCTATTCAGGCTTGATCCAAACTTGGCAGGGGCCAACATTGGCTGGGTTTAGCGGTCAGAATGAATCGCAGAAGCGAGCCTATTCATACGGGAAGAAGAGCATCCATGGATCGGGAAAAAGAGCGGCCCCCTAGTCGTCGAAGCAGATCACCCCGAAAAGACGGACAACGGGGAGATTCCCCGCGCCCACGACCGCAAGTTGAGCCTGACACGGCGCCACAACCGTTGAGTTTTGTGGTTCTCGTGAAGAATAGACCAATGACGGAGGCAGATTCTATAATTAAAGACCCAGATGTGGCAGTCGAGTTCGCTCGGTAGATTTTTTCGCCGGAGGTCCAACAGTTGATGGTCGGACGTCAAGATTTCGAAGTATTTTGGGATGGCATACATGGGGCTGTCAAGGGACGGTATAGCGCTTATGAAGTCGGGATGCGTCTGCGCGAAGCCCGACGCGAGAGTGAGAAAAACAACGAAAGGAATCGTAGTCTGGAGGCTCGCGCGAAAAAAGCTGAGAGTGAGCTTCGGGAGCTGAAAAGTGTTCGAGCGGCCGAGTCGGTGGTGGACAGTCAAGCGAAAAGCATGGGGGAGAGGGTGAACCGAGAGGCCTCGGATTATGAGAGAGGATATCGGGACGGCTTGAAGGCTAGGATCAAGAAGGCCAAAATAGACCTAGCTGAGGAAGTCTGCCGATGCGAAAATTGTGGTTTCAAGCATGGCTGGATCAAGGCCCTTCAAACCGTGGAAGCTCTTGGGTCCGTGGGCATAAATTCGGCTTCGCCCCTATGTCATCGGCATTACCTTCCGTATTCCGAGTTCGAAATTGAGAAAAGCGACGACGAGGACGCCAACTTAGTGGGCCATAATGTTGAATAAATAGAATTACTTTATCAAATGCTTGAAATGTTTGGTGGCTTTTGAATAAATAAAATTTATTTATTAGCAGCTTTTGAAATGTTTTGCGCATAATTAAACGCCCTATCTCAATTTATTGTCAGCTTTTGTATTGCGTGATGTAAACGTTCGAACATGCATCGATCGGTTGCAATTAGGAACCATGTAGTTGGTCAGTTAAATCGTGATCCCCACAAAGGGTGCTCCGAATCCGAAGACTTGTTTGGCCAATCGTGGTATCCACGAAGGGCGCTCCAAATCCGGAGACTTGTTAGGCCAATCGTGGTATCCAGGAAGGGCGGTTCGAATCTGGAGACTTATTCGGCCAATCGTGGTATCCACGAAGGGCGGTCCGAATCCGGAGACTTACTCGGCCAATCGTGGTATCCACAAAGGGCGGTCAGAATCGGGAGACTTATTTGGCCAATCGTGGTATCCACGAAGGGCGCTCGGAATCCTGAGACTTGTTCGGCCAATCGTGGTATCCACAAAGGGCGCTCCGAATCCGGAGACTTATTCGGCCAATTGTGGTATCCACGAAGGGCGCTCCGAATCCGGAGACTTGTTTGGCCAATCGTGGTATCCACGAAGGGCACTCCGAATTCGAAGACTTATTCGGCCATCAAGAAGTGTATGGGCTGAGGCATAAAAACGAGAAACTTTTGCATTACAACATAGTATGTACAAGTACCAAGCCCACAAATCGGGTCATTGGTAAAATTTTCTTAGATGCGTTGAATTCCAAGGCCGTGGCAGGCTTCTTCCTGACATGTCCGAGTGCCGATATGCCCCTGTTCCTGCAATGGAGTCTACTTGATAGGGGCCGTCCCAGTTCGGACCCAGTTTTCTGTCGGCCGGTCTCCGGTCGGCTGGAAGCACTTTCTTCAGGACCAGCTCTCCTGGGGTGTACCGGCGCAATTGAACTCGTTGATTGTACGACTTAGCCAGCTGCTGCTGATATCGTGCCATGGAGGCCAGGGCGCGGTCTCTTCGTTCCTCGATTAGATCCAGGTCCAGGGCGAGCATCATGTCATTTCAGCCCGTATCAAAGGCTTGCGATTTCAAAGTCGGGAGGCCGATTTCCAGGGGTAAGATTGCTTGGGTTTCGAAGCAAAGAGCGAACAGCGTTTCTCCGGTGGACCTCCTCGGCATTGTGCGATGCGCCCACAATACACTCGGCAATTCTTCGACCCATTTCCCTTTAGCTCTTTCCAGCCTCTTTTTGATGCCGTCCAAGATGGTTTTGTTAGAGGCTTCGGCTTGACCGTTACTCTGGGGGTACGCGGGCGTAGAGAAGTAAGGCACGATACCGTATTTGCTGCACAGTTTTCGGTATACGCTACAATCAAACTGGGTGCCATTGTCTGAGATGAGAGCTCTTGGAATGCCGAATCGCGTAATGATGTTTCTCCATACAAATCGCTTTATGTCGGCATCTCGTATATATGTTAGAGCCTCCGCTTCGACCCATTTTGTAAAGTAATCTGTTGCTACGATTAAGAGTCGCTTGTTTCCTGGGGCCCTTGGCAATGGTCCTACGATATCAAGCCCCCATTGAGCAAACGGCCAGGGACTGGTGATAGAGTTCAACCCTTCGGCGGGCAAATGGGTTAGTGGGGATAACTTTTGGCATTGTTCGCATCTTTTAACATAATTTTCTGCGTCGGCTCTCATTGTCGGCCAATAATACCCCTGTGTTATAGCTCGATGGGCCAGGGAGCGTCCGCCAGAGTGGGCACAACAACTGTCCTCATGTATCTTAGTTAGAAGCTCCTCCACTTTATCCCGGTGGACGCATTCCAAATAGGGACCAGAGAGGGACTTTTTATAAAGCCCTCCTTGTGGATCTAGATAGTATCGCAGGGCCATATTGCGTAGCTTACGTGCTTCTTTTTTGTCCTCGGGGAGTTGTTCAGAAGAGAGGAATCCGACAATGGGGTCCATCCAGCTTGATGCGGATTCTATAACGTTGACGTGGGTTTCCTCCGCATGGCCAATACTCGGCTCCGGGATGAAACCTACTTCAATGGTCCGTTTGAGCTCAGAATTGATGGCAGAGGCTATGCATGCCAGGGCATCTGCGTGTGTGTTCTGATCACGAGTTATTTGGTTCAGTTAGTGATGGTCAAACTTCGTTAGCAAAGAGTTGGCCGTTTTCATATAGGCCGCCATACGGTCGCTTTTTTGCGGCAGACTCCCCTTTAGCTGGTTGATGACCAATTTTGAGTCACAAAACACTAGCAAACGCTGAGCGCCGAGAATATGTGCATTTCGTAGACCGGCTAAGAGGGCTTCATATTCGGCCTCGTTATTTGATGCTTCGGGTTGCTTGACGGCCGCTCTATTATCGCTTGCCGGAGACATGATTACTACGCCAGGCCAGAGCCCCGCTTGGTTAGACGATCCATCACAAGATATAGTCGCCAAATATCCCGACATAAATTCTCCAGTTCGGCTTTGATCGAACTTCAGCCTTTAGAAGAACGTCGGCAGGTTTAAGGTCGGAAAGCTCGCCTGGGTATTCGGCAACAAAGTCGGCCAAAGACTGCCCTTGATTGCGGTTTTGGTAAAACGAATGTCATATTGGCGAGTTCAAGAGCCCATTTTGAAACACGCCCGATGCTTCAGACCAGAGTAATCTTGATCGGAGGGGATAATCTGTTATCACCTCAATGCTATGCCCCTGGAAGTAATGCATCAGTTTTCTTGCTGCCATGACCAAGGCTAGGATGAGTTTTTCCAGCGGAAGATAACATGTCTCGACATCGACCATTGCCTTGCTCACATAATACACTGGCCGTTGCTGCCCTTCCTCTTCTTTTAATAGTACGGCGCTGACGGCCCTATCGGAGACTGCCAGATACAGAATGAGGGGGTCACCGGCAGCTGGTGTTGTCAAGATACTGACCAGAGGTAAGTCTTGAGCCCGGTGAAAGCTACTTCGCACTCGGTGGACCATTCAAAAGCTTTGCCTTGACGTAGCGTCTGGAAGAATTGTCTGCAGCGGTCTGTTGACCGACTGATGAATCTATTGAGTACAGCGGCCATCCCCATCAACTTTTGGACTTCTTTGACTGATCGTGGGGAACCGAGTTCCAAGATTGCTGTGACTTGCCTCGGGTTGGCTTCGATTCCACGGTAGTTGACAATATAACCCAGGAATTTGCCGGAGCCGATTCCAAATGCGCACTTGGAGGCGTTCAGTTTCATTCTGTATTTGTGTAAGATGCCGAATGTCTTCTCTAGATCGGCTATGTGATCCTGTTCTTCTTTGGACTTGACCACCATATCGTCGATGTAGACTTCCATAGTGTGGCCGAGTTGTTCTTTGAACATAGCGGTGACCAGTCTTTGGTAAGTTGCCCCTGCATTCTTTAGCCTAAAAGGCATAACTTTGTAGCAGTAGGTTCCTCTTGGGGTGAGGAATGCAGTTTTGTCCTGGTCATCCGGATGCATGGCGATTTAATGGTAGCCTCTGTAAGCATTGAGGAAACTCATGCGTTGGTGGCGCGCCGTTGCATCAACGAGTTGGTCGATTCTAGGTAAGGGAAAGTAGTCCTTGGGGCAAGCTTTGTTCAGATCCGTGAAGTTGATGCACTCGCTGAGTTTCATTTTTCTTCTTCACCACCACTGTGTTGGAGAGCCACGTGGGGTAGGTGACTTCTCTAATTGCCCCGGCGTCAAGCAGTCTGTCGACTTCTTCTATGACGGTAGCAGTGTGCTCTACGGTAGACCGACGGCCTTTCTGAATGATGGGCTTGAATGTGGGGTCGACGTTCAGGTGGTGCTGTGAAACTGATGGGTCTATACCCGACATCTGGTACGGAGTCCATGCAAAGACGTCGAGGTTGGCGTGTAGAAACAAGATCAGCTACTGTCTATCGGCTTGATTTAAAGAGGTGCCGATTATGAAGAACTTTTCCAAGCTTCCATCGATGTCAACTCGGTCTAAACCTTCTGTGGCCTTTTCGCTTGGCTGCCGCCCGACGTCATCCAGGATTTCCCGATTGGGTACTTCAATGGAGTTTACCTGCAATTCCTTTGGCATTTTGGCGGCCAGGAGGTAACATGCTTGTGCCGATTTTTGGGAGTCACAGATCTGTTCAATGCTGTGTTCTGTTGGGAAACGTAACAATTGATGGTAGGTGCTCGGGACGGCCTGTAAGGTATGCAACCACGATCGCCCCATGATGAGATTGTACGGCGATGGCAACCGGACGACCAGGAATTCTACATCTACCGTTCTGGAACCCGCTCGAACGGGTAGGTTGATCTTTCCCAGCGGGTATTTGGGGTTGGCATTGAAGCCGAATAGTGGATAAGGGGCTGGAGTCAGGTCCGATTCGGTGAACCCGAGTTTGATGAAGGTTTTATAATACATGACCTCCGAAGTGCTGCCCTGGTCTATAAGAATGCGTTCGACGGTGAACCGGTTTACGCGTAGCGCGACAACCAATGGATCGATGTGAGGGAGTGTTACGCCGATCAAATTAGAGTCGTCGAGGGTGATGCTTGGTGATTCTCGGGGTCGCTTTGCTGGTGTGAGTTGCTGCTGAGGGCCTGGGAGGGACTGGATTGCATGTACAGCCGAGGCTTTCGGCAGGCTGTATATCATATGGATGTTATCATGCGGAACACTTCGCTGGAGACGTTCGTCTTTTGTCAACTCCTCAAAGTAATCGGCTGAAGCACAACGAGCGTCGGTGTTTTGCTGTCGGGCCCAAGGCCGTAGATCGCTTGCCCTTGGGGGTCGCTCAGAAACATGTCGCACTGTTTGTTTGGACTTTGCTATTTCCAAGGCCAGATCGCGGCGAAGGCGCTCGTTCTCAGTGATGCTGTTGTCTAAACTTGTTTGCGCGTTCCATGATGGCTAGCATCGTCTCCTGCGCTGAAGTTGTTTGTGAATCGACATTCAAGGCACATCTTGCAGCGATGATTTCCTTTTCGAGCATATTTGCCAGAGTGAGGTCGACTCTCTATGTGATCGCGTCAGTGGCTATCGGAGAATCTTGAGTCACGCCTTCCATGGATGTACTTGAGTATTCCCACAGATGGCGCCAGTTGTGGGGAAGTGGTTTTGGAAATACTCTTCAGATCCTAGGAGACGTTCTTGATTCTCAGCTAGTCACCTGCAAAGACAAACACTCCGGTCGGGGGTGCCGGGGTTAGCACTCCGATGGGCAAGCCAGTTCTTATACTCAAGAAAGCTTGTTTACTATGTTTAGTGAAGTGATTTTTACATACCTTTCTAAATCTGAAGCTCTTGTATTTATACTCATTCTCTGGACCTCTGGTCCAGAGCCCACTTTTTACTTATGATCCTTTTGTTTATTCCAACATACATCTCCCCGTCTATTCGACGATCTCAATGTATTCGGTATCTTAGTTGATTAGTACGGTGCCGAACAGTCTCTGACTTCTGGGATATGTCCCTTCCGATTCTCCTATTTATTCGGCTCCCACAATTTGTTTGTGGCACCTCAGTGGGAGTTTGGTATTTATTATTGTTATTGTTGTATTCATTGAGAAAGAGAACACATATTATTATATTTTCTATTACTCAAAGATAATAGATATTTGAAAAAAAAAAATTACCTAAATTAAAGGCTTTTCGTAATGTTTCCAAGTAATTAAAAATTGGGGCATGACAATAGGGAAAGGTTGTATGTAACTATCATCACTGGCCGCCAACTATACTTTGAACTAAGATTGGCAAAATGATTAAACCCATTTGCTGAAAGACCAAGTCTAAGATTTTGTGGATCAGATGCAAAAGAAGGTCACCTTTAATTGATTGATTCCCATGCCAATGAGTCAACTGGATGTCTCATCTTGTCGTCTTGGCTTTTGTGATAGTAATGCCACGTTAATTGCTTTGCCTTCTCTTGTGACTTGAACATCCTTTTAAATCTTGGTATTATTGGAAAATATCGCAACACCTTCACAGGAACCCCCTTTTTAATCTTCTTAGTGCGTTTATCTAGATCAAAGGCTTTGAGCATCTTTTTTTGCTGAATATACAGATTTGACAAGCGTGTTATTTTCTGGTAGCATATTAGACACTATTCGAAGAAGTTTATGAAAGCTTTCATCAGAATGATCATGTGCAGCTTTATGCTTGTATAAAGCAACAATTGCTCAGAATTTTGGTGCACTTTGTACACCCTAGATATGAAGGAGTTTCAACATCTTCTAATGGTTGTGTTAATTCTCTCTCTCTCAACTTTCACTTGTAGACTCTACACAATAATCATCTTTCACATGCACACCTCTAAACATCTTATGTCTCTAAAATTTCAACAACTTCCTGATGTGACGATGCACTTAGCTATTCCTCGTAAAGGAACCAAGAAGTATATTTAAGATGCATCGCTTCCATGACCAAGTGCTCATACACAATCTCACAAAATTACTGAGATAGATTTTGACAATTTCTACAAGGGCAAATGATCATTTCAGGATCCCTACATTCTCCTTAGCTGTATCTACGAATTTGCATGCTCCATTTAGATAATCATTTGACACTCTGATAATTTTACATCAAAATTTATTATTCCAATAAAATGACCATATAAAAGCTTAAAAGTTGTTGTGTTTGAGAAAAAAAACCTTGAAAGATGCACCCAAGATTTATCCATCTAGACTCAAGTAATCATTGGATATGATTACGTTCAGAGCTACATGTAATCTTTAGATCCAAACCCAAGTAAATGAGTCCACTTTCAAGTGGAGTCAGCTATATGAATAACATACAATCAAAACAATGCCAAAAAGTTAGTTATTGTTTCTATTTTTTCACACTTCTTTGCGTAAAAAGTTAAAAATTAACTTAAAGTGTGTCCATGTTCCAAACGTGTCTAACACCTAACATGTAGGTCTGAAAGAGCTATCCAAGCTTCCTAGAAACCTAAATTCAAAATTCTCTTTCAAGGAGATGCGAATAGTGATGTGACTTTTCCATTTTCAGATTCTTAAATCAAATAATCATATGCTTCAATCAGATTGTACAAAAACAAATCACGCATGATTTGATCAAATACAAAAACATTAAGACCATAATCATCAACAATTACATATGCATCTATGTACAAAATTGATTGCAAAATTACAGATCTGAAAAAAAATATCGAATCAAACGAAAACTGGGAAGAGAGTAATCAGATGCTAACTCTTGGAGTTTGAAGATTGATTCTTCTAATGCACTTCAATGATTGTGAATTTGCGAAATGCGGTTCAAACTTCGATCTCCAAGCTCATAATCGAACTCCAAGCTCATAATTAGAATCAAATACCAAGCTCGAAGGGGCAATAGCTGGTGGTGCTCATGTGTTTGTGTGAGACGCCGATAGAGAGAGAGAGAGAGAGAGAGAGAGAGAGAGAGAGAGACGTATATAAAAATTTGATTAAAAAAACATATATATGGACTCTATACTTGAGTGGGGCAAACACATAACTATTTGTATTTGTGGTGAAAGGGTTTGGAAATACTCCTTAGATCCTGAAAGACGCCAATGATCCTCAGCTAGTCACCTGAAAAGATGCGAACACTCCGGTCGGGGGTACCGGAATTAGCACTCCGACGGGCAAGTCAGTTCCTCTGCTCAAGGCTCAAGAGAGCTTGTTTACTAAGTTTTTGGAAGTGATTCTTACGTACCTTTACAAATCTGAAGTTCTTGTATTTATATCCATTCTCTGGGCCTCGGGGCCTGGGCCTACTTTTTCAATCATTATCTTTTCCTCTATTCGGCTCTAGGGAGGGATCCAAATACAGTCTATTTGTCCTGTTCGGCCCCGTATTCCTACGGGGTATATGCCGGCTAGCGTCAAGCTTCTGAAATATACCTCCCTTATCCTCACCTAATTATTCGGCGTCCTAGTTGAGCAGAATGGAGCCGTTCAGTCACCGGCTCACCGGGTATTCGAGATTTTGTTCCTCTATTTATTCGGCTCCCACAATTGCCCCCCAAGCGTTCTGTCAATTACAGTTGGGTGAAACGCTTGGTTCCGATTTTCGAATACTCTGTACCGCAGTTTGGGAGTTGGACTTATCACGCGAGCGTTTAATTATTCCCCCTTTAATCGTCGTCTCAACTTCCCGCCTCTTCGTACATGCTTATTTATTATGACTTGAAATCTGATGTCCTTTCGAATCCGTGTTCTATGAGGCTGGTTGCTGGGTCGCTCTTCGAATCGTTCTTGCAAATCTTCCATCCGTGATACTCTCTTCATTTTTGTAAGTTTTCCTCTCCCCTGTTCTGGAGCTTTTCTTTGTTTGTTTATTCCGCCACATGTTCTTATAGTTAGTAGGTTATGGCGAAACACTTGAAAGACCTCCTTTCGTCAGATCGAATTGCTGGTTTTAGACACCATTTCTCAATTCCTGACGATGTCCACTTGTCGTTTGTGGCGGACGGCACTCCTGACATGGAGAGGGAGGATGAAACCACGATTGTCTTTCCCCTTTTGTCAATCGCGGAGGGTGGAGTCCACTTTCCCCTTCATCCGTTTCTGAGAGCTATTCTTCGCCATTGGGATTTGATCCCTTCCCAGCCCAATGTGAATTTCTTTAGAATTATAATGGGGGTCGTAGCACTAAACCGTTGCCTTGGAATTAGTCTTGGCATTCCTGCCATCCGGCACTGTTACGCTTTGGCCAAATCCTCTGGTCGGCACGGGCGTTACTTCCTCAGAGCTAAGGACACAGATCATCAGTTGATCACTATGCCTTCCAACTCTGGAAAACGAGTCGATGATGTCATGGTCGTTGTCCGCGGCAACTGGGAGTTCGGCGAAGGGGAGGATCGTGTCGATCCTATTCCTAGACGCAGGGGCGAACCAGGTCGCCGAATGTCCGCTTGCTCGTATTGTGTGTTCATATTTGCCATACCCTGTTTTCTTTGAGTCTTACAGCTTGTTTTGTGCAGGGAACGATTTAAAAAGAATCCAAGCCTCAACTGACGACGCCGTTCTCTCGGACATTAGGATTGCTCTAAGTTATTTCGGCCGTTACAGTCTTCATAAGCAGGGAAGAGCGACTCACGTTCTACTTTGCTACGAGCCTACATATACAACCTTTTCGGCAGCGGAGAACATACCGATTCCGAAGGGGGAAGAGTTTCTCGTTGCTCGTATTTTATCCGACTTCAGAAACTTGAGACAGGTAGGTTTTCAAGGGTCCGATTCGGAGAGTACCGAAGTATCCGATACTGCCAAATCGGATCAGTCCGAGGCCGAATCTGAGGAGGTATTGGACTCTACCGATCTTCCTACTTCGGGGCGGGGGAACCTTCCTGTTGACGACATTCCTCAACGTTCAGACAGTCTTCCCATCTCAGGCTCCATTAACATGGCTGGGTTAAGCCTGACAAAACTTGCTAAGAAGGCGAATGCGGAGAGACTAGCCGCATGGCGAAGAGCGGAGGGCCTTTCGACCGAACCACCCACCACTGAATCTCAACATCCCCTGCCAGTTACAAAATCGAGATCCTTGGGAATTGTTGACGAGGCGGCGACAAATAAGAATGCCGAATCCGCGTTGGTTGGGGAAGCCGTTCATGATGTTGAGGGAAAGGCGGAGAAACGCGTTAGGGATCATGTGGTCGATTCAGAAGATCACAGTGGCAAACGACCTCGAATGGAGGCATCGAGTGAGGTTGTGCCCTTTGTGATTCGATCGATGGTAGGAAACATGCCGGTTTCTTCGGACGCCTCGGCGCTTAAAGACCCGAAGGTCGCGTTCGGCGTGGCAACGTCTTTGTCGTTGCCGTCTGATATGGAGGCTTTCCAGTTGGAGCCTGATTTGAATGCGACAATGTTAGCCGCGCAGTCGGCCCTTTTGGTACGTATTCTGATTTTTCCTTCACTTCGTCCAAACATTGTTCGTGTTGCGTTTTTTGAATCTTGCTTTTGCAGGCCGTTGGTAGGATAGCCGATGTAGGCCGGCGTCATCTCGACGCCGTCAAGGAAATTAGTCGTTTACGAAAGCAAGTTCAGGCCCACAGACAAAATGCCCAGGATGAATTTTTAAGAGCAAACCAGGAGGCTTCTCGGGCAGAGGCCGCGGTAGAGAGAGCTCGCGACGCAGATAAGTTGAGGGAGGAGGCCGAGAAGAAGGCCGACGATATGGAAGCTGCACTTGGCTTGTCCCAAAAGGCAGTTACCAGCCTGGAGGCTGAGTTGGCCGAAATGAAGGCTGCGAAGGTGATTGCCGATTCAAAAGTTTTCGAAGCTGGGAGAGAGGCTGGACTCGCCGAGTACGTGGACCAGGTCTCTCGGTTTGAGAATCGGGGTTTCAAACATGGCTAGTACAAGGCCCTTGTCGTAGCTGGGGTTTCACTGAATGAGCCAATACCATATGAGCAAGTGGACATCAATCCATTGGAGACTGATTCCGAGGGTTGATCTTTACGATACACAATTGTTATGATTTGAAGTACTTTTTCCGTTTATTTTTGTTATTTTGTATTTGTTTATCAGACATTTTTCATGCGGGTTGATATTACAAAATGCTGCGATACAGAAGTGGACGTTGATACTTTTTTGCAGTTAAAGAATGTTAAGTGTTCTGCTCAATGTTCTGATTATGAATTCTGTTCAATGTGCTGATGTTTCCGTAATTTTATGGTGATATTTCTTAATAGATCTACAATCTGTCCATGCCTTAGCCAGGGCGCGAGCGTGAAGAGCCAAATGGTTCCGACTCGTAGGCTGGCCGAGGCATCCGCGAGAAGGCGGCCGCTTAGATTAATAAATCTGCCCTTGCCTTGGCCAGGGCTCGAGCGTGAAGAGCCAAATGGTTCGGACTCGTGGGCTGGCCGAGGCATCTGCGAGAAGGCGGCCGCTTAGGTTAACAAATTTGCCCTTGCCTTGGCCAGGGCTCGAGCGTGAAGAGCCAAATGGTTAGGACTCGTGGGCTGGCCGAGGCATCTGCGAGAAGGCTGCCGCTTAGATTAATAAATCTGCCCTTGCCGTCTCTGATTGCTTAGATTAATAAATCTGCCCTTGCCGTCTCTGATCGTAAAATATTTTGATTTGTAAAATATTTCTAGTTCCGACGCGTCGATTCATTTTATTGGAATATTTAGATTTTGATTAGAACATTTTGTACGGCATGGTATAAATGTTCAGAATCCGGAGACGTATTCGGCCCTAAGGCGTCATGCGCCAAAGGGGGCTCCGAATCCGGAGATTTATTCGGCCCTAAGGAGCAATGCACCAAATTGGGCTCCGAATCCGGAGACTTGTTTTGGCCAATCGTGACATCCACGAAGGGCGCTCCGAATCCGGAGATGTATTCGGCCCTAAGGCGTCATGCGCCAAAGGGGGCTCCGAATCCGGAGACTTATTCGGCCCTAAGGTGCAATGCACCAAATTGGGCTCCGAATCCGGAGACTTGTTTTGGCCAATCGTGACATCCACGAAGGGCGCTCCGTATCCGGAGACTTATTCGACCCTAAGGTGTCATGCCCCAAAGGGGGCTCCGAATCCAGAGACTTGTTGTGGCCAATCGTGACATCCACGAAGGGCACTCCGTATCCGGAGACTTATTCGGCCCTAAGGTGTCATGCACCAAAGGGGGCTCCGAATCTGGAGACATGTTTTGGCCAATCGTGACATCCACGAAGGCACTCCGAATCTGGAGACTTATTCGGCCCTAAGGTGTCATGCACCAAAGGGGGCTCCAAATCCGGAGACTTGTTGTGGCCAATCGTGACATCCATGAAGGGCGCTCTGAATCCGGAGACTTATTCGGCCCTAAGGTGTCATGCACCAAAGGGGGCTCCGAATCCGGAGACTTGTTGTGGCCAATCGTGACATCCACGCAGGGTGCTCCGTATCCGGAGACTTATTCGGCCCTAAGGTGTCATGCACCAAAGGGGGCTCCGAATCCGGAGACTTGTTTTGGCCAATCGTGACATCCACGAAGGGCGCTCCGAATCCGGAGACTTATTCGGCCCTAAGGTGTCATGCACCAAAGGGGGCTCCGAATCCGGAGACTTGTTGTGGCCAATCGTGACATCCACGAAGGGCGCTCCGAATCCGGAGACTTATTCGGCCCTAAGGTGTCATGCACCAAAGGGGGCTCCGAATCCGGAGACTTGTTGTGGCCAATCGTGACATCCACGAAGGGCGCTCCGTATCCGGAGACTTATTCGGCCCTAAGGTGTCGTGCACAAAAGGGGGCTCCGAATCCGGAGACTTGTTTTGGCCAATCGTGACATCCACGAAGGGCGCTCCGAATCCGGAGACTTATTCGGCCCTAAGGTGTCCTGCACCAAAGGGGGCTCCGAATCCAGAGACTTGTTTTGGCCAATCGTGGCATCCACGAAGGGCGCTCCAAATCCGGAGACTTATTCGGCCCTAAGGTGTCATGCACTAAAGGGGGCTCCGAATCCGGAGACTTGTTTTGGCCAATCGTGACATCCACGAAGGGCGCTCCAAATCCGGAGACTTATTCGGCCCTAAGGTGTCATGCACCAAAGGGAGCTCTGAATCTGGAGACTTGTTTTGGCCAATCGTGGCATCCACGAAGGGCGCTCCGAATCCGGAGACTTATTCGGGCCCAAGGTATTGAGCTAAAACATGTAAAAACACGAAACCTTGCATTACAACGACGTATGTAGAAGTATCAAGCCCACAGGTCGGGTCATTGATAAAATTTACGTAGATGTGTTGAATTCCACGGCCGTGGCAGGCTTCTTCCCGACATGTCCAAGAGCCGATATGCCCCTGTGCCTGCGACGGAATCAATCTGATAGGGGCCGTCCCAGTTCGGACCAAGCTTCCCATCGGTAGGCCCGGTGGTAATTTCTTTAGAACCAATTCTCCGGGATTATAGCGGCGCAACTGAACTCCCCGATTGTATGACTTAGCGTGCTACTGCTGATAACGTGCCATGGATGCTAAAGCGCGGTCTCTTCGTTCTTCAATCAGAACCAAGTCCAGGGCGAGCATCATGTCGTTTCGGCCTATGTCAAAGGCTTGCGATCGCAGAGTTGGTAAGCCGATCTCTGGTGGTAAGATTGCCTGGGTTCCGAAGCATAGGGCAAACAGTGTTTCTCCGGTAGATCGTCTCGGCGTTGTACGATGGGCCCATAGTACGCTCGGCAACTCTTCAACCCATCTGCCTTTGGCACTTTCCAGCCTCTTTTTGATGCCGTCCAAGATAGATTTGTTTGAAGCTTCCGCTTGACCGTTACTTTGGGGGTAGGCTGGCGTAGAGAAGTAAGGCTCAATACCATACTTGCTGCACAGTTCTCGGTATACGCCACAATCGAACTGAGTACCATTATCCGAGATCAATGCTCTTGGGATGCTGAACCGCGTAATGATGTTCCTCCACTTTGCCCGGGTGCACGCATTCCAAGTATGGACCAGAGAGGGACTTTTTGTAAAGCCCTCCTTGTGGATCTAAGTAGTACCGCAGGGCCTTGTTTCGCAGCTTGTGTGCTTCTTTTTTGTCCTTTGGGAGTTGCTCAGAAGAAAGGAATGCAGCAATGGGATCCTTCCAATTTGGAGCTGATTCTATAATGTTGATGTGGGTTTCTTCCGGAGGGCCGATACTCGGTTCTGGGACGAAACCTACTTCGATGGTACGCTTGAGCTCGGAGTTGATGGCGGAGGCTAAGCAAGCCAGGGCATCCGCGTGTGTATTTTGATCGCGTGTTATTTGGTTTAGTTCATGATGGTCGAATTTCGTCAGCAAGGAGTTAGCCGTTTTCATATAGGCCGCCATACGCTCGTCCCGTGCGGCGTACTCCCCCTTCAACTGGTTGATTACCAATTTTGAGTCACAAAACACCAACAGCCGCCAAGACCGAAAGCGGTGTGCGTTAATCCGGCTAAAGGGCTTCATATTCACCGTTATTTGATGCTTGGCCGAGCTTGACGGCTGCTCAATTATCGCCGTCAGAGACATGAGTCTGACGCCGGCCTTGCCGTTGGTTAGACGATCCATCACAGTATAACTGTCAAATGTCCCTGACATATATTCTCCAATCTGGCTTTGGCCGAACTGCGGCCTTTAGCTGGATGTCATCAGGCTTGAGGTCGGCAAGCCCTCCTGTGAATTCGGCAACAAAGTCGGCAAGCACCTGGCCCTTGATTGCAATTTTGGGTAAGAACTGGATGTCGTATTGGCCGAGTTCGAGAGCCCACTTCGAAACACATCCTGATGCTTCTGCATTCCGTAGTACTGATCGGAGGGGATAGTCTGTGAGCACCCTAATGTTGTGTCCTTGGAAGTAATGCATCAGTTTTCTTGCTGCCATGACCAACGCTAGGATGAGTTTTTCCAGCGGTAGGTAGCGTGTTTCGGCGTCCACCATTGCCTTGTTTACATAATACATCGGTTCTTGCCCTTCCTCCTCTTTTTAATATCTGTTGCCGACGGCCTCGAGACGCGGATATAGAATGAGGGGGTCACCAATGGCGGGTGTTGTTAGAAGAGGTCCTGTCCGGAGGTAGGTCTTGAGCAGTTAAAGGCGCCGCATTCGGACCATTCAAAAGCTCTGCCTTGCCGTAGTGTCTGAAAGAATTGTCTGCAGCGATCTGTAGATCGGCTGATGAACCTGTTGAGTATCGCAGCCATTCCCATCAACTTTTGGACCTCTTTCACTGAACGGGGGGAACTCAGTTCCAAAATTGCTGTGACTTGCCTCGGGTTGGCTTCGATTCCTCGGTGGTTGACGATATAACCCAGGAATTTGCCGGAGCCGATCCCGAATGCGCATTTGGAAGCATTTAGCTTCATTCTGTATTTGCGTAGGGTGTTGAATGTCTTTTCCAGATCGGCTATATGGTTTTGTTCTTCTTTGGATTTGACCACCATGTCATCGATGTATACTTCCATAGTGTGTCCCAACTGTTCTTTGAACATCGTGGTGACCAGTCTTTGGTAAGTTGCCCCTGCATTCTTCAGTCCAAAAGGCATAACCCTGTAGCAATAGGTTCCTCTTGGAGTGAGGAATGCAGTTTTGTCCTGATCATCCGGATTCATGGCGATCTGATGGTAGCCTCTGTAGGCATCGAGGAAACTCATGCGCCGGTGGTGTGCCGTCGCATCAACGAGTTGGTCGATTCTAGGTAAGGGGAAGCAGTCTTTGGGGCAAGCTTTGTTCAGATCCGTGAAATCGACTCACACTCGCCAAGTTCCGTTCTTCTTTTTCACCACCACTGTGTTGGAGAGCCATGTGGGGTAAGTGACTTCTCTAATTGCCTCGGCGTCAAGCAATTTGTCAACTTCTTTGACAACGGCGGCGGTGTGTTCTGCGGAGGATCGCCGGCCTTTCTGAATGATCGGCCTGCACCGGGGGTCGACATTGAGGTGGTGCTGAGAGACTGACGGGTCTACTCCCGGCATCTCGTATGGAGTCCACGCGAAGACGTCGAGGTTGCCGAGTAAGAAAGTGATCAACTGCTGTCTGTCGACCTGGCTCAGAGAGGCGCCGATCATAAAAAACTTATCCGGGCTTCCATCAATGTCAACCCGGTCTAACTCTTCCGTGGCCTTTTCGTTTGGTTGACGCCCGACGTCATCCAGGATCTCTCAATTGGGCACTTCAATGGAGTTCACTTGCAGTTCCTTCGGCGACTTGGCGGCGAGAAGGTAACATGCCTGCGCTGACTGCTGAGAGCTACGGATCTGCTCAACGTCGTGTTCCGTTGGGAATCGCAGCAGCTGATGGTAGGTGCTTGGGACGACCTGCAGGGTATGCAACCATGATCGCCCCATAATGAGATTGTAGGGCGACGGTAGCCTGACGACCAAGAATTCCACGTCCACTGTTCTGGAGCCAGCTCGAACGGGTAGGCTGATCTTTCCCAAAGGGTACTCCAGGTTGGCATTGAAGCCGAATAGTGGATATGGGGCTGGAGTCAGATCCGAATCGTTGAGCCCGAGTTTGATGAAGGTTTTATAGTACATAACCTCTGAAGTGCTTCCTTGATCAATAAGGACGCGTTCAACGGTGAACCTGTTTATGCGCAGCGCAACAACTAGAGGATCTATGTGAGGGAGTGTTATGCCGCTCAAATCAGAGTTGTCGAAGGTGATGCTTGGCGCCTCTCGGGGCCGGGGTCGCTTTGTTGGTGTAAGCTGATGCTGGGGGCTTGGAAGTGACTGGATTGCATGTACAGTCGGGGCTATCGGTAGGCTGTATATCATATGTATGGTGTCAAGCGGGACGCCTCTTGGGCGATGTGCGTCCTCTGTTACCTCATCAAGGGAATCGGTTAAGGCGCGGCGACCGTCGACATCGAGCTGTTGGCCTCGAGGTCGTTGAGGACCTGACCGTGGGAATCACTCAGGAACCTTGAGCCCCGCCTATTTGGACTTTGCTTTTTCTAAGGCCAGATCACGGCGAAGGTGTTCGTTCTCAGCGATGACGTCGTCCAATCTCTGTTTGCTCTGTCTGGCTTGTTCTATGGTCATCTGCATCGTCTCCGTCGTTGAAATCGTTGGTGGGCTAGAGTTCGAGGCGCGTCGCCTCGCGACGGTTTCCTCTCCGAGCGAATTTGCCGGAGTTAGGTTGCCTCTCTGTGCGATCTCGTCAGTGGCTATCGGAGGATCTTTAGTCATGTCGTTCATGGATATATTTGAGTATTCCCACAGACGGTGCCAATTGTGGTGAAAGGGTTTGGAAATACTCCTTAGATCCTGAAAGACGCCAATGATCCTCAACTAGTCACCTGAAAAGATGCGAACACTCCGGTCGGGGGTGCCGGAATTAGCACTCCGACGGCAAGTCAGTTCCTCTACTCAAGGCTCAAGAGAGCTTGTTTACTAAGTTTTTGGAAGTGATTCTTACGTACCTTTACAAATCTGAAGTTCTTGTATTTATATCCATTCTCTGGGCCTCGGGGCCTGGGCCTACTTTTTCAATCATTATCTTTTCCTCTATTCGGCTCTAGGGAGGGATCCAAATACAGCCTATCTGTCCTATTCGGCCCCGTATTCCTGCGGGGTATATGCCGGCTAGCGTTAAGCTTCTGAAATATACCTCCCTTATCCTCACCTGATTATTCGGCGTCCTAGTTGAGCAGAATGGAGCCGTTCAGTCACCGGCTCACCGGGTATTCGAGATTTTGTTCCTCTATTTATTCGGCTCCCACAGTATTAAATTTTTTTTTTCAATGTAAACATATATAAGTTTGGATATGTAAATTTGTCCCTAAATCTTTTTTTATTTTTTTATTTTTTCCCACATAAGTTGTATATATATATAATCTGGAGTAGAAAAGTTTTGACAAAAAGATTTGAATATAAGTTTATAAATTAATTTTGTATTAGAACAAATCTAGATTATAAAAAATTGGATTGAGTTTAGTTTTCTCAACATTCATTAGCATGTTGTGTAAAGTTATAATATTTTATAACATGCAATGTATGTCATCTTAAGTGCAAATATTTTACGACATATTTTTGTAAGTCATAAAAACATACATTTTTTATGGCATACTTTTGGATGCCATAAATATATGAATTAACGACATACATGGTATGTATGTTGTTATTGAAAAAACATTAATGACTTGCACAAAAAAAAAAAAAAATGTCATAGAATGTACTAACTATGACATCTATTTGATGCCTGCCATAAATATGATGTTGTAAATAATTAGTTTTGTTGTAGTGAGGAGGATGAATGGCCAACCTCCGTTGCCCTCTATAGTGAGTACAATGTAGTCACCCGAAGGACATGTAGCGTCCTCTGTTTGTCCTCGCTGTACCATCTGAACCTGCAGGTGTACTATTACACACATCCCAAGAGAAGTACGCTGCATGGTGTCCCATGAGACGGGCAAAGGGCTCCAAGAACACATTATTCTTGAGCAGGTAAGGATATTGTTGTTGCCATAAATTCAAAGATGACACATGGAAAACAGAAGGCATTATACAAAATATAACAAGTTATTGAAGAACCCCACGTTCGAAGTTGCTCTTGTGAGCCGCGAATGCAAGGTTTCAACTGATAAAGCTCTTGAACTACATGTTGGAAGCACATGAGGAAGAAGTTATCAAAAGAGCAATTACTAGCATTATTGTGGATGCCGTACCTTTTTGGGTATAAGGTGCATTCCTATACTATGTTATACCAACTCGCTTTCCCACATCGATAGAGTCGTCACTTAATTTTTAAGGGAAACTAAGAAGCCTTTAACAACAAAATCTTAAATAAAGGCACTAACTCGTCACAACCAAATATTATTCGTTTAGGAACTTAGGTATAAGAAGGGAAAGTCATTAATTGATGCACTCCCTTTTGCCCAATCAAGTGATTGACCTTTACTAACCTTTTATTTTATAAGATTAAATAATTAATTATTTCGCAAAATTCATTATTAACCCTGATTTTTTTACTAAGCCTAACAACTAGGTGATTGAATAAAATACATATCATTTAAGTTGGAATAATGAATACAATCACATCAAGCCAATAATTTTTCATAAAACAATGATTTTCTAACAAATAGATGGCTCAAACATCATATGATCATAAAGATGATCCAACTCAAATAATATGTAAAAATGCATTCAAAACACATAATGGATCACCAAAAGAACATAACTTGCATTATTTGAAGAGCAATGCACAAACCAAGCAACATGTCTTGATGATTCAAGAAATTTATACAAATGCCCACTCAACTATCTTACATGAAAAGACATAAAATAAACATGATCCTAATATGGAACTAAACACACAAATGATGATCTTAAGCCCAGTTTGAGACTATTAACGTGATTTTTATGCACAAAAAGCAACTAACAAATAAAAAGAAAAATATATTGAAACTAGATGATGATCAAACCAGCCTACATGCATGAATATTGCATGATTAATTTAGCCTAAACATGCCATTTAAATAAAATAAGCAAAACATGTGAAATAAAGTGAAAAATCAATGAAATAGCTAATCTAGATGAACATGCATGCAAGCAACCTACTACTAGAAAAAGGGGTATAAGCCACAGAACTTTTTGCGATGGCATATTTTCTGTCGCAAAAAGTAACCTTTTGCAACGGTTAATATTCCGTTGGCAATGGTCACTTTTTGCGACGGCAATTTCTGTCTCAAAAAGAGGAAAGAATATGTTGGATGATATTTGTAATGGAAAATTGTTAGCCATCATGAAAGGCCTATTTTTTTGAGACGGCTTTTCCTCTCTGTCGCAAAAAGATTGTTTTTTGCCATGGCCTTTGTTGTGTCATGGCTAATAGACCAGAAAAAGAAAAAAAGGCTTCTTCTTCTCTCTCTATCACACCTCTATCTCTTTGTAACGCCCTTTTCTCTCCTCTCTCTCTCTCTCTCTCTCTCTCTCTCTCTCTCCCTCTTTTTGCCACCGCTGTCGGTACAGGAGCACACGACCACCATCGCCATTGATATCACCATCGCAAACCAGGAGCCATTCTCCGAAATCGAGGAGACGCAATCGAAGGGGTTTGACATTGAGATCACTGGCATATTGACTTTCTATACTCTTGCACACAACTTTTCGATGACACAAATCCAAATCTCACCCTCCGATTCATTTCCTCATTTTTCAATTTGTCAGATTCTTCAATTCCCAATTCCTCTCTCCCAAATCCGCCAAAAAAAGAGGGCTCGATCGATCTCTCTGTCCTTCAACAGATTGTTAGCTTTCTGAGTTCACCCAATTTCGATGTCGATTTCACAAGCTAATCATCCGATGAAGCAGATCGTGCCACAACAGCAACATCAACTGCCTTTGAAGCGCCAACCGCCATTCTCCTCCATGAAGCCGCCATTTAGGGACTACCATCAGTTTTCCTCACCGGCCCTCGACCTCATGTTGAAGGAACCCGAGGCTATTGTGGTCAAATCTCCGTGAGTTTGTTGTGTTTATATATGCATGAGACTGTGTTTTAGTTCTGATTTTGAAGTGGGTTGTGTAATTGATGAATTTGATTGCTTGGTTTTGTCATTAGAGTTAGTATTTTGTGGATTTGTTATTGGGTTTGGTGTAATGACTGTTTTGTTGATGCTTCATCATTGGAACCTTGATTTATGTATATATGCATGAGACTGTGTTTGAGTTCTAATTTTGAAGTGGGTTTGTGGAATTGAAGAATTTGTTTGCTTGCTTGCTTGCTTGGTTTTGTCATTCAAGTTAGTATTTTTGGGATTCATTACTGGGTTTGATGTAATAATCGTTTTGTTGATGCTTCATTGTTGATTTATGTGATCTAAATGCTATTCCAACTTATATTTATGACTCATTTTTTAGGATTCACAATTTTTTCTTCATAAACAGTGCTCCTTTATTTGCTGATAAGGTCCTCAGGATTGTTCAGTTCTTATAGGTTTGCTAGAAAGACAAATATGCCATTGGAAGATATATTTGTGCCACTCTGAAGTTTTCTACAGGTTGCTTTAAGCTATTGAAGACTACTACTAACTGAAAGATAGCAATTATTTTGAGGAAATTATGAAATATCATAGCTGGTTTTAACAGATTTTGGACAAAAGCTTAGTTATGTTGGTGGGGTTTCCTGGTTCTATATTGTTATGCTGATTTTATAGTTAGGGCTTAATATATCCAACCATGAAACCAAGGCTTTTGGGGCTAGTTTTAATTGAGTTTTCTGACTGAAACAATAGTAAGAAAGCTAGGCTTTTATGTGTTTCATGGTCAAGCCTCGGTAATATTATGTCTTATTAAAATTATGATGATTGTGTTGTTTATGTTTCAAAGCCAATCAATATTTATGAACATTATGATAATATTGTCCTTGGATCAAATGTCAATCGATTTTTCCATATAATTGTATTGTTAAATTTGCAAACATATTGCTGATATTAAATTATAAAAGCTAAACGAGTGTCTTTTAGCCATTAAAGAGGAAGAGTGAAAAGGTAGACTTAGTAGCCAAGTCTAGTGATTGGAACCCTAGTACTAGATATGTGGAAGCTGTTGGCAGCCCTCTTCAAACACCTGTAACAGGAAAAGGGGAAAAGGCACAAAAAGCACCAAGGATGGCAAAGTCCAATAGATCTGGATCTCAAACTCCTATGTCAAATGTTGGTGAGTATTACCATCTAAACTTTTATTTTGGGTCTCAATACCTATAATTTTGCAAAATATCTATGTGAAGGATTATTAATAGTAACAAAAATATTTTTTTGCAATTGATATTTTCATGATTTGCTATGCCTCTTGTTTACAGCTTGTCATTGAACTACATTTTTGTATTTTCAGGTTCTCCTTCAAGCAATAATCTTACTTCTTATGATAGCTCCCTTGATAATTTTTGCTTAAGCCTTTATTTCTTGATTTTTAATTTTCATATTTTTCTTTTAATTGTAATTTAATATTTTCTTTTTGGTTGTAAATGTATCTTGATTTATTTTTTTATTGACTCTATTTCATATTCCTTGTCAAGTAGAGCAAGAACATGCCGTAAAGTGACTAGTGACAATGTATTGTAACTTTTGTGTAGGTCTAGTAACAAAAAAGTTCATCAATCTGATCAAACATGCTGAAGATAGTATTCTTGATCTAAATAAAGCTGCTGACACATTACAGGTAACTATACTATTCACCAATCTGTGCATCATTTGTTGTTATGTTTTATTCAATTAAAGGGTTTCTGTTGTGACAGGTACAGAAGAGGCATAAATATGATATAACAAATGTCCTTGAAGGAATTGGTCTCATCGAAAAGAAGCTCAAGAATAGAATTCAATGGAAGTACAGATGTATCCCTAAATTTTCATGAACTCGATGGCAGTTGTTTTATATTTTATTCTTTCATAATTTTATTAATTCTTGTAATTAGATCAACCACATGAGAAACTAATTACTAGATAATGGATTAATCAGGGGAGTTGATGTGTCAAGGCAAGGGGAGACTGATGAGAATGCTGTTACCATACAGGTATGTGGAAGTTGTAAATATATAAGCTTGTTGGCATGCATAACTTCTCTCTCTCTCTCTCTCTCTCTCTCTCTCTCTCTCTCGCCTTGTCAGATAAAGCAATCATTTATCACCCATGAAAACATCATAGACATGTCCTTAATGTGTACCACCACTTTTTAATTTAAGGTGAGATCATATGCATAGGTGCATAGCAACACCAATCAAACATGTAACAAGGGCAAGAAGAAGCTCATAGAATATGCTCAGATATAAATGCCACACCGGACTTTGCGAGTGGGATCATGAAGATTGTTCCAGAAGTTGAAGTGAGTCTTGACTTCTTGAATTTACATATAATTATCAGTTATGCTAGTTCGAAGTTACAAATTGCCAGGATCAACTCAAATCAAACAGATGGCATTCTTTAAACAACTCCGTACCATTTGCCGAGAGCAACTTAAATCATTGTTGTTTTGAATAGTGATGAATTATTCAAAGTGCACATAATCTAATAGATCGAATACAACCCTCTCACATAATGTGGGACCCATTAAATGTATGGGTCCTACTCCATATGGGGGAGTTGTGTTTGGTTTTGGAATTGGATTATGTGCACGTTAAAGAATAATTATTGCCTTTTTGTGGCTTTTCCAACAATCTGTAGCCAGTTTTACTACTAGTGGTGACCCAAGTCAATGGAAAGCCTACAAGTTCTATTGCCCCTCTGTTAACAAGTCTAAATAAAGTGAGAAACGTGGTTTTGACATTTTTTTTTTTGGGTTCTTAAATGTTTCCTATGGTCTTTGTAGAGTGATGCAGATTACTGGCTTTTACCAGATGCTGATGTTAGCATTATAGACTTGTGGGGTATCATGTATCATTTATGGACTGTAATATTGATTTGTATTGAGTACACAAAAAGTAGATTACAGAGATAGTAAACTTCTATTTAAAATAGTTGTCATAGTTTTCATTGCCCATAATTTTGACACCTAATATGAAAAGGGAGAAGGATCGTGTGTGTATCACTTGCAAGATGCAAATAACATGTCTTTTTGCAATAACATCATAAAATTTTGTAACATGAACAATAAAATACAATTTTACTTTTATCTTGCTATTGTTTTAAACTGATGGAAGTTTTGGTTGTGCTAGTGTTTGAGTCATTAGCTGTGTTGCTTTTTGAATTGGATGTCTTACTTAGTTTTGCTGATCTGGCTATTAGTTGCCCCACTCTCTACACACGATCTGACATCACCACTTCTGCAATGACTTATAAATTATTTGCTTCGTTTGGTCTCTTCCAAAAATATTGATGTTCTATTTTGTTAGAAAGATGCACTTGCTATATAGGTATGCTAATTGTAATGTGGCCATAACAGGATGTGGGAGATATTGTATTAGAAGGAAGTAGACGTCCTTGTGCCGGGGCACAAGATTGGGTGAATTTTATCCCAAATGATTGTAAACTAGTAAGTTTTTATGCAATCTAAGGGATGGTTACTTTATCTTACTTTGTCTTTTAAATAAAATGGCTCATTAGTTGCTTATTTTGATTTTCATCACAACAGGTCAAGGGAAAAAGTTGGTTCATGAATATCACAGGGCCTAACATGGGTGGAAAATTCACATTTATCAGATAGGTATTATGTTTCTCTTTTGCTGGAACTCTTCTTTCTCTATCCATCCCTCTCAAATTAAATAAATAGTGGATGTTTTATTTTTCCAATAAATACAACTATGGTAGTCTGTACTGTTTATAGTGTACCGTGTGTAGGGCCATGTTTAATTAAATAGCTTTATTGCTTTGGTGTTTCTGAAAAATTATAGTTATTTCTTTTGCAAGTTTATTTCCATTCAATCTATTTGTTTTTTGCTCTAGACTTCAACTTTAGCTTTGGACAGAAATTTGAAGTTCTGGTATATTTAATTGTTTATGATGGTTAAACTTTCAAAACTCTGCTATTTTTGGTAGTAAATGGCTAGATAGTTAGATATGAATCATGGTGTAATTGTAGGGCCAAGGATCGTTTGTGAGTTAGAGTTGAAAAAGTGTAAACTTAGTCGAAAAGGGCATTCAGGGAATTAAAAAGCAAAACTAATGATTAATGCTATCAAAAAAATAAAAATAAAAAATAAATAAATAAATTGATTAATGTTATAAGATTACAAGTTGCCTTATATATGCATTTGAGTTGTAGGCATAATTTTGTTTTATATACATTTGAGTATGCAGAACTAATGATTAGTTTGAAAATCTTAACTACATTCAAGTTTTATAATTTTAAATATGTCAATGTTATTCAGTCAATAGTAATGATTAATCTTGTTTTTACTACCAAAAATAGTAAAGTTTTTTTTTTTTTTTGGTTAAATAATCTTGAACCAAATGAGACATGGGATTTGATGATCTTGAGATAAAGATACATACAAAATAATCCTAAATCTAGTTGAAAAACTTCTCCAAAATTTAACCATAAAATAATTTGTACTTGAGCTTTGGCGATCTAATAGCATTTGTTTCCACTCGTTACTAAAATGGTCAAGGATGTCAATGAAACTTGACACACACACTAACTAGGCATAAATACTTATAGGAGAAGACAGGACTCGAAACTAATTCTCAGTTTTGAATATAGAACTTAATTTTTGTTTATAAAAACTTGTTTTAGATACAACCCTTTTGAGTGCATGATGATATATCTTTACATATCGATATTGGAGCTTACAATCTTATATTTTTTTTTTTTTGAAATAAATATCAAATATTTTACATTTTCTGTAAGTTTGAAATTAATTATGTTGTAAATGATAATTTTTTTTTTTTGGATATCTGTGGACGCGCCCTGCGTGGGGGCCTCACCCTACAGTTCGGACTCAATTTGTCACGGTTCTTAATCTGAACCAAAGAGTCCAAATCCGACAAATCGTTTTTGAAAACAGATTTTTTGTAAAGAAGTGCCAAACATGAACTGCTTTGCCAGATACAGAGTCGCCACCTAAATATTTATTTTGGGGGAATTTAGGAAACCCTGACTCGTTTTCCTAAGGCCACGTGTCCGTCATCACCAAAGTTGCCTCGGCTCGGGAACTTGGGTACGATTGGGGAAAGTCACTTCGTGAGCACCCCCACTCGCCCGATCAAAGATTGGCCACTACTAAACATGATATATTGTTTTGAAAGCATTATGCGTTCTTATTCCAGTTAATTAGCCTAACATTACTATGTGATACACACAGCAAAACAAGCATAGACTAGATCGCCTAATTTGGGACAAAGCATTGCATATCCATTTGTTTGAAAATGGTTTGAGATTTGCTACTAGCAAGTAGGCTAAAATATGGATTTCAATGAATTATTCCAATTCAAACAATCCAACTTTCACCCATAGGCATTCAGGCAGTTATATCACATAAGCAATTAGCCTCATGGCAAGCATGCTGTCATGGCAAACACTCACACACATGCAAGGATGCTAAAGCATAAAAGCTTACCTAGTACTCCAAGCCAAAACAGAAACTAGTTAGTAATCAATGCACGATCCTAGTTCATGTTAAGATGGCTAATGCAACACAGGCAAAATGCAGCTAGAATAGGCTCGGCTAATCTAAGATGGCATATGAGATGCTGCAAATAACATGTATTCAACTTGGAATTGAAATAAAAATGCAGTTAGTATGATGCGCCGAGCCCGGTGCATGCAAGACAAATGTATGGATGCACGCATGCATAGCATAAGGTATGCTAATTTAAATATGCCCTAACACTAACCATCAAAAGCAGGTAAGTAAAAGGGAGAAAGAAGTGGGGGTTAGAAGACATGCACACACGCACCCACACTTCTTACAAATTTACCCTCGCTCGGAAGGACCAAAAGAATAATACAAATCAATTAACCTACAAGCTAATTAAATATTACAGACCACTTAACTAGTTAAGCAAATTAACTAAGCTAAGAAAGCAGTAAAAGGCCTCGGAAGAGGGTCCAATGCACATGTGCTCGGGTTTGCTCGGACATCCGTCGCCATGCACAAGCTGCCTCTGTTTACCCTGTTCTGCTCCTCTAAGATTTGCACAGATCCCAAGAAACACTCTATGGGCACTGGGGAACACCACCGACCAAGTGGAATCATCACCGGCCATTGGGAATGGTCATCGACCATTAGTATAGCTCTCGGCTATCCATATTTGGTCGGTTGGCACTGAGAATGGTTGGCCGGCCAAATCTTCCTGCAGAAACCTGTTTTGACAGCAGCAGAGGGCAAAACATGGCATGGCAATGCATTTCAAGCAAATGTATGCACCAACCCACTCCTTATCATGTTCATGACTCAAAGGAGTTTGGGACTCGACCCTCGGACCACCAATCGTGCATTTCAATGCGTGATGGCCCAAGAAGCCAAGTTGTGCATTTTGATTTCAAATGTAATGCACACAAACAAACACATAAAGCCCAATCTCTATCACTTGGTCAAGAGACAAGGCACGCATGCAAGATGCAATGCAACCTAGGCATGGAACTAAGCATACAATACGAACATGAGGGCAAGCATGCAAACATGAACATGGACAACACACAAACATGTAACAACATGATGAAATGGAGCAAGCATGCAACCATATACAAGACATGCGAGCAACAACATGTGAAGATGGTTTTACACTAACTTGGACAGCTCTCTACTCGGTCCAAAACAGTGGCCAATATGCTCAAGAATGGAAACCAAAACACATACAAATAGGCATGCATGCAAGGTCCAACACTTAGGCACATAGAGACAACTTTTAAGCACACTTAAAAGAGGAACAACATGGGCATATGGCATGCAATGTAAGCTCTGAAAATCATGTTAATGATGGTGCCAAACCAAGCAAACAAGACAAGCATAGCATAAAACAAATGGTCTAAAGCCTAAGGCTCACCAAAGAACCATTGAACTACACTTAGTGCAACCACACATGGCATGAATTAAGTGACTGAAAACAGAGATGTGACATGCTAAAATGAGTCTCAAAACCCACCTAGATGGCATCTAAATGGCTTAAGTATGGAAGCATGCACAAGGGCCCAAACAAGGAGCATAAGACAACAACCTCTTAACGCATTAAAGGGGTATCAAATGCAAGCATATAGGCATGCCACAAGGACTAAAATAACATGACAAGTGGTTCCAAATCACTGAAATGATGCAAGGATGGCACGCTAGTGGGGTCAATGCTCAAGGCATACAAGAGAGTTTGCATGGTAGCTATACAATGCAAAGCATGGATGACTCAAATGACCAAAAACAGTCCCTTAGCATACTAAAACAAGCATAAAAGCTTCACAAAGCTAGGCCAAAACACATGAGCATGGTAGTCTAAATGCTAGGCACATGTTAAGGCAAATCATGGCATTACAAGACATGTATGCAAGCTAAGCATGGTGTGTCTAAACCAATGAAAAATAGTGCTATATCATGGCATAATAAGCACAAATACAACTTATTACATGGCCAACATGAACCTAAAAATGGTGCTCACACATGAGGTAAAAATGGCACATATTGAAGACAACAAGGAGAGGGGATGACCCTCTCCTTCTTAGGACCTCAAACCACCATTTTCACCACTGAAATACTTCAAAATTTCAGTGGTGAGGAGGCCCAAACAAAGTGGTCCCGGAGCTCACCAAAAATAGCATAAAATGGGGGCCAAACAAGGCCTAAGAGGGGGTAAACGACCCCAAACACAAAAGTGGTCTTAAACAAACTTCAAGAGGAGCTCAAAATAAGACTTTTTTATTTTTATGACAAAGCCCAAAACAGTATGCAAGATAGGCTAAAAGTATGTGCAAAAACGGGGAATAAAGAGGGTAAGAAGTTACCTTTGAAGACCAGCAAGAACCAGCAGCCTTTAGACCCAAAAATGCAACCCTCAACCTCTGAAAATCAGCTCCAAGGTACTTGGATGGATGATGGAGGTGTTGTGCTAGGAGGTGTAGTTCAAATGGCCAAGAACTAGACCCTTTTGCACCCTCTAACCCACACAAATGTAGAGAGAGAGAGGGAGATATAGAGAGGGAGTGATATATATATGATATATATCAGATTTTTCTAACCCTTGAAATGGAAGGAGAGGCTCTCCTTATATAGGCCAAGGCAAGGTGCCAAGCTTCTAAGAGAAGCTAACATAAAAAGGGTCAAGGGAGTCAAGCTTATCAAGGAAGCTAACCCAAAGGTCCAAGCTTCTTAGAGAAGCTAGAGCAAAGGGTGCAAGCTTCTCTTGGAAGCTTAAAAGGGTTCAAGCTTCTTGGAGAAGCTAAAAAGGGTCAAGCTTCTTGGAGAAGCTAAAAAGGTTCAAGCTTCTTGGAGAAGCTAGAGCAAAGGTTTAAAAGGTTCAAGCTTCCTTAATAAGCTAAAATAGGGGGTTCAAAGGGTTCAAACCCCCTCAAGAAAAGGTCTCGGCCAGAAAAAGTGGCTAATCGGCTAACAAAGTTGGCCAACCGACCACAAAAGATGCCGATCGGCCGCAAAAGGTGCCGACCGGCCACCAAAGGTGTCGACCGACCACCAATAGTGCCGACCGGTCATCACCAATGGCCGGTGGCAAGAAAACAGGGCCGGTGGCCTCAAGCCATGGTCGATGAGGTTTGGGGATGTCCAATCAAGCCATTCCTTGTCCCCAGAAGCAAAAACAGAAGTCGAGAGGTCTTGAGGCAAGGCACGCGGCCGAAACCTCCGAGAACTCAAGAGAAACACAAACAGGGATGATCATCGAGTGTTCAAACGATGACGTCCAAGTCTTAAGGACAGTCAGAAATGGGGTGTCTACAATATCTTTTTTGCAGATACAACCCTTTTGAGTACATAATGATATCTTCGCATGTCGATATTGGAGCTTACTATCAAAAAAAGATACAATATATATGTTTTTTTATTTGTATTGTCGATACTTTTGTTTTGTTTTAGATACAAAAATTGAGTTCTTGAATATAAAAAATTATTAGTATTGTTGGAGGATGTTTTATATATTTTTGTAAAGAATATTTTGTTGACAATTGTTACATAGTACACATATATCATTCTTGGTATATGATTTTGTGGATGTAGATGTGTGTGAATGTGGATGTATTTTATTTAAAAAATATTTATAATTTGTATAGGGAATGAATTAATAAAATATATAATAAATGGTCACAAAAGTTATCATCATTTTCTTACATTTTATTAGCGACGGGTTAAACTGTCGTATATGCATATTAGTTCAAATTTTTAGCCACGGTTTAAACTGTCGTATATATGATATTAATTTAATTCTATTTTTTTTGCGACGTTTTAGACCATCGCTAATAATACTTTTTGCAACGTCAAAAACCGTCGTTAAAAAAGTTTTGGCGATGGCAACCAACATCGTCATTAAAAGTGAAGTTTCCCCCCCATTTTTTGTGTCAGGTTAAACCATTGCAAAAACCATTGATTAGCCGTTGCTACAAGAAAGCGACGGTTTGTAACCGTCGCAAATACTTTTTGTCATGCCCCCTTCCGCCACCCCCAATTTCCCGTCGCTACTCCGTCGCAAAAAGTCTTTTGCGACAGTGGGTGGACCTTTTGTGACGTTTGAGACCATCGCGAAAGGTCCGATTTTTAGTAGTAATGATTACATGCTAAAAAATAAAGTATAAACTATTGAAAACTTAAAAAAAAAAAAAAAAAAAAAAAAAAGGCATAGGAGAAGTGGAAGCAAGAGTTCTCTCTCTAAATCACTCAAAACTTGGCTAAAATCTTCAACCCTTCGAAAAGGAGGGGCAGGGGCTGCTTTTATAGGCACATAAAGCTTGGGGAACAAGCTAAAGAAGGTTGCTAGGGTTGAGCATCGCTTTTCCCTTAAGCCTCCCTAAAAAAATCACTTATAGCCTTGTAAAAAACTCAAAATTTGGGCATCGGGGGAAAGTGCGGCCGCACATAACTCGTGCAGCTACACAATAAAAAAATGTTGAAAATAGGAAGTGCGGCTGCACGTACGGATTTGTACGGTCACACATTCTCGTCAGGCTTTCGTATTTTAGGCATATCTCTCTTATCTGACATTGGATTGAGATGAATTAAGCAACCCCAGAAAGCTAATTCAAAGAGCTATAATTGTATGTGAAATAGTAATTTACAAATTCAAACTTTTCATCAGAGAAAATAAGCTTTCAATACGAACTAACAAACGATAATTTTGGTTAGAAACTGCTTTTGGTATGAAAATGGTAATGTAATAGCCCCAACAACTTCAAGCATATCTAAGATTAAAATTATGATACCTTTCATCATCGGGAAGCATTTCAAGTATTTAAGTATTAATGCTCGGTCAAAATGGGGTGTCTACAGTTGCCCATCTTTAACAGAACTTAAGTAGCCATGGGTAACATGAGTAAATGTCACAACTCCGAGACAAACCCTATTGAGAAGACTAAAAGACTTAAGACAGTGCCATACATTCATGCAAGTGATCAAACCCTCAAGTTGCCTACATATCCTTGATGCAAGGAATCATATCAATGTAGTTTGGAGGCAGTTATGCGACAGTTCATACGTGAGTGAATGTGTGCAACAAGCACTCAACATTCATCCAAGAATGTAATTTTCCAAAAGTAGAGGGGAAGTAAGCGATACTTGCCTTACTCACCTTACCTACCAAAGCCTATGTTGAGTTCCTTTTCATTCTATTCCAAGTTCGTTGAACATACCAATCCTGCAAATTTTCTAAAGAAGAATATTCCCAAGCAATAATACACACCGCATTGTGGTCAGAGTGATGCAAATGTATGCCATTTTTTTTTTCTTTTTTTCTTTTTGAGGTTTTATGCCATTCCTTTCCATTCTATTTTGTTCTGTTCTGTTATTACTCCCTTATAGAAGGTGGGGATTTATATGGTTTCCATTTCGTTTCGTTCCATCCTCAGTGTGGTCAAAGTGATGTAAATGTATGCTATTTTTTTTTTCGAGGTTTTATGCCATTCTTTTTCGTTCTGTTCTATTCGGTTCCACTCTTACTCCCTTATACAAGGTGGGGATTTATATGGTTTCCATTCTATTTTGTTCCATCCTAGAGCCTTACGAGGTAGGGGCCTTATTAATTCTTGAGCCATTCTGTTCCATCCTTGCACCTTATGAGGTAGGGGTTTATTAATTTCCATTCCATCTTCGCGCCTTATGAAGTGGGGGTTTATACTCAGTTATGTTCCTAGTGGTTCCAAGTATTTTCCTAGTATTTTCCAAAATTTCCTAAATTTTCCAAGTAGTTCTAGGTGTTTTTCAAAGATTTTCAAAATTTTCCAAAATTTTTTAATTCTTCCTAGGTTTTTCCAAAATTTTCAAAATTGTACCCAGTTTCTCCAAAATTTTTAAATTTGCCAAAATTTGCTAATGCTATGTATGTTTTCCTAAAGATGATTCAGCTGGAGAGAAGTTTTAAATATCCTTTTCCATGCTTTAACGCGAAGTCAAGTGAGTAGTGTGCTAGTGCAGTGCAATGCCATGTAGCCGATATTTGATGCAGAATTTAAGAATGGTGCCTTGAAAGGCATGCCAGTGATTGAGTGTGAGTTTATATTCTATTCTTTATCACATTCGTGCCTTGCGAAATATGAGGTGAAAGATTTCCATGTCATTTCATTTTTCATTCATGCTATTCCTTTATTTATTTTATTTTATTTATTTAGTTTTTTATGTTAGAGTACCAAAGTTCAAGCCATACTTGAGGTATGAAATTTGTTATAGACATGCCATGATTTAGAAGTTAGCATACACATGCTAGGATACAAGAGAATTATAACCAAGCAGAGAGAGTTAATGCAACCATGCCAACTAGAGTCCAAATATTATAAAACCTCCTTCTTTGCATCCTCAGGTTATGGAGTATGTTTTTGAAATCTCGGCAAGAAAATTCACATTTTAGCTTTAGTGAAGTTTTGGGTAGTTGGGATAGTAGTCGAGAATCAAAGGTGAAAGGTGAAGCAGTGATGGATATGTGTGGTTTGGTTGTTTGGAGTTCTTTCTTTTTTTTAGTGTTTTCTTTTCTTTTCTTTTTTTTTTTTTGTACTTTTGTGATACCAATTTTGAACAAGGAAATAGATTTCACATCCATATTCCATGCGTAAGAATATGAGTTTTTAATTATTTTCTAATGAGTTATTTATATTCCCCACTTTCTTAGAAGTCCTATAGAGTTCTCACAAACTTTGTAGGACTTCCCCTTTGAAATGGTGGCAATCTACTCTCTCCAATTATTGGCATGGATTTGGGAATTAATTTACTCTTATTCACAAAGAGATGAATGTAATTTTCCTTCTATTTCATTTGTTTGGTGTTTCCTAGGTTCAGTTTCCGTACTTGTTAAATTTTTCCCTTGGGAGCTTTTTGTATATATGATATATCATCTCTTGGAAAGGTTTATTTGCTTTATTTTGGTTTTGCTACATGAAAAACAAGAATTCCCAGAGGAACAAATCAGAGTAGTTCCAAAGCAATAAATAAGGAAATTTTCGCCGAATGATTGGAGTTTTCTATTAATTTGTTGTTTTTTACTATTCTATATTCCCATGATTTGTTAGATTCAGTTTGCGTTGTAATAATTTCCAACCTAATTACTTTTATTTCTCTTTTATTTGGTGTTGTAATAATTTTCCACCCCTGCTTCTTTTTATCCCTTTCACTTATTCGTTTTCTATATCTATAAATAGCATTATATTTCATGTTTCATGCATTAAAATTCGACTCATTTGCATCTGTGAGTTTAATTAATTTCTATGTGATTATATGTGCTCCCTCATGTATTGAGATGATTCACATGTCATGTATTAGTAGCCAAATTGTTTGTTGGATTTTTCTGTACATATTGCATTTCAATCTTCAATCTAGGGTCACACATATTTTGTTAAACTTTGTTTTGCAACCTTTTACGGGACGCCAATAAATACTATGTGAGTGATTATGCTTTAACATCCCGCTTGTGTGTGTGTTTTTTTTTACTATGTCTAAGCATCCTATCATGTGGCCACTTACTTAAGTGATATATCTCTGTGAATACTAGTGGATGGAGGTTGTGTCGTTCAATTTGGAATAATATCGATTTTCATATTTGTGAACTTGATTTCTTCTGAGTTGCACATTATAAAACTCTTTCAAAATACGTGGAATCAAATTGTACCAAAATGAATGACATAGTCTATGCTTGTTTTCTTCATATAGCAATTTTTAGGATTATTAATAATTAGAATATAAACATATAAAGTCAATAAAATTTATATCATGGTTTAGTAGAGGCCGATCTTTGATCGGGTGAGCAGGGGTGCTCAATTAATGAGCTTCCTCCCTCATACCTAAGGTTCCAAACTGAGGCATATTTGGTTACGATGAACAGTGGCCTCGGTAGAAGTCATGGGTTTACTAATTTTCCCAAAATATTAGGTGGCAACTCTAAGATCGGGTGACACAATCCATTTCTGTCAAAGATTTTTGCAATAAAATGAATTTTCTATAAATTTATTGGATCGAGACTCTCATTTGTGTTTCACATTGCACTCTTTAGACAAGATTAAAGAAATCAAGGGTCTGAACTGTTTAGCGTGCTTAGGTACCCCCGGCATTGCAATAGTTTCTGGCAACTCTGCTGGGGATATTAAGAAACCTTGACTTGAACTGCATTATATGATTTTTATCAACATTTATATGTTTGTTACATTTCATGCATTGGTGCACTTAAAGTCCTTGTGTTGCCCAAATCCTAGTAGGAACACTGGCAATTTTTTTTGTGACACTATATCTTTATCCATGTTGCTTTTGAGACCTTCTGTTAATATCTTTTAAGATCTGTCAAAAAGGTAGCTTTGCTATCTTAGGTTATCAGACTCAGAAAAGAGGCTATATTGACTCTTCCCACTTCCTAGGATCTTAACTGGTTATTAACCAAATGACTTTTTAGTGACATCTCCTTGACTTCAACCCTAGAGTAGAGCTGACCTTGTACATATAGTGAGCTATAGCACCTTCCCAACTTAAGACAGGATGCTCTCCCATTTCTAGGATGGATGATACCACTTGTTTGAATATTGAAGCTCTAGATCATTTCAAAGCTAGGACATGGTAACCCTACCCCCAATAGGGGTGTTTTGTTCTCTTTTCTGCGACGTGCCATTATGGAAATCTGTATGGAGGTTCTTAAATTCAGATCAGTGGTTTAGACATATCAGTTTGTGAGGTTGAGTTCAGCTTTTCTATGGGGCATACAGTGATTTAGTAGTGGTCAGTTGTGCGAATTCAACCGAAATACTGTTGGAATTCTGATTTGGGGTATTATTTTTCATTTTATTTTCGCTAAGTCATTTTAGCGCCATAGCTTTAGAAAAGCCTAATATCCCATAAAGTCTACTAGTATGAACCCATAGAACTTGTGGGACATGTGACCGTTTCTATGATCGGGGAATGATCACTTGTTGATTGCATGAGCTTTATTTTGAATTCAATGGATGACCCGTACTTAAACTGGTAGTTCGAGAATGGTGTCATTTCAAGTTTTGAATTGGATGTTAAGTCCGAGTTTGATTTCATCGAGTCTGTGGAGTCGAAGTCAAACTCGAGCTAGTCTAGTCAGTTGGAGTTTGGTAATTTTGGTAGTGCTAACCTAGACATCTTTGTCTTGTCTAGGTCTTCTTTGTTATTTATTATTTTTTTTTTAGTCTATTGTCATCATTGAGTCGGAGTTTCTTTTGAATAAAAATGCTGTAAATTTTGCCTACTTTTCTCTGTGCCTTTAGTTTATTGCATCGACCAAAATTTTTTAAATTTTGATGAAAACAAAAAGGAAGAAATTCCTCGGGTTTTGAAACATTTGATCGACTGAGACGAAAATAGGCATGTTAAGCCTTGATGGATGAGATTGTTTCAGTTAATGTGGGTACTGAGAAGGATCCTCGCTTGGTCTAGATTGGTTCCATGTTGTCTTCGGAAGAACGCAAGCAATTAGTCGCTTTATTAACAGATTTCAAAAATATTTTTTCGTGGTCTTGCGAAGACATGCTTGGAATTGATCCTAAGATTGTACAACATAGGATCCCATTAGACCTTGAGGCCTGACCTGTTAGATTTCAAACTTTGATTCAAAGTGTCCAAAAATCAACCAAATTATAAAGCTTGCATAGCTGGATTGCGAGCAGCCCTAGGACCAAGGGCAATGGGGTTAGATGTGATCAGAGATTCCAACTTGGTCATTTCTTAAAGCCAATGAAGATTAAAAAGTCAAGGAAAAGAAGATGAAAGAGTACCACCAGACTTTGGACATTCTGATCCTCAGGTTCGAGAAATTGACATTAAACCACCTAGTTAGAGAGAATAACTAGTTCGCCGATGCTTTGGCAACCTAGGATTTAGCGGTGGGTATACCGACCGGAGAAAGGATATGTCCAATCCTCATAGAGCAAAGGTATGTGGCTGTATATGAAGCGATAGCCGCAAAAAAAAAAAAAAAAAAAAAAAAAAAAAAAAAAAAAAAAAAAAGTTCTTAGTATCATGACATTTGAAACTTTTTTTGGAAAGTGAACTACGCCCACAAGGGGCAAATGCTAAGAATATGGTATCGATATAGGATTGCTAGGGCATTCAACAAAAAATTGAAATCCCAAAATTTGAGAGAAGAAGATTTAGTGCTAAATGACAATGAACTCTTTTTCACAACTCTAGTGGCAATTTAGACCTATTTGGACGGATCCTTACATCATCAATTCTATCTGATTAGAAGGAACAGTCTTTCTTGTGGATTTGGATGGCTTTGAATTTTCACAATCAACATGGACATGCTAAAAAAAATACTATCCTTGATAGGCTCGTTGGGCTAAAAACCTGAAAAGGTGACCCAAGTAAAAGTTAGAGTGTGAATAAAAGAAAATGAAAGAAAAAGATAAAAGAAAAGAGAAGAAAAACAAAAACATGAAAAAAAAAATGAAAAACTTAAAAATGAAAAAAAAAATAAAAAAAGCTCACAAGGTCGAAAACCCAGAAGGGCGATTTGGTAAAAGTTACAGCACAAAAGGAGAGTGTTAACACCCCAGTTAACCTGACCTCGTGAACTACGTAAGGTTTGATTCCTATCTTTAGGATACATAGGCATCTTTTCGGCCCGAACTATTTTCAATTTGCTTGTCTCATCCATGTTTGATTGGTATATTTTACTCAACTTGGTTGTTCTTGTCCATATTTGATTGGCTTATCTCCGTTCGATTTAGTTGTCCTATTCCTTCTTCATGACGGGTTTAGTTGCAAAACAGATTTAGTGGTAATGCAGTATATCCTACTTGGGTTTTCTAATTTGAGTTTGTACATCTCAAGGGTTGATTCCATGTTGGCCGAGTAGTGGCCATTTACAAAAACATATTTTGAGGACTTTTAATGAAGTTGACTAATTTTCTTGAAAATTATTCCAATTTTGCAAAGCCAGACCATTTCTTGAACCAAAAAAAGAAAGAAAATTTTTAGCTAGCTCGACTATATGATTCGAAGACAGAGAGTGGAACAAGCATGCTAATTTAACTCTCATATTGATCAAAGTCTTTTCAGTAGAAAACAAAAAAAGAAAAAAAAGAAAAGAAAAAGCAATGAACTAGGGGCATAGTCGAGTCAGGAATTCTGTCTTCTCATCGTACTCTCGAGTCTCATTTACATGTTTCAGCAAGCCAGCTAACAATTCAATTAACTATCCAAGTTTTTAGTAGACTCTAGGTGTGTTTCTTGGTTGTTTTAGCCCGCCGACAACTTGTTTAGCATTCGGGCCAAATTTTTAGCCGGTTTATTAGTTCGTTCAGTTGGTCGGTTAATAAATCAGTCGGCCCGTCAATTTTTTCAGTCAGCCGGCCAATTTCAATATTAATCCAAGATGAAAAAAACTGCAGAATTTGTGTAGGCTCAATGGTTTGTGCTTTCGAGTCGTGTTTTTAGTGTCGTTCTTTCTAACAAGTGTAAATAGGTGTGTTTGGATTGCTTTTACTTTGTTTTCCTTTCATTGAGTCATTTTTAATTTTTTTAAATTTTTTATTTCTGGTCAATTGAAGGCTCAATGTCCTATTCAGAACTCATTAAAATTCAATCGTTCTTGAATTCAAATTCAAAACCAAAATATTTTCATGCTCAAGTGCAAAGATATTCACCACAATGTCCAGAATGAAACTTTTTTTTTATTGAATTTTAGGCCTAAATCCCTTGGTTACGACATTGCATTACAACAAAAAGAAAATGTCAAAAACAAAAAGATGGAAATCATCTAAAGCATTAGTGCTCGATTCTTAAGAAAAATACAAATAAAAGAAAAGAAAATAAAATAAAATAAATATAAAAAAAACATAAAATAAATGGGGAGTTTGCTAAGATTCTAGCAACATACAAAAGCCTTGCGGCGAAGGCTAAAGACCAACTTCACTTGTAGACAGCATCATCACTCGATTCCACTGCCGATTGCCCCGCCTCAAGATATTCATTTTGGGGGATGCCTTGAAGGCCCTACCTCAGAATTCACAAGATTTTCGAAGGAAATCATCCTCCGTCGGCAATCGAATGAGGAACACCAAGGCACCACAAATCTTTTCATGCTTTTACCTAGCGCTTCAACTCCTTGTTTTAACTAACTAATCTCCCAATAGATCATCTAGATACATATGATGGAATAGAAAGAGTTGCAAAATCTGCCACTGTACCTTATTTGTTTTGCTCTACAAGTGGTGTAACAAATTGGATACTGTAGTCACAATATCTACACATGATTTCAATGTGTACGAGTTGCATCAATGTCAGATTGTGCTTCCATCATTTACTCGATTGACATCGTATGAAAGTTAAAAATAGGGCCTGGGGCAGGGGTACTCTGTTGAGGCTCGGAAAAGCTAGTGTCTGCTATTTTAATTGGTATATCACTGAGGTCAGGAAAAAGAGAAAGAGGGCAGTAGAAAGGAGCAATATCAGCGAGGAGTAATGCAAAAAAGAGAGTTTGCAGCTTTCTAGTCTGCCTCTTGCTCATAGGTTTTAGCTAAGAAGAAAATGAAACAGAAGAAGAAGACAAATGTGGAAGGTCTAGGTGATCCTTGAGAGATCAGGGTCGGTGTAGCTATTGCTTGTCAAGTGCCGCGTTTGTTAAAATCATGTGGGAGAGAGAGACAAGAATAGGGGATAGGAGTGTATATATGTGTATGTATATATGTATATAGTTTGTATATGTATATGTATATATGTATGTGTTCGTATATATATATATATGTATCTACATATGTATATATTTTGTCTGTGTATGTATATGTATGTAATACATATTTTGTATATAGTTCTATATCTGTATGGTTTGTATATAGGTCATATGTATATATGTATACTTATGTATGTATATAATGTGTATATAAAAGGTATAAAAATGAAAAAAAGAAAAAAAAATACAAAATAATTTCAAAGAGAAGAAATGAAAATGAAAAATAATTTTGTGTATCCATCAAACTATTTTTGCTACATCCATCAAACCATCTTTGTGAATCAATCTCATGATTAGACCGTTCATGTGCATCGATTGTATAATCAGACCATTCATGTGCATCTATCGTGCAATCTTATCATACTCTTTGCATCCATCGCATTGGTCCCCGTATATCCATCACATTATCACACTGTTCTTGTGCATTTCTCGGATCAGATTCTCATTGTATTCATCATTTTCACGTAAAACGTGTTTAGGCTTGTCATCATTTGGTTATCACAGTTCTTCTTCTCACGATTTCACCGTGGTTGGAGTATGTTCCTTCTATAACATCGCTCGAGGTGAACCCGTGCCCGTTAAATATTTCGGACCCTCGACTTCTTTGATCTAGTCTTACTATTGCAATGTGAAACATAGATGAGAGTCTAGATTTGGAAACTTTTACAGAAAATCCATTTTATTACAAAATCTTTGCCAAAAATGGACAGCATTACTAGATCTTAGAGTCACTACTTAATATTTTGAGAAAATTAGGAAACTCATGACTCGTGCCAAGGCTATTGTTCATCGTAACCAAAGATTCCTGGCTCGAAACCTTAGGTATGAGAAGGGAAGGTCATTAATGAACAAGCCCACTCACTCGATCAAAGATCAGCCTCCACTAAACCATGATATGATTTTTATTGACTTTATTTATATGTTCATGTTTCAATTATCAATAAATCCTAAAATTTACTGTGCGAAGCATACAAGTATAGACTATGCTACTCATTTTGGAACAAATTAATTCCATATGTTTTGAAAGAGTTTTGAAAATGTACAATCCAAAGAAATTGAGTTTACAAACATGAAAAATCAATTCATTCCAAATTAAGCAACACAGCATCCATTCACTAACATTCATATAGTTATATCAAATAAGCAAGTAACCACATGGTATGATGCAAAACATAGTAAGAAAAACACACATAAGCAGGATGCTAAAGCATAAAAACTTACATGTTTACCGACGTCCCACAAATAGCTACAAAACAAAGTTAACAAAATATGCATGATCTTATATAGAAAATCCTAATACAATTCACACATGAGATTAAACTAGGGATTTGGCTTCTAAGATATGACATGTGAATTATCTCAAAAATATGAGGCAGCGCACACAATGACATAGGAATTGGTTAAATCTACAAATCCAAACTTAGCCGAATCAAGGTGTATGAAACATGGATACAAAGCATGGATATAATGGAAAAAGAAGAAGAAGACAAAACACGATGCTTATTTATAAATAAGGAAAGCAAATAAAAGAACGTGATAGAAAAAAGTGGGGCGGGAATTATTACAACACTTGAAAGAATAATTACAACTCAATAAGAGAGAGAGAGAGAGAGAGAGAGAGAGAGAGAGAGAGAGAGAGAAAGAAGGAGAATATTCCAAAAAAAAAAAAACCCTCACAAAAAGCTAAAATAAATAAAAAAAAAACAAAATAGAAGCTTCATGCGCCTTAGAAGCCACTGGAAACTAATCTGCCCAATGCTGAAAGGTTACTCCATTTTGTCCCAAAGAAGCTAACCGGCCGGCCAAATAGGCTAGCTGGCCAACTAGGCCTAGCAAAACCTGTCTTGTTGCAACACCGAGAAAAAAACAAACAACCAATATGTAGGTGGCTCAACTAACCACACCCGGTTAGATTAAAATAAGAAAACGAATATAAAATAGAAAGTGCGAAATTACAACAAAACTAACATGAAACTAAAACAAGAAACCTAGTATAAGATAGAAAGTGCAAGATTATAACACATCTAAGATGAGACTAAAACAACATGAAACTAAAACAAGAACACAAATAAAAGATAAAACATGCAAGATTATAACAAAACCTACATGAAACTAACGTAATAAAACAAATATCAGATAGAACATACAAAATTACAACAAAGTTAACATGAATTTAAAACAAGAAAACAATGATAAGATAGGACATGCAAGATTACAACAAAATTATGATGAAACTAAAACAAGGGAAAAAAAATGCAAGATAGGACATGTAGGATTACAACAAAACTATTATGAACAAGAAAACAAATATAAGATAGAACTTGCAAAAAAAATGGAAGGATTGAAAATTCACCTTTCAAAGAAAGATTGAACTTCTTGATTTCCAAACTTCCTCTTAATTGCCGTCAAGGTTGTGAATTGTGTTCTTTAATCCTCAATGCAAGAGCTTGGAATTTGAGCTTCAAAGGTAGCTTTGGACAAGTGTAGGAAATGATCACCTGGTTCTTGAACTTAACAAGGACTACTCTCTCTTTGATCAAAGCTCTAGAAATTGGCTACAATAATATGGCTTAGAGAACTTTTGTAATAGAAGATGAGATACAATGTATAGCTTGAGAAATGGAAGTTCATAATTAAAACTCAATTTTGGCTAAGTCTTGAAATCAAAGCTTAAACTCTCTTCTTCTATATCCCAATTGTTCTCTCCTTAATCTATCCTCCTCCCCCTCTCAACAATTTGATGTATACATATAGGCTAAGCAAGTGGAGAAATGGTGAAAGATTAATGGAGCATTAAGGAAGATAATGGAGCTAATGAATCACAAATGAAGCTAATGGAAGATAAAAGTGGAGCATTAGCTTCAATGGATCAAGAACTAGGGAATAGAGGCTAAATATACATGTATTCAATGCATGGGTGTGTCAAAAAATAGCTTTGAGAAGTGCCCACCCGAGGCAAACAAAAATCTAGACTTTGTTGTGCTGGGTCGGATGACCGGCCGGTCGACTAGCTAGGGAGGTTTCTGCCTGTTTTGCTCTAGTTTGACTTTGTTTCGCTACGGGGTGGTCTAACCTCGCTCCGGGTGTGTAGACGCACCCCAGTGGGGGCCTCACCCTACAGTTCGGACTCAAATTGTCACGGTTCTTAATCTGAACCAAAGAGTCCAAATCCGGCAAATCGTTTTGAGAAAACAGATTTTTGTAAAGAAGTGCCAAACATGGACTGCTTTGCCAGATACAGAGTCACCACCTAAATATTTTTTAATGGGAGAATTTAGGAAACCCTGACTCGTTTGCCTAAGGCCACGTGTCTGTCATCACCAAAGTTGTCTCGGCTCGGGAACTTGGGTACGATTGGGGAAGGTCAGCTATGAGCACCCCCTTTCGCCCGATCCGAAGATCGGCCTCTACTAACCATGATATCTCGTTTTTGAAAACACATGCGTTCTTATTCTGATTAATTAGCTAGAATTACTATGTGATGCGCACAGCAAAACAAGCATATACTAGATCGCCTAATTTGGAACAAAGCATTGCATATCCGTTTTGTTTAGGAAATGGTTTGAAATTTGCTACTCGCAAGTAGGCTAAAACACGGATTTCAATGAGTCGTTCCAACTCAAACAATCCAACCTTCACCCACAGGCATTCAAGCAGTTTATATCACATAAGTATCTAGCCACATGGTTAGCATGCTGTCATGTTAATATTCACACTCATGCAAGATGCTAAAGCATGAATACTTACATCGTACTCCGAGCCAAAACAAAGAACATGTTAGCAATCATGCATGATCCAAGTCCATGTTAAGTGGCTAATGCAACGCATACAGAATGTCACTAGAATAGGCTCGGCTAATCCTAGGATGGCATGTGGGATGCAACAAGTAGAACGTATTCAATTTAGATTTGGAATACTATTCTGTTAGCATGATGCGCCGAGCCCGGTGCATGCAATACTGATGAATGATGCACGCATGCATAGCATAAGGATGCTAAATTAAACATGTCCTAATACTAACCATCAAAAGTAGGTAAGTAAAAGAGAGAAAGAAGTGGGGGTTGGAAGACATGCACACACGCACCCACACTTATTACAAATACGCTCTCACTCGGAGGGATCGAAAGAATAATACAGATTTAACTAACCTACAAGGCAATTAAATATTACAGATCAATTAAACTAGTTAAGCAAATTAACTAATCTAATTAAAACAGTAAACAGCCTTGGGAAGAGGGCCCAATGCAATGCGTGCTCGGCTCTGCTAAGAAGTCCACTGCCATGCACAAGTTGCCTCTGTCCACACTGTTTTCCTTCTCTGATCATTGCAAAATTCCTAAGGTGCACTTTATGAATCCTGTGGGATACCACCGGCCAAGGGAAATGGTCACCGGCCAAAGGAAATGATCACCGGACACTGGTTAAGCTATCGGCCACCAATTGTTGGTCGGTCGGCACTAAAGATGGCCAGCCGGCCAAATCTTCCTGCAGAATCGTGTTTTGACAGCAGTGGAGGGCAAAACAAGGCATGGCAATGCATTTCAAGCAAATGTCTGTAACAACACATCCCTTATCATGTTTGTGACTCAAAGGGGGTATGGTCCTTGACTCTCGGACCACCAATCGCACATTTCCATGCGTGATGGCCCAAGAAACCAAGTTGTGCACTTTGATTTCAAATGAAATGCACATAAACAAACAAGGAGCTCAACCTCTATCATACTCAATTCAAGAGGCTAAGCATGCATGTCAATGCAATGCAACCTAGACATATGAGCTAGTATGCAACATGAGCAATGCGAACAAGCATACAAGGCATGTGACAATCATGCTAACCAATAAGTATGCCAAATACAATGGGGATGTTCAAGCATGCAAGCAAGCATGTGACTTCATTCAATCATGCCACAACACATGGAGCAAACATGTTAAACAACCTAAACATGTAACAACACACAAGTATGCAACAACACACAAGGTGAGCATGCAACAACATGTGAACTATGGACGTAAACTAATTTGGGCAGCTCTATACTAAGCCCAAAACAGTGGCCAACATGCTCAAGAATGAAGGTAAAATGACATGAAAACATGCATGCACACAAGGACCAACACTTAGGCATTTAGAAGCAACTCTCAAGCACACTTAAGGGGATGCAAACATGGACAAATGGCATGCAAAATAAGCTCTGAAATCATGTTATAGAAGGTGCCTGTAATAGCCCGACCCTCGTACATGTTTCTGGTATCCTTATAGCCCTCTATTCTGTGTTTTCGAAGGCATATTGTGAATTTTATATTAGAAAAATAAATTCATATCTGTTGCTTAAGAACATTATCTGTCACACTTGGCTTCTTTGAACCTGAAATTGAACGCCTTAGAGACTAAATTTTCAGAAATTGACTTTATATATGTGATCAGCATAATTTTCTGGTAATTTTAAGCACGGTTATGAAATTTCAATTTCAGAATGATAAAGCGATTAAATTTTGTCTTATTCTCTTTTATATAAACCAATAGATATATATATCAAGGTTGGGAGATATTTTGTCTTAGAAACATTTCTTGTGTGCAACCAAAAGACGGAAAAACGTGGGTGTTGGAGAGAAGCTCTCCAAGAGGGGAATTTGGGAGAAATTGTAAAGATGGGTTAGATTGAATTCAAGGTATGGACAATTTCCTTAATTTAGTCTCTCTCTCTTGATAATGGATGAGAATTCTCCTTGTAATTGGAAAGTTAAGCTAGTTGTTAAGAGTTTGAGTGATGATCTATGTTGTTGGATCAAATTGGCTTATGGAGAGAAATCTATCCTTTATTTTCTTGTTATTTCATGAAATTCTTTAATGATGTATTTGAATTAGAAGATTGGTAGCTCTTTATGCATATGTTTATGTAAAACCATAACAATGGAAGTTTTGGAAAGGTTATAGTTGTGTTGAGTTTGGATTTAGCGATTGAAATGTTGAAAGAATGTATGTTGCATGTTATTTGATTAGAAGTTGTGATTCAAGTTGTATGGGTCTTGATTTCCCTCAATTAGGAATTGTGTTTGCAAGAGAGAAGGAAAGATTGAACGAGCTCCAATTGAAAGTCCAGATTTTGAATTTTGCTTGGTCCGCCGAAGGCCGGAAATCCCGCCGAAAGGGAAAACGGCCTTCCAAAGCTAGGTGGATTTAGTTCGCCGAAAGGCCAAAGTGGCGCCGAAAGGGAGGCTTAATTTCAGAAAATGAAATATGTTGTTTAGCTTTGCATGTTTGACTCCTTAGAACATTTTCTGATGCTTTTAAGGTGATTATAAATTCGTATGAAGCGTAATGATTCAGGAAATGGTTTCTCAATAATGTGAGGGAAAAGAGATTTAATTTACAAGTTATGATTATGTGCAGGGTACACTTCGGAAGGAACTAACACACCATCCCAACACGGTGAGTGATAGTACACTATATGTACATTTTTATCTTCTGATAATGACTATGGTATTAACGCTCTGTTCTTCGTAAGTGATTTCACCAGCATTATGTTAATAAGAAATCAGGGTGAATGTTGAGTAAGCTGCATACAGCGGTATGACTATGGAACTAGTATGTTCTGTCTATATTGTATATTATTCCTCCGTCATCTGTAAGCAATTGGTACCGATTCTGTTATGTACAAGACAACTATTTTGATAGACAAAAAGCATACTTTGTTGTCCGCAAATTAGTGGCATTAATTTATGATGAGCAAGTGAAATGTGACAATGTACCTTTATCCGTTAATAGTTTTTAGTACGAACTGTATTTTCCTTATGTGAGAACTATGTTACATGAAGTTATGTGCTATACAAGAAACATTATGGAATTATGGAAACACTGAAAGAAATTGTGAAATCATATATGTTATGTATGAAACCTCGTGAATTATGGAACTCATTAAGGAAATTATGATATTGTGAACTCATGTGGCCAAGGGCCATCTGTGTACTAAGTGATTATGAGGCCAATGGCCGATGTGTGAAATGTGATTATGAGGCCAATGGCCGATGTGTGAAATGTGATGATGAGGCCAATGGCCGATATGTGAAATGCGATTATGAGGCCAATGGCCGATGTGTGAAACGTGATTATGAGGCCAAGGGCCAATATGTGGTATATGAATTTGTGAAACTATGTGGCCGAAGGCCATTTGTGAAGTATGAAGTCCCAAGTTATGAAATTATTAAATGATGCGGCCGAAGGCCATCTATGACGTATGAAGTGTGAACATTCTGAGGCCAAGGGCCATTTTATGATATTCAGTAACATTCTGAGTAACATTCTGGGCCGAGGGCCATTTGTGACATTCTGTAACATTCTGAGTAACATTCGCCGAGGGCCATGTTATGACATTCTGTAACATTCTGTAATATTCTAGGCCGAGGGCTAAGTGTAACATTCTGGGTCATGGATCATTCTGTAGCATTGAATTAATTTACATGCATTTGGTTGTAAGGTATGGTTTCAATTATCTGGATACTATTAATATTCACCGAGCTTTGCTCACCCTTACATTGTTCTGTTATCAGAGGTCGTCAAACCGAACCGCCTTAACTCCTGAAGCTCGTTTCTTTTTGTCAACCCTTATAGTCAGGCACATAAGAAGATCCATCCTATCTTTGTAGACTTTTGTCAAGTTTTGGCTTGTATTCTAATTACTGCTGGGTTGTCTCAGAACTAATATTTTTGGTTGTACGCCTTAGGGCAAAGGTTGCATGTACGTAGTTGGTTAGTTCTGTATGTGATGCTCTGTTTTGATATGAATGATCCTGGCATGTTATAGTAGCTCAATGGAAGTTTGGATATTGCTCATACGTATATTATGCTTCCGTTTAGACCCTTATAATATACATTTATCTCAGGTTTATGATATGTTTCTGCATGAGTCATGCCCGAACTTTTAGGGGCAGGTTCGGGTCGTGACAAGTGGTATCAGAGCACGAGTTTCTATCTCACACACGGATCCATTGAGCTCTAGGATATCTAGAAAAGCTTTAGGCATCTCGCATGACATCCAGAAAATATATGACAGATCGATAGCAATGTTAAGAGTACTCTGATAAGGCTAATAATTTTGAATTATGTCTACTGTATAATGATTGTTGTACAGAATATGGCGAGAATAAGGATAAAGGATTCTACCTCCGCTGGAAAAGAAAAATCATTGACAGACTGTATAAGCAAGCAGATGGGATTAGAACAACAAAGTTGCCGGTGGAAGTGGGGGTAAGAATTCGAGTTGACTGGTAAGATAATTTATATGTCCATGGTGAAATGCAATTTTGTGTTATTGGATGTTATTTGTGGAAAATGATAACAAATGATTGTGCTTTCTAACATTTATCAAGCTGAATGGCTTACACCCGACAGATGAGTTATTCCCGCAACTTAGTGTTTAAACAAGATAATATATGCCATATGTACTTTTTGTAGTATAGTCACGTTCACCTTATTATAGACCTGCAAGGTTATGGTAATTCGACTTTCTGATAAGAATAAGTTTTGCATGACGTTTTGTGATGCGTGGAGACGGACTGGTTGTGATAAGAAGTTATATTTATATAGCAACTTTTGTAATTGTGCAAGGAACTAACTGATCATAACTTGCTCTCTACTGATCGTTCATATGAAATAAGGGAATGACGTGCATTAGTTATGTTTGGATGTGTGAGGATTGACCTTGAACCGATTTGATCAAGTATTATGATTTATGATGTTGGAAATACGATATGAGGAATATGAGTTCGTGAGTTGAGGGGACCGAGGGATTTGTTTATAAAAAAAATTGAAATCGGCAATTTGTTTTGTTATGTGTAATCTATAATCTATAAAGAATGGTTGAACGACATGAGGAATCTCACCCATAGTAAATCTTTGTATGTATGTTCACGGTTTAAGACTGTGAAAGTCTTCAAGTGCGAACCGTTCTGCAAGACATTGTGAGCCCGGACAGAAACAAATGGAATTGGGAATATGCCATGTTGATGGTTGATTAAGGTTATGCATCGAGTCTTTACCTCTTACTGCAAGTTAATATAGATTTGAACGATATTTAATACAGTGTAATTTATGGTCATCTTGTTCTTGTCTATTGAGTTTTGACATTACTGATTGTGCTACCTACGAATGCGGCATGTTTAATGGGAGTTATGATTTTGTAAATGGATCTAGTAGTACTGAGATATGAAAAGTTACTGGATACACTGCTTATATGGTTAACTAAGCTGCGTGTTGGGTTATAATTCTGTATGATTTTGGAATCCTTCTGTTGTGTCAATAATGACTAAAGACTTTCTACTATTTTTGTTAAGCAAACTAAGTTGTATCTTAACGATTAAACGGAATGATGGTCATCTATAAATTAAGGTTTCTGTATGAAGTTGCAAATATTCTGTGTTATGTAGGGACCCAAACTGGTTAAATTTACGGCATGAATGCAAAAGTTTGACCTCCTTAGAATGTGAACTGTTTATTTTGTTAAGCGTACCCTAATGACATGATATGATAAGAAAGACTCTATCATCTGATGTGTTATGTTTCGAATCTTTTTTGTTTATGTATAATTTGTGATCTGTCATTGAGGCTTCCTGTAAGGAAGAGTTAAATAACATAAGAAACCCTGCCTACAATCCGTGTCTGTCCATATGATACTTGCAAAGTAATAGTTAACCACCAAGTAATTTGATTGGTAATCTGATAGGTTACTGGAAAGAAAAAAAAAAAAAATTTAAAATTAGCATCCTATCGTTAAGAAACACGTCTGTGATAAAATTTTGTGTGCATATTGCACCATGTCAAACCAACCCTTATTTAATATTTGACGGTAATAATACAAGCCGTTCTGGGTGTCACTGTGACTTTTGACGAGAACAAATGGTTATAGGGGTATTCCAGGATAAGAATGGGTTGCTGGATATATATATCTCCTTTTGCATGGTCATATGGATTTGTATATTCCGCATTGTGTGAATCTACATTAAGTTCCTGTAATGTTGAAGTGATCTTGTTAAATTACACCACTTTATGGACATACTGTTGGGTTAAGTTCCTATAACCACGTTAAAGATTTAATTGAATCTACATATGAAGAATAACTAAATATGTTGCTTACGTTGCAGACCTAAACTGCATGACTGGGTTGTGATTTAAATATAACTGTTTGTTGTCTACTGTTGTGGCTACGGAACAATGTAATGGCTTTTATGCTCTATAAGGAAAATATAAATTCTGGAATGATGAAAAAAAAAAAGAAAAGAAAAGAAAAAAAAAGGGAAGCGACATACTTGTTTGTAGTAACTGGATAGAAGACTTAAGAAGAGTGGGTGTGGTACTACATCATTACGATTGAGTGATGTAATATGATTCTAAACGTAATTCCTAACTTTATCTTTAAATGGCTCCTTTTGCTCAAAACGGCGATTGTCATAGTTCTACTTGTTACTTAGATTTGTATTCATGAAGTATGTCCAAGTGTTATGATGATAAATCTGCATGAATTTATGTGAGTGTTATTCTACTCGTTGACCCGGGGTATGATTTTCCTTATAAATCTTCACTTACCAGTATTGTTATCAAGAACTAACAATGTGTAACGGGAATTCTTGTTTTTGTTTTTGCTGTTGTGCTAACTTTTGTTTTTAAAGATGTGTCGTTCTTAAAGATTTGTTAAAGACCATTGCACTGGCATGCTTTTGGAATATTTGTGAACAGTGAAGACTGTGAAACTAGTGGATATATATACTTAAACGGCTCCTTTGTAATGGCTAAAATGACTTATACATGTTTAGGTAGGGCCCTGTTGGGCGAATTTTGTTGTCTGAGTGAAGTATACATAACCCGACTTGACTTTAGCCACGTAATTAAAAACAAAAAAAAAAAAATAATAATACCGTTGTGGTTGGAATTAATGTATGTTACGGAAATTTGATTTATGTGACTCATGTGTAGAGAAATTCCAATGGTAAAAGTGGAATGGCCAGAAAACGATGGAACCGAGGCGACCTTGAAAAAGGAGGATGAAATGCAACGCCAATATCCGTATCTATTTCCGTCCTTAGGTAAAACAAGTTTGGAGGACCAAACTTAATTAAGGGGGGGGAGAGTGTAATAGCCCAACCCTCGTACATGTTTCTGGTATCCTTATAGCCCTCTATTCTGTGTTTTCGAAGGCATCTTGTGAATTTTATATTAGAAAAATGAATTCATATCTGTTGCTTAAGAACATTATCTGTCACACTTGGCTTCTTTGAACCTGAAATTGAACGCCTTAGAGACTAAATTTTCAAAAATTGACTTTATATATGTGATCAAAGATAATTTTCTCGGTAATTTTAACCTGCATTTAAATTTCAATTTCGGAATGATAAAGCGATTAAATTTTGTCTTATTCTCTTTTATATAAACCAATAGATATATATATATCAAGGTTGGGAGATATTTTGTCTTAGAAACATTTCTTGTGTGCAACCAAAAGAGGGGAAAACGTGGGTGTTGGAGAGAAGCTCTCCAAGACGGGAATTTGGGAAAAATTGTAAAGATGGGTTAGATTGAATTCAAGGTATGGCCAATTTCCTTAATTTAGTCTCTCTCTCTTGATAATGGATGAGAATTCTCCTTGTAATTGGAAAGTTAAGCTAGTTGTTAAGAGTTTGAATGATGATCTATGTTGTTGGATCAAATTGGCTTATGGAGAGAAATCTATCCTTTATTTTCTTGTTATTTCATGAAATTCTTTAATGATGTATTTGAATTAGAAGATTGGTAGCTCTTTATGCATATGTTTATGTAAAACCATAACAATGGAAGTTTTGGAAAGGTTATAGTTGTGTTGAGTTTGGATTTAGCGATTGAAATGTTGAAAGAATGTATGTTGCATGTTATTTGATTAGAAGTTGTGATTCAAGTTGTATGGGTCTTGATTTCCCTCAATTAGGAATTGTGTTTGCAAGAGAGAAGGAAAGATTGAACGAGCTCCAATTGAAAGTCCAGATTTTCGGAATTTTGCTTGGTCCGCTCGAGCGTCGGAAATCCCGCTCGAGCGGGAAAAACGGCCTTCCAGCAGTTTGGTGGATTTAGATCCTTTCCGAAAGGCCAAAGTGGCGCCGGCGGGAGGCTTAATTTCAGAAAATGAAATATGTTGTTTAGCTTTGCATGTTTGACTCCTTAGAACATTTTCTGATGCTTTTAAGGTGATTATAAATTCGTATGAAGCGTAATGATTCAGGAAATGGTTTCTCAATAATGTGAGGGAAAAGAGATTTAATTTACAAGTTATGATTATGTGCAGGGTACACTTCGGAAGGAACTAACACACCATCCCAACACGGTGAGTGATAGTACGCTATATGTACATTTTTATCTTCTGATAATGACTATGGTATTAACGCTCTGTTCTTCGTAAGTGATTTCACCAGCATTATGTTAATAAGAAATCAGGGTGAATGTTGAGTAAGCTGCATACAGCGGTATGACTATGGAACTAGTATGTTCTGTCTATATTGTATATTATTCCTCCGTCATCCAGAAGCAATTGGTACCGAGTCTGTTATGTACAAGACAACTATTTTGATAGACAAAAAGCATACTTTGTTGTCCGCAAATTAGTGGCATTAATTTATGATGAGCAAGTGAAATGTGACAATGTACCTTTATCCGTTAATAGTTTTTAGTACGAACTGTATTTTCCTTATGTGAGAACTATGTTACATGAAGTTATGTGCTATACAAGAAACATTATGGAATTATGGAAACACTGAAAGAAATTGTGAAATCATATATGTTATGTATGAAACCTCGTGAATTATGGAACTCATTAAGGAAATTATGATATTGTGAACTCATGTGGCCAAGGGCCATCTGTGTACTAAGTGATTATGAGGCCAATGGCCGATGTGTGAAATGTGATTATGAGGCCAATGGCCGATGTGTGAAATGTGATGATGAGGCCAATGGCCGATATGTGAAATGCGATTATGAGGCCAATGGCCGATGTGTGAAACGTGATTATGAGGCCAAGGGCCAATATGTGGTATATGAATTTGTGAAACTATGTGGCCGAAGGCCATTTGTGAAGTATGAAGTCCCAAGTTATGAAATTATTAAATGATGCGGCCGAAGGCCATCTGTGACGTATGAAGTGTGAACATTCTGAGGCCAAGGGCCATTTTATGATATTCAGTAACATTCTGAGTAACATTCTGGGCCGAGGGCCATTTGTGACATTCTGTAACATTCTGAGTAACATTCTGGGCCGAGGGCCATGTTATGACATTCTGTAACATTCTGTAATATTCTAGGCCGAGGGCTAAGTGTAACATTCTGGGTCATGGATCATTCTGTAGCATTGAATTAATTTACATGCATTTGGTTGTAAGGTATGGTTTCAATTATCTGGATACTATTAATATTCACTAAGCTTTGCTCACCCCTTACATTGTCTGTTACTGTAGGTCGTCAAACCGGGAACTAGTCTTAACTCCTGAAGCTCGTTTCTTTTTGTCAACCCTTATAGTCAGGCACATAAGAAGACCCATCCTATCTTTGTAGACTTTTGTCAAGTTTTGGCTTGTATTCTAATTACCTGTTTTGGGTTGTCTGTAACTAATATTTTTGGTTGTACGCCTTAGGGCAAAGGTTGCATGTACGTAGTTGGTTAGTTCTGTATGTGATGCTCTGTTTTGATATGAATGATCCTGGCATGTTATAGTAGCTCACTGGAAGTTTGGATATTGCTCATACGTATATTATGCTTCCGTTCAGGCCCTTATAATATACATTTATCTCAGGTTTATTATATGTTTCTGCATGAGTCATGCCCGAACTTTTAGGGGCAGGTTCGGGTCGTGACAGTGCCAAACCAGGTAAACAAGACAAGCTAAGCATGCAAGCAAGCCCAAAGCCTAAGGTTAACCCAAGGGATCAAACCATGGCTAAATGAAGCAAGCCCCAAAGGGCCATGGGGACCAAGAACAGTCCCAATGCAGGTCTAAACAAAACCAAATACACACCTAGATGGCATCTAAATGGTCTAAACTTGCTAGCATGCAAAAGAGGCCAAACATGGAGCATAAGATGACAACCTTATAAAGCATTAAAGGGACAACAAATGCAAGCATATGAGCATATCATGAGGACTGAAATGACATGAAAATTGGTTCCAAACCACTGAAATAATGCAAGGATGGCATGCTAGAGGGGTCAATGCTTAGGGCATACAAGAGAGGTTACATGGTAGCTATACAAAGCAAAGCATGGACCACCCAAATGACCAAAAATAGACCTTTAGCATGCTAGAACAAGCATAAAAACTTCACAAAGCTAAGCCAAAAACATGCTAGAAACAAGGCTCAAAGCACAAAGGCATGTTAAGGCAATTCATGGCATTACAAGACATGTATGCTAAGCAAGCATGGTGTACCTAAACCAACTCACAACAATTCTATATCATGGCAAGATAAACATAAAAAACAGTTAAGGCATGGCCAACATACACTTAAATAAGGTGCTCACTAATGAGGCTTAAATGGCCATTATTGAAGACAACAAGGAGAGGGGGTGGCCCTCTCCTTCTTAGGACCTTAAGGCACCATCCACACCACTGAAATCCCTCAAGATTTCAATGGTGAGGAGGCCCAAACAAGGTGGTCCCGGAGCTCACCAAAATAGCACAAAAATAGGGCCTAACAAGGCCTATGAGGGGTCAAACAACCCCAAAGTTCAAAGAAACCTTAAACAACTATTTTAAGCAAGTAAAAACAAGACTTTTATATGTTATATACTAAGCTCGAAAACAGGTGCAAGGTAGGCAAAAAAGCTAAGCAAGAATGGGGAACAAAAGGAGTAAGTTCTTACCCTTGTTGACCCTCTTCAAGAATGATGCTCCAGCAGCTTCTTCAAGCTCAAAACCACCCAAAAACACCAAGAACAACCTTCTGGTCCCTCAACAACCAAGAGAAGGTGTAGGACTAGGTGTTTGTGTGCAATAGTAAGACTAAACACACACACAAGGAAAAAGAGAGAGAGATATAGAGATGGAATATATACAAACTCAAAACCTAATCTCAGAGCTCCTCTCAAAATTTTGTAACCCTAATGGAGGGAGAAGAGGCTCCCTCTTGCAAAGCTTCTCAAGTAAGCTAGTCAAAAAGGAGATCCCTCCATACACGTGTATGGAGGGGAGCAAAGGTGTATGCTAGCTAGCACAGCTGGCATAAAAATATCTGCAAAAGCAGATGCACAATGGTCGGCCGGCCAAAAATGTAATTTGACCAAAATAGATGGCCGGTTGACTACAAAGAGTGCTGGTCGGCCAAACATTTGGCCGGTGGCAACAGACCAGTGGCCGGTGGCTTCAAGCCATGGCCTGTGATGTGTGGGGATGGTCCACAAGCCATTCCTTGCCCCTCAAAGGCAAAACACAAGTGTTTGGTGCAAACCAGACACAAAACAGTCGAGCCGAGAGATCCTGAGGCAAGGCGCGTCACCGAGACCTCCGGGAACTCAAGACAAACACAATAAGGATGATCACCGAGTGTTCAAGCGGTGACGTCCAAGTCTAGAGGATGGTCAAAAATGGGGTGTCTACAGTTGCCCCTCTTTGACAGAACTCGAAAGTCATAAGAATGACGGGAGTGAGTGTCAAAGCCCAGAGACGACCCATTTTTGACAAGGCTGAAGACTTAGACAAACATGCAAGACAAACAAGATATGTGCCCGAAGGCAGGGGCAAAATGCAACTGACAATGCAAGAAGCCGAACATAACTTATGATCATACAAAGAATGCTGTAACGAAGCATAACATGCGACAGTTTTAAGCTAGCAAACACAAATCCAACTACACTACAATGTAGAAAGGATGTAAGAGAATTATGCAATTCTCGATATGTCTCACTCGGAGAATACAATACCTGTGTGGTTCGTCTGGTTGCACCAGCTTCAAATGAACCGTACATACAATATCGTGCCTGCAAAAGAAAGCAACTTAACAGGTACGATATCATTAGCAACATGCAGAACATGCAAAATGATATGTGATATATACAAAACTATGTATAATAATGCAAATGAAAATGCAATGTAATTGAATCATTATCAAATCATGAGCGGTTCAAAACCACACAAATGTCAAAAGGATGATGGAGATGCAAAGTCCGTCTACCATAGAAAAGGTGTCGCAACCCTCAAACCAACATACCAGCGTGGAATAGGCGTGTACACATGCAAAACTATGAGTGATCTAGACGAACACAAGAACAAGTAATTGGGTGGAATGACATAAGTGGGGAAATGACCCGCTGAGGAAAGACCAATGATCCTAATGCTGGATGCAAAAATTACATTACAATGTAATATATACAATGGATATGGCATGCAGCCAAACCAAATCTTGCCTAGGAAAGGCATGGACACATAGAAACCGCGTCTAACACAGATACGGTGTCGTCACCCTCAAACCAACATACCAGCATGGAATAGGTGCGTACACATAATATCATAACTGTGCTTCGACATGAAAGATATGGGCACATACCAGACCAAGCTCAACATGGAAAGGCGCAAGCCATAGATGGAGGGGGTGATGCAGTGAATGCATGCAGGTTACAATGCAACATATACAATATGCAATGGATGGAATGTATGTACAACGCATGCATGACAATGAATGCTATGTACAATGCGATTTGCCGGGGAGAATGCAATGGATGTAGTGGATAAGGCCTGTGGCCAAACCGTATTTTGCCTAGGAAAGGCATGGACACATACAAGCCGCGTCTAACATAGATACGGTGCCGTCACCCTCAAACCAACATACCAGTGTGGAATAGGTGCGTACACATAATATCATAACTGTGCTTTGATGTGAAAGATATGGGCACATACCAGACCAAGCTCAACATGGAAAGGCGCAAGCCATAAATGGAGGTGATGCAATGAATGCATGCAAGCTACAATGCAATATTTACAATATGCAATGGAATGTATGTATGTACAGTGAATGCATGACATATGCAATATTTACAATAAAAATGCATAACATATGCATTATTTACAATGTTGCATGACATATGCACTATATACAGTGGATGCATGACAAATGCATGATAATGCATGCTATTTACAGTGCATGACATATGCATGTTTTTTTTTTTGTTTTTTTGAAATGCAAATGATGCATGCTATTTTTGGCTTTTTCTTTCGAAATGCAAATGATGCATGTTTTTTTTTTTTTTTGTTTGAAATGCATGTTTTCTGGAATGTGTGACAATGCAAGTTGCTTGAAATGCATGGCAACGCATGTGAATTTGAAATGTGCGACAACGCGCGGCTTGAAATGCATGACAATGCATGTAAGGTGCATATGGCAACGCGTGACGAGGATCATGCATGACAATATAGACCGACAGATTTAAGGTCTCCTAGACCGAGCGTATTTAAGGTCTTGCCAGACCGTGCGTGTTTAAGGTCTCGCCAGACCGTGAGGAGGTGTATGACAATGCAGATAATGTTGAAATGCGCGACAACGCACGTCGCTTGAAATGCATAAAAATGCGTGCTGATTTTCAAAATGCATGATTTCGAAATGTGCGACAACGCGCGGCTTTTGAGATGCATGACAATGTAGATAAACTTGAAATGCGCGACAACGCGCGGCTTGAAATGCATGGCAATGCAAATGAGAAAGATGCAGAACAACGCATGTAAGGTGCGTATGGCAACACGTGATGAGGATCATGCATGACAATGCAGACCGACGGATTTAAGGTCTCCTAGACCGAGAATATTTAAGGTCTCGCCAGACTGTGCGTGTTTAAGGTCTCGCCAGACCGTGGGGAGGTGTATGACAATGCAAGCATAATGACGTACAACTCAACGCGCGTTCACATCAAAACGTTGTAAAGCAACGCATGTGGGGCAACTTTCAAATCTTGAAAGGGACAAAAGGATACAAAAAGGATACACCGCACCCGTATTCAAGTGCCATACACAAAAGACACGGTCTAAAGTCAAAATGGAGACCGGTTGAGCTTCGGAAATGCACTGTCTTGCACTGTCTTAAGCAATGAAGGCCGCAAACTACATATCTGACACAAACAAGGTTGTAGGAGGCTCACCGGCCATTAGAGGAGGTCACCGGCTACCCACCGGCTATCAAAAGGTTCCATCGGCCAAACATTTGGCCGACCGGCCAAAAGTGCCTGATTCGGGGCAGTTTGGTCTTTTGGCCTCGGGTCTTTTAAAATAGGGCTTGAAACCCTATTTTGGCACTTGCCTCTTGCTCGAAATTTCTTCTTCTCTCTCTCTAGAGTATTTTCCTTCCTTCAATCCTCCGTTTTCTTCAGTTTTCGTGCCCGTTTCGTCGTTTGATTTGCGAATACCTCACCATTTCGAACATTTTGAACCGAACGAAACTTCGTTTCGGTGTCTCTTTCTTGATTTCTGCCTCTTGGGGTTTGTTTCCCCTGAGTTCCTCTTGATCTTCGTGCCTTTTTCGCACTTCAACTTTTCCGGCCATTTTCTGCCCTCCCAGGGTTGACTTTTCGATTGACCTTTCATATTCTCGCCCAGTTTTCCCTCTTCCGGCCATTTTCACACCACTCTTGACATGGCAGACAATCTTCTGCAGGGTGGGACTCCCTCGGATCAGGAGATGGATCCCGAGGCCGAGCTCTTGCCCTTGAGCGTCCGCCCGTTCGACCCGGCAACCTATCGGCCGGCGATTCACATACTTCCTCATCTGTACTTATACACTGCATTCGGTGGTATACTGATGCGGTTGCCATTTGTACTTTTCAGCCTCCCTTCCGGATTCCTACTATAGGAGGTGCTTCAGCTAGACCTTCCGCTCCTACCCGATACGACAGAGTATACCCCCGCATCAAAGCGGGGCGCACTCATATTGGGAGTAGCTCACGGGCACCAGTCCCCGATGACGATGAGTCCGAGGCGGAGGGAGAGGCGGAGTCATTTGAGGAGGAGATCGGAGATGGCACTGACTCAGGCTCAGATGGCGGCGCTGATGACGATGCTCCTGGACCTTCGTCCAGGAAGAGGACAAGGACAGACCCCAAGGCCTGAGGCCGCTTGACATTGATCCAGATTTTTGCTACCTTTTTTTTTTTTTTTTTGTACTTTTCCTTTTTTGCTGGTAGCTAGAGTACCTTGTACTGCCACAGGCAGGTGTTTGTTTTCTCCAAAACTTTGTACTTGAAAAAGATGATGAAATGAAACAAAGCTTTTTATCTAAAAAAGTGTTACATTTTGGTACATTTTCATGCTTCACATTACATTACATCACATCACATAACAATGTAAATGGAATTGATCTCCTGTCTGAAAGTCAAACATTTGTATTGTAATAACCAGGTAACGAACTGGCCAACAACAAAACAACTCATACAACCCACTGCTTAGTCTGAACACTCGGCCCATACTCTGTTGGGAATTATTCTGCATACTGGCCATTCTGTTTATTCTGCACACGGCAAACCCTGAACAAACAGTCCAATCTGACAAGACGGAATACAAAGGTAGAATCGGCTGAAGTTGAAGCACACTCAGATGCCCCAAATTTTCCCTTTCTTCTTTTGCTTCCCATAAATGTGGAGAATGGCACAGCACTCTGAGCACAGCATGACTAAAATTTTTTGAAATTAAAAAAGGATTTTTCAAACCGGGGTATTGAGCCTACAACTGAACACAGTAAAAAAGACTCAAACAGAAAGGACACGACCTAATCACAACGAGACACGTTCGGAAAAGACTCAAAACAAAAGTTGAGGTAAACAAAACAAAAGACACGACATACAGACGTGTTTACAAAAATGAGAAACCTTAAATCACGAGGAGCCAGTTCCTTCGGGCATTATTTCCCACCCTTTCTCATTTGTGATTCTCACATTACTCGGCCCTCAGGCTCGGTTTTTTTCTCAAAAGCTTTTGGCCCACTTTTCTATCGACTTACACCTCTCCATTCTTTAATCTCTCATTTTCCATCCCTCTCCAGGGTGGTTAGTAGATGAATAGGAAGTTGTGGGTTCATGCCCAACACTATTAGCTCGCGGCTATTTCCTCTCGGGACGTCTAGTCGATGTTTCGTATGGAGTATCTTGATCCATTCCAAATTGTGCTTCGCACTTGGCTTGATACCTCGTTGCTTGGAGGTTGTTGAGAGCTTTCAGCCATTTACTGACAGCTTCAGTTGTGTCTTCTTTTGGCGAATAGAGTGCCCTTCTGGCAAGTATTGACAATCAGGGGAAAGACAGGGAGCCTGACTCAACTGTGCCCCTAGTTCATCAGTTTGACCATTTTTTGTTTTGGTTTTCTACTAAAACAGTTTTGTCCAATATGAGAGTTAGATTAACATACTTGTTCGATTTTTGATTTGAAAATCATGCAAGTCAGGCTATGAGCACTGAAAATTTTCCTTTCTTGGGTCCAAGAAAATGGTCCAGTTTTGGAAAAGATGGAATAATTTTTGAGAAAATAGTCAACCTCAGTAAAAATTCTCAAAAACTATCTTTGCAAACGGTCAATGCTCAACGAGCATGGAACTTACTCTCGAGATGCGCAACCTCAGATCGGAGGCAATGGAAAATTGCCCCTTGCTCGAAAGAGCTGCACGGCAACGGAAAGTTGCCCCTGGTTTGAATGGCGACTCATGGCAACAGAAAGTTGCCCCTTGTCTGGATGACACCGCAGCATTTTGTAAATAGTTCTCATTAGTGATGATCACGACCGAACTTTCGGACACAGAGAAGACGAAGATGGTCAGAACCAATATATAGACACAGTCACTTTGAAAACGTTGGTGGCTGGACTTCAGGATGAAGTTGCCTACGTATCCCAAACATGGGAATCAAGCCTACGTAGTTCACAGTGTCACATCCGAACTATCGGATTCAGAGAAGGCAAGGATGATCAAAACCATTACATGGACTAAATTGCTTTGAAAGCGTTGTGGGCTGGACTTCAGGATGAAGTTGCCTACGTATCTAAAACAATGGAATCAAGCCTTACGTAGTTCCGGTTAAAGGTACACTTGGGTATTTTAACCTTCACTTTTTTTAGGCTCTAACTTTTGCTAAGGCGCCCGCTGTGGGTTTTTGACCTTGCAAGCTTCTGTTTTTCTTTTCTTTTCAATTCTTTTCTTCTTTTCTTTTCTTTTTGTATATATTTTTTCCTTGCTCTAACTTTTGCCTGGGTCGCCCTTCCGGGTTTTCGGCCCAGCGAGCCTCTCAAAGGGTAAAAGTATAACAAGTCCATGCCAAATGGTTTTAGGGTTTTGAAGCCATCCGTATCCAGGAGAGTGGCTGTTGTTATTGATTTGCAAAAGGATCCATCTCCGGCTCTTCGAGTACATCGGACATTTTGCCCCTAGTTTAAGGGGTGCTTCTGTTCTGGCTTCACAAGCTTCTTCCGGCGAGATCTGATCTTCTTGATCTGACTTTGGTGCCTCTTGTTTGAGGGCTGCTTCAAATCTAGCCACACAGGCCTCTCTTGATGATTGATTGTTGAACGTTCTGAATGGGTTCAAGGTTTGAAAACAAATGGATTGAATCTTGAGGCTGAGAGCGATCCTAGGCTGCACAATCTCAAGAGTGATTCCACATAGGTCTTCACAAGACCGCGCAAAACATTTTGTTTTTCAAAGATTTTACGAAAGCGACAAATCGCTCGCGCTGAAGATAGTGTGGAACCAATCTGGATCATGCCAGGGTCCTTCTCAGTACTCATGCCAACAAGCATGATTTCATTCATTAAAGGCTTAGCATGCCTCACTTTCTCTCAAATTGATCAAAGTTTTGTAAAACCCGAGGAATTCCTTCCTCTTCATTTTATTCACCACAGTGTTCAAAAAAAAAAGTTTTGAAAAACTTAGGTCAATACAATGAGTTTAGAGCACAGAAGAGTAAGTGAGATGCTCTGCCGTTTCATTCAAATCCTCTGGCACCACTAGCTCAAAGTAGCAATAAGCACGGAAACATGATAACTGCAGCTGTTTCATTCAGATTTCCTGGTTGCAACTGGCTCCACAACAGAGACAGACTCAAAAGAAAACAAAAATAGTGTTCGAGGCAACAACCCCGGAATCATCTGACATTCTATACAAGGGGACTGACTCACTACAACAAGACAAACCCTTAAGCAAAAAGAACTGACTCAAGACGATGAGACAGACTCAAAATAAAACGAAGGACTGACTCGACACCGAAGCCAGAAATTACAAAACTAGCATTTGCAGATGCTCAAAAATGCGTATCAGACGCCACATCCAAAATACGCCGAGGGTCGCCCACAGGTGGTTCACTCCCCGATCACATACTTGCAGTATCCTCAAAGTCCAACAGCTCAGTAGTAATAGACTTTGCTGATGTAGGTGGGAGGATAACCTCATTGTCGATCAAATCTTGCACTTCATGGCGAAGGCGAAAACAGTTATCGGTAGCGTGACCGGTTTGCTGGTGGTATGCATAGTACAAGGCAGCATCATGTATGATAGGGAGATTCTTCTGGAGAGGCCGAGGCTCGAGGGGTTTAAGATGCCCTCTTTCGGCCAGGATCTGGAGTGCCTTAAACAACAGCATGTAAAGAGCGTGAAAGACCTTGAGCCCTCGGGGTAGGTACTTTGAAGTCTGAGAATTCTTGCTAGACGCACTAGCGAAAGGGTCGGCAGACACTGCCTTGACTTTCTGATCTTTCCAGGTGCAGAGTTGGGAGTGAAAGGAACTGTTTTGGCATGACGGGGCATATCCCGTTTTTCTACCTGGCTTGAACTGCCTTCAGTTGGAGTGGGGATGGCATCATCCACAGTCTTGGCCATGACTACGAGTACATGTTGCTTATTCATCCCCCCAACTTTCAAAGCCTCGACTGCCTACAACAGTTGTTCAATGGGATCGACATCTGCCTTCATTTTGTTCTTACCTCTGGCCTCAGCCTGATTGAGGGTTTGGATTGCTCCATCAGAGCGGAACCCAGGTGTTGTTGACACGTCATTGCCATAGCTCGGGGCAGCCTCAGGTTGGCTGAGCTCAATCATAATGCGCCCCAATAGCGGGGGCTCCTACAGTACAAAATTCCCGGCGTAGGATGGGGTTGGTGGCGAAGCCGACATTCCATAGGTGAGATCAGCCACGGACCTCTGGAGGTCGCCAATCATTCCCATTAACTCGAACGTGGTGCGCTCACGAGCTTGATACAACTGGGGTTCCCAGATCGGGTGCGCGGCAGGCGACCTGGGCGGATGCGGTACATCAACATTGGTTTCATCCCGCAAGATGTTCCCTTGATCCAATGCAGCTGTCATAACCACGATTTCCTTTGAATTCTGTGTCATGATAAGTCCGCTGATCTTGAACGGTGACTAACGGATCAGATATCTGCCTTGCCTCAGCGAGGGAGAACACTAGCTATTCTGTACTCGAGTCTCTGAACTGAAAGAGAAAACATGCAGCATTTCAGCCCAAACGGAACAAACACAGGCGTAGCTGAATAGCTATACTCTAATACTAATCACTGTTCCCCAAAATCACTGCCCCAAAACATTGAATTGGATACTTGCAGATATAACTGTTTCTCAAAAACATTGATACTGATGCCTGCAGGCCTGATGCTCAAACTCACAAACTGATATGTACATTCTTGTAGAGATACACTCTAAAAGCACATAGCAAGTAAAAGAGAGCCAAAACACCCCTATGTTGGGGTATGGTTTCCTTGTCCTATTTTGTCAGGAGCTAGGGTTTCACTATGCTCACAACGGTTTCAAACAATCTATATCGGGTAAGTAACTTGTCCTAGTTTGGAATGGTCACTATGGATTCCGAACATGCACTAGGTCGAATGGTCAAAAGGGTGCCCCGATAAAACCGGGGTTTGTGTTCCCATACTGGCAGAGCCCGCAACCGGTTAGCCTTATGGTCATGCCTTGACAAGACAAGCCTCCGGCAAATCGTTTAGGAATAGCAGATGGCCAACACGGTGTCCTAGGCACACCAATGCACATGCAATGCAAAGAAACACATAAGTGAAATCAAAACAAGATATCACGAGTTCGAGTCAGGCTGTCTAATCTCCCCAGCAGAATCGCCAGAAACAGTAGACGCGCCCCAGTGGGGGCCTCACCCTACAGTTCGAACTCAAATTGTCACGGTTCTTAATCTGAACCAAAGAGTCCAAATCCGGCAAATCGTTTTGAGAAAATAGATTTTTGTAAAGAAGTGCCAAACATGGACTGCTTTGCCAGATACAGAGTCGCCACCTAATATTTTTTAATGGGGGAATTTAGGAAACCTAACTCGTTGGCCTAAGGCCATGTGTCCATCATCACCAAAGTTGCCTCGACTCGGGAACTTCGGTACGATTGGGGAAGGTCAGCTATGAGCACCCCCTCTCGCCCGATCCGAAGATCAGCCTCTACTAACCATGATATCTCATTTTTGAAAACACATGCGTTCTTATTCCGATTAATTAGCTAGAATTACTATGTGATGCGCACAGCAAAACAAGTATAAACTAGATCGCCTAATTTGGAACAAAGCATTGCATATCCGTTTCATTTAGGAAATGGTTTGAAATTTGCTACTCGCAAGTAGGCTAAAACACGGATTTCAACGAGTCATTCCAACTCAAACAATCCAACCTTCACCCACAGGCATTCAAGCAGTTTATATCACATAAGTATCTAGCCACATGGTTGGCATGCTGTCATGTTAATATTCACACTCATGCAAGATGCTAAAGCATGAATACTTACATCGTACTCCGAGCCAAAACAAAGAACATGTTAGCAATCATGCATGATCCAAGTCCATGTTAAGTGGCTAATGCAACGCATACAGAGTGTCACTAGAATAGGCTCGGCTAATCCTAGGATGGCATGTGGGATGCAACAAGTAGAACGTATTCAAGTTAGATTTGGAATACTATGATGTTAGCATGATGCACCGAGCCCGATGCATGCAATACTGATGAATGATGCACGCAAGCATAACATAAGGATGCTCTCGGCTCCGTTCAAAAGTCCACTGCCATGCACAAGTTGCCTCTATCCACACTATTTTCCTTCTCTGATCATTGCAAAATTCCCAAGGTGCACTCTATGAATCCTGTGGGATACAACCAGCCAAAGGAAATGGTCACCGGCCAAAGGAAATGATCACTGGCCACTGGTTAAGCTATCGGCCACCAATTGTTGGTCGGTCGGCACTAAAGATGGCCGGCCGGCCCAATCTTCCTTCAAAATCGTGTTTTGACAGCAGCAGAGGGCAAAATAGGGCATGAAAATGCATTTCAAGCAAATGTGTGCACCAAAACATCCCTTATCATGTTTGTGACTCAAAGAGGGTATGGTCCTTGACTCTCGGACCACCAATCGCACATTTCCATGCGCGATGGCCCAAGAAACCAAGTTATGCACTTTGATTTCAAATGAAATGCACATAGACAAACAAGGAGCTCAGCCTCTATCATACTCAATTCAAGAGGCTAAGCATGCATGTCAATGTAATGCAACCTAGACATATGAGCTAGTATGCAACATGAGCAATGCGAACAAGCATACAAGGCATGTGACACTCATGCTAACCAATAAGTATGCCAAATACAATGGGGATGTTCAAGCATGCAAGCAAGCATGTGACTTCATTCAATCATGCCACAACACATGGAGCAAACATGTTAAAACAACCTAAACATGTAACAACACACAAGTATGCAACAACACACAAGGTGAGCATGCAACAACATGCGAACTATGGACTTAAACTAATTTGGCTAGCTCTATACTAAGGCCAAAACAGTGGCCAACATGCTCAAGAATGAAGGTAAAATGACATGCAAACATGCATGCACACAAGGACCAACACTTAGCCATATAGAAACAACTCTCAAGCACACTTAAGAGGATGCAAACATGGACAAATGGCATGCAAAATAAGCTCTGAAATCATGTTAGAGAAGGTGCCAAACCAAGTAAACAAGACAAGCTAAGCATGCAAGCAAGCCCAAAGCCTAAGGTTAACCCAAGGGATCAAACCATGGCTAAATGAAGCAAGCCCCAAAGGGCCATGGGGACCAAGAACAGTCCCAATGCAAGTCTAAACAAAACCAAAGACACACCAAGATGGCATCTAAATGGTCTAAACATGCTAGCATGCAAAAGAGGCCAAACATGGAGCATAAGATGACAACCTTATAAAGCATTAAAGGGACATCAAATGCAAGCATACGAGCATATCATGAGGACTGAAATGACATGAAAATTGGTTCCAAACCACTGAAATGATGCAAGGATGGCATGCTAGAAGGGTCAATGCTTAAGGCATATAGACGAGGTTACATGGTAGCTATACAAAGCAAAGCATGGACAATCCAAATGACCAAAAACAGACCTTTAGCATGCTAAAACAAGCATAAAAACTTCACAAAGCTAAGCCAAAAACATGCTAGAAACAAGGCTCAAAGCACAAAGGCATGTTAAGGCAATTCATGGCATTACAAGACATGTATGCTAAGCAAGCATGGTGTACCTAAACCAACTCACAACAATGCTATATCATGGAAAGATAAGCATAAAAAATAGTTACGGCATGACCAACATACACTTAAACACGGTGCTCACTAATGAGGCTTAAATGGCCATTATTGAAGACAACAAGGAGAAGGGGTGGCCCTCTCCTTCTTAGGACCTTAAGGCACCATCCACACCACTGAAATCCCTCAAGATTTCAGTGGTGAAGAGGCCCAAACAAGGTGGTCCCGGAGCTCACCAAAATAGCACAAAAATAGGGCCTAACAAGGCCTATAAGGGGTCAAACAACCCCAAAGTTCAAAGAAACCTTAAAAAACTATTTTAAGCAAGTAAAAATAAGACTTTTATATGTTATATACTAAGCTCGAAAACAGGTGCAAGGTAGGCAAAGAAGCTAAGCAAGAATGGGGAACAAAAGGAGTAAGTTCTTACCCTTGTTGACCCTCTTCAAGAATGATGCTCTAGCAGCTTCTTCAAGCTCAAAACCACCGAAAAACACCAAGAACATCCTTCTAGTCCCTCAGCAACCAAGACAAGGTGTAGGACTAGGTGTTTGTGTGCAATAGTAAGACTAAACACACATAGGGCAAACGAGAGATATAGAGATGGAATATATACAAACTCAAAACCTAATCTCAGAGCTCCTCTCAAAATTTTGTAACTCTAATGGAGGGAGAAGAGGCTCCCTCTTATAGAGCTCACTCTTGCAAAGCTTCTCAAGTAAACTAGTCAAGAAGGAGATCTCTCCATACACGTGTATGGAGGGGAGCAAAGGTGTATGCTAGCTAGCACAGCTGGCATAAAAATATCTGCAAAAGCAGATACACAGTGGTCGGCCTGCCAAAAATGCAATTTGACCAAAATAGATGGCTGGTCGACTACAAAGAGTGCCGGTCGACCAAACATTTGGCCGGTGGCAAGAAACCAGTGGCCGGTGGCCTCAAGCCATGGCCGGTGATGTGTGGGGATAGTCAACAAGCCATTCCCTGCCCCTCAAAGGCAAAGCACAAGTGTTTGGTGCAAAACCAAAAACAAAACAGTCAAGCCGAGAGATCTTGAGGCAAGGCACGTCGCCGAGACCTCCGGGAACTCAAGACAAACACAAATAAGGATGATTACCGAGTGTTCAAGCAGTGACATCCAAGTCTTGAGGACGGTCCAAAATGGGGTGTCTACAGGGTGTCCAACAGGGCTTCAACACTTGACCAACAAGGGCTTAAAGTCGTCAACAAATCTCAAATTCTGTCTCACTTATTAAGGATTCTATGAGAAACACACTTTAAATTTCATCATCAGGTAAGCAAATGAAAGCGCCCAAGTCTTAGGGCCGGTCAAAATGGGGTGTCTACTCCTTTCACAATTTCAGTATGGTTTAAGTTTGTTCCTCTTCGCAAGATTACAGTGTGGTTAGAGTGTGTTCTTCTTCTTTTCATGATTTCAGTGTGGTTAGAGTATGTTCCTCCTCTCATGATTTCAGTATGGATGGAGTTTGTTCATCTTCTCACGATTACATTGTGGTTAGAGTGTGTTCTTCATTCTCTCACAATTACAGCATGGTTGGAGTGTGTTCTTCCTCACATGATTTCAGTGTGTTTAGAGTGTGTTCTTCCTCCTCTCACAATTACAACATGGTTAGAGTGTGTTTTTCCTCACATGATTTCAGCGTGTTTGGAATTCATTCATCCTCTCATGATTTAAACATGGTTGGAGTATGTTCGTTCTTTCACAATTTTAGCGTGGTTGGAGTTTGTTCGTGGCATTTTTTTTTCTTCCTTTCATGATTCAGCATGGCTGAAGTTTGTTCCTTCTCTCATGATTACAGCGTAGTTGGAGTGTGTTCTTCCTCACACGATTTCAGCATGTTTGGAATGTGTTCTTCCTCTCATGATCTTAGCATGGTTGGAGTTTGTTCCTCCTCTCATGATTTCACGATGGTTGGAGTATATTCCTCCTTTCATGATTTTAGCATGGTTGGAGTTTGTTCCTGGTATTTTCCTTCTCTCATGATTTCAGCATGGTTAGAGTTTGTCCATCCTCTCACAATTACAGTGTGGTTGGAGTGTATTATTCCTCATACGATTTCAGTATGTTTGGAATGTGTTCCCCCTCTCATGATTTTAGCATGGTTGGAGTCTGTTCCTCTTTTCATGATCTTAGCATGGTTGGTGTCTGTTCCTTCTCTCATGATTTCAGTATTGTTGGAGTGTGTTCTTTCTCATCTCACAATCACAGCGTGGTTGGAGTATGTTCCTCCTCACATGATTTCAGTGTGTTTCGAGCATATTTGGATTTGCATTTCTTGCATTCGTGTAGAAAATATGTTTGAATCATTCATGTAGAAAGCATGATTGAACAATATTCTTTAATGTACTCACATCAGTTAGCATGCATCGTGTTGTTTGCTTCTTTCATATGCCATCTTTGTGGCTTTATCATTGTTGCATCTCGTTATTGATTTTTAAACCAGCCGTGTGGTACACATAAGACCAGTTTTTGAAACAAAACTGGCTTCACAAAGTGTGTAAGTCTAACTTTTCAAATGCCTTTCGAGTATATCATTTGCATGAGGCTTGCCTCACCATTGCCATCCTTATACTTTACCTATTGCATTGCATTGCATAAGTCTTGAACTTTCGATACAAAATTGTCTTCGCAAGGTGTGTAAGTCCAACTTTCAATTGCATTTCGAGCATATGATTTACATTTTGTCCCTAAACTATGCTGGTTTGATTCCTTGCAAAGGGATACGTAGGCAACCTCTGGGTTCAACTAATTTCATTTGTATCTTGTTTGTTTGCCCAAGTCTTATGGCCTTATCAAAAGGGTCGTCTTCGGGCTTTGACATTCACTTACGTCATGAAAGGACATATCGAGCTCTGTCAAAGAGGGACAACTATAGACACCCTATTTTGACTAGCCGTAAGGCTTGGACGCTTTCTTCTGAGTGCTTGATGAGGAAAATTGGAATATCCTATTTTAAGAATTTTTAGCAAAAAGTCAGATTTAAGCTTTAATCCCAACCTTCACCCATTTTGGCCAAATTGATTTTAATTCATTAATTTGTACTATTTTATAATTTTACAAGATTTTATGTATTTGTACATAAAAATGATCATTCCCCACCATCACCACTCATCATCAATTTTTCCTAATCACACCTCACTATCCCCACTCATCGTCTATTTTCCTCATCACACACCACCATCATCACTCGCCATCTACTTTCATAATCACACACCACCATCCCTACTCACCATCCATTTTCCTAAATCACACCCCATTATTACCACTCACCATCCACTTTACTAATCACAGCCCACCATCACCACTCATCATCCATTTTTACACCCTGCCATCCCCATTCACCATCCACTTTCATAATCATACACCACTATTTCCATTCATTATCCATTTTTACACTTCATCATCACCACTTATCATTAGTTTTCCTAATCACATCCCACCATCACTACTTACCATCCATTTTCCTAATCATACCCCATCATCACCACTCATCATCCATTTTCATAATCACACTTCACCATCACCACTCGTCATCCATTTTCATAATCACACCCCAGAATCACCACTCACCATCCACTTTCATAATCACACCCCACAATCACCACTCACCATCTACTTTCCTAATCACACCCTACCATCACCACTCATCCCCTTTCATAATCACACACCACTATCAACACTCACCATATGGTTTTGCTTAGTTTATAAATATGTATGACTTCAAGTAGAAAAAAAGAAAAAAGAAAAAAAGAAGAAGGAAAGAACTCAACACAAAAATAAATAAATAAATAAAAAGAAAGAACTCCAAACAACAAAAACACACATATCTATCACATCTTCACCCTTCACCTTTGATTCTTGACTATCTCCAAACCACCCAAAACTTCACCAAAGTTAAAACTTGATTTTTCTTGCCGAGATTTCAAAAATATACTCCATAACCTGAGGGTGCAAAGAAGGAAGTTAGATAATCAAAAAATTCATCCTTTCCTCCAAACGTGAATTTTTGCAAATCTTCTCATTTATTTTCTTTTCATTTATCTTATTTTAAATATGTTATACCAATTTTGAACATGGAAATAGATTTCGCATCCATATTCGATGAGTAAGAATGAGTTCTTAATTATTTTCTAATGAGTTATTTATATTCCCTCCATTTCTTTCCTTTTTTTGTTAGAAGTCCTATAGAGTTTTCAAAAACTTTGTAGGACTTCCCTTTAAAGTGGTGGTAATCTACTCTCTCTAATTAATGGTATGGATTTGGGTATTAATTTACTCTTATTTACAAAAAGAAGAATGCACTTTTCTATTTATGTCTTTGGTTTGGTGTTTCCTAACTTCAGTGTCCATACTTGTTAAATTTTCCCTTTGATAGCCTTTTGTATATATGATATAACATCTCTTGGAAAGGTTTTGTTTTCTTTGCTTTGGTTTTGGTGCATAAAAAACAGGATTTCCCAGAGGAGCAAAATAGAGTAGTTTCCAAGCAATAAACAAGGCAATTTTCAATAGATGATTGGAGTTTCCTATTAATTTGTTTTTGTTTTGTTTTGTTTTGTTTTTTTTTTATATTTTTTTTATTTTGTGTGTGTGTGTGTGTGTATATTCCCACAATTTGTTAGATTCAGTTTGTGTTGTAATAATTTTCAACCTCATTTCTTTTATTTGGTGTTGTAATAATTCCCTTTCCCCTCCTCTTTTTTCTATTCCTTTCATTTATTTGCTTTCCATATCTGTAAATAGCATCATATTTCATATTTCATGCATTAAAAATCGATTCATTTGGATTTGCGGGTTTAATCAATTTCTATGTGATTATATGCACTCGCTTATGTCTTGAGATGATTCACATGTAATGTATTAGTAGCCAAATTTTTAGTTGCATTTTTGTGTATGTATTGCATCAGAATCTTGAATCCAGGATCACATATATTTTGCTAAACTTTGTTATGCAGCTTTGTGTGGGAAATCAATAAGTACTATGTCTGTGTTTATGCTTTAGCATCCTGCTTGTGTGTGTTTGTTTTACTATGTCTAAGTATCCTACCATGCGACTACTTACTTAAGTGATATATCTCTATGAATGCTAGTGGATGGAGTTGTGTTATTCAATTTGGAATAATATCGATTTTCATGTTTGTGAACTCGATTTCTTTTGAGTTGCACATTATTCAAAACTCTTTCAAAATACATAAAATCAAATTGTGCCAAAATGAATAACATAGTCTATACTTGTTTGCTTCATATAATAATTTTTAGGATTATTAATAATGGGAATATGAACATATAAAGTCAATAAAATTCATATCATGGTTTAGTAGAGGCCGATTTTTGATCAGGTGAGTGGGGGTGCTCAATTAATAACCTTCTCCCCTCATACCTAAGGTTCTGAACCGAGACATTTTTGGTTACAACGAACAGTGGCCTTGGCAAGAGTCACGGGTTTCCTAATTTTCTTAAAATATTAGGTGGTGACACTAAGTTCTGGTGATGCAGTCCATTTTTGGAAAATATTTTTGCAATAAAATGAATTTTCTATAAAGTTGTTGGATCTATATTTCACATTGCACTCGTGAGATTAGATAAAACAAATAGAGGGTCCAAACTGTTTAGCACATTTGGGTACCTGAGGGCATGTGACACTCATGTCTCTTACTTAGTGGATAGCTTGTTCAGAGTTGCTCATGCCCCTAATCTTTAATCCTTGTTCACATTGTTGATAACTTTCAACATTTTACAAGCTCAGGTAATGGGAACTAGCACTTCACAGATCGACAATGAAGGACACACTACTTCAACCAATGACTAGTCAATCCCATGCTTCTTCAATGCACCAAAGTGATGCAAACTTATTCGATTCTTAGAGCAATCCAATGACCATAGACTGGGTGCCCCTTATGTGGATACTCTCAACTTGTCTATGAATTTCACATAAGGGCTTGTATTTAACTTTTGAAATGTTAACCATGCCATTCTATCAAACTCTGAGCCATATACATACTAACAAATTGACATTGACAAACATACCAAAGATAGACTTCACAAGGGAAATTGACTCGACAGACCTCAAACTGTACAAAACCATTTCTTGATAGCCTCCAATGCATAGGGTGTTGTCTTACTCCATCCATCAAAATGATTGTACTTGTCGATATAGCGCTTTGTCAATGGCGACTACCCTAGTGGTCTGTAATGTGGTACTTTCACATTTTTGACTTCGCTTTTGCTCACTTTTTGGTTTGATGCAAATTCTTCACGTTTCACTTATCTCATACCTCTCTTTTCTTTTATCTCTGTTCTCTTTTGTGCACATACCCACATTTTGGGGTTATGCATTGAATAGAACAAATAATTTACAAAGGGATGTGGTATTGCCAGAAGTTTTACAAAATTTTGGCACCACAATAGTTGACTAGTTATGTAATCTTCTAGATGAAGGATTCTTCAATTAAAACGACTATCAATATTGCTCTTCTTCTGATGGTTGAAGCTATGTGCAGTTTGAGAAACACAAGAAAGACTTAATGTAGAAAATTGAAGTGTGTGAACCACAATGCCTCCACAGTAGGATGACGCATCCACAACACCAAGCAACAAGGTGACAATATGCCTACGATCCAAAGCAATAAAGCAATGTGCCATGACACAAGTCAATAAGACAACATACCCACGACATGAGACAAGACACAACTAGTACCTAGCCAAATGTCCAATAATATAGACAAAACTAAAAGTGAATGATCATTTATTGTGCCCATAACTTTCCTTATGCTTCCTTATTATTCAAGAATTACTTTCGAAATTCAATTTTGCAAAAATCAAGTTTCATTGCCCTTCAAGCTCAAGTTAGAAATTCCATTGATAAGTTCAATTGCTAAAAATTATTCCACCTATTAATCAAAACTAGTTCTTTCTTAATTCCACACAAGATATGCTATGCACGATAGTATTGTAGATCATGAATGACTGCAACACTAGAGATTAAATCGGGTAAGGACATGGGGCCGAACCTCGAGTAGAGGTTGCTTACATATCTCAAGGTGAGAATTAGGCTAAGCGTAGTTTCAGTTTAGAGTTCACTCAAGTATTAACACTCTCTTTTTTGGCTCTAACTTTTGTCAAATTCGTCCATTTTTAGAGTTTTCATCCTTGCAAGCTGTTATTCTTTCATTTTTGATTTCACACGCTCTAAGTTTTGCTTGGGGCCTCATCCGAGTTTTTAGCCCAGCGAGCCTCTCAAGGGTAGTATTACAATAGTTTCAATAATTGTGATACACAATTATCCTTATCCTTACCCTAGTTGTCGAACATGTTTTACCTTGGTTTGAGCATAGGTGCCTTTTTTAATTGCATACTTAACATGGTGGCCGTCCTCAAAAAGTGGTATATACTTCTCACATGGCGATGATCCCCTACACTAGCTCTTTCAAATGTTGATGGCAAAACTTTGATTCCTTACAATTGACTAGATTTCATTCCATGAGTGCTCCTATCCTGATGGTGAATTTTTTTCCTCTTCTTTTTATCTTTTTTTTTTCTTTCTTTTCATTGCTATTTTTTCTTTTTCTTTTGTTTTCTTTTTTCTTCTTTCTCATTTATTTAAACTAGAAATGTCTTGGAGAGGAAATATGTCCCTGTAAGGTTTGAATGTACCACGAGGTTTGAAAATAGCTTTTCTTTGCCAAAGCAGTCACTCAAATGTAAGAACAACTCCCAAAACAATGTAGAATATGACTGTCCAATAGCTATCGGTGAGGGAATATGACTGTCCAATAGCCGTTCACCTGACGGTCCTCATCCTGTTGCAAGAAAGTTTGATTAGTATAATGTAGATGTGAGCATATGGTTTGGAATCAAAGGTTACCAGTTCGACAGCGTCGGACAACTGCAACTATCGTTCCTAAAGGAGCACGTTTGAGGCAAACCCTTGCCGGAACTTAATGAAGGTGAGCATGCTACTATGAATAATCCGATGAACATTAGGTGGCAAGTAACCATATCAAATGGCCAGAGAGGTAGGGTTAGGAGCTTAGGTCCAAGAATGGGAGAAAGGATATCCTCTACCGCCATGTTCGAGTCATCCACCTAGATGCCTATGTCCTCAGCAAGTATATTTTTGATGGCCTCGGGGGTGAGGGGAGGCACATCGACCTTTGAAAAGATGGGAAGAACGTCTCCCTAAGGGATACTTGTGTCCATTGAGAAAGAGTAGGTGTGATGAGCCTAAAATGAGGGAGATGGAGGAAGAAAACTAAAAGACTACCTAAGAGAGCCCGAAAATCTGAAATACAAAGAGAAATGTGAGGAACCAAAGGAAAAGAGTGAGGGCTAAACCAAGACATGTGAAACACGTAATGAAGGGTAGAAGACTCAAGCTTGGCGTTTTATATGAACATAGTTAGAATTTTGTTTGGATGAGCTGTGTTTGTACACAGAAGGAAGCATTGATGCCAATCAAGATCCAATGTGAAATAAACATCTCAAGCATAAGCTCGGAAGACCAAGCTAGGCAAACAATGAATTCCGATTGATGCATAAAGGAAGATTTCTATTAAACATAAGAGGATTACAAGAGTTTTGTCAAAACCCAAGAGGAGGTCTTTGTGGGATGCGTTTGGGGTTACCAAGCGCGCCAATAGTTCAGACTCCCGATCTCGTGATCTAGTCTCACTAGTGTAATGTGAAACAGAAAATGAGAGTCAAAATCCGACAATTTTTATAGAAAATCCATTTATTTCAAAATATGCCAGAAATGGACTACATCAGCAAATCTCAGAGTCGCCACCTAATCTTTTGAGAAAATTAAAAAATTCGTGACTCGTGCCAAAGGCCACTGTTCATCATAACCAAAGATGCCTCATTTCGGAAGGGGGAAAGGTCATGAATTAAGCACCCCCGCTCACTCGATCAAAAGATCGGCCTCTAATAAACTATGATATGAGTTTTATAAACATTATATGCTAATGTTCCGATTATTAATAATGCTAACACTACTATGTAAAGCAAACAAGTATAGATCATGTCACTTATTTTGGTATGCTTTGATTTTATGCATTTTTGAAAGGTTTTTGAATAAATGTGCAACTCAAAGAAAACTGAGCTCATATGCATATCAATTAACATCATTCCAACTTAAGCAACACAACCTTTATCCATTGGCACTCAAGGAGGTATATCATTTAAACACTTAACCGCATGGTAGGATGCTAAACATGACCAAATAACATACATAACAGGGATGCTAAAGTTGTAACTGCTCACCTAGTACTCCTCCTTTGCAAGCCAGAAAATAATGTGCTATATACATATGCATGATCCTATATACAAATAGCTAATGCAATACTCACACAAAATGAAACTAAAGATTCGGCTGCTAATTACATGATATGCGAATCATTTCATAGCGAACAAAAGCACATAAGAGTTAATGAAATGCACAGACAGATGCAAATTAGCCGAATCTCAATGCATGAAAAATAGTTGCAAAGCATAGATATGATAAATAAAACATGATGCTATATAGAAAGCACATAAATAAAAGGGTTAAAAAGACATGGGGCTGGAACATTATTACAACAATTCGAATAAGAAGGGGGGAGAGAGAGAGAGAGAGAGAGAGAGAGAGAGAGAGAGATTATTATTATAGCAATCGAATAAATAATAATAAAAAAGAAAAGAAAAGAAAAGAAAGGGGGATTGAAGAAATTATTACAACAATGAATTAATTCAACCAACTTACTACTGAATCTAAAAAATCATATAAAATAAATAAAAGAACTTGATCAGTAGCTCCATAACAAACCGGGAGACCACCCCCGAAAGTTGTCCGCTCTATTCTTGGAGAAGTTAGACGGTATACATAACAGTGGCCAGCCGAACAGGGAAAAGGGCCAGCCGAATTCACCTTTCGACTGAGATTTAGCAGAAGCCACAAGACACTTTATGAGTAGTGTTCACCCCTCTTTGTTTCTCTGCTCATTAGGATCAGTTAAGGAAGAGACCAATGAGCACTAACCCTCAACAATGATGCAAACAAATATATATATGACATATATTTTGCAACAAGTCAACAATTACATGGATCAAAATCAAGAATGGCTTGAAGCCCAAGAAATGGATAGGAATCTACATCTTCTATTTGTGAATAAGGGTAAATCAATACCTAAACCCATGCTATTAAGTGGAGAGCGTAGATTAATGCAAATCATTTCTTGGTGGAAGCTCTACTTATTAAAGTAAGACATTCTTCAAAGGATATTGATAACTCCTCTCATATTCAATGAAACAAGGGTGTTTCCACCCTTTTTCATGTTCACAAATGATTGAGAAGGGAGGATTCAACACCTTTTGACATAAAATATCTTACTTTACTTCCAAAAATGCCAAAGAAAAGTAGGGACACAACTTTCTCAACACCAAATCCCATGGGTCTCTCAAACAATCCTATGAAACAACCCTTAGCACCCATTGATATTGAGCAAACAGTTGGAACACATGGATTGATGCACTTGAGAGATAGGATAGATGAAGGAAAGGAGTGGAATAATAAGAAAAGCTATTTTACTTATTGAACTTGTGAATAGATGGCTAATAGTTACTGCCAAACACATCCACAGGGGTCTAAGATGCATAACAACAATGAAGTTAAAGCTAAGGAAAGCAAGAAAATGTAGAAAGAACTATCAACACAATGGATGGGTGGCTAAATTATACTTTAAATTATACTCCTTCCACATCCATGAGGACTTACAACAATCGCATGGTTAAAACACAACAATAATGAGATGCAAAACTTATAAATGAAGAACAAGAGAGAAATGTGAGAAAATTGCAAAAGTTCACCTCTTGAACAGAGTATTAGCTTTCTTGTCCACAAACTCTCTCCTAGTATGCTCAAGGTTCTTGAAAACGGCTTAGAATCTCAGTAAGAGGCTTTAGGTTCAAGCTTCAATGGTGTTTAGGTGATGGGTGTATGAAAAATGGAGGTTGAAGATGAAGTACAGGAGGTGGGTGTACAAAAAGTTTTTAGGTTTTAGAAATATTATGTAACCATTTAGAAATATTTCTCAACCTTAGTTTTTAGCTTTAATGGAGTTTTAGGTGGTGTATCAATTAAGAACAATGAACAAAATGGAGAAGAAGGTTGAAAGTGAGATATAGGTGTCAACAAATTTTGTAACCCTTTGGAATGAAGAATGGGAGGTGTATTATAGGCTTGGAGAAAATATCGAATTTTCCAAAATTGCTTTATTTCTCGGAGAAATTATCTAGCTACACAAAAAAGTGTTTGGCCAGGCAAAAAATCATTCGGCCAGAAAATTTTTTAAAAGGGGAAAACATTATTTTATTTATTTATTTATTTTCCAGAAAATTCTCATTCTTTTCATTCATTTCCACTTTGTTCTTGCTCAATTTACTAAGAAAATATAACACTTGAATTTTGAAAATGCAAGCCTCAAACCTTGAAGAAATGTTTGAATTCATATGAAAAAATAACATTTTGAAAAAGATTTAAAAAGGGTCTAAAATAGTTTGGCCAAAATGGGTTTAGGGTTGGGATTAAAGCTTGAACCTGGTTCTCTTGTTGAGAAATTCGGAAGATAGCATATTCCAACTTTTATCATTGGGTGTTCAGATAAGAGCGCCCAAGTCTTAAGGCTAGTCAAAATAGGGTGTCTACAGTTGATTCCTTTTTGACAAAGCTCGATCCGTCATTTCAAGACGTGAGTGAATGTCAAAGCCTGAAGACAACCCTTTTGATGAGGTCGTAAGACTTGGGTAAACAAACAAAATGCAGATGTAGTTGGTTAAACCCGAGGGCTGCCAACATATCCTTCTGTAAGGAATCAAACCAGTGTAGTTTAGGGGTAGGATACAAATGATATGTAGCTGAGAATTAGACTTACACTCTACACGAAGTCGATTTTGTTTGAAAGCTAGGTTTGCGTGTACCACACTGCCGGTTTGAACATCGATGGTATGTGATGTAAAAATGAAAAAGCTGTAAAGATGGCATGAAAGACGTGAACCTCGTGCAAATGACATGAAGCATGCTAACAGTTGAAATGCTATAAAGAATGCCATTCAAAAATATTTTCTACACGAGTGATATAAAACGAGATGCACAAACATATTTTCTACATGAAAGAGAGGAATGCACATCTAAACGTGCTCCACACAAGAGAAGAAGGGATGGCCGAAGCCAAACACATTCCAAACACGCCGCGATGTGAGAGAAGGAACATACTCCAACCGCGTTGAAATCATGAGAAGAGGAACACACTCTAACTACGCTGAAATTGTGAGAAGAAGAACACACTTTAACCACGTTAAAACCATGAGATGAGGAATACACACTAACCTGCTAAAATCCTGAGAAGAGGAACACACTTGGACCCTGCTGAAATGACGAGAAAAGGAACACACAACACACTCTAATCGCGTTGAAATAGCAAGAAGAGGAACACACTCTAACCACGTCGAAATCATGAGAATAGGAGCACAACACACTCTAATATCGTTGAAATCACGAGAAGAGAAAGAAAATACTCACTACGCTAATATTGTGAGAAGAGGAACATAACACTCTAACTATGCTGAAATCATGAGAAGAGGAACACACTCTAACTACAATGAAATCGCAAGTAAATAAAGAGACAACACATTCTAACCACGTTGAAATTGCAAGAAGAGGAAAACACTCTAATTGCGATGAAATCGCATGAAGAGGAACACACTCTAATTGTGTTGAAATCACGGGAAGAGAAACACAACACTCTAATCGTGCTGAAATAATGAGAAGAGAAACATAACACTTTAATTGCATTAAAATTGTGAGAACAGGATCACACTCTAACTGCACTAAATTTGCGAGAAGAGGAACACAACACTCTAACCGTGCTAAAATTGTGAGAAGATGAACACGACACTCTAACCTGGCTGAAATCGCGAGATGAGGAACACACTCTAACTGCGTTGAATTTGCGAAAAGAGGAACACAACACTCTCATCACGCTAAAATCGTAAGAAGAGGAACACAACACACTCTAACCGCGTTGAAATAGCGAGAAGATGAAGATAACACACTCTAATTGTGCTAAAATTACGAGAAAAGGAAGACAACACTAACCACATTGAAATCGTGAGAAGAGGAGCACAACACTCTAAATGCGTTTAAATCGCAAGAAGAGAAAGACAACACTCTAAATGTATTGAAATCACGAGAAGAGGAACACACTCTAACCGCGTTGAAAATTGTGAGAAGATGAACAAAAAACTCTAACCGCACTGAAATTGCGAAAAGAGGAAAGGTGTTGACCAAGAAAACAAAAGTGGTGTTAACCGACAACCCTAACCATACTTTCCTACGGGAAGATAAAGGTATTAACCAAGAGAAAACAAACCAAACACCCCTTATGTATAAAGGGTAAAGGCAATAAGATAAAGAATGCGGTGCATGCAATACAACATGCGGCATACGCAAAAAAATTGTATACTTCCCAGTTATGAAAATAAGCGTACAAGTCGATTGAGAGTCAGACTTACATGTTGTTCACACTGCCTTGAGAGATGATGATCTATGTAATGTAATGCAATTGAATGATGATAAAATATGAAGATTGCAATATGCGAGGCAAGCCTCATGCAAATGATGAAAGGTGCAGATATGAAGAATGCAACCTTTTTGAATGCAAAAGGGATCACACAAGGGGATGCATTTTATTTGAAAAACACTAAAAGTGAAAAGGGTGCATCATACATATCTCAAAATATAGATGGCATGGATAACAATGGATGATAAATGATGTATGGAGCAATACATGATGTAACTTATGAGATGAGTAGTATGCTATATACATATACATGATCCTATATACAAATAGCTATACAATCATGCCAAAAAATAATATGCTATATACATATGCATGATCCTATATACAAATAGCTAATGCAATACTTACACAAAATGCAACTAAAGATTCTGTTGCTAATTACATGATATGCAAATCATTTCAAGACATGAATTAGTGCACAAAGGCACATAAGAATTAATGAAATGCACAGATGCAAATTAGCAGAACTTCAATTTATGAAAGGTGGATGCAAAACATAGATATGATAAATAAAACAAGATGCTATCCATAAAGCACATAAATAAAAGGGTTAGAAAGACGTGGGGTTGTAAGATTATTACAACAATTCGAATAAGAAATGAGGGGAGAGGGAGAGATTATTGCAACACTTGAATGAATAATAATAAAAAAGAAAAGAAAGTGGGATTGAAGAAATTAATACAACAGTGAATTAATTTAGCCAAGTTACTGCTGAATCTAACAAATCATATAAAATAAATAAAAGAACTTGATCAGCAACTCTAGAACCACCTGGGAGACCACACCCCAAACGTTGTATGCTCTGTACTTAGAAAAGTTAGGCAGCTATACATAACAGTGGCCAGCTGAACAGGGAAAAAGGCCGGCTGAATTCATCTTTTCGCTAAGATTTAGGTCAGTGTAGGATTCCTAGAACAGAAGCCGCAAGACACTTTCTGAGGGGTGTTCACCCCCCTTTCCTTCTTTGCTCACAGGGGTCACTTAGGAAAGAGACCAATGGGCCCTAACCCTCAACAATAATACAAACAAATATATACAACGTATATTTTGCAACAAGTCAACAATTAAATGGATCAAAATCAAGAATGGCTTCAAGCCCAAGAAATTGATAGGAACCTACATATTCTCTTTGTGAATAAGGATAAATCAATACCTAAATCCATGCTATTAAGTGGAGAGCATAAATTAATGTAAATCATTTCTTGGTGGAAGCTCTGTTTATTAAAGTAAGAGATTCATCAAAGGATATAGATAACTCCTCTCCTATTTAATGAAACAAAGGTGTTTCCACCCTTTCCATGTTCACAAATGATTGAGAAGGGAGTATTCAACACCTTTTGACATAAAACATCTTACTTTACTTCAAAAAAACCAAAGAAAAGTAGGGACACAACTTTCTCAACACCAAATCCCATGGGTCACTCAAGCAATCCTATGAAACAACCCTTAGCACCTATTGATATTGAGCAAAGAGTTGGAACACACGGATTGATGCACTTGAGAGATAAGATAGATGAAGGAGAGGAGTGTAATAACAAGAAAAGTTATTCTACTTATTGAACCTATGAATAGATGGCTAATAGCTACTCCTAAACATATCCACAAGGTTCTAAGATGCATAACAACAATCAAGTTGAAGCTAAGGAAAGCAAGAAAATGAAGAAAGAACTATCAACTCACTATATGGGTGGCTAAATTCTACTCCCTCTGCATCCATGAGGACTTACAATAATCACATGATTAAGACACAAAAATAATGAGATGCAAAGTTTTTAAATGAAGAACCGGAGAGAAATATGAAAAAAATTGCAAAAGTTCGCCTCTTGAAGAGATAAACGGCTTTCTTGTCCACAAACTCTCTCCTTGTACCCTCATGGTTCTTGAAAATGGCTTAGAATCTCAGCAAGAGGCTTTAAGTTCAAGCTTCAATGGTGTTTAGGTGATGGGTGTATGAAAAATGGAGGCTGAAGATGAAATGTAGGAGGTGGGTGTAAACAAAGCTTTTAGCTTTTCAAAATATTATGTAACCTTTTAGAAATATTTCTCAACCTTATTTTTTAGCTTTAATGGAGTTTTGGGTGGTGTATTAATGAAGAACAGTGAAGAAAACGGAGAAGAAGGTTAAAGATGATAAGTGGGTGTAATCAAATTTTGTAACCGTTTGGAATGAAGAATGAGAGGTGTATTTATAGGCTTTTGAGGGAAAGAAAATATATGAGATATTTGCAGAGGAAGCCCAAGGGAAAATATCTATGATATTTGTGTAAAATTAAGAAGAAGAAAAAAAATATATATATATATATTTTTTTTTAGACTACTTTGTTTCCTAGTGAAACCTTTTGGCCAAACAAAAAAGTGTTCGTCCAGATAAAAAACTGTTTGGCCAGACAATTTTTTAAAACTAAGGAATAGGATTTTTTCCCTACAAAATTCTTTTATCGTTTTGCTCATTTCCACTTTGTTCTTGCTCAATTTACTAAGAAAATATAACACTTTAATTTTGAAAATACAAGCCATGGACATTGTGGAAATTTTGAATTCACACAGAAAAAAAAAAAAAACATTTTGAAAAAGATTTAAAAAGGGTCTAAAATCATTTGGCCAAAATGGGTGTAGGGTTGGAATTAAAGCTTGAACCTAGCTCTCCTACTGATGAATTCGTAAGATAGCATGTTCCAAATTTCATCATTGGGTGTTCAGAAGAGAGTTCCCAAGTCTTAAGGCTGGTCAAAATGGAGTGTCTACAGTCTTAGTCATTACAAGAGCAACTGTATTTCACAAGAGGAAAGTGCAAGGACATGCAAGCCCAAAACATGCTTGTTTCTATACGCCAAGTTCTTTATGAACATAAAAGTGCAACCCTTTGTCCTTCAAAGAGCAAAATGAGGAAAAGATGCATCTGGAGTAGCCTCAGTTGTAAGGAAAAGGCTCTAGTGCTCCAAGGAATATGAAAGGTTTCCTAGTGCATCGACATCATCGTCGAAATCTTCGTGATCATAGAGTTTTTTTCAATGCCAGAAGCGATTCCCATGTCATCTTCTTCATTGCCACTCACCATCGAAGAACCTAAAGTAGGTGGTCGGAGTGATTCCAAGTTCGTTATAAAGCCAAGAAGAACTGTGTCATTGAAGGAAGAAATAAAAAATAACCATGCGGAATGGGAAACGAATGGTAAGATCAGAACATTATACCTCCAGGGTGTTGGTGAGATGAGGGATTGAAGATCCCATGGACGCGGAGTTTTGGAGTATATGAGGCTTCGGACCAAGTCTATGAAAATGGCCCCGGGCATAAGCAAAGATCAGCTAATAACTTCATCGCGGCCACAAACTTGTCTTCCATTGTCAACAGTGGGTTCCACCAGGGCTGCCTGTGGCACCTCTCTCCTACGAACAAGCCTTCTTCTACATCCTCGACCACTAGAGGGAGTTCTTGAGGCTATAATTTCCAAGTCTAGGACTATGGCATTGTTAGAGCTCTCATCGGAGAAGCTAGCAAAGTCCAAATAAGGTTAAGAACCCATGTCTCAAGATGTACTAGAAAGGAAAGAGAGAGAGAGAGAGAGAGAGAGAGAGAGAGAGAGAGAGAGAGAGAGGTTACTATAGACACCCCATTATTGACCGTCCTCAAGACTTGGACGTCACCGTTTGAACACTCGATGATCATCCATGTTTGTGTTTGTCTTGAGTTCCCGGAGGTCTCGGCCACGCGCCATGCCTCAGGATCTCTCAGCTCGACTGTTTTGTGTCTAGTTTTGCGCCAAACACTTGTGTTTTGCCTTTGACGGGCAAGGAATGGCTTGTTGACCATCCCCACACATCACCGGCCATGCCTTGAGGCCACCGGCCACTGGTTTGTTGCTACCGGCCAAATGTTTGGCCGATCGACACCTTTTGTAGTCGACCGGTGATGTTTTTTGGTCAAATTGCATATTTGGCCGGCCGACCACTATGCATCTGCTTTTGCAGATATTTTTATGCCAGCTGTGCTAGCTGGCATACACCTTTGCTTCCCTCCATACACATGTATGGAGGAATTTCCCTCTTGACTAGCTTACTTGAGAAGCTTTGTAAGAGGGAGCTCTATAAGAGAGAGCCTCTTCTCCCTCCATTAGGGTTAGACAAAAAATACAAAGGGAGCTCTGAATTTGGGCTTACATAGTTGTAGCTATTCTAACTCTATTTCTCCCTCTCTTTTGCTCTAAGTGTGTTTTAGTCTTACTATTGCACAAAAACACCTAATGTTACACCTTCTCTTGGTTACTGAGGTGTTGAGGAGCTTTTCTTGGTGTTCTTGAGTGGATTCAAGCTTGGAGAACCAGCTGGCGTACTGTTCTTGAAGAGGATCATCAACGGTAAGAACTTCACCCTTTATTCCCCATTTTTGCATAGCTTTTTGACCTATCTTGCAACTGTTTTTAGACTTTGTATATAATGAATAAAAGCCTTTTTTTTTAGTGCTTTAAATAGTTGTTTAAGGTTCCTTTGAGCTTTGGGGTTGTTTGACCCCTCATAGGCCATGTTAGGCCCTATTTTTGTGCTATTTTGGTGAGCTCCAGGACCACTTTGTTTGGGATTTCAGTGGTGAGGATGGTGGTTTAGGGTCCCAAGAAGGAGAGGGCCACCCCGTCTCCTCGTTGTCCTTGAAAAGGGCCATTTTTGCCTCATGTGTGAGCACCATGTTTAAGTTTATGATGGCCATGCCTTAGCTGTTATTTGTGCTTATTATCTCATAATATAGCTATATTTTTACTTGGTTTAGACATACCATGCATGCCTTGCATACTTGTCTTGTAATGCCATGAATTTACCTTAACATGCTTTAGGCTTTGACCCTTGTTCTAGCATGATTTTGGCCTAGCTTTGTGAAGCTTTTATGCTTGTTTTAATGTTCTTGAGGTCTGTTTTTGGTCATTTGGGTCATCCATGCTTTGCTTTGTATATCTACCATGTAACCTCCCTTGTATGCCTTAAGCATTGGCCCTTCTACCATGCCATCCTTGCATCATTTCAGTGGCTTAGAACCACTTATAGCAGCATTTCAGTCCTCATGGCATGCTTGTATGCTTGCATTTGATGTCCCTTTAATGCTTTATAAGGTTGTCATCTTATGCTCCATGTTTGGCCTCTTTGTATGCTTGCATGTTTAGACCATTTAGATGCCATCTAGATGTGTTTTTGGCTTTGTTTTGACATGCTAAGACTCTGATTTTGGTTATTTAATTCATGCCATGTTTGATTTTTGCTAAGTGTAGTTCAATACATCTTTGGCTTGCCTTGAGTTTTGGCTTTGCTTGCTTGCTTTGCTTGCTTTAATTAGTTGGTTTGGCACCTCTATTACATGATTTTTAGAGCTTGGTATGCTTGCCATATTCCCATGTTTAGCCTCTTTTAAGCGCGTTTAGAAGTTGCTCTTTTATGCCTAAGTGATGGACCGTGTTTGCATGCATGCTTGTGTGTGCATTTGGCCCCCATTTCCTTAGTGTGAGTCCCTCCTTTGCATGTTGTGGCATGCTCACCTTGTGCGTTGATTGCATACTTGACTTACCATGTGTTGTTGTTGCATGTTCAAGTAGCATTTGCATTTGGCACGCATTTCCTTGATTAGGTTGCATAACATATTGTATGCCTTACACACTTGCATGATTAGATTACAACTTGCATGTTGAGCATTAGCATAGTTATTACATGCTTGCACGCTTGCTAGCTTAGGTTGTGTACCTAGCCTACTTGCCTTCATATTCATATTGCATGCCTAGTTTACATGCCCAGGTTGCATTGCATTGGCGTGCATGTCTTGCCTCTTGAAATCAAGTGATAGAGGTTGGGCCTTTTGTGCTTAATTGGTTTTCATTTCATTTGAAATCAAAGTGCATAACTTGGTTCCTTGGGCCATCATGCATGGAAATGCACGATTGGTGGTCTGAGAACTGAGAGCCACGTCCCTTTGAATCATAAATATGATAAGGGATGTGTTGGTGCACACATTTACTTGGAATGCACTGTTATGCCTTGTTTTGTCCTCTGCTGCTGTCAAACAGGATTCGGCACGAAGGTTTGGCCGATGACCATTTCTCTTGGCCGGTGGTATCCCACAGGGTTCATAGAGTGCACCTTGGGAATTTTGCAATGATCAGAGGAGCAGAGCAGGGAAAACAGAGGCAACTTGTGCATGGCAGTGGACTTCCGAGCGGAGCTGAACACGCATTGCATTGGGCCCTCTTCCCGAGGCTGTTTACTATTTTATTAGATTGGTTAATTTGCTTAACTAGTTTAATTGGTCTGTAATATTTAATTAGCTTGTAGGTTAGTTAAATCTGTATTATTCTTTCGGTCCCTCCGCGTGAGGGCATATTTGTAATATGTGTGGGTGCGTATGTGCATGCCTTCCAACCCCCACTTCTTTCTCCTTTTTACTTACCTACTTTTGATGGTTAGTATTAGGACATGTTTAATTTAGCATCCTTATGCAATGCATGCGTGCATCATTCATCAGTATTGCATGCACCGGGCTCAGCGCATCATACTAACTGCATTTGTATTTCAATCCCAAATTGAATACGTGACAGCTGTAACATCATCATATGCCATAATTGATTAGCCGAGCCTATTCTAGTGACATTCTGTATGCATTGCATTAGCCACTTAACATGGACTTGGATCATGCATGATTGCTAATATGTTTATTGTTTTGGCTTGGAGTACACTGTAAGTGTTTTATGTTTTAGCATCTCGCATGAGTGTGAATGTTAACATGATAGCATGCTTACTATGTGGCTAGATGCTTATGTGATATAAACTGCCTGAATGCCTGTGGGTGAAAGTTGGATTGTTTGAGTTGGGACAACTCATTGAAATCCGTATTTTAACCTACTTGCGAATAGCAAATTTCAAATCACTTTTTTTCAAACGAGCGGATATGCAATGCTTTGTTCCAAATTAGGCGATCTAGTGTATACTTGTTTTGCTGTGCACATCACGTAGTAGATCTAGGCTAATAATCGGAATAAGAACGCATAATGTTTTCAAAACGAGATATCATGGTTAGTAGAGGCCGATCTTCGGATCGGGCGAGAGGGGGTGCTCATAGCTGACCTTCCCCAATCGTACCCAAGTTCCCGAGCTGAGGCAACTTTGGTGATGACGGACACGTGGCCTTAGGCAAACGAGTCAGGGTTTCCTAAATTTCCCAAAATAAAATATTTAGGTGGCGACTCTATATCTGGCAAAGCAGTCCATGTTTGGCACTTCTTTACAAAAATATGTTTTCCAAAACGATTTGCCGGATTTGGACTCTTTGGTTCAGATTAAGAACCGTGACAAATCGAGTCCGAACTGTGGGGTGAGGCCCTCACGCGGGGCACGTCCACAGTTTCTGGCGGCTCTGCTGGGGATTCTAGAGAGCTTGACTCGAACTCGTGATATCTTGTTTTGATTTCACTTATATGTTTCTTTGCATTGCATGTGCGTTAGTGTGCCTAGGACACCGTGTTGGCCATCTGCTGTTCTTGAGCGGTTTGCCGAAGGCTTGACTTTGTCAAAGCATGCCATAAGGTCGACGGTAAGGCTCTGCCAAGATAGAACACAAACCCCGCTTTATCTGGCACCCTTTCCGACCATTCGACCTAGCGCATATTCGGAATCCATAGTGACCATTCCAAACTAGGACAGGTTGCTTACCTGATATAGGTTGTTTGAAACCGCTGTGTATGTAGTGAAACCCTAGCTCCTAACAAAATAGGACAGGGAAACCCTACCCCAACATGGGGGTGTTTTGGCTCTCTTTTACTTGCTATGTGCTTTTAGAGTGTATCTCTACAAGAACGTACATATCAGTCTACGAGTTTGAACATCAGGCCTGTGGACATCAGTATCAGTGTTTTTGAGAAACAGTTATATCTGCGAGTATCCGATTCAGTGTTTTGGGGCAGTGATTTTGGGGAACAATGATCAGTATTAGAGTACAATTGCTCACCACGCTGTGTTTGTTCCGCTTAATAAAAATGTCAGATGTTTTCTTTTAGTTCAGAGATTTGAGTACAGAATAGCTAGTGTTCTCCCATGCTGAGGCAAGGCAGATATCTGATCCGTTAGTCACCGTTCAAGATCAGCGGACTTATCATGACACAGAATTTAGTGGAAATCGTGATTATGACAGCCACGCTAGATCAAGGAATCACCCTACAAAGTGAGACCAATGTTAATATACCGCATCCACCCAGGTCGCCTGTTGCGCACCCGGTCTGGGTACCCCAGTTGTATCAGGCTCGTGAGCCCACTACATTCGAATTGATGGGGATGATTGGTGACCTCTAGAGGTCTATGGCAGATCTCGCTTACGGAATATCAGCTTCGCCACCAGCTGCACCATATGCCGGGAATTTTGCATCGCAGGAGCCCCCGCTATTGGGACTGATTGTGATCGAGCTTAGCCAACCTGAGGTTGTCTCGAGTTATAGCAATGACATGTCAACATCAACCCAAGCCCTCGATCAGGCTGAGGCCAGAGGTAAGAACAAAATGAAGGAAGATGCCGATCCCATTGAACAACTGCTGTGGGCAGTCGAGGCTTTGAAAGCCGGGGGGATGAATAAGCAACAGGCATTCGCAGTCGCGGCCAAAACTGTGGATGATGTCTTCCCCACTCCAACTGAAGGCGCCTGTAGAAAACCGATAGGCCCGCCATGCCGTAACAGCTTTTCCACTCCCAACTCTGCACCTGGGAAAGATCAGAAAGTCAAGGTAGAGCCTGCCGACCCTTTCGCTAGCGCGTCTAACAAGAATTCTCAGACTTTAAAGTACCTACCCCGAGGGCGCAGGGTCTTCCACGCACTCTACATGCTGTTGTCTAGGGCACTCCAGATCCTGGCCGAAAGAGGGCACCTTAAACCCCTCGAGCCTAGGCCTCTCCCAAAGAATCTCCCTCTCACACATGATGCTACTTTGTACTGCGCATACCACCAGCAAACCGGTCACGCTACCGATAACTATTTTCGCCTTCATCTTGAAGTGCAAGATTTGATCGACAATGAGGTCATCCTCCCACCCACCTCAGCGAAGTCTGTCACCACTGGGTTGTTAGATTTTGAGGATACTATGAGTATGTGATTGGGGAATGAACCACCTGAGGGCGACCCTCGGCGTATTTTGGATGTGGCGTCTAGCACGCATTTTTGAGCATCTGCGAATGCTAGTTTTGTAACTTCTGGCTTGGGTGTCGAGTCAGCCCTTTGTTTTGTTTTGAGTCTGTCTCATCATCTTGAGTCAGTTCTTTTTGCTTAAGGGTCTGTCTTGTTGTAGCGAGTCAGTCCCCTTGTATAGAATGTCAGGTGATTCTGGGGTTGTTGCCTTGAACACCATTTTTGTTTTCTTTTAAGTCTGTCTCTGCTGTGGAGCCAGTTGCAATCAGGAAATCTAAATGAAACAGTTGCGGCTATCATGTTTCCGTACTTATTGCTACCTTGATCTAGTTGTGCCAGAGGATTTGAATAAAACGGTGGAGCATCTCACTTACTCTTCTGTGCTCTAAACTCATTGTATTTACCTAAGTTTTTCAAAACTTTTTTGAACACTGTGGTGATGAAAACGAAGAGGAAGGAATTCCTCGGGCTTTACAAAACTTTGATCAATTTGAGAGAAAGTAAGGCATGTTAAGTCTTTAATGAATGAAATCATGCTCGTTAGCGTGAGTACTGAGAAGGACCCTGGCTTGATCCAGATTGGTTCCACACTATCTTCAACGCGAGCGATATGTCACTTTCGTAAAAACTTTCAAAAACAAAATGTTTTGCGCGGTCTTGTGAAGCCTGTGTGGAATCGCTCTTGAGATTGTGCAGCCTAGGATCGCTCTCAGCCTCCAGATTCAATCCATTTGTTTTCAAACCTTGAACCCATTCAGAACATCCAACGATCAATCATCAAGAGAGGCCTGTGTGGCCAGATTTGAAGCAGCCCTCGAACAAGAGGTACCAAAGTTAGATCAAGAGGTCAAACGTCGTCAACAGAAGCTTGTGAAGCTAGAACAGAAGCACTCCTTAAACTAGGGGAAAAAATGTCCGATGTACTCGAAGAGCTGAAGATGAGTCCTTTTTGCAAATCAATAACAATAGCCACTCTCCTAGATACGGATGGCTTCAAAACCCTAAAACCATTTGGCATGGACTTGTTACACTTTTACTCTTTGAGAGGCTCGCTGGGCCGAAAACCCGGAAGGGCGACCCAAGCAAAAGTTAGAGCAAGAGAAAAATAAAAAAAAGAAAAAAAAGAGAGAAAAAGAAGAAAAGAAGAAAATAATTGAAAAGAAAAGAAAAACAGAAGCTCGCAAGGTCGAAAACTCGCAATGGGCGCCTTGGCAAAAGTTAGAGCCTAAAAAAAAGTGAAGGTTAAAATATCCGAGTGTACCTTAACCGGAACTACATAAGGCTTGATTCCCATGTTTGGGATACGTAGGCAACTTCATTCTAAAGTCCAGCCCCCAATGCTTTCAAAGCGATTTAGTCCATGTAATGGTTTTGATCATCCTTGCCTTCTCTGAATCCGATAGTTCGATTGTGACACCGTGAACTACGTAAGGCTTGATTTCCATGTTTGGGATACGTAGGCAACTTCAACCTGAAGTCCAGCCACCAACGCTCTCAAAGTGATTGTGTCCATATATTGGTTCTGACCATCTTCGTCTTCCCCGTGTCCGAGAGTTCTGTCGTGATCATCACTAATGAGGACTGTTTACAAAATGCTGCGGTGTTCACCCAGACAAGGGGCAACTTTCCATTGCCATGAGTCGCCATTTAAACCAGGGGCAACTTTCCGTTGCCGTGCAGCTCTTTCAAGCAAGGGGCAATTTTCCATTGCCTCTGATCCGAGGTTGTGCATCTCGAGAGTAAGTTCCGTGCTCGTTGAGCATTGACCGTTTGCAAACATAGTTTTTGAGAATTTTCACTGAGGTTGACTATTTTCTTGAAAATTATTCCATCTTTTCCAAAATTGGACCGTTTTCTTGGACCCAAAAAAGGAAAATTTTCAGTGCTCATAGCCTAACTCGCATGAGTTTCAAATCAAAAATCGAACAAGTATGTTAATCTAACTCTCATATTGGTCAAAACTATTTTAGTAGAAAACCGAAACAAAAAATGGTCAAAATGATGAACTAGGGGCACAGTTGAGTCAGGCTCCCTGTCTTTCCCCCGATTGTCAATACTTGCCAGAAAGGCACTCTATTCGCCAGAAGAAGACACAACTGAAGCTGTCAGTAAAGGGCTGAAAGCTCCCAACAACCTCCAAGAAACGAGGTATCCAGCCAAATGCGCAGCACAAATTGGGATGGATCAAGACACTCCACTCCCTCATCCAAGCCATCGACTAAATGTCACCAGAAGAAATAGCCGTGAGCTAACAGTGTTGGGCATGAACTCCATAACCTCTTGTTTATCCATCAACCACCCAGGGGAGGGATACAAAATGAGAGATTAAAGAATAGAGAGATGTAAGTTGAGAGAAAAGTGCGCAAAAGGGTTTTGAGAAAAAAAAAACCGAGTTTGAGGGCCGAGTGATGTGAGAGTCACAAATCAGAAAGGGTGGGGAATAATGCCCGAAGGAACTGGCTCCTCGTGATCTGAGGTCTCTCATTTTTGTAAACATGTCTGTATGTCGTGTCTTTTGTTTTGTTTACCTCAACTTTTGTTTTGAGTCTTTTTCAAGCGTGTCTCGTTGTGATTAGGTCGTGTACTTTCTGTTTGAGTCTTTTTTTTATTGTGTTCAGTTGTAGGCTCAATACCCGGGTTTGAAAAACCCTTTTTCAATTTCAAAAAGTTTTTTTAAATCATGCTGTGCTCAGAGTGCTGTGCCATTCTCCATATCTATGCGAAGCAAAATAAGAAAGGGGAAAATTTGGGGCATCTGGGTGTGCTTCAACTTCTGCCAATTATACCTTTGTATTCCGTCTTGTCAGATTGGACTAATTGTTCAGGATTCGTTGTATGCAGATTAATTCCCAGCAGAGTATGGGCCGAGTGTTCAGACTAAGCAGTGGGTTGTATGAGTTGTTTTGCCGTTGGTTGGTTTGTTACCTGGTTATTGCAATACAAATGTTTAACTTTCAGACAGGAGATCAATTCCATCTACATTGTTATGTGATGTGATGTAATGCAATGCGAAGCATGCAAAAGTACCAAAATGTGATACTTCTTCAGATAAAAAGCTTTGTTTCATTTCATCATCTTTTTCAAGTACAAAGTTTTAGAGAAAACAAAACCTGCCTGCGACAGTTCAAGGTACTCTAGCTGCCAACAAAAAAGAAAAGTACAAAAAAGAAGAAGAAAAGCAGCAAAAATTTGGAGCAATGTCAAGCGGCCTTAGGTCTAGGGGTCTGTCATCGTCCTCTTCTTGGACAAAGGTCCAGGAGCATCGTCATTAGCGCCATCATTTGAGCCTGAGTCAGTGCCACCTCCGGTCTCCTCCTCAGATGACTCCTCCTCCGCCTCTGCCTCCTCCTCCGCCTTGGACTCATCATAGTCGGGGACTAGTGCCCGTGAGCTACTCCCAATGTGAGTGCGCCCCGCTTTGGTGCGGGGGTATACTCTGCCGTCTCGGGTAGGAGCAGAAGGTCCAGCTGAAGCACCTTTTACAGTAGGAAGCTGGAAGGGAGGCTGAAAAGTACAAATGGCAAACGCATCAGTATGCTATAGAATGCAGTATGTGAATACAGCAGCGCATCTTGCAGCGTGTATCGCTTGAGAATACAGGTATGAATACAAGCAGATGTGTGAATACTTGTGGCGAATGCCGTGAGTAGTGCCAGAAGAAATGCGTATGGCATCAGCAGGTCGACGCCGTGAGGACCGTGTATCAAGTGTTGAGTTGTGCATCGGATTGTATGAAACAGTTTATGTATGGTTTGAGACCACGGTCAGAAGAACATACCGGAATACTGTAAATAGCCAGGAGGTCGAGGCTCTGCTGAAGCATCCCCATCACCGAAGCAATCAACTCCAGCGACTGGCGAGTGTACTCAGAGGAAGCCTGCAAAAGTGTTAGAAGTCTCAGTATTCTGCGGAGTATCACATGAATTGAAATGAAATGACTGTGCAGAATGCAAAATGCAATAGCACATACCGGAGGTAAGCCATAGAACCCGACTAACTCATGATCAGCCGGAGGGGGAGCAATGGGGATCTGGTAAGTCGCCCCACCCCGCCCTCTGCATGTCATCGTCGTGGGCAGTGCCGGCCAACTAGCCCCCCGTCCCCTCCGAGCTACGCTTCTACCACGGACTCGAGCTATCCTCGACGTCCCTACCCCTACTCCGCCCGCCCGGCTATTGCAGCTCTCTTCGCCACCAACGGTCGCCGCTCAAAGGTCGCATGATATATGTCCGACGTACTCGAGTAGTCGTCGCCTATGCTCAAGCGTATCGCGTCCCAACCGATCGTGTAGTCGGCCATCTGCTCAGGAGTGAACCTCTCAGTATCCCTTATATGCTCGGGATGGTGAATCGAACTATCGCTTCCGTAAACCTGTGGTCCGGGCGAGAAACGCCACCAGTACCAAGCCCGGCTGCATCGGCCCTCCAACAAGATCCTGAGGTGTGCAGTCTCCTCTGCACCGGCAAATCGATCCCGAATCACGGCTGGCAATAGAGCCTAAGGCTGCCAGGTGATCTGTAAATGACATGCAGTTTGTTATCTACTGTTATTGAAAATACAGTGAAAAGCAAAGTTGAAATAAACTTTAAATTTGAACATACCTCCGCGGGGGTGATGGTGTCGAAGTAGCGGCGGAAGAAGAAGAACGTCTCCCGAGGTCTCTGCACGCTTCTCACATTGAAGCGTCGGGAGAATGGAACGCCAAGAGGAGTCTCCATGTCTGGTACTGGCGCGATTCTCGGAAAGTAGGCGTAGACCCACAACTGCAGAGCAAATATCAATATGCTTATTGGACATAGCAGAATACAGAATAAAGTAGAAATTGTAGAACCGTGTATTGTGTAGTGTATTATGCAGAGTGTACAGTATGTGCAGTGTACAGTCAGTGTAAAACAGAGTATATGTGTGCCGTAGGTGATACAACAACGTGAAGGCATCAAGAGCGTGTGTACAGAGTACAGAAAAGGTAAAGCAGAAATGTAAAAGAGGAAGAAGATGTACCTCCCAAGCCCGGTAGTAACCTCCGAGCAACTGCCCGCTGCAACAGGAAGTTGAGCTCATGTATTCGTATAGAGTGGCTAGGGCAGCACCACCCCAGTCGAAGCGCAGAATCCTGGTCACATCTACTAGTGCGCTCAACAAGCAGAGGGGCATGGTGTTCGCCCGGTCGGCCAAGATGGTCGTCCCCAACAGGAACATCAAGAAGCCACGGGCGTACTGCTCCACCTCCTCCTGAGCCATCGGTGCCTCCTCGGCCAAGCCTGGCTGAGTCCGGAAGCGGCTCTCGAACCATGAGTATCTGACAAATCCTTGGCGCGCGAGAGGCGGCATCTCGCCGAGCAAGTAAATCTGAGCGGCCTTCCACTAATCCATATCGGTTTCGAAGGGGATCGGATCACCCCCTACCCCGATGCCGGTGAGCGTTGAGAAATCATAGGGAGTTATCGTCATGTCTCCCGCGACGGAAAGGTGGAAGGAGTCAATGGTATCCCACCACCTCTCCACCAGAGCGGCGAAAAGAGGCCTGCTCACAGTAAGCTGGGAGAGTCCTCTGCAGAAGGCGCCGAAGCCGGCTTGGCCTACGATGTGGCGGACCGCATCGGGTAACTCCATGTACCAATCGCGGACGGCGACATTCCCATACCCTCAGAAGGCATGGGAATCTCCCTGTATTCGAAAGCAAACAATTGCGAAGCAATATAAATGTACAGTTTCGAAGAACAGTCAAAATTGGTGCAGGTATAGCGTGTGTGCACGTTTTCAAGTTCAAACAAACATTAGGTGCCGATGTGCTCGTGGTAAACTACAACATGTGACGTGTTAGTATGTTCGAGTGGTTCAGTACAGGCATAACGTGTGTGCACGTTTTCAAGTTCAAACATACATCGGGTGCCAGTGTGCTTGCCGTGAACTACAGTGTATGATGTGTCAGTGTGTTTGAGTGGTTCAAGGCAAATACAGTATGTGTGCGCGTGTTCCAATTCAAACAGATACCAAGTACAAGTGTGTTCGCAGTCAACTACAGCATACAGTGTATCAGTGTATCCGGGCTTAGCAGTTAAAGAACAGAATTAACCATGACAATTAAGTGTTCTACATTGCGGAAAATGAAGCGAGGAAGAATGTGCCTCGGAAGTGCCGTATGATAGATGTGACTCCGGCTCACGCAGGAGAAGCTCTGGAGCCACCATGCTATCGAAACTCCGGAACTGGCGAAGTCTGTCGGGGGGCAGTATGTGAATCGCCGGCCGGTAGGTCGCCGGGTCGAACGGGTGGATGCTCAAGGGCAAGAGCTCGGCCTCAAGATCCATCTCGTGCTCTGGGGGAGTCCCGCCCAGTGGAAGATCGTCTGCCATCTCAAAAAAAGTGTGAAAATGGCCGGAAATGTGGAAATCAGGCTAGAATGTGAAAAGTCAACCGAAAAGTCAACCCTAGGAGGGTCGAAAATGGCCAGAAAAGTCGAAATATTGAAAAGGCACGAAAACCAAGAGAAAGTCGAGGGAAACAAACCCTAAGAGGTGGAAATCGAGAAAGAAACACCGAAACGAAGAAACGTTCGATTCAAAACGTTCGAAACGCGAAGGTATTCGCGAATCAAACGATGAAACGGGCACGAAAATCAAGGAAAACAGAGAAATGAAGGATGGAAAATACCCTAGAGAGAGAAAGGAAGAAATTTCGGCCAAGGAAAAGTGAAAAAAATAGGGCTTGAGGCCCTATTTTATAAGACCAGAGGCCAAAAGACCAAACTACCCCGATTCAGGCAGATTTGGCCGATCGGCCAAATATTTGGCCGGTGGAATGTTTTTGTGGCCGGTGGGAAGCCGGTGACCTCCTATGATAGCCGGTGAGCCTCCTATAACCTTGTTTTGGTCAGATCTGTGGTTTGGGGCCTCCATTTCTCAACACAGTGCAAGACAGTGCATTTCCGAAGCTCAACCGGATTTCGTTTTGACCTCGGACCGTGTTTTTTGTGCGAAGCACTCGAGTACGTGCATGGCGTATCCTTTTTGTATCCTTTTGTCTTCTAAGAGATTCAAAAGTTGCCCCGCATGCATACGTTACAACGTTTTTGTCGTGAAACGCACGTTGGTTATACGCCATCTCACTCGCCTCGTTATGCACACATCTCGCATTGTCATGCATTCCACTAGTTTGCATCGTCATGCATATTGAGCAACGTGTGTTGTAACGCGCATTTGAGTTCATTCGCAGTGTCGCGGATTCCAATAAGTTGCTTTTGTCATGCATCTCAAAAGCCGCGCGGTGTCGCACACTCCAAAATCATTTGCATTTGTCATGTATCTCAAAAGTCATGCGGTGTCGCGCATTCCAATAAGTTGCATTTGTCATACATCTCGAAAGCCACGCGTTGTCGCACATTTCAAAATCATGCATCATCGTGCATTTGCATTTCAAAAAAAAAAAAAAAAAAAAAAAAACAACAACAACAACAACAACAACAACATGCATCATTTGCAAAAATGCATTATCATGCATTTTCCCTTTGTCATGTATCATTGTAAATAGTGCATATGCCATGCATATCATTGTAAATAGTACATATGCCACGCATATCATTATAAATAGTGCATATGTCATGCATCATCGTAGATAGTGCATATGTCATGCATCACTGTAAATATTGCATATGTCATGCACCACTGTATATATATTCCATTCCAGTGCATATTGTATATATTGCATTATAGCTTGCATGCATTCACTGCGTCACCTCCGTTTATGGCTTGCACCTTTCCATGTCGAGCTTGGCCTGGTATGTGCCCATACTTTTCATGTTAAAGCACAGTTCTGCATGTGTATGCGCCTATTCCACGCTGGTATGTTGGTTTGAGGGTTGCGGCACCTTTTCTGTGTCAGACGTGGTTCGTTTGTGTACATGCCTTTCCTAGGCAAGATTTGGTTTGGCCTGCGCGGCATATCCATTGTATATATTACATTGTAGTGTAATTTTTGCATCCAGCATTAGGATTATGTTCTTTCGTTTGCGGGTCATTCCCCACTTATGTCATTCCACCCAATTACTTGTTCTTGTGTTCGTCTACATCACTCATAGTTCTGCATGTGTACGCGCATATTCCATGTTGAGCTTGGTTTAAGGGTTGCGGCACCTTTTCTATGGTAGACAGACTTTGCATTTCCATCATCCTCTTTGACATTTGTTTAGTCTTGAACCGCTCATGATTGGATCATGATTCAATTGCATTGCATATCGTTTGCATTGTTTATACATAGTTTTGTATGTTTTACAAATTATTTGCATTGTTTTTACATTTGTTTTGTAATTTTGCATATCATTTACATTCCATTAGATTCAATTGCATATCATCGCACTGTTTGTGCATCCCTTTGTCTAAGGAGACCTTAAATCCTACATTCGCGTTGTCGCGCAGCTTTCGATTGCATTATTATGCATGTTGCTAACAATATTGTACCTGTTAAGTTTTCTTTCTTTTTTAGTCACGATATTGTATGTACGGTTCATATGAAGCTGGTGCAACCGGACGAACTGCACATGTATGGTATCCTCCGAGTGACACGTATTGAGAATTGCATAATTCTCTTACATCCTTTCTGCATTGTAATGTAGTTGGATTTGTGTCTGATTGCTTAAAACTGTCGCATGTTATGCTTTGTTACAGCTTTCTTTGCATGATCATAAGTTATGTTTGGCTTCTTGCATTGTCAGTTGCATTTTGCCCTTGCCTTCGGGCGCATATCTTGTTTGTCTTGCATGCTTTGTCTAAGTCTTCGGCCTTGTCAAAAATGGGTCGTCTCCGGGCTTTGACATTCACTCCCGTCATTGTTATGACTTTCGAGTTCTGTCAAAGAGGGGCAACTATAGACACCCCATTTTTTACCGTCCTCAAGACTTGGACGTCACCGTTTGAACACTCGGTGATCATCCATATTTGTCTTTATCTTGAGTTCCCGAAGGTCTCGACCACGCGCCTTGCCTTAGGATCTCTCGGTTCGACTGTTTTATGTCTGGTTTTGCACCAAACACTTGTGTTTTGCCTTTGAGGGGCAGGGAATGGCTTGTTGACCATCACCACACATCATCGGCCATGGCTTGAGGCCACCGACCATTGGTTTGTTGCCACTGGCCAAATGTTTGGCCAACCGGCACCTTTTGTAGTCGACCGGTCATGTTTTTTGGTGAAATTATATTTTTGGCCGGCTGACCACTGTGCATTTGCTTTTGCAGATATTTTTTATGCCAGTTGTGCTAGCTGGCATACACCTTTGCTCCCCTCCATACACGTGTATGGAGGAATTTCCCTCTTGACTAGCTTACTTGAGAAGCTTTGCAAGAGGGAGCTCTATAAGAGGGAGCCTCTTCTCCCTCCATTAGGGTTAGACAAAAAATACAGAGGGAGCTCTAAATTAGCTATTCTATCTCTATTTCTCCCTCTCTTTTGCTCTAAGTGTGTTTTAGTCTTACTATTGCACACAAACACCTAGTGTTACACCTTCTCTTGGTTACTGAGGTGCTAAGGAGCTATTCTTGTTGTTCTTTAGTGGATTCAAGCTTGGAGAACCAGCTGGAGTGCTGTTCTTGAAGGGGATCATCAAGGGTAAGAACTTCACCCTTTATTCCCCATTTTTGCATAGCTTTTTAACCTATCTTGAAACTGTTTTTATACTTTGTATATAACTAATAAAAGTCTTGTTTTTTAGTGCTTTAAATAGTTGTTTAAGGTTCCTTTGAGCTTTGGGGTTGTTTGACCCCTCATAGGCCTTGTTAGGCCCTATTTTTGTGCTATTTTGGTGAGCTCCGGGACCACCTTCTTTGGGCCTCCTCACCACTAAAATCTTATAGGATTTCAGTGGTGTGGATGGTGGTTTAGGGTCCCAAGAAGGAGAGGGCCACCCCCTCTCCTCGTTGTCCTTGAAAAGGGCCATTTTTGCCTCATGTGTGAGCATCATGTTTAAGTGTATGCTGGCCATGCCTTAGCTGTTATTTCTGCTTATTATCTCATAATATAGCTCTGTTTTTACTTGGTTTAGACACACCATGCATGCCTTGCATACTTGTCTTGTAATGCTATGAATTTACCTTAACATGCTTTAGGCTTTGACCCTTGTTCTGGCATGATTTTGGCCTAGCTTTGTGAAGCTTTTATGCTTGTTTTAATGTTCTTGAGGTCTGTTTTTGGTCATTTGGGTCATCCATGCTTTGCTTTGTATAGCTACCATGTAACCTCTCTTGTATGCCTTAAGCATTGGCCCTTCTACCATGCCATCCTTGCATCATTTCAGTGGCTTAGAACCACTTATAGCAGCATTTCAGTCCTCATGGCATGCTTGTATGCTTGCATTTGATGTCCCTTTAATGCTTTATAAGGTTGTCATCTTATGCTCCATGTTTGGCCTCTTTGTATGCTTGCATGTTTAGACCATTTAGATGCCATCTAGATGTGTTTTTGGCTTTGTTTAAACATGCTAAGACTCTGATTTTGGTTATTTAATTCATGCCATGTTTGATTTTTGCTAAGTGTAGTTCAATACATCTTTGGCTTGCCTTGAGTTTTGGCTTTGCTTGCTTTAATTAGTTGGTTTGGCACCTCTATTACATGATTTTTAGAGCTTGGTATGCTTGCCATATTCCCATGTTTAGCCTCTTTTAAGCGCGCTTAGAAGTTGCTCTTTTATGCCTAAGTGATGGACTGTGTTTGCATGCATGCTTGTGTGTGCATTTGGCCCCCATTTCCTTAGTGTGAGTCCCTCCTTTGCATGTTATGGCATGCTCACCTTGTGCGTTGATTGCATACTTGACTTATCATGTGTTGTTGTTGCATGTTTAAGTAGCATTTGCATTTGGCATGCATTTCCTTGATTAGGTTGCATAACATATTGTATGCCTTACACATTTGCATGATTAGATTACATCTTGCATGTTGAGCATTAGCATAGTTATTACATGCTTGCACACTTGCTAGCTTAGGTTGTGTGCCTAACCTACTTGCCTTATGTTCATATTGCATGCCTAGTTTACATGCCTAGGTTGCATTGCATTGCCATGCATGTCTTGCCTCTTGAAATCAAGTGATAGAGGTTGGGCCTTTTGTGCTTATTTGGTTTTCATTTCACTTGAAATAAAAGTGCATAACTTGGTTCCTTGGGCCATCACGCATGGAAATGCGCGATTGGTGGTCCGAGAACTGAGAACCACGTCCCTTTGAGTCATAAACATGATAAGGGATGTGTTGGTGCACACATTTTCTTGGAATGCACTGCTATGCCTTGTTTTGTCCTCTGCTGCTGTCAAAACAGGATTCTACAGGAAGGCTTGGCCGGCCGGCCATCTTTAGTGCCGACCGGCCAACAATTTATGGCCGGTGATCATTTCCTTTGGCCAGTGACCATTTACTTTGGCGATGACCATTTCCCTTGGCTGGTGGTATCACACAGGGTTCATAGAGTGCACCTTGGGAATTTTGCAATGATTAGAGGAGCAGAGCAGGGAAAACAGAGGCAACTTATGCATGGCAGAGGACTTCCGAGCGGAGCCGAACACGCATTGCATTGGGCTCTCTTCCCGAGGCTGTTTACTGCTTTATTAGATTGGTTAATTTGCTTAACTAGTTTAATTGGTCTGTAATATTTAATTAGCTTGTAGGTTAGTTAAATCTATATTATTTTTTCGGTCCCTTTGGATGAGGGCGTATTTGTAATAAGTGTGGATGCGTGTGTGCATGCCTTCCAACCCCCACTTTTTTCTCCTTTTTACTTACCTGCTTTTGATGGTTAGTATTAGGACATGTTTAATTTAGCATCCTTATGCTATGCATGCATGCATCATTCATCAGTATTGCATGCACCGTGCTCAGCGCATCATACTAACTATATTTGTATTTCAATCCCAAATTGAATATGTGATAGCTGTAACATCATCATATGCCATAATAGATTAGTCGAGCCTATTCTAGTGACATTCTGTATGCATTGCATTAGCCACTTAACATGGACTTGGATCATGCATGATTGTTAATATGTTTATTGTTTTGGCTTGGAGTACACTGTAAGTGTTTTATGTTTTAGCATCTCGCATGAGTGTGAATGTTAACATGACAGCATGCTTACCATGTGGCTAGATGCTTATGTTATATAAACTGCCTGAATGCCTGTAGGTGAAGGTTGGATTGTTTGAGTTGGGACAACTCATTGAAATCCATATTTTAGCCTACTTGAGAGTAGCAAATTTCAAATCACTTTTTTTCAAACGAGCGGATATGCAATGCTTTGTTCCAAATTAGGCGATCTAATCTATACTTGTTTTGTTGTGAGCATCACGTAGTAGATCTAGGCTAATAACCGGAATACGAATGCATAATGTTTTCAAAACGAGATATCATGGTTAGTAGAGGCCGATCTTTGAATCGGGCGAGTGGGGTGCTCATAGCTGACCTTCCCCAATCGTACCCAAGTTCTTGAGCCGAGGCAACTTTGGTGATGACGGACACGTGGCCTTAGGCAAATGAGTCAGGGTTTCCTAAATTCCCCAAAATAAAATATTTAGGTGACGACTCTATATCTGGCAAAACAGTCCATGTTTGGCACTTCTTTACAAAAATCTGTTTTCCAAAATGATTTGCCAGATTTGGACTCTTTGGTTTAGATTAAGAACCGTGACAAATCGAGTTCGAACTGTGGGGTGAGGCCCTCACGCGGGGTGCGTCCACAGTTATGAACCATTTCAAATGAAAAAAGGTGTACAAAACCACATAAACAACAAACTTTGGGTGGTTGAGAGTTGTTTACAGCTGAAGTACTACCATTTTGCACACTATCAGAAGTGGAAAAGTCAGCAGGTACTCAGGGAAAAGCCTGGGTGAACCGGTCGACCTCACATTTGCTCGACCGACTATGGTATTGGCCAACAGGTTCTAGAATTTAGTTTAGATGCATTGATGAGTTTTAAAATGCATAAACAAGGGAAGACATATAGTTACAGAGTTTGGAAGGTGATAGAAGCATTCAGATACAAATAATAAATGGACATCATCCATAAACAAAAAGAGAAAAGGAGAAAAAGAAGAATAAAAAAGAAGAAGAAAAAAAAATATGAGAGTTGTTATATATATGGGTCACGAAAGGCGCAAGTTATTTACAAAGGTAGGTAAAAAAAGTCCAATGATAGTTGAGGGTATTACATTCAAAGCTTCTACGAGCTATACAAGGAAGAAAGAGAAAAGCAAGGAAGAGTAGAGTACAATCTAAGGCAAAGCTAGGCGGCTAAAGCCATTGACCGAGAGGGCAATAGGGAACCAACTCCACTAGGGGCATCATCATCGCTACTAGGCCCACTACCAAAGACACTACTACCTGTAGACAAATAATCAGGGGGTCAGTAAGGTGCGCCAGCATCATCGTCATCATCATCACCACTAATGATAATTACCTCAGGCATAACAGCTTTGCCCTACAACAAAGAAGAAGAGTGTTAGTTAGAGAAACTGAAAAGTATTACATGGAAACCATTTGGGAGAGAATGATTAGTTTTGGAGGCAACCAAACCTTAGGGTGGATGTTTGGAATGTTTGGAGCTACTAAAACTCGGCCATGCCCACATCCTCATCAACCTCGAAGGCCCAGGCCTTGTCACTCGCGAGGAGCCTGTTCAGGACCATAGTTATGTCCTTGCCCATGGGCCTGAGTCTGTGCAGGCTTGTCAACTGTTGCCCACCAGCTACTACTAGCACCCTCATGAGGGTTTCCTAGTCCATGCCTCCTAGCGTAGGTAATGATATAAGCAAGCTTTGGGTCAATGACATCTGTCATGTCCGTAACAAGAGCCTTTGATACTGTGTTTCCAAAAGAGGTATCATTGCCTGATGGTGTATTCAGTTCGTCAAAATTGATGGAAGAGTTGAATGGAAAAGGTAGGAGGTCATCATCAGCCATGGATAATGTTTGGAAATGAGTTCAGAGAGTTTGAGAGGTGTTTTCAGACAGAAGTGAAAGAAGTTGGATGGTTGCACCTTTTTATAAACATTCAAAGTTGTGAAATGATTATTCTGACCTTATAAAAACTTGATAGGGCTGGCCGGCTAATCCTTTATTTGGTTGACCAAATTTTCAGTTGGCCAAGTTAGCATCAACAATATATTTGAAGAAAGGTGTTCAGAAGTGTGCAGTAGTTACTCAGATATATATGGTTGTCACCCCTATTATGCGCTAAGGCAGGATAATTTAGCAAAACCCATGGAGAGGAAGGTTTGTCCTTGTCTTTGTTGAGTTTTTCCTACATTTGCCTCTGCGACATAATGTTTCTATTATTGCAATCGCCCTCCACACATGCTAAGTGTAAAAGGTGTAACCCTCGGTTAATACTGCCCCATGTGTGGGTTGGTAGTTAACACCACCCTCGGTTAATACCGCCCCTTGTGGGGTTGGCGGTTAACACCACCCTTGGTTAATACTACCCCCTATGGATTGGCAGTTAACACCACATTTCAGTTAATATTGCCCCTTGCGAGGTTGGCGGTTAACACCATCTTTTCTTCCTTCATGTTGTGACATGTTATGAGTTTGTTGTGGAGTTCCGTGTTATTCTGGCCGTCGGTCATATGCGGCTTTGGTTGCCACCATCCTTTTCTCTTTTCCTCTCGCGCTATGGCACGGGTGGTTGTTGCATTTTTTTAACATTGTATGTTCGCTTGTGTTAGCCTCCCTTTTTATTTTTCCATCTTTGCAGCTTTATCTATTTTTCCATCTCGTCACTTTCCATAGCGTTTGCATCATCAAACTTTAGTAGTGTGGTACACGTAAGCCCAATTATCAAATCGTTGTAGCGCGCATCGCATAAGCCCATCCTTTCAAAATGTGTTTCAAGCACGGCATTAGCATTCTGCCCCTGAACTACATTGGTTTGATTCTTTGCAAAGGAATACGTAGGCAACCATTGAGTTTAATCAAATCTTTATCTATATTTGTTTGCTTCTCCAAATCTTGTAGCTTCATTAAAAAGAGTCGTCTTCGGGTTTTGACATTCACTCACGTCATGGAAATGACATACCAAGCTTTCTCAAAGAGGGGCAATTGTAGACGCCGCATTTTTTACTAGCCTTGAGACCTTGGCACTCCCCTTTTAAGTTCCCGATGACGAAAATGAGAGGTATTATTCTTTGTAAGTTCCGCGGCAAAAGTTCTAAGGATCGAGCTTTAAACCCTCCAAATGACCTTAAAATATTTTTTGACCAAAATGAAAACCTCTTTCAAAAAGAGTTTTAGTGGTGCAACTCTAGACATTACCACAATGTTCTAAGGCTGATATTTTTAAAGTCAAAGCATTGTATTCTTTCAAACAAACGGAGCGAAGAATATAGTGGAAGTGAATTGGAATGATGAAATCCTCAGAAATATATGTTTCTCCCTTCGATTTTGGCTAACATGCTCTTGTTGATATGATGATATGCCCACTAGCTGGCCGGACACCCAATAATGGTCGGCCACAAAAGCACTCAGCTAATCACTAGTAAGCTTGGCCGGCTGAATGTTTCAGGTTCATAGTATTTTCAAGAATTTCAGCTTTTTTTGCTTACCTCACACAAATATCTCAGATATTTATGACCTAGGCTCTATGTATAGAGCTCGCCAGCTTTTTTCAAAGGGTTTGGAAAAAAAAAAAAAACTTGCCTAAGAATAGAAAAGCTTAAAAGTTGTTTTCTTCTTTCCTCATCTCCCACCTACCACCTTGAACCTTAATACCCATTTCTTAATTAAAGCATGATCCTAAGCTCTGGACAACGGACTTTGGACATTAAAGAACATCCCTAAAAGCTCTTGAAGGACCTTAAAGGGAGTTTTTGAAAAAGAAAGGTTCATCCTCTTTAAGAGGTGAATCCTTGGTCCCTTGGATCATCTTCTCCCTACTTTTTCCTTAATTCTAACTTTGCTTTTAATTATCTAATTGTTGTAAGTCCTCATCGATGTGGAGGGAGTAGCCTTAGCCACACATCCATTGAATTAATAGTCTTTTCTTTGTTTTCTTGCTTTTGTTAGCTTCAACTATCTCATTCTTGTCAATTTTGGACCCTTGTAGATGTGCTTGGGAGTAGTTTTAGCCATCTATTCACAAGTTCAATAGGTAGAATAACTATTCTCCCTTATACACCATTTATCTTCACCTACCCTCTCTCTCAAGTGTGCTAATCTATGTGTTTCAACTCTTTATTCCTGATAATGAGTGTTGGGGGTTGTTTCATGAGGTTTCTCGAGTGATCGATGGGATTTTATGTTGGTAAGTGTTGTTCTTTCTTTTCATTCAGTATTTTGGAAGTAGAACAAGAGATTTTGGGTCAAAAGAAGTTGAAACCTCCCTTTTCAATCATTTGTGAACATAGAAAGGGGTGCTATCATCCTTGTTCTATGACTAGATGAGGAGTTTTCAATGAGTTTGATAAATCTCTTATTTTAGTAAACAAAGCTTCTACCAATAAATGATTTGTATTAATCTACACTCTCCACCTAATAGCATGGATCTGGGTATTAACTTGCCCTTATTCACAAAGAGACGATGAAGGTTCCTATCTATTTCTTCGGCTTGAATTTATTCTTAATTTTGATCCATTTAATTTGTTTTTTGAGTAAAATATCTTTTGTATATATCTGTTTATGTTATTGTTGATGGCTATGGTCCATTCATCTCCTTCCCAAGTGATCCCTATCAACGAATGAGGTGGAAGGTGTGAGAACCCCTCGAAAAGCCTTCCTTTAACCTCTATCCTAAGATCTTGCACTGACCTAATTTCTAGCCGAAAGGGGAATTCGGCTGGCCACTTTATATTTCGGCTTGCTCACTTGGTGTCTCGTCCGTTATTTCGCCCAACAATAGAACATACAATTTCTGGGGAATGCTCCCCTGAGGCCCCTGGATTACTTCTTTTCTTTGTTTAGTATGATTTGTTAGATTCAACAGTAGCTAGACTGAATTAATTTATTATTGTAATAATTTCTCTCTCCCCATTTTCTTATTCGAATTGTTGTAATAATCTTCCAACCCCATGTCTTTCTAACCCTTTTATTTATTCACTTTCGGTATTGCATCCTGTTTTATTTATCATGCCCATATATTGCATCCATTTTCCATGCATTTGGATTTGGATCAACCACGTTAATACGATTTACTATCTCCAAAGATAAAACGTGCATGAATCCATGTATTGTGGCGATACTCACGTTACATCTTAGCATCTGGACTCCTAGATGCATGTTTTGTTTCTATTGCATTTGAAACTTTCATGTAGTATCAAGCACATTTGTACATATTTGTATATGTTGTGACTCGCCTTGGAGTACTAGATTAACATTTTGAGCTTTAGCATATTTCATGTGCGTGTTCCTTACCATATATGTTGCTGCAGCATTAGGCTAAGTGCTTAAGTAAGATATCTGCTTGAATGCCAATGGATGGAGGTTGTGTTATTTATTTTGGAGTGTAGATGACTCTTATGCTGTGCATTTTTCCCAAGAAACCTCTTTTCAAAAAAGTGCATAAAGTCAGAGCATAACCAAAATTTGCAATACAATTTATATTTGAATGCCACAAATAGTAATGATAGCATTATTAAAAATCAGAATATGGATTTACATTAATTATAAAAATCACATTATGACTAAGTAAAGGCCGATCTTTGATCAGGTGAGTAGGGTGCTCAATCAATGACCTTCCCCTCTCATACCTATGTTCCCGAGCCGAGACACTTTGGTTATGATAAATGGTGGCCTTTGGCACGAGTCACAAGTTTCCTAATTTCTCCAAAAGATTAGGTGGTGATTATGAAATGTGATGATATAGTTCATTTCTAGTAATATTTTCCAATAAAATAGATTCTCTATGAAAATTGCTGGATTTGGACTCCTATTTTATGTTTCACATTGCACTAGTGAGGCTAGATCAGAAGATCGAGAGTCCAAACTGTTGGGCATGCTTGGTAACCCCAAAAGCATCCCATAGACATTAAAGCTCTGTCAAGAACATCCATATACTTTGGTAATTCCACAACATTCACTTTTTCTACGATTGCATTTCGATGTCCATCCTTAAATATTCTCGCTTCCTTGTAATTAGTATTAACCATGTGTGGTGCAAATCTGGCCAACTCAGTGAATCGTGCCTCATATTCGGCTACTGTTTGGTTACCTTGCTTGAACCCTTCGAATTCAAATACTTTGCAGTCTCGGATGCATTGAGAGAAGTACTTATTGTAAAAGATCTTAAGAAATCGCGCCCAACTGATTCCCACATTTTCGTCCCCAACTAACATCCACCACCTACGAGCATCGCCTTCCAGGGTAAAGGCCGCTAATACAACTTTACGTGCATCAATGCATGGGAATACTTCAAACAGTTCTCAATGCTGAGAACCCATGCTTCGGCCTTTAGAGGATCAACTCCTCTCCAGAATAGTAGTGGTTTCATCATTTTGAACTCTTTACTCAAAGCAATTGTGCAATCATTCGCTTGGTGTTCTTCTATCGAAGCTGGTACAGACATTGGTGGAGGTGGGGATGGTTGTTGTTGTTGTTGCCTCAGTGACTCAGGCATATCCTGAAGCATTCTTTCCATTCTATCTAAGCGGGCAATAGAAGACTTTTCTATCTCATCAGCCCTTATTCTCACCATGACCTATATGAACTCGTATTATAATAAACATAGAAATTGCATATATACATAGTCATTTCAATCCAAAGTTCACATGTTCACATCTTTACATAATCTCATTGCACACAAACATATACTTATCAGATGAATGCATTCTTAATCTTTTCTAGATACCTTATTGCTCAATTGGACAAGTGTGTGAGTTATTAACTTGTACTCTAATACCATTCTGTCATGATTGAACCCGCCCATAGAGGTTTGGATCATAACCGGCCAATAATCACGAGATTACCTATGGCCTTAGACATAATTCAAATCATATTATTTATATAAGGCTAGAAACGGAAGCAGAATGGTCAACTTTTATCCAATGAGTTGTGCATACATAGCATAAACAAAATCTTTTATACGTTAATAACTCATGTCCATACATGTATATAACAATATTACATATCCAAGATCATTTACAAGTCATCAACGTACGTATAGGTCGAACTTGACCAACAAAAGAAAACAAAAGAACAAAGGTAAAAGCCTCGTTCGTAAGGCACTCCATAGCTGGTTTAACAAAACTCGGGTAATCTTTCACAAATTCACTTGGGCTGGACATCCAGCTGCTAACCTACATACATATATATAACAGAGTGAGTAAAGCCCAGTGAATAACATCAGAGTAAAAATGTTATATGAATAAGTTGTAATACTCAGATAAAATCATTCTTATCAATTTTGTATCATAATGGAATGACCTCGGGTCCAATATATGACAAAACGACCTTTGGTCTAACGTATAACAGATGTAAAAAACATAACAGGTCATACTTTGCAGAATGACCTTGGGTCCCATTCATTACAGCTGTATAATGACCATTTGGTTAACACATAATAGATATTCAGACATATCAGATATTTGAAATGACCTTGGGTCTATCTTGTCAAATATACAGAACAACATTGGGTCTATTTCAGGTATACAGAATGACCTTAGGTCCATCATATACATTTCTATCCCGTCAATTACAGTTACAGATATCATGTTGATCGAACAAGTAGAAGCTCCTTCATACTTGCAAACTCATGAATTCGGAAAAACTTACCACATTGGAACATTCGGAACATATAATATAAAAAAATATCTTTACTAAGATATTACTCACAGTGATTAAGTTATTGACTTAGCTTCGAGGATCAACCTACACAATTTATAAACATAACGCACATTGAAAGACTTTGCTTAATCGGATCATTCTAACCTTATCTAATTCTTTTAAGTTCTCCTCTAACTCCTTAATTCATTTGGGAGGCACAATTCATCCCTAGGAATGTTAAAAAAGGAATGAGGATGTAAATATGGACAGAATGTAACTTTTCAAAACATGCCGAAACAGGGCAGTTCGCTCAAACGCACCATTGGTTGCTCGAGCGGACCACATTGTCTGCAAAAAAACTAGATGGTCCGAATCTAGGCTCGATGGTCACTCAAGCCAATGTGTAAAGTAAACTAAGGTTGCTCGAGCTGACTGCAAAACTCTACAGAACTACTGGATGCCTGATATGTATGCTCGAGTGGTGAGGCCGAATTCTGGGTTTTCCATAACAAAATTTTTTTGTTTCAAAACTTAAGTCCAATGCCAAAAATATTTGCATGACATATTCAAAATCATATATACACCTGTAGACGTCCCCGAACGTCCTGAGAGGGAATCCCCCATTTTGTTCATTTGGGCTTACTACAGTTCAGGACTCAATGTCACGGCCCTGTATCTAATCTCCCAGAGTGCAATGCAAGATCGATGAATCACCAAAGAGTCCAAATCCGGCAAATCGTTTTTGAAAAACTGATTTTTAGAAAGAAGTGCCAAATATAGACTGCTTTGCCAGATACAGAGTCGCCACCTAAATATTTATTTTAGGGGAATTTAGGAAACCCTGAGTCGTTGCCTAAGGCCATGTGTCCGTCATCACCAAAGTTGCCTTGGCTAGGAAACTTGGGTACGATTGGGGAAGGTCACTTTGTGAGCAGCCCCGCTGGCCCGATCAAAGATCGGCCTCTACTAACCATGATATCGAGTTTTGAAAACATTATGTGCTCTTATCCCAGTTATTAGCCTAGAATTACTATGTGATGCGCACAGTATACAAGTATAGACTGGGTCGCCTGAATTGGAACAAAACATCTCATGTTTGTTTTTTAAAGCGGTTTGCTACTCGCAAGTAGGCTAAAAAGCAGATTTTGCCACCCTCAGGTGGGCTTAGAAAACATGATTTTGCCACTCTCAAATGGGCTTGAAACTCGCAATCAATGGATTGTTCCAATTCAGATAATCCAACCTTCACCCACAGGCATTCAGGCAGATATATCATATAAGCACATAGCCTCATGGTAAGCATGCTATCATGGTAGTCACTCACGCGCATGCAAGGATGCTAAAGCATAAACACTCACCGAGTACTCCAAGCCAAAACAAAAACTAGTTAGTAATCAATGCATGATCCTAGTTCATGTTAAGATGGCTAATGCAACTAAGATAGGCTCGGCTATTCTAAACATGGCATACGAAATGCAACAGATAACTTGGAATTAAAATACAATGCAGTTAGTATGATGCGTCGAACCCGGTGCATGCAATACAGATGAATGGATGCAAACATGCGAACATATAGATGCTAATTGAAACATGCCCTAAAACTAACCATCATAAGCTGGTAAATAAAAGGGAGAAAGACGTGGGATTGGAAGACATGCATCACACACATGCACACTTATTACAAAATTGCCCTCTCTCGGAGGGTCCGAAAGAATAATACAAATTAACTAACTAACAATCTAATTAATTATTACACAACACTTAACTAATTAAATGAATTAATTAAGAAAGCGAGGCCTCAGAAGAGGATGAATGCATGCATGTTTGGTTTTCCATCGCCATACTCATGTCAGCTCACATCGCTTCCGCACTTCTAAAAACTACACAAGTCTCCGTGATGTTTCAACCACCTTCGAAAGCAATGTGGAAGGTCACGACAAAAAGCAAGGGCCAGAAAGGGGGGGAAAGGTCATCGACCATGTGTGAGGCTCTCAGCCAACAATGCATAGCTGGCTGGCACTGAAGATGGTCGACCGGCCATCTCTTCCTGCAGAATCCTATTTTGTTGTAGCAGAAGGCAAACAGAGCATGTCAATGCATTTTCAAAGTAATGTTTGCACAACCACCCTCCTTATCATGTTTAAGACTCAAAGGAGTATGGTTTTCGACCGTCAGACCATCAATCACACATTTCAATGCATGGTGGCCAAAGAAGCCAAGTGTGCAACTCAATATGGAATGAAATGCACAAAACACATAAAGGGCCCCAACCTCTATCATGATTGATCAAGAGGCAAGAGATGCACACACATTGCAATGCAACCTAGGCAAGCAAGAAAGCATGCAAATAACTCAAGTGTGCAACAAATCTAATGCAACATGAGCACGTTAACATGCAATATGCAATAGGCATACAACCTAAACATGTGGACATGTATAGCATGCAACAACATGCAAAATGAAACAAGCATGCAACAACATGGTGAGATGGACTTACACTAACATGGGTAGCTCTCAAGCATGCCAAAATTAGTGGCCAAACACAATTGAAATTTGGCAAGAACATTCATGCAAACAAGCCCAATGCAAGGGACCGAACCTAAGGCATCAAATGCCACTCTACCAAAGCATGGCAAGGGATGACATATGGCATACAATGACACAAATTCGAGCTCTGAAATAGTATACAAGATGGTCCCAAAACATGCAAATACTTCAAGTTAGGCATGCAAGAGTGCTCAAAACTCGAAACTAGGCATGGCTATTACACTACAAGCATACATGGCAAGCACCAATCGACCAAGAGGCCTAAAAAAAGAGCTAAGGCAGCCCAAAACAAGGACAAAATCAGTTTAAGGCATGGCCAAAATATGCTAGAATGGAGGGCCAAAATAACATGCAGTGTAAGCTAGTAAGCATGGTTTACACTACAAGCATATAGAGCATATGAGGGACCACCAAACTAGCCAAAAACAGATTCATGGCATACCAAAATATGACCAAATACCCACTGAAATGTGTCCAATACATGCAAGAATGAGGTGCTACATTGATAGGCTATAAAGAGGGTTGTTCCACACATGCAAGAGGGACATCCAATATGACAAAAACAGCTCTTGACAGAGCCGATGCAGGTCCTAAAACTCACTGAAAAAGGCCTGAACCATGCTTAGGAATCATGCAAATAAGGGCTCCTTTGTAAGGCCAAAAATGCCAACAAACAAGACAACAAGGAGAGGGGATGGCCCTCTCCTTCTTAGGACCTCAAAACACCATCCCCACCACTGAAATCCCTCCATTTCAATGGTGAGAGGGCCAATACAAGGTGGTCCCGAAGCTCACAAAAATGGCACAAAAAAGAGGCCAAACAAGGCCTAAGAAGGGGTAAACAACCCCAAACACAAAAGTGATCTTAAACAAACTTCAAAATGAGCTCAAAATAAGACTTTTTTCAGTTTATTCCAAAGCCCAAATATGCTTGCAAGTATGGCTAAAAGATGGAGCGAAATAAAGCTTAAAAGAGGAAATAGTGTGTTACCCTTGTAGCTTCAGCAAAACCAGCGGCTTTGAGACCAAAAAACCAGACCTTCAACCTCTAAAAATGGCCTCCAAGATCCTTAGGTTGATGATGGAGGTGTTAGGCTAAGAGTTGGTGTGCAAAGGGGCCAAGAACTTCACTCTTTCTAAGCCTAAGTGTAGAGACAAAGAGAGATATATGTGTATGCCTTAGCAAAATTTTTGAAACCCTTCTAAAGGAGAGGGAGGGCCTCTCTTATAGAGGAACAAAGGTCCAAGCTTCTTCAAGAAGCTTGTGCAAAGGCCTAAGCTTCTTGAGGAAGCTAGAGCAAAAAAGGGTCAAGCTTCTCTTGGAAGCTTAGAAGGGTTCAAGCTTCTCTTAGAAGCTTGGAGCAAAGGGTCAAGCTTCTTCAAGAAGCTTAAAAAAAGGTTCAAGCTTCTTGGAGAAGCTAGAGCAAAGGTTCAAAAGGTTCAAGCTTCCTCAAGAAGCTAAAAACCAAGGGTTCAAAAGGTTCAAGCTTCCACAAGAACCTAAAAACCAAGGGTTCAAAAGGTACAAGCTTCCTCAAGAAGCTACAAACTAAGGGTTCAAAAGGTTCAAGCTTCCTCAAGAAGCTAAAACAAAGGTCTGGGTCAGAAAAAGTGATTGATCGACCAAAATAATGGCCGGCCGACCAAGAACATTGCTGATCGGCCAACACTTTTGGCCGGTAGCAATAAAACAGGGCCGGTGGCAACATGCCAAGGCTGGTGGGGTATGCGGGTGGCCAACAAGCCATTTCCTACCCTCAGAGGCAAAGATCACAAGTCCTTGGTCCAACCAACCACAAAACAAATAAGTCGAGAGATCTTGAGGCAAGGTGCGCGACCGAGACCTCCGAGAACTCAAGATAAAAACGAATATGGATGATCATCGAGTGTTCAAACGATGACGTCCAAGTCTTAAGAACGGTCAAAAATGGGGTGTCTACAACACCTCAAAAGCATGAATTCAAAACCAATTACAAACCTCTTGCTCAGAACTTCATCATTTTTCATAATTGGAACTCAAATTCTCATACATGTACAATTTAACTTCAAACTCTTTCCCAAAACTCTCAAAACATGAAATTGAGCTTCAAAACAACATAATTCATGGATGCATGTATGATACAACTTCTAAATTCAACATAGATAACATCAATCATGCTCAGAATGATGAGACTTGACAAAATTATACATGCATGTACATTCTAGCTCCCAATTCAACAATCTAAGCTCACCTCTTGTGTTTAATCAATTAATATTCTTCAATTCATATGCTTGATGACTCAAATTCTTGAATTAAGGTTCAAACACTTACCTAAATTCTTCAATTTAGCAAGAACTTGAGCTCTATTTCACAATTCTTCAATCCTCCAAGCAATTCTTCAAAATCAAGCTCACTCACTCTCTCTAAAGCTCTCCTCTAGCAGATTTCAGAACTCAAATGGGCTTAATCTCAATACTTAACATATATATATACGTGGCGATTGACTTAACACAATAATTCGGGATTAGGCTATTTAATTAGAGCTTAAGACTAATAAAACAAAACTTAACTTAATTGATTTTATCTAATTAATTTCATTTGAATCAAATTTTAATCAAACTTCCCATTAGACTCTAAAAATTGTGCCATTCCTATTAAACTTATCAATTTCGCTTTTTGAAGCCATTATGGTCTTCAATTTCGGATTTATAACAGAAATCACAACAAATATTCCAACAACAAACACATGTGCATACAAATACACATTAAGCACATAAGCAGCATTCAAGATTGAATAGTTAAAAGCATAATACGTGATGGGGTTGTCGCAAACCAGAATGAGAGTAAGATGGTTTAGGGGCACTTGAGGCATGATCCTCAATAACCATTCAAAGCTTCAAAATCCATTGAGCATGGTAAGGAAGATAAGGTAATGAAGTTTCAGCATGAAACCCATTAGGGTATTGTGCTTCAGTTAGGGATGGCCACAGGTCGGGTTTGGGGCGGGTTTATAAAAATTCTCCCTCGCCCCATATCATATTGAGGGTGGGGCAAATTAGAGGGTGACGAAAGTGGGGCGAGAGGAGGGTTAATTTTAGAAGTTGAAAAATAAAAATATTAATAAAAATTATAGATAATATAGTATATTATGAATAACAATTTATACTTCATGAAATTTATATTATATAAGATAGAAAATAAATGAAGAAAAATCAATATTAAGTACAATATTTTAGTATTTTAACTTTATTATAGTGAAAAATAAATAAATTATATACACTATATACATATAAATGTATTTAATAAATATAATTGGGATGGGGTTCGGATGGAACATGGTGGGAGAAGCAAAACCTGTCCTCGCCTTATTTCTTAATCGGGGTAGGAAGAATCTGTATAGGGCAAGGCAGGGATGCAGGTGTGGACTGGGGCAGGAGAAAATGCCCATCCCTAGCTTTACTGACATGTTCAAGGCAACCAGAAGGGAATAGTTTGGCTTGCCTGGCTAGGCATAGTGGGACTTAAACCAAAGCAAGCTTCATCAGAAGTGGGGATAAAACCTAATGAAGCCCCATCAGGAAAAACTTTTTGATTGACTTGAAAAGCAATAGAAGACAAATACCAGGATAACGGAATCAGTTTTCAAGTCTAAGATCTTTGAATCAAGGTTGGTAGGGATACACAACCTTGCTTCAATGACTAGAAGGAATAGTATTGGGATCAGCTTGTTCTAAGAAATGATGATGAACCATGAAACAAGTGACAGGTTCTGCACGTGATTCCTAAGCATCCTAACTAATAGTAATTTTGGCCAAGGGATGAGGAGTAGTTTTATCCTAATCAATAGGAGAAGGATAAGACCCCCAACTAGAAACAATGTTGTTAAAAGGAGAAGAAGGTGGTGCATCCCAGCCTGAGTGAGATGTTATAAACGCACCATAATGTTCTGGTTGCATAATGGAAGAGGGGGAGTTCAAATGGACAACCTTGAGGCGAGAACCTAACTCTGGAGACATAGAACAGTTAGAGATGTCTGTAGTCTTATTTTCAATAACCTCATCATTAACTTTTTTCGTATCTAAGCTAGCCATATCTTCAAAGCTTTGGATTACAAAGGGTTTAACAAAGTTCGACAATAGGAGCTAATGGTTTTATTACTCAGTTCATGTTCCATTAAATAACAAAATCAAGAGTGTAGGCTGAAAGATCGAGGTAAGAAAGATCATTGATGATGGTGGCAATATTTAAGGGAATGAGTGATCATAGAAAGGAGAGAGCGCTAGAGAATATGTCCACTAGTGCAAACATTATGTTCACACTAGCGTAGGGGGTATTGTTGGCACCACATTTAAACCACCCAATTTGAAGATGACACTTAGCAAACAAGAAGCATTATAAATACAAGTCATTAAAGAACCCTACATTCGATGTTGCTCACGTGAGCCACGAATGCAAGGTTTTAACTAATAATGCTCTTGCACTACATTTAGGAAACACATTTGGAAGAAGTTATCAAAAGAGCAATTAGTAGCTGTTATACACACACAAAGAGAAGATACTGGCCCTAAGAAGTAGCGAAAAGATACGAATAGATAAAAGCAAAGACTTAAAAGGGCCCCAACCAAATCTAGACTCTACGTCTTTGTCAATTTCAGTTATTTTTAAATTTCAACAATTTACTTTCAGAACTGTACTTTCATACTCTTCACTTACATTTCATAGGAGTAAATTAACTCTATAATCCCAGAACTCGGTCGATTTAAAGCTTCGAAATTGTCCTTACTAAAGGTAACACTTTGTAATTGTTTATTCAGTTAATCAATTATAATTTCTAATCAGTCTCTCCTTCTCATTCTGTTACAAATTCAAGTTAAAACTATTGGTTCATCTTTTCAACACGACACAGTAAAGTACTCTACATTGAGGCTAAGAAAACATTAACACAATCGTCTGATTAAATTGGCATTTATTATCTGTAAGGATTTTTCAAATCCTTGCTAGCATGCTCTAACTATATTTCTAACCTTCGAAGTGTCAAAAATAGCCAAAATATATATATACAACCAGAATACACAGTCCAAGTATATCTCATTCTCATTTCCTACATTCCTTCGTTTGAGTTCTATCCTTAAGATAACTAACTTGTTCGTTAGAGGGCCTTTAAGAAGGACATCCACTAGTAAGTTCTTAAGGATTTGTTTGCAAGTTATACATGGAATACTCAAAGCCAGACCAACTAGCCCACCGTAAGCCCACCATGCACTAATTATCATCACTGTGCATACTAATCTAAATATTTTCTTTTCCTTTTCTTCTTACAATAAAAGTTGATCTTTTGACCTAATGGACATGATGTTTCCTAATCAAGCGTGATATTAATTTGAATTTTATCTTTCCTTGTCTATTACTCTCCTACTAAGAAAAAAGAACATATCAATTTTGGGCTCAATTCTGGGCTCATGGGTTTAATTAGGCAATTAATAGGCAAATTATTTAATCCTTAAAATATATTAGCCATTTGTTATTAGCTTTTTCTTATCTGCTTTCTTTTATAAGGCTTGTTAGGTTTTTGTAATTGGCAATCCCATTTGACAAAAAGCCTTTCAGTAAGCTATGAGTGTTTACTTGCGAATACAACCGGAATTGTGCTTGTGTAGCAAAGTTTGTGCTGGCATTCCATATCTTGAGCATTCCTTTTTTACCACTTCGCTTACTATGTACGGGGATTGAACTGCCTAGTTAGTTTATAGGGGTCCAAAAGGCAGCACGCAGGCGGGGTCGAGGGGCAGTGCCTCTGAAGCCAAAGTTGTTTAACCAGTCGGGCAGTCATTTGTGTGCTCAATCAATGATGTGGAGCTTCCAGTATTTCAGTCTACATACAAAAATTCTAGAAAAATTGTTTTACGACTCGAGCGGTGAAGTGTGCACTCGAACAATTGGCCTATATGTTTTGCACTACCTTTACTCCCACCAGTTGAGTGGTTAAGTGTGCGCTTAAGCGGTCTTCACGGCTCTGTTTTCTATAAAGTGCGTCGTTTGTTGTTTTTAGGGTTAAACCTGCCCAAATTCTTAAAGAAGAGAAAAATACAAAGTATTCTACATTGGAGGGTGTTTTTATGTGAGTTTCTTTAATGTATAGAAGGTGATCGATTGATCAATGAATTATAGAGTGTCAAACATCAAGGGTTGTTTTTTTTTCTTTCATTCACATAAAAAAAGAGGTGTTCATCAGTGGATTTCAGCGAGTTTGGGTATGAAACTTTGGTGAATTTCAGAGTGGTTCATCTTCATGGATTAAACATTGGTGTTATGGATTCAACACTGGGGCAAAGCAGTTTTGCAGTGAATATGGTATTGGAAGAGGCACACTAGGTTTGGTTCGATTCAAGCGTGAATTCACTAGGTAATTGAGGGTACTCATGTGTATTTCTTTTTATCTTCTTAGTGGATTGTTTTGTGACTTTGGCCCATCATTTTTTATCACAGTTGGAGGTGCTCCAATTGTGATATTTTTTCACGTTAAATTGTCATGCCAATTTGTCTTGATTGTTTTATTGGGATAATTATTTACTATTTTAAATTAAAACGTAATCATGAATCAATATCTCAAGAATTATTTAGCTTTTTGAATGCCCAATTGCCATAACTATTAGATCAAAATAGAAGACCCTGGATATATATAGGCTAGTGAAAAAGACATAATAGATAGGCACATTTCTTGAAACTCTTTGCTAATGCCTATAGGTGGCCTTTAATTTAAAGAGGCCGATTTAATGCGGAAAGTAATTATTAAAATAAAGTTTGAAGAGATAAAAAAAATGTACATAATTTTATTGTGAATTAAGTTCGCATTATTAGAAATGCTATTGACAAATTTACAGTGGGATCAAACCATTATTTCCCTCTAAACCAAAGGTTAACAAAGAATAATATTCAATATTATTTGTTTTTGACGAATATCAATTGTGAGATAATCAAATGAGATTGAAAGACCATGCCAAGCTTTACAAAGTATAGTTTGATAATTATTGCAATCACATTTGGGGATCTAGTGTGTGGGACACAAAGACCCCTTCCAATTTTCTCTTGTGATTTAAAAAAAAAAAAAAAAAAAAAAAAAAAAAAAAAAAAAAAGTAGTCTTCAGCATCATGTGCATGGTTGAAATTTTACTTAATATTAGGAAAGCACTTTATGCCATGGCGCTTCACCCTTCCCGAAGAGTACAACTTTTCTACTTTTAATTGGATAGATAGGATTGAGCTTATGTTGGCTGAGTTAGAATCAAATGTAATAATCATTTCTTAAGTTCTTGTATGAAATGATTATTTTTAAAATAGTGTGTTAGAAATTGGGTCGGATTTAGAACCCAGATTCAATTGGGTCGCTCATAGTGGCATGATCCAATTAGGAGAGATCCAAATAAAATAATAGATTATATTTTAAGATATAATATAATCTTGGTATGAGATAATCTTGATATAGATAATTGTCAATATATATTACATGATAATTATTAATTAGATATTGTTGATATGGGATAGACATTATCTAAGATAATATATCTATTATATGGGTCTCCTAACTCTCCTATATAAATAGAACTTACGTTTTGTATTTACAACAAGAAATAAAATATACGTTCTCTCTTCCCATAAACCATTCTGCCTTTGTACTGTGATTGGTGTGGGTAAAACTCTAGTAGTGTTACTCCATTGTTGTAGAGATTATTCAAGAGTATGTGACTCACTTTCTAAGCGTGATTCATTGTACAATCTATTTACCAACAAGGTATGCCTGAACCCATATAATTTTCCGCTGTGTATATAGTATTATATTTCCTTCATTGGTATCAAAGCCATAAAAGATAAAAATAAAATAAAATAAAAAAACTAATCCCACGCCTGCCTTAGGTTAGGTAGCGCGTGTATCAGCGCGTGCGCTAGAGCTCGTGTTAGCGCCGATGTCAACATTTGCATTAGTTCTGTTTTTTCTTTTTCTTTTTTTAAATTTCAATTTCCCATGTTTTTTTTATCTTCATTAATATCTGATAACTTTGAAACATAAAATTACAAATAATATAATTCATCATCTATTAATGTAATTTTGCAGATATTATATACATTTGAATATTTATAAACAATATAAATATAATCGCAGACATAATAAAAAAATCTGATAAAACTGTTTTGATCAATCAACAGTATTTTATACAAATAAAAATTATATACATACATATATTAGCATAAAATGCTAATTTCATGGATATTCAATAGCACAAAAACACCTTAATAATGGCTCTGATACTAATGACATAAAGCTTAACTTCATCATAGAAATAGTGGCGCAGAAACAAGTTGTCTTAAAACACATTTCTACTGGTTGCATGGTTGCGGACCCATTGACCAAACCCATTTCATGAGTTGTCCATTGTACTCATATTAGTACTTTGGGTTTACGAAGATGGTGGTGATATATTTTTTTTTTTTTGTTCTGGACTTGGATGATTACTTATGTACTTTGCAATGTTTGGCATATTATTTATGCAATCAGTATTTATGTTTGCTCTACTCATTTTTGTGTTTGGATATGAATTGTGAGAAAGCATATATAGATTTGTTGATTGATGTCAATAAGCAAGATTGGCTCGCTTACATGAGCAATTGCTTTTGGCGCTCGATAGAGCGAGCAAAAATGAGACACGTGGTTGTTCGATCATAGTGGGAGTTGTTTCCAACTTAGATCATCCACAACTAAAGTTGCGCGGGTTGACCATGAAATTTGATTCCTATTAGAAAAAGGCGCATCATTCAACGAAGCAGCATCTGAGGGAGATGTCGACTATGATACGCGAGCTGGTGATAGTAGGTCATAATCTGACACAAGAGGAACAAGTTCAAGCAGTGAGTCGCTCACTTCCTCATTCTTGGGAAAAAATGAAGCATCCTATGATGCACTATGATGATGTTAAAACATTTTAGGACATATCACATCATTTGGAGCTTGAAGCTGAGCACCTAGAAGGGGCTAAACCTGATGTCATTGCCCTTGTTGCTGAGCCTAACTTGCATCGGGCATTTGGCCCTAGGCGTAGAGGGGCTAAGCAAGCTCCCAAAAAGAAAGATGGGGTTGGCCTTAGGCCAAAGCGCACTGGCACATTCAAGAGCAAAAGAGGTAAGAGGGCTGGCAAGAAAGCTAAGGCTAACATGACGTGCTTTAACTTGAAGAATGAAGGATACTTCACTCAGGATTGCCCTGAGCCAAAGAAGGTACTCCCTAACTTATTTTCTCGCTTTGACTGCTATGTTTTTAGTCAAGTTGTAGTTGCTCACTCTCCTCATTTGTGGGTTGTAGACTTAGGAGAAACCTGCCACATAGCGAGGGGCAGAGTTGGGTTCATTGAGTATTGTTGAGTTCCAGTTGGTAGCCAAAAAATATACATGGGCAACGAATTTAGCGTAGAGGTGCTTGGTGTAGCTCGCCTTTTTCGCACCCCCTTTCGGAATCATGAAAGAAAGCCCTACAGTTCGGACTCCCATGGTTCTGAATCTAATCTCACAAGTGCAATGTGAAATTGATAAACACCAAAGAGTCTAAATCCGGCAAATCGTTTGAAAAATTGATTTTGAATAAAAAATACCAAAATTAGACTGCTTTACCAGATACAGAGTCGCTACCTAAATAGTTTATTTTGGGAAAATTTAGGAAACCCATGACTCATGCCAAAGGCCACATGTCCGTCATCACCAAAGTTGCCTCAGCTCAGAAACTTAGGTACGAGAGAGGAAGGTCATGAATTGAGCACCCCTGCTCGCTCGATCAAAGATCGGCCTCTACTAATCATGATATGATTTTTATCAACATTATGTGCTCTTGTGCCGATTATTAGGCTACCATTACTATGTGATGCGCGCATACAAGTGTAGACTAGTTTGCCTGAATTGGAACAATTCAATTTCATGTTTGCTTTTCGAAAAGGGTTTGATTTTTCCACCTCAAGTGGGCTTAAAGTTTGCGAATTTTCCACTCAACAAAGTGGGCTTAACGTACATCTCATTGAATTATTCCAATGCAAACAACAAGCCTTCATCCACAGGCACTTACGCAGTTCAACAAGTAAGCATTAGCCTCATGGCAAACATGTTAGTCATGGCAATTAGTCACACTCATGCAAGTATGCTAAACCATTGAACTCACCTAGTGCTCCAAGCTAAGATATAATAAAAGAGTTAGAAAAATATATGGTTCCTAACTATACAAAATCTCTAATGCAACACATGTGATTATGCAATTAATAGGCTCGGCTACGAATATGGCATACGAATTAATTCAAGACATGCGGTCTAAGCACATCTTCAAAGGATGTATTGAAATGACAATGCAGCTTGAATGATGCGCCGAGCCTCAGTGCATGCAATACAAGATGAATGGATGCAAGCATAAGGTATGCTAATTGAAACATGTCCTTAATCTAACCATCAAAATCGGGTGAATAAAAGGGAGAAAGACGTAGGGTTGGAAGACATACACATCATTACATTACGCTCTCACGAAGGAGAGTCCAAATGAATAACTAAGCTAAGCGAATTAAGCGAATTAAGCTAAGCTAATTAAATATTACATCACAAACTAATTAGCCACAACTAATAAGCTAATTAAATATTACAACACTAACTAATTAACTACAACTAATTAATTACAATAAATAAATGATTAATTACAAATTAAACTAATTAACTAGTCCCGGGAAGCGAGGGAGGCCCATGCATGCTCGGTTTCCATCAAAGAATATCTGCTGTTTGCCCTCGAAAGCCTCTGTTTGAACAATCATTGCACCATTTCCTTCTCCAGATCAACTCTGCCATGCTTCACAAGCACACTGCTCAAAATTTATTGGTGGCCAGCAAGCCAGAAGTGGTGGCCGGCCAGCCACCATTGAGGGGTTGCCGTCCAACAGGTCCTCTATATATAGAAAATATGAGCCACAGGTCGAAATATCTATATAGGGACAGGTGGAGCAATCTAGAAACAGTTGGCAATAGTTGGCATGAAAATATTTGATTTTTTGCACCAGTGGCCAGCAGGCCACAAATGTAGCCGGTAGGCCACTAATGGTGGCTAACCATCCACTATTTGTGGCCAGCAAACCATTAGTGGCCGGCACATCACTTGGGGGGTGAAGGGGGTCAAACCACTCAAAAAGGCCGAAATTACCAGAGGCCGGATGTCCAGAAGTGGTGGCCAGCCGGCCACTAATGGTGGCCTATCGTCCACAAATGGGGGCTTGCCGTCCACAAAAATCTACTTTTCAGGCCCAACTTCAAACGGATATATTTCCTTCATTCGGCCTCCATTTAAAGTCATTCTTTAGTCTAAATTGAAGCCCCGAAAGTCTACTTTCCAATGGAGGTGGCCTCACATCTAAATTCTAAGTGTGCAAAGAGATATGCTATTTTAGTGAAGGTTGCTCACATTTACCCTAACAAATTGATGCTGAACTTTTCCCTCGACGGGTTTTCTTCCATCCACTCTTATTTTCTTCAACTCCAAACTTCTAAGTGAGATGTTTGAAAAAAATTTCAAAGGGTTCACCTCTGTTCCATTTATTTCCACTTTGTCCTTGCTCGGTTTACTGAAAAATGCAACTTTCAAATGAAATGCAAGCCTCGGAACATCGTAGAAACATTTTGAAAAATAGGGTTTCAAGGTCTAAAATAGTTTTGGTCCAAAATGGGGTGTAAGGTAGGGATTTAGAGCTCTCCTTGTTGAATAAATCGAACATTTACATAGCACAACTTTCATCATTAAGTGACCAATCAGTGGTGCCCAAGTCTTAAGGTCGGTCAAAAATGGGGTGCCTGCAGTTGCCCCTCTTTGACAGAGCTCAATGTTATTAAATGACGTGAGTGAATGTCAAAGCCTGAAAATGACCCATTTTGACAAGGCCGTAAGACTTGGACAAACAAACAAAATGCAGATGCAGTTGGTTGAACCTGAGAGTTGCCTACGTATCCTATTGTAAGGAATCAAACCAGCAAAGTTCAGGGGCAAAATGCAAAATAATACACAATGTAATGATAGACAATGTAATGAAATAATCAAACCACAAGCAGTGCTTACCACACAAATATCATAAAGCGACAAAGATGCAAATCAAACTACGTTTAACATAGAAAAGAAGTGGGCACAACCAAACGACGCTTAACACGGGCTAAGTGCCTACATTCTCAATACTAGCCTCAGCACAACATGGATGCTTACACATAACAAAACCATGTTACAACATGAAAGGGTATGAGCACATGCAAAACTATTTGCTTCACAGAAAGAGTACAAGTAATTGGGTGACAGGATATAAATGAGGAATGATCTGCTAGGGGAAAGATAATGATCCTAAATGCTGAATGTAACAAAACAAAGTACATTGCAATTGATGCAATGGATGCAGTGAATAAAGGGCGCAGGCCAAACCGTGTCCTACCTAGAAAAGGCATGGACACAAAATAGACCACGTCTAACACAGAAAAGGTGCCGAAACCTTCAGACCACCATTCTTACAAAATAGGCGTGTACACATGCAGAGTTATGTTTTAATGTGAAAAGTATGGGCACGTGCCAAACTAAGCTTAACATGAAAAAGATGCATGATGTAATGCATGTAATGGACACTGCAGTAGATGCATGCGATAAATGCTATATGCAATGCGATAGAGGTAATGGATGATAGATAGATAATGCAGCTAGGAAGTGGAAGTACCTTACATAGGCAATTGGTGATGACTCACCTCATATAGCTGGGGATCTTTCTTTTCTTCTTGGTCCATCTTAAACTTCTAGACCATAAGTACTACTTTTCTCCTTAGCTATGTTCAAAACTTTCCCTATTCTCCAACATGGTGACAGACTAGGTTGGTACAAGATCTGCACTGAGGCGTGCACGAGCTACCTCAACCTATGGGGTCATTGCATGATTTCAAGCCAATGATACACCCCTAGGTATTTAAACCAGACTTTAGTCTTGGAAATCCAGAACCTTTGCGTTCTAGGGTTTGGGCACTCGAGCTCTAGTTTCTGCCGTCTCAATTTTTCTCATAGGAACTCACTACAAACATGATCAGGTGGCTATACCTAACCACCGAATGTCGTTTGGGCATGACAAACACCAAAGGAATTGCATCTTTAGAGGATTTAAGGTCTCCTAGACTGAGGGACTGCACAAGACAACATGGGGGGAAGTGCACAAGATAGAGCTATATAGGTGCACAAGACAGTGCGAATGAGGGTGAATGAATACACAAAATAGTGCTATACAAAATGCAATGCACAAAATACTGCGACGTAAGATGAAATGTACAAGATAGTGCGAAAAAATGCACAAAATAGTGCGATGTAAGATAAAATGCACAAGATAGTGCAATGTAATGTACAAAATAGTGTGATATAAGATGAAATGCACAAGATAGTGCGATGTAGTGTGAAATGCACAAGATAGTGCTATGCAATGCACAAGATAGTGCGATGAAATGCAGAAGATAGTGCTATGCAATGCACAAAATAATGCAATATACGATGAAATGCACTAGATAGTGCGATGTAAGATGAATTGCACAAGACAGTCACAAGATAGTGCGATTCAGGATGCGCAAGATAGCGTGAACAAAGGATGCACCAGATAGCACGATACAAGGGATGCGCAAGATAGCGTGATCCACAAGAGATGCACAAAATAGCACGATTCAAAGGGTGCGCAAGATAAGGCAATACAAAGGATGTGCAAATAGCACGATATAAGGGATGCGCAAGATAGCGCGATGCATAAGAGATGCGCAAAATAGTGCGATTCAAAGGGTGCGCAAGATAGCGCAATACAAAGGATGCACAAGATAGCACGATAAATGTTTGAGATTGTGCGATAGATGCAATGAGTGAGATTTGTGTGAGAGATGCATGAAGTGAGATTTGTGTGAGAGTTGCATGAAGTGAGTTTATTGACAATGCATGTTCCATGCAAGATAGACAACCGATGTATGAGTTAACTGAAAGCATGTTCTATGCAAGAGACAAGAGCATATTCTATGCAAAATCGAAAGCATGTTCTATGCATGAATCTAGAGCATATTCTTTGCAAAATTGAAAGCCTGTTCTATACAAGAATCATGAATGATGCAGGACATGCGTGCAACATAAGTGTATATGAAAGTGCACATTCTATGCAATAGAAGAGAGTCAAATATGTAATTTTGATAGAACCACAGATCAAACAAAAGAAGTTGTTCAGTGACAACCTCTGATTTACCCCTCGGAGACTTTATAACATGCTCAAAAAGAATATATCCTGTTCATTTTGGCAAGGGGTAACATCTGCAAGCTGCTTTGATCGCCATTCTGACTTGAAGCAGGCTTGAACTTGGGGTTGAGGTGCACTCATATTGTAGGGAAATGGCGAGACCTGAGAAGGTGGACTTCGAATGCAGTCTGGGAATTTGTTGAAGTTGAAACACACTAAGATGCCCCAAATTTTCCCTCTTTTCTTTTACTTTGCAGTCCGGAACCCATGTAACTTCAGATAGGTCCTAGTTCTATTGCTATCACTCTTGACCTAGGTGCAACCCTGCAGTTTATAAAAGAAAGAATTCTATTTTGCAAATTATGTCGGGAATGGCACGACACTCTGAGCACAAAAGGATTTATTTTTGCAATTGAAACCAAGAATGAGTTCTTAACCGGGTATTGAGCCTACGACTAACCACAGTTAAAACGACTTAACAAAGGGAAAATAGAAACAACCTAAACACAGAACGACTCAAAACGATTCAAAACAAGAATCGAGACAAACAAAAAACAACAAACATAACACTCGAACATGTTCCAATGGTGAGAGACCTATCGGTTCATGGGGAGCCTGCTTCTCCAGGTAGTGTTTCCCATCCTTTCTTATTTGTGATTCTCTCATCACTTTGGCACTCCATCTTTATTTCTCTGACAAGCCCATTACAACAAAAAAAAGGCCTTTGGTGACAGACTGATTTTGTCCCCAAACATCAAATTTTCGTCACTAAAGTGATCTGCAACGAAAAAAAATTTGTTACCACGTTTGTGGCCTATACGTTGTCGCTAAAAGTACCTGGTGACGAAAAAGAGTTTCGTCGCCTATTTTTCATTTTTGGCGACGAAATGTTTCGTCTCCAAATGTTGCATTTTTCGTCCTCTAAAACATCAATTTCATCATGAAAACTAAATAATATTTTATTTTAATTATTTTTGGCGATGAAATACTTCGTCACCAAATAGATTTTACTGACGAAAGTTTTCCTCACCAATGATATAGATTAAGGTGACAAAAAAATTCGTCACTAAAATGAGCAGAAAAGAAAATTATTCAATGACAAAAAACATTTTGTCACCAAATATTTCAATTTAGCAATGAAATATTCAACCAATATGACAAAATTATTCGTCATGTTGTTTGAAAACTAATAGCGACATTTTTCATTTCGTCGCTAATAAAAATTAAATGTTTTTTAAAGGAAGTACTATTTTCAAATTAAATTTTTTGTTTTCAATAAAAATTCCTTGAGCATTTCAATAACCTGTGCAATAACCTGTCCGATGGCCTATTCAATAACCTGTTCAATAAAATATCTATTACAAATCAATTCAAAAATCTATTCATTTTCATAAACATCACAATCAAATTTCAACATTATCCACAAAAATACAATATGAACTGCATGCGGATTATAAACATGTTTTCTAAAATCCACAAAAAAAATGTCTACTAATATCTACAAAAATATAATATTAACCGCATGCGGATTACCAAACATGTCTCCTAATATCCACAAAAAACATGTCCACTAATATCAATAAAAATAAAATATCAAGTGTGGATTACAAAACATGTCCTGTAATACCAACAAAAATATAAAATTTACAACACAACCAAAATACATGTAAGGTAATATGAACAAAAACACAAAATGAGCTAGCTTTTGCCCTCCAAATTACCAAACATGTCCATATTAGGTCTCCAATCTGCAAAAAACTGAAACACAAAAAAAAAAGAAAAAAAAAAAGAATGTAAGTTAGACAATTATTATCTTATCAATTAAATATATAATTTAACATGCATTTTTCAACTTAGTTTTCAAATTGGGAGTCTGGTGCTAGCTCCGTAAGTTTCCACAACTTACATTGGTCCCTCCCGAGATGTTTGAGGTGTTCCGCGGGCGTTCCCGTGCCTATTATACGATTTTGACCCCCGATGGCCTATTTACAAGTTTAACTGTTGGAAAATTTCATTTTTCGACTTAGTTTTCAAAACGGCAGTCCCGTACTAGTTCTGTAAGTTTACACAAGTTACAACGGTTGTTTCCGAGGTGATTGAGGTGCTCCATGGGCCTTCTCGGGGTTGTTTAAAGATTTTGTCCCCCCGATGGCCTATTTTCAAGCTTAAGAGTTGGAAAAACTGCATTTTAAACTTAGTTTTCAAATGGGGAGTCTCGTGCTAATTCCGTAAGTTTCCACAACTCACATTGGTCCCTCCCGAGGTGTTTGAGGTGTTTCCTGGGCCGTCTTGTGGCTGTTGCACGATTTTGGCCCCCGAAGGCCTATTTTGAAGCTTAAGTGTGAAAAAATGCATTTTTGGACTTAGTTTTCAAACTGGAAATCCTGTGCTAGTTCCGTAAGTTTCCACAACTTAAGTTGGTCCCGCCCGACGTGTTTGAGGTGTTTCCTAGTCCATCTCGTGGCTGTTGCACGATTTTGGCCTATGATGGCCTATTTTTGAAGCTTAAGTGGAAAAAAGTGCATTTTTGGACTTACATTTCGGACCAGGAGTCCCGTGCTAGTTCCGTCAGTTTCCACAACTTACTTTGGTCCCTCCTGAGGTGTTTGAAGTGTTACCCAGGCTGTCTCCTAGATGTTACACGAATTTGGCCTCCGATGGCCTATTTTTCAAGCTTAAGTGTGAAAAAGTGCATTTTTGGACTTAGTTTTCGAACCAGGAGTCCCGTGCTAGTTCCGTAAATTTCCACAACTTACTTTGGTCTCTTCCGAAATGTTTAAGGTGTTATCTAGACCGTCTCGTGGATGTTACATGATTTTAGTCTCCAATGGCCTATTTTCCAAGCTTAAGTGTGAAAAAGTGCATTTTTGGACTTAGTTTTTGAACCAGGAGTCCCGTGCTTGTTCCGTAAGTTTCCACAGCTTACTTTGGTCCCTCCTGAAATGTTTGAGGTGTTACTCGGACCGTCTCGAGGCTGTTACACGATTTTGGTCTCCGATGGCCTATTTTTCAAGCTTAAGTGTGAAAAAGTGCATTTTTGGACTTAGTTTTCAAACCATGAGTCCCGTGCTAGTTCCGAAAGTTTTCACAACTCACATTGGTCCCTCCCAATGTGTTTGAGGTGTTACTCGGGATGTCTCGTGGCTGTTGCACGATTTTGGCCTCCGATGGCCTATTTTCAAGCTTAAGTGGAAAAAAGTGCATTTTTGGACTTAGTTTTCAAACCGGGAGTCCCATGCTTGTTCTGTAAGTTTCCACAACTTACTTTGGTCCCTCCCGAGGTGTTTGAGGTGTTACTCAAGCTGTCTCCTGGCTGTTAGACGAATTTGGCCTATGATGGCCTATTTTTCAAGCTTAAGTGTGAAAAAGTGCATTTTTGGACTTAGTTTTCGCACCGGGAGCCCCGTGCTAGTTCCGTAACTTTCCACAACTTACTTGGGTCCCTCCCAAAATGTTTGAGGTGTTACCCAGACCGTCTTATGGCTGTTACACGATTTTGGCCTCTGATGGCCTATTTTTCAAGCTTAAATGTGAAAAAGTGCATTTTTGGACTTAGTTTTCAAACCCGGAGTCCCGTTGTCATGACCCAAACCCGCCCCTATGGGTTGAGGACATAACCGGCCAGTAATCCTGCGATTACCTATGCCCTCAGACCAAACCAGACATAATTTATCAGAGTAAAGGGGCCAAACAGAAGTAAAAATTTAAAACTTTGTCCATAGAGCCGCGCTTATATGCACATCAAACAAACCATACACAGATACATTAATAACCCACATCAGAAGTACTATATCACAAAATTCATTACAGGCAGGATCATCCAAAATGAGTCAACCTATAACAGACTATGTACAGACATACACAAGGCCCTTGCCAACAAGGCAAAACATAAGTACATAATAAAAGGGCAAGGATGGTCTCATTCATGAGACACAAGGCTGACTCTCCAAAACTCAGGTTGTTCCTGGCAGACTTCACTGGGGCTGGGTTTGTGCTTCTCTTGGCTCACCTACAAACACATGAATAGGCGTGAGCGATAGGCTAGTGAATAATATCAAATACAGAATACACATAACAATGTAGAACAACAAGTTCCAAACGGCCTTGGGCCCAATACATATTTCTAATTAGCAGATATATATACCTAAACGAATTCCAAATCAAGTGACTTGTAGTTTCAACATTCTGGCCTTTGGCCCCTTCAGATTTTCATTCATGTCAAAACGGCCTTCGGCCTGCTTGTTTATGTCAAAACGGCCTTCGGCCCACTAATTCATGCGAAAACGGCCTTCGGCCCATTCATATAAGTCAAAACGACCTTTGGTCCATTCATATATGTCAAAACCACCTTCGGTCCGCGCATTTCTATCAAAACGACCTTCGGTCCATTCATATATATCAAAACAACCTTCAGTCCGCGCATTTCTATCAAAACGACCATCGGTCCATTCATATATGTCAAAACGACCTTTGGTCCGTGCATTTTTATCAAAACGACCTTCAGTCCATTCAATTCTATCAAAACGACCTTTGGTCCATTTATTTATTCATATCAGACTTTCATCCACAATCCCAAATAGCAATTCATAAAGCTTGCAAAGGAATAATCAATTGGACATTCACAAACATTCGAATATTGATATTACTCACAGTGATCGGCTTGTAGATTTGCCCTGGAGCTTGACCCTACACATTTCATGAACACAAAAGGGTCATTAATAATTTCATCCGTTCCTTAATTCACATAATCCTCTTTAGGCCTTATTTTAATCTCATTAACTCATTTACCATGCTTAACATATGCCTAAGGGTGCTTACAAGTGAAAGAGAACAGAAAACGAAACACATAACGCATGAACACAATTTCAGAAAACAGGGTCCCTGCTCGAGCGCCAACTTCACCGCTCGAGCGGACCCCTAAGGCCTGCAAAAGTACTAGATAGGTGAAATCTGCGCTCGATCGTCCAATATGGCGCTCGAGCGGAAGGCCTCTCAACATAGCTCTCCGCTCGAGCGTGAACTTACCCGCTCGAGCGGACGCTATGTCTGCAAAAAGTACTGGATGTATCATTTTTACACTCGAGCGTGAACTAGGACGCTCGAGCAGAAGTTCATCCTCCATGATCCCCGCTCGAGCGGACACTATGCCTACAAGAACAAAATACTGGGAGCTCGAAACCCCCGCTCGAGCGAACATTGCCCTGCTCAAGCGAACATCAAAATTCTGGGTTTCCCAGATTGTGTTCTTGAGCTCCAAAACAGTTTTCCAGCTTCAATTCTTGCATGCAATGGCTCAAATCTCAAATATAATTGTCCTAACATGGTATAGACCCTTAATTACAACTCAATGAGGCTCAATTTACAAATAATTCACATGCATGCCCCCAAAACTCATTCTAATATGGTAAAATCATGCATTCAAACTCATCTCTTAATTACTCAAACATGCATGCTAATTTTTTACCTCATTTCCAACCCAAACAAAACAAATGGTGTTCATTCTCATGGAACACAACAAAAGCATGCTTGCATGTAAGATTTAACACCTTTACTTCCATAGTCAACTCAATACATGCTAAATTATGCAATTCTACAACAATTATATACATGCATGCCTTCATTGATCATCAATTGAACACAAACAACTCAACTTCCTTATAATCAAACTAACTCATGTTCTTGGTCATTACCCACACTTGAATTTACAAATTTACAAACAAAAATCCATGAGTTTGCTTACCTAAGAGTTCAATCTCCCAAACTATAACAAAATCTTGGGTTTGATCTTCAAGTCCTCCAATCCTTGAACCAAAATCACCCAATCCTCTCCCTCTCTCTATAACAGCCGACCCTCCTCCTTTCTTCTTAGAGTTGATCAGCCAAAATCAATGTAAAGGGAAGGAATTGGATTTAATAAGGCTTATAATAGTCCCACTCACAAATTATTTTAACGTAAAATGATTGGGCACTCAATTTAATCAGTTTAAGTCGACTAGAATAAATTTTTAATTAAAGTTCACCATAGGTTCTAAAAATTATGTCAATCACAGTGGCGTAATCAATTTCAGGTTCTGTGGCCGATAAGGCCCTCAATTTAATTTTCGAAGCAAATAATCAAACAGATATTCCTACGGTGAACAGATAGAAATTCAAAACCACATAATGGCACACAAAATCATACCAAAACATATAATCACTTACGTATTAGGGACCAATTAACATAATACAGAATAGGGGTATCACAGTCTTCCCCCCTTTAGGAAGTTTGGTCCTCCAAACTTAAGTTACCTTCATCGGGAAACAAATGTAGATAGCTTAGACGCATTTCCTCATCTTTTTCCCACGTGGCATCCGTCTCATAGTGCTCTTTCCATTCCACTTTCACCATTGGGATGGACTTGCTTCTCAGTTGTTTCACTTGCCGATCAATAATTCGTTCCGGCCATTCAGCATATTCCATATTTTCATCCATAGCAACCCGGTGATAATCAATCACATGAAACGGGTCTCGGAGGTAACCCCTCAACATCGACACATGAAACACATTATGGATTTGCTCGAATCCTGGTGGTAAAGCCACTCTATAAACAACTGGACCAAGCCTCTCCAAAATTTGAAACGGCCCGATGTAACGGGGCGACAACTTGCCCTTCTTCCCAAATTTGACTTGGCCTTTCATCAGGGAAACACGGATGAACACATGGTCACCGACCTCATACTCAAGAGGTCTTCTCCGAACATCTGCATAATTCTTTTGTCGGTCCTGAGCTGTTTTGAGCCTTTGACGAGTAGTCTTGATTTTCTCAGAAGTATCCTGCACAATTTCTGGCCCAAGCAAAGCTCTATCCCCGACCTCTGTCCAACAAATAGGTGATCTACACCTCCTACCATATAAAGCCTCATATGGTGCCTTACCAATGCTGGAGTGGAAGCTGTTATTATAAGAAAATTCTGCAAGTGGCAAATAGTCTTCCCAACTCCCTTGAAAATCCAAAGCACACATGGGAAGCATATCTTCCAAAGTTTGTATCGTTCGTTATGACTGCCCATCTGTCTGTGGGTGGAATGCAGTACTGAATCTTAGTTCTGTTCCCATAGCTTCCTGCAAACTCTTCCACAATCTAGACACAAATTTCGGATCTCCATCCGATACAATAGATACTGGAATACCGTATAAATGGACAATCTCATCAACATAAATGGTAGCCAATCTATAAGCAGTAAATGTAGTTTTGACAGGCAGAAAATGTACAGATTTAGTCAGTCTATCAACTACTACCCAAACAGAATCCATACCTCAAGAAGTCCATGGTAGGCCAACGACAAAATCCATAGTCACATGTTCCTACTTCCACTCGGGAATAGGGAGAGGTTGAAGTAGACCGCCTGGTTTCTGATGTTCAGCCTTAACTTGCTAACACTGAAGACACTTGGACACATATTCTGCAATCTCTTTCTTCATCTTAGGCCACCAATAGGTTTGTTTCAAATCCCGGTACATTTTATTGTTGCCCGGATGCATAGCAAATATGGATCTGTGGGCTTCATCTAAGACCCTCTTCTTTAGTTCCGGGATATCGGGGACACATATATGGTTCCGGAATTTCAACATTTCATTTTCAATGCTGAATTCTGTTTTCGGGTTTGCCTCAAATTTGTCAATCACTTTCTTGAGGAACTCATCATCTTTCTGTTTCTGCTTGATTTCATCAATGATCGCCGGCTCGGCTGTAATGGCGGCTACCAATCCGCCCTGTTCACATACCACTACTTCAATTGTAGACTTCTCAAAGTCTTGCAAAATCTCCCTCTGCTCAGTAAGCAAGCAAGCCATACTCCCTGTTGATTTTCTACTCAAAGCATCAGCCACTGTATTAGCATTCCCGGGGTGATACTGAATCTCTAGATCGTAGTCTTTTATTAGTTCTAGCCATCTTCTCTAACGCATATTCAACTCTTTTTGCGTGAAGAAGTATTTCAGGCTCTTATGATCCATGTAGACTTCACACTTTGCCCCATACAAATAATGCCGCCAGATTTTCAAAGCAAAAACAACCGCGACCAACTCTAGGTCATGTGTTGGATAATTCTTCTCATGTGGCCTCAACTGTCGAGAGGCGTAAGCAATAACCTTTTTGTTCTGAATTAACACACAACCCAAACCCTTATAAGACGCATCACTGAAAATCAAAAAGTTTTCCGTACCTGAAGGTAATGTCAAAATTGGCGCAGTAGTCAATCTCGTTTTCAATTTATGAAAGGCTGATTCTCTTTCATTGTTCCACTCAAATGGTTGCCATTTACGTGTCAATTGGGTAAGAGGCACAGCTAGTTTCGAAAAATCTTTCACAAACCTCCTGTAGTACCCAGCTAAGCCCATGAAGCTACGGACTTCTGTCACATTAGTTGGTATAGGCCAATTCACAATTGGCTCTATTTTCTGCGGGTCCACTGAAATTCCTTCCTTGTTGATCACATGCCCTAAGAAAACAACCTCATCGAACCAAAACTCACATTTCTTTAGTTTAGCAAATAATTTTCTTTCCCGAAGTATTTGTAAAACAGTCCTCAAGTGATGTTCATGTTCAAGTCTACCTTTAGAGTATATCAAAATATCATCGATGAAGACCACAACAAACTGTCAAGGTAGGTTTTAAAAATTCTATTCATTAGGTCCATAAATGCCGCCGGAGCATTAGTCACTCCAAATGGCATAACAAGAAACTCAAAATGACCATACCTCGTTCTGAATGCTGTTTTCTCAACATCCTCTGCCTTAACTTTCAGCTGATGATACCCGGATCTCAAATCAATCTTAGAAAACACCTGTGATCCTTGCAACTGGTCAAATAAATCATCAATACAGGGTAGGGGGTATTTGTTCTTTACTGTTACCTTATTCAATTCCCGATACTCGATGCACAGACGCAAGGTACCATCCTTCTTTTTCACAAATAGTACTGGTGCACCCCAAGGTGAAGTGCTAGGTCGGATAAACCCCTTATCAAGCAGATCTTGCAATTGTTCTTTCAACTCTTTCATTTCAGCGGTAGCCATCCTGTAGGGAGCCTTAGAAATAGGCTGGGTGCCTGGCACAGTCTCAATTGTAAACTCTACCTCCCTGTCTACCAATTCCCCTGCTAATTCATTTGGGAACACATCTAGGAATTCTCTAACAATAGGAATATCATTCAATTCAACATTCACAGATTGTTCAGTCAGCACATAGCACAGATAACCCTGGCACCCCTTCCTGATTAATTTACATGCTTTCATTGCAGATATCAAATAAGGTGGAGGCACTACCCCATTACCCACAAACACAATTTCTTTTTGTTCTGGTAGTTTAAATGCAACCCTTTTTGTCACACAATCTATAGTGGAACAATACTTGGTCAACCAATCCATGCCCAAAATTACATCAAAATGTCTAAAGTTCAAGGGCAATAAATCTACATATAAGGTAACGTCCTCAATATGCATGTCACAAAACCGATATATATAGTCACATAACATAGATTCCCCCGATGGAGCAGACACACACAACAAATATGGCAATGACTCTAGGGGTCTATCTAGTCTAGATGCAGATGTACAAGTCACAAATGAGTGTGTTGATCCCGAATCAATTAGTACAAAGGCATCCTGATTACATATTGAAATGGTACCTGAGACAACGGCATTGGCATTTCGTGTATTGCCCGGAACAAGTGCAAAAACTCTCCCCTGTCTCACTGTCTCCCCAGTAGTAGTAGATCTCAAAGTGTTTCCTGGCATTGGAACTGATGCAGTTGAACCAGCTGTTAGTTTCCCACTATTTTCATTACATTCTCGGGCTATGTGCCCTTGTTTCCCACATTTGAAACAGGCTCCTGATGCACGGTAACAGACTCCACGGTGCCTTTTGCTACACATGTTGCACATGGGAGCTGTGTCTCGGGAAGAACTTGAAGTAGTTGAAGAGCCCGTCTTTTGCTTTTTCAGGAATTTTTTCTTCGAAACGAAGCCTTGCCTTTTATTACCCTTCCATTCTGTTACTGGCTTAGCTTGTCTAGCTATATTAGGCTCTGATATGATGGCCCTGTCAAGCACCCCAATGTAAGTTTCCAACTTTAGACCATTCACCCTCTCTAGGATGTCACTGCGGAGTCCACCTTCAAAGTGTCTTGCCTTCTTATAATCGGTGTCAATCACGTGTGGTGCAAACCTGGCCAATTCAGTGAACTTGGCCTCATACTCAGCCACTGACATGCTATCTTGCTTGAGTTCCATGAACTCGGCTACTTTCCTATCCTGAACACATTGCGGGAAGTACTTGTCATAAAAGATCTCCAAAAATTTTACCCAATCCACATCTTTATGATTTTCTCGGATCAACATCCACCATCTTCTTGCTTCGTCTTCTAGCATAAAAGTGGTTAGAAGCACTTTCTGAGTCTCTGAACAGGGGAACACTTCAAACAACTTCTCAATGCTGAGGACCCACGCTTCGGCCTTTAACGGATCTAATCCCCCATGGAACTGTGGTGGTTTCATTTTCTTGAATTCCTTGGTGAGAGCTATAATCCGGTCATCATTCTGATTGTTTGGCACGGGTGGTGCCTGAGGTGGAGGTGGCGGGTGTGGTTGGTGCCACTGTTGTTGCCACTCTTGTTGCTGTCTCAAAGCTTTTGCCATTTCTTGGATCAATCTTTCCATTCTGTCCATCCCTGGCAGTAGAGGACTCCTCTATCTCATCACCTCTGGTTCTCACCATCTAATTAAACTTGCGTCATATTTTATACAAAAGACACACAAGTGTGCATATACTAAGAAGCACATACATTCAGATAATTTGCAATGCACGTAGTTCAGAACTTATAACATATAATTATTTATATCAAACATTTAAGCACATAATTAATGCTTCCAAATTCATATTCATCACATGAATGTATCCTATATCTCATCTAGACGCTTATTGCTCTTTTGGACAAGTGTGTGAGTTATTACTCATGCTCTGATACCACTCTGTCATGACCCGAACCCGCCCCTATAGGTTAAGGACATAACCGGCCAGTAATCCTGTGATTACCTACGGCCTCAGACCAAAACAGACAAAATTTATCAGAGTAAAGGGGGCGAAACGGAAGAAAAAATTTAAAACTTTGTCCATAGAGCTGTGCTCATATGCACATCAAACAAACCATACAAAGATACGTTAATAACCCACATCAAAAGTACTGCATCACAAAATTCATTACAGGCACGATCATCCAAAACGAGTCAACCTATAACAGACTATGTACAGACATACACAAGGCCCTTGCCAACAAGGCAAAACATAAGTACATAATAAAAGGGCAAGGATGGTCTCATTCGTGAGACAAAAGGCTGACTCTCCAAAACTCAGGTTGTTCTTGGCAGACTTCACTGGGGCTGGGTTTGTATTTCTCTTGGCTCACCTACAAACACATGAATGAGCGTAAGTGATAGCCTAGTGAATAATATCAAATACAGAATACACATAACAATGTAGAACAACAAGTTCCAAACGACCTTGGGCCCAATACATATTTCTAATTAGCAGATATATATACCTAAACGAATTCCAAATCAAGTGACTTGTAGTTTCAACATTTTGGTCTTTGGCCCATTCAGATTTCCATTCATGTCAAAACGGCCTTCGGCCCACTCATTTATGTCAAAACGGCCTTCGGCCCACTCATTCATGCCAAAACGGCCTTCGGCCCATTCATATAAGTCAAAACAACCTTTGGTCCATTCATATAAGTCAAAACGACCTTTGGTCCATTCATATATGTCAAAACGACCTTCGGTCCATTCAATTCTATCAAAACGACCTTTGGTCCATTTATTTATTCATATCAGACTTTCGTCCACAATCCCAAATAGCAATTCATAAAGCTTGCAAGGGAATAATCAATTGGACATTCACAAACATTCGAATATTGATATTACTCACAGTGATCGGCTTATAGATTTGCCCTGGAGCTTGACCCTACACATTTCATGAACACAAAAGGGTCATTAATAATTCCATCCGTTCCTTAATTCACATAATCCTCTTTAGGCCTTATTTTAATCTCATTAACTCGTTTACCATGCTTAACATATGCCTAAGGGTGCTTACAAGTGAAAGAGAATGGAAAACGAAACACAGAACGCATGAACACAATTTCAGAAAACAGGGTCCCCGCTCGAACGCCAACTTCACCGCTCAAGCGGACCTCTAAGGCCTGCAAAAGTACTGGATAGGTGAAATCTACGCTCGATCGTCCAATATGGCGCCGAAAGCGAAGGTCTCAACATAGCTTCCGCCGGCGTGAACTTACCCGCTCGAGCGGACGCTATGTCTGCAAAAAGTACTGGATGTATCATTTTTACACTCGAGCGTGAACTAGGACGCTCCAGCGGAAGTTCATCCTCCATGATCCCTGCTCGAGCGTGAACTTCCCCACTCGAGCGGACACCATGCTTGCAAGAACAAAATACTGGGAGCTTGAAACCCCCACTCGAGCGGAGATCAAAATTCTGGGTTTCCCAGATTGTGTTCTTGAGCTCCAAAACAGTTTTGTACCTACAATTCATGCATGCAATGGCTCAAATCTCAAATATAATTCTCTTAACATAGTATACACCCTTAATTACAACTCAATGAGGCTCAATTTACAAATAATTCACATGCATGCCCCCAAAACTCATTCTAATATGGTAAAATCATGCATTCAAACTCATCTCTTAATTACTCAAACATGCATGCTAATTTTTTACCTCATTTCCAACCCAAACAAAACAAAACAAATGGTGTTCATTCTCATGGAACACAACAAAAGCATGCTTGCATGTAAGATTGAACACTTTTACTTCCATATTCAACTCAATACATGCTAAATTATGCAATTCTACAACAATTATATACATGCATGCCTTCATTGATCATCAATTGAACACAAACAACTCAACTTCCTTATAATCAAGCTAACTCATGTTCTTGGTCATTAACCACACTTGAATTTACAAATTTACAAACAAAAATCCATGAGTTTGCTTACCTAAGAGTTCAATCTCCCAAACTATAACAAAATCTTGGGTTTGATCTTCAAGTCCTCCAAACCTTGAACCAAAATCACCCAATCCTCTCCCTCTCTCTCTAACAACTGACCCTTCTCCTTTCTTCTTAGAGTTGATCAGCCAAAATCAATGTAAAGGGAAGGAATTGGTTTTAATAAGGCTTATAATGGCCCCACTCACAAATTATTTTAACATAAAATAATTGGGCACTCAATTTAATCAGTTTAAATCGACCAGAATAAATTTTTAATTAAATTTCACCGTTGGTTCTAAAAATTATGCCAATCATAGTGGCGTAATCAATTTTGGGTTCTGTGGCCGATAAGGCCCTCAATTTAATTTTTGAAGCAAATAATCAAATAGATATTCCTACGGTGAACAGATAGAAATTCAAAACCACATAATGGCACCCAAAATCATACCAAAACATATAATCACTTACGTATTAGGGACCAATTAACATAATACAGAAAAGGGGTATCACCCCCGTGCTAGTTCCGAAAGTTTCCACAACTCACGTTGGTCCCTCCCGAGGTGTTTAAGGTGTTACCTAGGCCATCTCATGGCTATTACACAATTTTGGCCTCCGATGGCTTATTTTTCAAGCTTAAGTGTGAAAAAGTGCATTTTTGGACTTAGTTTTCAAACCGAGAGTCCCGTGCTAGTTTTGAAAGTTTTCACAACTCACATTGGTACCTTCCGAGATGTTTGAGGTGTTACCTGGGCCGTCTCATGGCTGTTGCACGATTTTAGCCTCCGATGACGTATTTTCAAGCTTAAGTGTGAAAAAGTACATTTTTGGACTTAGCTTTCAAACCGGGAGTCCCATGCTAGTTCCGTAAGTTTCCACAACTCACATTGGTCCCTCTTGAAGTGTTTGAAGTGTTACCCGGGCCGTCTCGTGGTTTTTGCACGATTTTGGCCTTCGATGGCCTATTTTCAAGCTTAAGTGTGAAAAAGTACATTTTTGGACTTAGTTTTCAAACCGGGAGTCCCATGCTAGTTCCGAAAGTTTTCACAACTCACATTGGTCCCTCCCGAGGTGTTTGAGGTGTTAGCCGGGCTGTCTTGTGGCTGTTGCACGATTTTGGCCCTCGAAGGCCTATTTTCAAGCTTAAGTGTGAAAAAGTGCATTTTTGGGCTGAGTTTTCAAACCGGGAGTCCCGTGCTAGTCCCGTAAGTTTCCACAACTTATGTTGGTCCCGCCCAACGTGATTGAGGTGTTTCCCAGGCCATCTCATGGCTGTTACATGATTTTAGCCTCCGATGGTCTATTTTTCAATCTTAAGTGTGAGAAAAGTGCATTTTTGGACTTAGTTTTCAAACCAATAGTCCATGCTAGTTCCATAAGTTTCCACAACTTACATTGGTTCCATAAGTTTCCTTTCATTTCAAGCAATTGTATTTCCACAAAATAATTGCCAAAAGTAAAACAAATCATAATGCAAAAATTAACAGCAAGTTTACTTAACCATGACTTAATCTCTATGTGTGTGTGTGTGTGTGTGTGTGTTTTCTTTCTTTCTTGTTCTTTTTGTGTGTGTGTGTGTGTGTGTGTGTGTCTTAGAGGGGTGCTGGGGGGAAACATATTCAATTTACCTGATTGTCCATGCTTAGGAATGTGGCATTTTCCATGATTTTCAAACATTTTAAAAGTAGCACCAAACTTTCTAGATCTCCATTGTCATTTGACTTCTACATTGAAAAGAAACTTTGTGCTAACCAACTTTGCAAAACCAGTCAACAACCAAAAAAGTATAAATCCCATCTGATAAAGCCAACATATGAATCATGGTGTATTTGTTTGTCAGCAGATTCATCCATAATCATGGAAAACATATATCAGAAACAAGATTCAACTATATATAAGATTATGGCTCATAAAGGCTACATAGCTAACTCTTTTCATAAGTTATTGAAGAATGAACTTCTGGATGCCAAAACAACAAATATTTGTGTGTGAGCAAACAAATAATTTAGCAATTAGACACCTTAAGCACATGATGCAAGTTTACACGCAGTTATACAGTGACACTAGCACCACCTTGGTGAGTTCTGTAAATTATAACTAAAATGAATCGATACACTATGACATCATATCCAGATAATACAAAACCTACACCAAATCTCACCACACAATGAATTCCTAACTCACTCAATCCACAAATGTGCCTCGCACTCATCAAGAAAGGCGGGTACTTGGGGAATCTACACACAATTTTAGTCTCACTACACTCAATCCACTTTTACGAACCACATAACACTCAAACTCACAATACTCCATCTTGTACCTGTAACAGAAGATACACATAGATAGGCAAAAGATAAAATTAGTATAAACCCACAGATATATGGTCTCACACCACTCAACCCACATTTTAGTAATCCTCACAATCCTTAAATCCAGCTACACCTGAACAAACTGTAGACACCCCATTTTTGACCGTCCTCAAGACTTGGTTGTGCTTGTAGGGTACACCCAACAACTGGTTTGATTGCTCGCCCATCATTCGAATGTCACGGCGGAACGTCATCGGTTCGAGTTTCCGGACCCTGTATCCTTTCTACCTCATTTTTGGACCCTGACTAGGTCCTGTCAGAGTGACCCTCCTAGTGCACTGCCGCCCATAGGCATGGCACTGCTGGCCATGGCTTTGCCACTGCCGGCCACTGGTGAGCACCTGCCGGCCATCAATGTGGCACTGCCGGCCATTGCTGATGGCCGGCACCCCTCATTTCTCAGCTAGTTTCTGGTTAGATATTTTGTACCAACTGGATTCCTCATATCTGCCCTCCATACACGTGTATGGAGGGATCAAAGCCTTTGGAAGCTTGTTCAAGAAGCTTTAGCCTTGCATTGCTCTATATAAGCAAGGGGCTTCTTTCTTACACCAGGTTCTGAGATTTTGGAGGGCAAAAATCCATCTCTCTCTATATTGCTTGTGGTTAGAGCTTGGAAGTTGGATTTCTTTGCATTTTTGCACTACACCTCATAGCACAAGACCTCCATCCTCCATTTAAACACCTTGAGGCTGATCTTTAGAGGCTAGAAGCACAGATTTTTGGACCAAAAGGCTACTAAAGACTTGTTCTTCAAGGGTAAGTACACTTTTCCCCTAAACTATCCTTTTTTTGTTTCATTTATAAGCCTTGCTTGCAAGCATTTTTGGGATCCTACCCTAACTGAAAATAATCATATTTTGGGTCCATTTTCATGTTTGATTAAGGGTCTTTCTCTGTTTGAGACCTCCTTCCATCACTTGCCTCTTTAACTTTCTTTTAGGCCTATTTTTGCATAGTATTTTAGGCTTATTTTTCAACTGTTTTGAGCTTTGATGTAAACTGTAAAGTGGCTTGTTTTGAGCCCTTCTTCAACTTTGTTGAAGGGATCTCCTCTATTTGAGGTCATTTACTACCACTTGCCTCTTTACCCCTCTTTTAGGCCCTTTTCTTGCATGCTAGTTTAGGCCTACTTGTGTTTATTTTCGTGATTTGATGTAAACTGTGAAGTGCCTTATTTTGAACCCCTATTTAACTTTGTTGAAGGGCTCCTTCCTGTTTGGGGTCGGCTACTGCCCCAAACATATTTGATTAAGGGCATTTTCTTATCTGAGGTCATATGCTATCTAGTATGCTTAGTTGCCTCTTGTTTTGAGCCTTAAGCCTAAGCTATTGTTGCATGCCTTGTTTGGCCTTTTAGCCACTGGAATCCAGTAGATTTTCAGTGGCTAAGACCCTATTTTGAGCCTCCAAATCAGAGGGGGGTGACCCCCTCTCACCTTGACTTGTTTGATGGCCATTTTGGTCTTCTAAAGGGCCCCAATCTTGCATGCTTTGTTGACTGATTTTGGAGCCAATTTTGTGAGTTTTAGGACTACCATATTTGATTTTCAGAGTTGTATATGTCATGCCACTTGTCTATCTTGTATGTGCCTAATAACTCCTTGCATGACCCTCTAAAGGAGCCCCTCATTTTGGTTTACATTGGCTGCATTTCCATGGTTATTTGGGCCTATTTTCACATAGTTTATTCACTGATTTTTTCTGGTTTGATGATTTCTCACTTGCATCATATATTTTCCATGTAAACCATGTTTGCTAGTCAAATTCGCATGCTAATTTAGTCCATCTTGTTAGCACTTTTTGGCCTTGCTTTAAACTGGAAAAGTCCATGTTTTGGGACTGTCTTGGTTCTGTCTTTAGACTTCATAGTCCAATAATGCATGCTTTGTATAGCTGTAAGTCATTCTATGTGCCTAGTTTTGTATTTCGGGGTTCATCTCATGCATCGGGTGCCATGTTGCCATGTTTCGGGGCTGTTTAGCTTCATGTTTGAGTGCTGAAATTTGCATGTTTGCATACCATGTTCCATGCCTTACCATGCTTTGGTAGAGTGGCATTCGCGCCTTAGGTTCGGTCCTCGGTTTGCGTGCATGTGCGCACGCATTTCAAGTGTCTCATTTTCATCTAATGGCTACTAATTTGGACCTAGTTGAGAGTTGTCCATGTTGGTGTAAGCCCATTTTACCATGTTGTCGCATGCTTGTTACGCATAGTATGTCATTGCATACTTGCTTAGCTTTACATGTCTCGCATGCTCGCATGTTCACATTGCATTTTGCCATGATTATCCAAGGTTGTCGCCTCACATTATGTTCATATGCTTGTCGCATGTTTGGTTCAGTTGCATGTTTGCATACTTAGTCCATATTGCATGTTTGCCATGCTTATGTGTTGCATTGTTCGGGTTAAACGTTAATCCGAGCATGAGAAACGAGGGGTATTTCATACTTCAAGTGATGGGATGCGTCTCAATTCTGGGTCGCCGAAGCTCTTGATGATTCATGATAGAGTTCTAGGCTTTACTTGCTTTACATGTACATTCATTTCACATCAAGTCATGCAATTCGACTCCTCGGCCATCATGCATTGATATGCGTGATTGGTGGCACGAGGATCGAGGACTGCACTCCCTGAAGAGTAATCATGCATACATGTGTGAAAATACTTTGCCATGCCCCTTTGTTGCTCTCTGTTGCAGCAAATCAAGAATCAGCAGCCTTCCGGAGCTTGGCATGCATTCCAAGAACAATTGCAAACAGAGGCTAATTGGGGCATCGCAGTGGATTTCCGCGCAAGGCAACCTGAATATGCATCATTCATCATCTGGATCAGAGCTGAGGCGGTCCCTGGCTTGCATGCCAATTTATCGCTTTCCTAGATTAATTTGTTAATTAATTAGGATTTTATATTATTTATTCGGACTATATTTATTTGGGACTGTATTATTTTTTTGGACCCTCCGAGTGAGGGCCAATTGTTGTAATAAGGGTGCGTGCGTGTGTGCATGTCTTCCAATCCCCTTTCTTTCTCCCTTTTATTTAACCGCTTGTGATGGTTAGATTAGGGCATACTTAAATTAGCATACAGTATGATCACATGTTTGCATTCATTCATCTGTTTTGCATGCACCGGGCTCGGCGCATCATACTAACTGCATTTGAATTTCAATTTCAAATTGAATATGTGTTAGCTGTAGCATTTCACATGCCATGTCTAGAATAGACGAGCCTGCTATAGTTGCATTTTGCATGTGTTGCATTAGGCATTTCTGTATAGTTAGGATCATGCATTGATTTCTAACTGATTTCATTGTTTTGGCACGGAGTACGATGTAAGTATTTATGCTTTAGCATCTCGCATGAGTGTGAATGTTAACATGACAACATGCTTACCATGAGGCTATATGCTTATGTGTTATAGCTGCCTGAGTGCCTATGGGTGAAGGTTGGATTACTTGAATTGGGATAATTCATTGAAATCCGCGTTTTAGCCTACTTACGAGTAGCAAATTTCAAACATTTTCCAAACAAATAGATATGCAATGCTTTGTTCGAAATTAGGTGATCTAGTCTATACTTGTTGTGCTGTGCGTATCACATAGTAATTCTAGCTAATTAACCGGAATAAGAACGCATGTGTTTTCAAAAATGAGATATCATGGTTAGTAGAGGCCGATCTTCGGATCGGGCGAGCGGGGGTGCTTACGAAGTGACCTTCCCCAATCGTACCAAAGTTCCTGAGCCGAGGCAACTTTGGTGATGACGGACACGTGGCCTTTGGCACCGAGTCAGGGTTTCCTAAATTTCCCCTTTAAAAAAATATTTAGGTGGCAACTCTGTATCTGGCAAAGCAATCCATGTTTGACACTTCTTTTCTAAAAATCTGTTTTCTCAAAATGATTTGCCGGATTTGGACTTTTTGGTTCAGATTAAGAACCGCGACAATTTGAGTGCGAACTGTAGTGACCCCAAAATGAACAGAACGGGACTCACCCTCCCGGGGCGTTCGGGGGACGTCTACACAAACCAATTTATTTTATATTATTTCTTCATGGAAGGTTGTAAGTGTTGAATTTACCCATCCTTTTTTACCTTTTAAATGTTTTTCTTTATCAAATTCTTACTAATGGAGTTCCTAAATTAATGAATTTACACATTTACAATCAAGGAACATAATTTTCTTTTGTTTCAAAGGATATGGCCAAAACATTTTCATTTCCTAAGAGACTGAAATAGAACATTAGTTGAATAGTGAAGTTCTGTAAAAATGAAAATTGTGTGGAGCATGGAAAGAAGGAAAAATCTAGAATTTCACATGGAGTACACTTTGAATGCTTTATTAACTTGTTTAGCCTTATTCACATTAGCCTTATTTTAGCCTTATTCACATTAGACTAAAATAGAACATTAGCCTTACTTTAACTTGTTTAGCCTTATTCACATGGAGTACACTTTGAAAGCTTCACCACACTTGTTTAGCCTTATTAACTTGTTTAACCTTATTTGAATGCTTTATTAACTTGTTGCTAGGATGTCATTAAATTGGTTAGAGAAGGCATAGCAGGCCCTGAAAATGCTTCAACTTGTGGTGACAAACTCATAATATTTTAGTACCTCAGAATCTAGGCTATCCTTTGAAATGCTGCGTTTTTATAATCTGTTTTTCTTCTTTATATAATCTGGTTCCTACACCTGGCCATCAACCAAGTGTGGTAAGTGTTTTTCCCTATATAGTCTTGGTTGATCTACTTTATTTACTCACTGGTGGCTATTTTCTTCTCATGTTTATCATGTTTATGGTTGGTCTAGGCTTGGGCCGGGGCTATAGACAGCAACAAACCACAAAGCTGCTACAAAAATGAATCATAGCAGCAAAGCTGCTACAGAGGTGAAAGAACACAACAATGAGCATGGCTGGAGCCACAATCAGCATAACATCAGGGCAACAACAACAAATTAATTCATAGCATCCACAAGGCCATGCTTTTTAACTCACCAAAGTTACATTAGCCACCTATGATCAACAGTCTTTCATCAGAAAAAAAAAAAAAGAAAAAGAAAAAAGGCAACACCTAAATAAATGGGAAAAGCCAAACTATCCAAAATAATGAAAACTAAATGCAATTTGGCCTTACTAAATGTGTTTGATACTTGTAAAGGCATTATTCCAACTCCCCAAATCAAGTGACAATACACCATGAGCGCATAACAGCATTCCTCAATATCAAGTTGCCATTGTCCACCTAGAATTGTTTCCCATGTAATAGCTACGATGTAGGACGCATTCAAATGATTCAAGCCCTAACAACAACGTTAAACAAAACAACATTTTTTGCTTAAGGTTAAATTAAAAGCTAGTGTTAATGTGTTAATGTGCTATATTTCATGCTTGTATGTATTAATGTGTTATATTTCATCCCATATGCTTGCCTCGCATTCATGTATATTATTTGATTCGATTCTAGCTATAGCAACCAGGACAATTACCTTCATATCACAAAAAACCATAACATTGGAATGGTGAGAACGCATTAGACCACCTTAAGGAACTGAAATCAGAAGTAGATGAATTAGTCTAATCAATATTACAAGAATCATACAACATACAGTACGGATGGGAAATTCTAGTTTCTATTTCTCTCATGACTATGGAAAAAAAATACAAAAAGATACTTATATATGTGCCTGCAAATGTAATCTTATTTTGTAAACCTTTAAACACCCAACACTCACTTATGAACAGCCAGTTAACATCCACTATTACACTTTCTATAGTGAAGCACCCATTAGAACTGTCAAAGAAAACACCTATACCTCCCATGTATCATGCTAACAAATTCCACCAACACAACTTGTATGACACTAATAAATATTAATAAAAACTCAACCAAACACCATACTACAGCACTCATGCCAATCCCCAATCAATACAAATATGAGCATGGATTAAAAAAAATCAAGTAAATAAGGAAGGAAAATGGTGAAATGCATACGCAAGCTAGTGATCTCACTCGAAACTCAAATGGTGTGATGACTCGCACTTCTGTAATCCACTCAAAACATTCAGGTTTGCTGTAATCAATCAGAAAAAATACTTCAAATCTCCATCAATACATTTATTCCTTAGCATAAGAGATCAAGTGTCTACATAGAAAAAACCCCTAAATCTAGAACAAAAATCAAAACACATTACTCATTTCATAGAAATCAACATTCTACAGCATCAAAAAAAACAAAATAAAAACCCTAGAGCTAGAGTGAAATGGGGAAATAGAAAGAGAACAAAATAAAAACCCTAAAGTTAGAGTGAAATAGGGAAATAGAGAGAGAGAGAGATAGAGAGAGAGACCTGAATCAAAATCAATTGGAGGCTAGATGGTGTACTAACCGTGGCGATGAGACGGTGAGACACAGTGAGGGACGGTGATCACTGTCAATGAGAGGGACGATGAGCGATGGGCAATGGTCAGTTGATAAGAGGGAGAGCGATTGGGGATATGAGAAGGAGAGCAAACGACGACTTGTTTGTTGTTTGGTTTGTTCTGTGTGTATGTATCATACATACAGAGAATAAAATCTAAAAATAGATACAATAAAAAATCTTAATAAATATAAACCAAGTAATAAGATATTTATCAAGTGTGATTAAAAAATAAATATAATCATATATTAATTAGAAAGTGTGATAAAAAAAAATATAAATAATCATACTTAATTGAAAAGTGATATAAAAAATAAATATTATTACACTCAATCAAATCAAGTGTGATTAAAATATTAATCTAATTTTTTTATTACACTTCTAATAAAAGTGAGATATTTCATTTATTAAAGTGTGATTTTTAACTATTTTTGTAGTAATGGATAAAGCAAGTAATAAGATATTTATCAAATAATAGATAAACAAAAATCACCACATATTTAAGAATTTCTGTAAAATCCCTTCCATTAGGAGATGTAAAAGAATTTCTTTACTTAAGCCTTCCTTTAAGTTTACAAGATCTGAAACTTGACCGAAATTAACAAGTAAGCCTACAAAAAAGCCTGAAATTGGCAGCCCATTCTACACCCCAAATTAGAACTATATCATCAACAATTGTCACTAACTAATTTCTACATAGCAACTTACATTTATGGGAAAAAGTTAGGGTTAGAAATTGGGGACAAGCAGAGAGAGAGAGACAGCAACGAAGTTAGGGTTTGAGAAAAACCAAGTGAGGAGGATGCAGGTAACGAAGCATCCAACAAATTAGGGTTCGAATTGGGGAAAAACGAGTTACAAAAGTCAGAGACAAGAATGGGGATAGCGAGATAGAGAAGAGGGGGGACGGAGGTTGGAAAAGTGAGAAGTGGGAAGAGAGAGCTCAGAAAAGCAAGAAGAGAGTAGGGGGAGAGAGAGTGAGGCGAAAACAAGGAGCAAGAGAGAGAGAGAGAGAGAGACCTGTTATAGAGAGCGCTGGTCGGTGACGTCCGGGTTAACCAGTGCGATAAAGATGAACGGATGGTGTGACGGAGATGTATGGGTGAGGGAGTGATAGAGAGAGATATCTATGGTTCAATTTTATTTTTTATTTATTTTAAGCATTTGGTGACGAAATTTGGTTTTCCTCTCTAAAAATAATACATTTGGAGATTAAATTATTTCCTCTCTAAATTTTTTTACAATGGTGATGAAAAATTTCGTCTCCAAAATGGTGCCAAATCTTTTGCTAAATTTTCCAAGGGCGGGAAATTGTTTTGTGATGAAAAATAAAATTTAGAGACGAATAAAATTTTCGTCACCTATTGTTTTATTTGATTTTAAGCATTTGGTGATAAAATTTGATTTTCGTCTCTAAAAATAATACTATTGGATACGAAATCTTATATTTATCACTAAAACAAGCATATTTGGAGACGAAATATTTTTTCGTCATGCGTTTTCGTCACTAAAGACCTTTTTTGTTGTAGTAGCCCTTTCCTCACTTTTTCTCTCAGCTCACATCTCTCTATTCTTTAATCTCTCTTATTATTTTATCCCTCCCTTGGGTGGTTGATAGATAAGTAGGAAGTTGTGGAATCTTGCCCTTGGTATTCTGCTAGATTCTCCTTCTTTCGCTCACAACTAGTGAGCTTTCCCGTAGAAGGGTTATGGTACGACCGAACGTGTAACAGATCTACGACTGACATCGGTTCACACTGCCTTTGGTCAGTTTGGACGTGATCAGACCCGTCTAGATGAGAGAGTGGAATACCCAGCTTCATTTCCAGGTCACGCTTCACACTTGGCTCGATACTTCATTGTTTGGAGAATGAAAGAGCGCTTGGCCCCCTGCTGCTAACTTCAGTTGTGCCCTTTTTTTGGCGAGTGCATTGATAATGGGGAAAAGACAGAAAACCTGACTCAACAATGCCCCTAGTTCATCATTTTGACAATTTTTTGTTTTTGGCTTTCTACTTAAAACAATTTTGACCAACATGAGAGTTAGAGTATCATGCTTGTCGATTTTCTGATTTGAAATCATGTAAGTCAAGTTGTGAGCACTGAAAATTGTCATTTTTTGGGTCCAAGAAATGGTCCAGTTTTGAAAATGAAATAATTTCTGAGAAAGTTAATCAACCTTATTAAAAATCCTCAAAAACTGTCTTTGCAAATGGCCACTGCTCAACCAACGTGGAATTAACTCTTGAGACGCGTAGCCTCAGATTTGAACTTGATTTGTCTTACAACTGAATCTTTTAACGGAATAGGCCAACCGAAGTTGAACGAGGATGAGCCAATTTGCACATGGATAAGATAGCCGAGTTTGAACAAGGATAAGCCAATCAACATGGATGAGCCAAGCAGGCTGAAAATGATTGGGGCCGAACTTCAGGATGAAGTTGCCTACGTATCCCAAAGATGTGAATCAAGCCGTTCGTAGTTCTTGGGTTTAAGGTGCACTCAAGTATTAACACTCTCCTTTTACACTCTAACTTTTGCCAAAGCCACCCTTTTGGGTTTTCAACCTTGCGAGCTCTGTTTTTCTTTGCTTTTCCTTTTCTTTTATTTTCTTCTTTCTTTTTTTCTTTCTTTCCATTTTTCCACTTTTGTTCTTTTTCTTTTCTTTGGTCTAACTTTTACCTGGGTCGCCCTTCTGGGTTTTTGGCCCAGCGAGCCTCTTAAGGATAAAAAAGTTTAACTTGTCTATGTTGAATGGTCGTAGGATCTCTTGCCATCTAAATCCATGAGAATGGCTGTTGTTGCTGACCATATAGTGTTGATGATGTAAGAGCCCATCCAATTAGGGTCTGAATTTGCCCCTAGTGTTGTGGATAGAAACTCAATTGTCCTTCAGCAAAACTTTTCTTTTCTCCATTCATAGGATTTTGACTTTCTTGCCGATCTCCATTGGTTTGCAGAATGACCTATCTTTTGAATCTTTGAGCACATCTGACATTTTTGCCCCTAGTTCAAGGGTTACTTCCGATCCGGCCATACAAGCCTTATATTGTGATTGATCGTTTGAACATTCTGAGTCAAGGTTCAAGGTTTGAAAGCAAAAGGGGTTGAGTCTCGAGGCCGAGAGTGATCCTATGCTGTACAATCTCGAGAGTGATTCCACGCATGTCTTCATAGGACCATGCAAAACATTTTTTGAAATCTTTTAATAAAGCGGCTAGTCGCTTAGGCTCCTCTGAAGACAATGTAGAACCACTCTGGATCAAACTAGGATCCTTCTCAGTACTCACATTAACAAACATGATCTCATTCATTAAGGGCTTAGCATGCCCTTCTTTCTCTTAATTGATCAAATTTTTGCAAATCCTGAGGAATTCCTCCCTCTTTGTTTTCATCAGAGTGTTAGAAAGGTTTTGAAAAACTTCGGCCAATGCAATTATTTCAAGGCACAGAAAAGGCACAGTTTTGGTCAATTACTGCCATCCCATTCAGAACTTTTGGCTCAACTGGCTCAAAGGTAGCAATAGACTCAAAAGAAAGAGTGGAAAAGACAAACACAAAACAAGAAAGTGATGTTCGAGGTAACACCCCCAAAATCACCTAACTCTAACACAATAGGACTGACTCGATACAACAAGACAGACTCAACACTACACAACAGAACTGACTTAATACCCAAGTCAGAAATTATGATAAACAGCATTTTCAAATGGCTCAAAATAGTGCGTGCCATCCAACACATCTGGAGTAAAATGAGCGCCATCAGTAGGTGGTTCATCCCCCGATCACATCGTCACATTATCCCCCCAAGTTCATTGATCTAGCGCCGATATACTTTGTAGGACTTGGTGGAATGATGACCTTACTATCAATCAGATCTTGAACTTCATGGCGAAGACAAAAACAACTGTCAGTGTCATGACCAGTTTGTTGATGGAAGGCACAGTACTTGGCAGCTTGATGCCTGACTCGAAGGGGATCCGGGAGAGATTAAGGGTCAAGGGGTTTGAGATGGCCTTGCCCTATGAGGATTTGGAGAGCTTTGAACAAGGTCATGTAAAGGGGATTGAAGGTGTGGTTTCTAGTCCTGCCAAGGTTGACAGAGGGGTTGGCAGGTGCTGACTGGGTTTGGTGACCTCTTATGGGTGTAGGATTGGGGTTGAAAGGGATGTTTCTGGTACGACAGCCCTTTTCTTGGCTTGCCCCGTGATTCAAGATGATTGAGGTTCAAGTACATTCATCATACACATGTCTATGCTTTTTGGAATGAACACCTCAAGCCGGGGTAAATGGGCCGGAGTGATGTATATGCTGGGGTTATAGGTGGATGGTAGTGTATGGATGAGGTTAATGCATGGATAAGATACTTGGTCATGGATAAGAAGTGGGTTAGTGGTAACATTGGGTTCTTGAGGTGGAGCTATCGTCTAGTTGTCGATGAGATTCTGAACCTCATGATGAAGGCGGCAGCAACGATCAGTGCCATGACTGCGCTGTTGATGATACACACAGTATTTGGTTGGGTTATGTCTAGAAGGGAGTGGGTCAGGAAGAGGTTGAGGATCAAGGGCTTTGAGATACCCTCTTTCCATCAGGACTTTTAGTGCCCTGGTTAGGCTCATATAGAAGGGGGTGAAAGTTCTACCTTGAGCTTGGGTTGGGCTGGCTGTTTGTGGGTTGGTATTGGCAAAAGGGTTGGCAGTTTTGAGATTAATGGTGACAATATTGATTTTAGTGGGTTTGGGAATAGTGCTATTGCCAGCATTGGTACTCCCTGAAAACACCCTCTTTGTTGGTTCGCTTGTTCTAGGAATAATTCCTGTGTTGAATGCACTCTCAATCTGAACCCTTAATTGATGCGAACGTTTGAAAGTGAATAGTGGAGCAACTATTAACTTTTGTAGCATATCAGGCTCAAGGTTCTATACCACTATCCGTACTTTGTCCCTCTTAGAAGGTCGATCCGTCATCTAAGCTACCCTTGCTCTCCACCTTGCAACAAATTCCACAAAAGGTTCTCCAGGATTCGGGTGGGTTGCTTCAAGATCTTGAATGGTCATTTCAAGTTGGGTATTGTAAGAGTATTGATTGACAACAGTTCTGCTTCACTGTATCCTCCAACTTGGCATACCAAGTGGCAGTTATACCTGTCTGGGTTCTTCCATATAGACATAGTTTTCGAGGCCTAGTTAGACCCATCGGTTTCAGGACATCCAAGAAAAGCCAGATATGTACCGTAGGATCTCTAGACCTGTTAAAACGGTCAATGTGTGGCATTTTGAATATGTCTAGGAGTCTTAGAGCAGCCTCGGTGTACCCATCCTCAATGTCAGGAATGGAGGTAATTTCCTGTGCCCTTTTGAATTGCTTCTCAAGGTTAGCAATTTTTACCAAGGTCAGGTCGAGGTCATTAACATCAAGGGGACAAAGTCCCTCATTAGGCTGCACCAATAGTCTGAAAATTCAAGCTTGAGCCAACCCTTCTCGGGGATCCAAACCTTACAAACCTTCAGTTGGCGAAGGTGGATCAAAGTTCGGCTGGGGGCCCAAGACTGGATGTGTGGTAGGTGCCCCAAATGGGCATTGCATTTCAGCATTGGTCTTAGCCTACATGGCAATTTCCTGGTTTAACGCCGCTATCATGGCCATAACTTCTTCTGGACTCTGTCCCATCATGGGTCTGAACAAAGGTGATCTAAATAGTGACTGTCAGATCAGTGGAACCAGTGAGCCCTATTTGGCCCTTCTTTGCCTTGCCATTGGTGATGGAGACACTGGTTGCCCTTGAACTAAACTTCTACTCTAACAAAGTCTATCGACACTAGTCCAGAGTACCCGGGGGATATCAAAGCCTTCTGAAGCTATAGTTCCAGGACTACTTAGGAAAAAGGAAAACAAATTGCACCCCAGCCTAGTTTCACTAGAACAGATATGATCACAGCTAAATGACTGTACTCTTTACTGAATTTTGCCCCAAAATCAGATACCAAACTTGTAACTGATATGCACATTCCTGTACAGTTTCGCTGTAAAGCACATACCAGCTAAATGAGAACCAAAACACCCCTATGAGAGGGGTAGGGCTACATTGTCCTAGTTTCGTCAGGAGCTAGGGTTTGCTATTCAAGCAAACTGGTTTCACACAATCCTGAATTCAGGTGAGCAACCTGTCCTAGTTTGGAACAGTCTTCATAGCTTTCGATATACAACTAGGTCGATTGGTTAAAAAGGGTACCTAAGCAAGACTACCTAATATACCTCTTGCACCTAACACTGTGAAGTGAAAGGAGGATCAAACAGTACAGTGGTAGTCTAGATCCAAGGGTTGTGTTCCCATCATGGCAGAGCCCGCAACCAATCAGCCTTTTGGCAGACTTTTCTAAGTGAGCCTCCGGTAAACCATTCAGGAATAGCATATGGCAAACATAGTGACTTAGGCACACTGATGCAAATGCAAATGCAAAGAAAAACATAAGTGTAGATAAAATAACATATCATGAGTTCGAGTTAAGTTCTCAAAAGTCCCCAGCAGAGTCACCAAAAACTATAGCTCGACTTTTTGACGCCCCTTTTTGAAAGTTTGAAAGAAAGCCCTACAGTTCGGACTCCCGCGGTTCTGAATCTAATCTCACAAGTGCAATGTGAAATTGATAAACACCAAAGAGTCCAGATCTGACAAATCGTTTGGAAATTTGATTTTGAATAAAAAATGCCAAAATTGGACTACTTTGCCAGATACAGAGTCGCTACCTGTCAGGACCCAAACCCGCCCCTATAGGTTTAGTGTCGTAACCGGCAAATAATCATAGATTACCTACGGCCTCCGTACAAAAAAACCTTTAATACCAAATACAGGGCTTAGCAAAAGTCAAAAAAAGTTATAGTATTCATCCACTGAGCTGTGCATATATGAGGAGAGTAAATTTATTAAGCAAAGTTTGATTCAAGATGTACATTCAGCATAAATACAATTCATGTCATTACAAAATAAAACCCCAACTATGCACTACATACAAATACCATTGAACTACACAAAAGGGGTTTGACAAATATGGCTCCACACAAGCCTGACTACTTCACTTGGAAGCTCCACCAAAAAGCAGACCCGGGTAAACTTGTGGTTAACTAACTCTGATGCTCAGGTTGCCCACCTACAATTACATGTATAAATAGACAGTGAGCCAGAGCCCAATGAGTAATAACAAAATAAAGAGGTTATATAAATGAAGTTTCACAATATTACAATTAGTATTAAGATTAACGATCAAGTCAATCTTTCACAAAACCTATAACCATTAATCGATAGCATTTTCGTTAATTCATTAACTTTATCATCAAGATCTTTATGTGTCAAATTATGTGGTACATCCATGAAGTAATAACGAATCGTATGTCAATCAATCCATTAGCCATGGTATTATTACCCCCAGGCAAGGGCTTAGCCATGGTACTATTACCCCCAAGCAAGGGCTTATTAAACAATGGGCCACGGTATTTATTTCCCCCGAGCAAGGGCCTATTGAGCAATATGCCACGATATTCATTTCCCCCAGGCAAAGGTTTTTTAAATAATAAGCCACGGTATTCCTTTCCCCCAGGCAAGGGCCTATTGAACAATATGCCACGGTATTCATTTCCCCCGGCAAGGGCCTTTTAAATAATAAGCCACTGTATTCAATTCCCCCCTGCAAGGGACTTTTAAACAATATGCCACAGTATTCATTTCCCCTAGGCAAGGGCCTTTTAAATAGTAAGCCACGATATTCATTTCCCCCGGGCAAGGGCTTTTTAAAGGATGCCACAAGTATAGTTTCATAATAGAACTTCATTCACATGAGAAATAACGTTTCAATAAACCATTCCATCAATTGTCATAAGGTTTCGATAAAGCATTGAATTGAATATATATAGATATATCAATTTCAATAACAATAGCATTTTCAGAAATAGGAATAACTTGAACATATCTTTATAAAGTTATTACTCACAGTGGGTTGTGGTGACGCTAAGCCTCGGGCATCCACCTAAACGAACACATAACCAGGTATAAATGAAATTCCATTTTATTTCAATTTAATTTTCTATGTGCGTTTCTAACTTATTATATGATATATGTGTCCAAAAGGTGCCTAAGAATGCAAGGAATGGCATGACAATGCAAATATGCACTTAAAAGAGTTGGTAAAATTTTTACTGAAAACAAGGTCTCCGCTTGAGCGGGGGTTCAAAAACAAAGGTGGTCGTTCGAGTGTGACGTATGTCGCTCGAGCGGTCTGCAAAAGTACTGGATATATGAATTTCCCGCTCGATGGTCGCTCGAGCGAAAGACTACGAAAGGGGTCCTCGCTCGAGCGCCACTTAGGTCGCTCGAGCGGACTGTAAAATTTTGGAAACTTCTGGGAGCTCGAATTCCACGCTCGAGTGTGGACTTTTCCGCTCGAGCGGACAACACTAACTCTGGAATTTCCAGAACTGCAATTAAAGATCAAGCATGGTATTGAAAGCCTCAAATCTTGGATTTTTAGTACAAGAACATGGAGAATCACCACATAGCATGAAAACACTCCCAATTGAAACCATTTATTCAAAATCATGGCAAATTCTCAACCATTAACTTCAATTTCAAGTTGTAAAATAATGTTTAATTCAAATTGGATGCATATCTCTTCAAAACATACTCAAAACATGATCAAGTGGCATGACAAGCATGAAAACATGGATGATTCTCCAAATTAAGGTAGAAATGGGCCATGCATGTAGGATTTTCATGAATTCAAACTCAAATTATGCATGCATGTGTGTAATTCAATTTCATTCTTCCATTTCTTGAAATTCATAGCTTCTTTTCTTCCATAAAATGCCAAAAGTACAAAAATGAGAAGAGTTCTCTTCTATATGCCATATTTACATGAATTAATGTTGAGTACCTTACCTAGTGTTGAATTCAACTGTGTTATGGCTTGATTCTCCAATTCTCTAGCAACCCCTTCAAATTCTTCTTCCTCTCTCTAAAGTGTTGAACTCACTTCCCTCTGTCTCTCTAATCTCAACCCAAAGATGTATAAAAATGAGTTCCTAAACTTAATTTGAGTCTTATATAGGGTGTGATTAGGATAGCCTAATTAAGGGTAGTTAGGATTAATCAACTAGGCATAATTCTAACTAATTCAATCAGTTTATTCTAATTATTTTGATCCAAATCAAATTTCAATTGAAGTTGCCATAAAATTCTAAATATTCCAATTAGTCTATTGGGTTAGTCAATTTATGCTTCGGAAGTCATCTAGGCTTTCAATTTCTGGCTCTAAGTTGTCAATTTAAATAGATATTTTATAGGTCAACAGATAATCATAGAATCAAACATGTAATCACACAATCAAGCATATAATCATGCAATTAAACTCATTAAAACTACATAATCTACTAGTTTGGAGGTCGGGGTCATCACAAAACCCATGAGTCATGCCAAAGGCGACATGTCCGTCATCACCAAAGTTGCCTCAGTTCGAGAAATTAGGTACGAGAGAGAAAGGTCATGAATTGAGCACCCTCACTCGCCCGATCAAAGATCGGCCTCTACTAATCATGATATGATTTTTATCAACATTATGTGCTCTTGTTCCGATTATTAGGCTAGGATTACTATGTGATGCGCGCATACAAGTGTAGACTAGTTTGCCCGAATTGGAACAATTCAATTTCATGTTTGCTTTCCGAAAAGGGTTTGATTTTTCCACCTCAAGTGGGCTTAAAGTTTGTGAATTTGCCACTTAACAAAGTGCACTTAACGTACATCTCATTGAATTATTTCAATTCAAACAACAAGCCTTCATACACAGGCACTCAAGCAGTTCAACAAGTAAGCATTTAGCCTTTGGCAAACATGTTAGTCATGGAAATTACTCACACTCATGCAAGTATGCTAAAGCATTGAACTCGCCTAGTACACAAAGCTAAGATAAAACAAAAGAGTTAGAAAAATGCATGGTTCCTAACTATACAAAATGTCTAATGCAACACATGCGATTATGCAATTAATAGGCTCGGCTACTAATATGGCATGTGAATTAATTCAAGACATGCGGTCTAAGCATGTATTCAAAGAATGTATTGAAATGACAATGCAGTTTGACTGATGGTTGAGCTTCGGTGCATGCAATATAAGATGAATAGATGCAAGCATAAGGTATGCTAATTGAAACATGTCCCTAATCTAACCCTCAAAAGTGGGTAAACAAAGGGGAGAAATACGTGGGGTTGGAAGACATACACATTATTACATTACGCTCTCACGAAGGATAGTTTGAATGAATAACTAAGCTAAGCTAATTAAGCGAATTAAGCTAAGCTAACTAAATATTACATCACAAACTAATTAGCTACAACTAATAAGCTTATTAAATATTACAACACAAACTAATTAGCTATAACTAATTAATTACAACAAATAAATGATTAATTACAAATTAAACTAATTAACTAATTAACTAGTCCGAGGAAGCGAGAGAGGCTCATGCATGCTCGGTTTCCACCCGAAGAATATCGTCTGTTTGCCCTCGAAAGCCTCTGCTTGAACAACCCTTGCACCATTTCCTTCTCTAGATCAACTATGCCATGCTTCACAAGCACACTGCTCAAAATTCATTGGTGGCCGGCCGGCCACCATTAAGGGGTTGTCGTCCAACAGTGATGGCCTGCCGGCCAGTAACAGTGGCCAGCCGGCCACTGATGACTCACTTTTCTTTGTTGCAACAAAGAGCAAACAGGGCAAAGAGAGAGCATTCTCACAGGTTGTATGTACTGTGTATCACCCCTTATCATCAAAACATCTCAAAGGGGTGATACACTTGGTCCTCAAACCATCAATCAAGCAATTTCATTGCATGATGGTTAAGGAACCAAGATGTACAAGTTAATAAATGCACAAATAAGACTCAACAACCATCACGCTATCATGCATGATCAAGGGCAATGGAGACCTTGGAAACTTGGCACATTTCATCACATTTGAGTATGAAGTGCCCCAATTTTCCTTGTGTTCAATTAACGTATGATTGAACACATCAAAGCAAAGCCAATTTCTTATCTTGTACACTTTTAGTTTCCATTTTGTTTACCCATTTTAACCTACCAAGTCATTCTTTAACAAATTAAGTCCATTGGTGAGAAGTCTTCTAAAGGGAAGGAAGTGCCAAACAAGGGGTAGTTTAAGGCAAAAGAGAGGTGTCATGCTGTTGGTAATGAACCCCCAAATGAGGCTTAAACCATTAAGTAATGAACCTCAATATCAAGCTTAAACTATCCTAAGGTTAAAACAACCCTCAAAGCAAATAAAGAGTGAAGAAATGAGGGACATTGAAGAGATTATAAGTGCTGAAAATGAAGTGAGAAAAGCACTAAAACATGCAATCAACTCAAACAAGTGGTGTTTAAAGGCCTAAAACACCAAGCTTGTGAGGACTATTACACTACAACTATGCAATACAAGCCTCAAATGCGATAAAAAAAAAACAAATACAGAGACAAAACAGTCTAAAATAGAGCCTAAAACATGCATTAAGCTATAAAAGGCTAGAAAATTGAGCTAACACATAGAGCTAACTAGGCTAGCAAACCAGACACAAGGAGGGGATGCTAACCCCTCCGATTTTGAACTTCAAAACATAAATTTTTTTGCCACTAAAAGTTGTGTGAAATTTAGTGCTTGAAACCCCAAAAAGTGATGGTTTGAAGGTGGGAAACAAAGGTGGAAAAACCATACAAGGAAGGAATAAAGAAGGGTGAGATACCCCCTATCTCAAATGGCCAAAAACACCAATTTCAGTCCACAAAAATACAGTTTTTTTACGGTCCAAAAACATCACAAAAACAGTGCAAATAGATAGAAAAACAAATATACAAAGCAAGCTTAAAAGCAAAACATCATACCTCTTGAAGCAAAGATCAATTCTTAAAGCATAAACCACCAATTTCACACTCTCAAGTGCTTTAAGAGCTCAAATTCAAGGCCAAATAACCTTAGCAAGGAACTCTCTATGTTTGGTTTAGAGTGTTTGGTCAAGGGCTAAGGAAGTTGTAAGAGAGAGAGAATTGTAGAGAGAGGATATTTTTTTGCTTCCAAAATCTCACTCCTAAAATGTTTCTAACCTTGAAAACAATGGAGAAGGTCCTCTATATATAGAAAATATGAGCCTCAAGTCGAAATATCTATATAGGGATAGGTGGAGTAATCTAGAAATAGCTGGCAACAGTTGGCATGAAAATATCGGATTTTTTGCACTAGTGATCGGCAGGCCACTAATGGTGGTCGAACGTCCACTATTTGTTGCCGACAAACCATTAGTGGCCGGCATATCGCTAGGGGGGTCAAGGGGGTCAAACCACTCAAAAAGGCCAAAATTACCAGTGGCCCGCCGTTTAGAAGTGGTGGCCAGCTGACCACCAATTGTGGCCTGCCATCCACAAATAGGGGCTTGCCGTCCACAAAAATCTGATCTCTAGGCCTAACTTCAAAAGGTCACATCTCCTTCATCCAGACTCCATTTCAGATCATCATTTAGTCTAAATTGAAGCCCCGGAAGTCTACTTTCCAATAAAGGTGGCCTCATATCTAAATGCTAAGTGTGCAAATAGATATACCTATTTTAGTGAAGGTTGCTCAGTTTGAGCCTTGGAACTTCGTAGAAACATTTTCAAAAATATTTTGAAGGAAAGGGTTTCAAGGTCTAAAATAGTTTTGGTGAAAATAGTTTTGGTCCAAAATGGGGTGTAAGGTTTGGATTTAGAGCTCTTCTTGCTGAAGAAATCGAACATTTGCATAGCACAACTTTCATCATCGAGTGATCAATCAGAGGCGTCCATGTCGTAAAGTCGGTAAAAAGTGCGGTGTCTACACTTGGGATTGGCACTTATAAGCTGGAAATGCGACATGGACGCACTCTATATCTTCATGACATACTCTATGCTGAGGAGATTCGACAATACTTATTATCAGTTATTAGCATTATGTGTCTTGGTTTTAATTTTCAATTTGAGAGTGGACAAGTTAGCATTTTTTTGGGTACAGTTTATCATGGTAGTGGTTTTATTTTAGATGGTTTTTTAGTTATGGATGTTAATAATTCTAGTTTGACTAATGCCAATGACTCTATTTCATATATTACATCTAATTGTGATGTTGATAATGATTCTATTAAATGCATGTTAGATTAGGCCACATTGGGAAAGACAGAATGATCAGGTTAGCTAGAAAAGGCCTTTTAGGCCCACTTGCTAGGGTCAATCTACCCACTTGTGAGCATTGCCTTGCTATCAAGGCAACTAGAAAACCATTTAGAAAAGCCAAAATGGCATCTTTTCCATTATAACTAATTCACTCTGACATATGCAGACCAATAAATGTTAAGGCAATAAATGGAGCTCCTTAGTTTCTCATGTTTATAGATGACTGTGCATGTTTTGGTTACGTCTATTTGATCTCCCATAAGTCAGATGCATTGGATTGCTGTTGATGTTATGTTTTAGAGGTCGAGAATCAATTAAACAAAGGCATTAAGGGTTTAAGAATAGACTAAGGCCGCGAATATCTATCTGAGCTACTCAAAATGATTTATGAAAAGAAAGGAATAATTAGATAGTTGACAATTCCTGGCACTCGCAACAAAATGGTGTAACAGGGAGAAGGAACCGAGCATTGCTGGATATAGTTAAATGGATGATGGCGCAAGCTAATCTTCCTATTTCCTATTGGGGAGATGCTTTTGATAACTGTTGCCTACATCCTTAATCGTGTGCCTTCTAAATCAGTACCTTTTACCCCTTATGAATTATGACTGGCAAAAAGCCAAATTTGGACAATTTGCAACTATAGGGTTCAGCAAAAGAAGCAAGTGTGGATCCATCCCTCGTCGTCGTTTTAAGATTGAGAGGGAAGCGTTGATGATTGCTCCAAGTGACATTGCTAAGCTAAAAATAGTAAAAGAGGCTCTAGCATCTCCTACTAGTAATGAGTGGAAAGTTACAATGCTTGATGAGATGGAGTCTATGAGAAAAAATCATCTGGGACTTTGTTGATCTGGCACTTGGGCGAAAGACCATTAGGAACAAATGGGTTCTCAAGATGAAATGCAAGGCAGATGCTTCCATAGAAAGGTATAAGGTTCACCTAGTGGCGAAAGGTTACACCCAATTGGAGGGTGTAGACTATGAGGAAACCTTTTCTCCAATAGTAAGGTTTGCCTTTATTCGCCTTATGCTGGCAATAGTAGCTCGGTTGGACCTTGAGCTATATTAGATGGATGTTAAAATTGCACTTGTCAATGAAGAAATCTATATGGATTAGCCAGAGGGCTTTATAGTAGTTGGTATAGAGCGCAAACTTTGCAAGCTTCAAAGATATATTTATGGTTTATAGCAATCATCTAGATAGTGATATCTGAGATTTCATCAAGCAATTATCACCAATGGGTTTATGATGATCGATGAAGATCACTGTGTGTATGTCAAATGATCCAAGAATAGCTTTTTGATTCTGCCATTATATGTTGATGATATACTAGTGGCCGAAAATAACAAGGAGATGATTGGCGCCACCAAAGGGTGGCTATCCTCAACCTTCGAGATAAAGGACATGGGTGAAGCTAGTTATGTATTCGGCGTTCAGATCTTCAAAGATCGCTCTAAGAGACTTCTTGGTTTGTCTCAAGAGACTTACATTAAGAATATCTTAGAGTGATTCCGAAAGCAAAGCTGGAAACCTATTGACACTCCTTTAGCTAAAAGTGAGAATCTAAGCCTTAATATGAGACCTAAGACTCCAGAAGAAAAAGAAATAATGGCCCAAGTACCCTATGCTAATACAATAGCAAGCCTGATGATGTGTACTCGGCCAGATATATGTTATGCAGTTGGATTGTTAAGTCGTTACTAGTCTAATCCAAGACCTGCTCATTGGAATGCAATCAAAAGGATATTGTGTTACCTCAAAGGGACTGAAGATTATTTTCTTTGCTACCAGAATATGAATTTACACGTAGTTGGCTACAGTGATGGTGACTGGGGCGGTGATATAAATGAGCAAAAGACCACATTTGGATATGCTTTCCTACTTGATGGTAGAGCCATCACATGGAGCAGTAAGAAGTAATCATGTATTTGCCTATCTACCATGGAGGTAAAGTTTGTGGCATGCTTAGCTGTTTTGCAGGAAGCTGTTTGCTTACGAAGGTTCTTACAACATTTGGGAATAGTCTCAGAAGCCATAGACCTTGTCACCATTCATTGTGATAGCATGGCTACACTCGCCTATGCCAAAGATCCTAAATATCATAGAAGAACCAAACATATAGACATAAAGTTTAACTTCATTAAAGAAATAGCGGCATAGAAGTAAGTTGTCATAAAACACATTTCTACTAGTTACATGGTTACGAACCCATTGACCAAACCCATTTCGAGAGATGCTCAATATAATCATGTTAGGACTTTGGGTCTATGTAAATAGTAGTGATGTTTGGGTGATTACGTATGTACTTTACAATGTTTGGGATATTATTTATGCAATCAGTATTTATGCTTGTTTTATTCATTTTTATGTTTGGATGTGACTTGCGAGAAAACACATACAGATTTGTTGATTGATGTAGACACCCCATTTTTTACCGCCCTTAAGACTTAGGCGTCACTAATTGCATACTTGGTGATGAAAGTTGTGCAGTGCAAAGGTTCGATTTCTTCGGCAAGAGGAGAGTCAAATCCCAACCTCACACCCCTTTTTGGACCAAAACTATTTTGAATGGTTTTTAGACCTTAAAACCCTCTCTTTCAAAATATTTTTGAAAATAGGTTCCTACGATGTTCCGACGCTCGCATTTTTTAAATGTAGCGCTTTTCGGTAAACAGAGTAAGGACAAAGTGGAAATGAATGAAAGAGAGATGAAATCTTTGAAAAATCTTTCAAAACACCTTGTTTAGAGGTTTGGATTTGGAGAAAATGAGAGAGGAGAGAAGAAAACTAGTTGAGGAGCAGTTCGGCATAAATCCGTGTAGGATTGAAACTGTGTGGCTTCACCAAAACAGTCATAACTTTTTGCACAGTTTGTATTTTAATGCAAGGTTGCCACCATGGCAAAGCTTACTTTCGGGGCTTCAATTTGGACACAAGAATGATGTAAAAAGAAGTCCAGATGACGGAGATATGCCCATTTGAAGTTTGACCTGCACAGTAGATTTTTGCTGTCGGCCAGTTCAACTAGCCGGTCGGCCAGAAAAAGTAGTAGACCGGCCACTTGAAGTAGTTGACCGGCTAGTTAAGTAGCTGGCACAGATTTTTTGCAGATCTTTTCTCTCCAACTGTTCTACACAACCTCCAGCTATCCCATATTCAGATATTTCGACCTTGAGCTCTTGTATTGCTATATATGGAGGCCATTCTCTACATATTGAAGAGTTAAAAAATTTGGGAGCTTCTAACACTAAAATCCCTCTCTCTCTACTAATTTTTAGAGCTGAAAATTATTCACTCTCTCTAGAATTCTCTCTCTCTCTCCTCTTGTTTTAGGCTTGAAAGTGAGAATTCCTTAAATATTTGCATACACTTCCTTCACCAAAGTTGATCACCTTTGGGCTGAGGTAGCTTGGGACTTTGCTTGAGTTCCAAAAGGTGGTTTTAGCTCAAAATTGGGGTTGTTTTGTTGTTGTGCTTCAAAGGTAACCTCATATCCCTTTTAAGCTCTTTGTGCACTATTGTTTTGCCATAGTTTTCAACTACTTTGGGGCTGTTTTTGGGGTGGTGTTGAACTACAAAAACCTCTGTTTTTCCTCTTTTTTTCAGTCCTAAAAGTGTTGGTTTGAGCCTTGTGTGGTTAGGGGTTGGTTACCTCCCTTTACTCTTTGGCTTGCAAAGCCTTTAGAGCCTTCTTTTCAAGGCTTTTGAGTCCATCTCTTTTCTCCTTAAAACCACTAAATTCCAAAGGAATTTTAGTGGTAGAAAGCTTGTTTTGAGGTCCAAAATAGGAGGGGTGGCCTCCCCTCCTTGTCACTCTATGCCATGCCTTGTTAGCACTATAAAGTAGAATCTTTTTGTGGCTTATGTTAGCTCATTTCAAGCATGTTTTTGTGACTTTGGAAATGGTTAAACTCTGTTTTTGGCTAGTTTGGCTACTCATTGCTTGCATCTTACACTTGTAGTGTAATCTTGATTCACTAGCTTAATGTACTTAATGCTTTAGCCTATTATTCTAGCTTGTTTTGGCTACATTCTAGCATGTTTTTGTTCATGTTTTGGCATGCTCTAACTCTGTTTTGAGTGGTCTTGATCACTCAAGATTTGGTTTGTATGCTTGTAGTGCAATTGTGCTAAATTGCCTAACATGTGCTATTGTTTTGGCCTCTAAGTCTAGCCATTCTTAGCTTATTTCAAGCATGTTTTAGGACTCATTTTGGGCTGTCTTGGTCGTACGGCTCATGTTTTGCATAGCTATAGTGTAAATGCCTTAAGTAGCTTTAAGTTTTAGGGCCTCTAATATGCTTTGCTTGTGATGTTTGCATGATATAGCATCATTTAGCATGTAATTTCAGAGCTTATTCCTTTGTCACACTCTCACATATTCCACTCTTTCATTGTGTTTGAGAGGTGTGCCTTATGCCTTGTTTATGAGTCAATACATGAGCATGTTTTTCTTGCTTTACATGCTACCATCCCAGCTCATTTTAGCCACTGATTTGGCATGTTATAGCTCTGTTTTGGGCTGGTTTGGTTGTTTGAGTATTGTATTGCATGCTTCTAGTGTAATGCACTTCACTAGCTTTGTTGTTTTTGGCTTTGAACATGCTGTGCATATGTTAATTGCATGATTTAATGTTGCTTAGCATGTCATTTCAGTGTTGAAATATATGCCATTGCACTCCATGTTTCACTCTTTCATTCGCTTTGAAAGTAGTCTGAAGCCCCTTGTTGGCTTGAGCATGGAATTGAGGCTCTCATGCCTAATGGTTTTAGCCTTCTCTTGAGGGTTTCTACTAACCAAAAACATGAGGCTTCTTTCATGATTAAGGTGCTTGTGGCTGAGGCCATCTTTCCCATTAGAGGACTTTCACATTGGACTTAATTGGTTAAAGGATTAATCGGTAATGTAAAATGTGTAAACAAAATTGAATCAAGTAAAATATGCAAGATAAACATTTTTTGTGTGCATTATATTGTGTTCAATCGGACGTTATATTGAACACAAGGTAGATTGGTCCATTTCATACTTGAAGTGATGAAAATGAGCCAATCTCCTTTGTCTCCGTTGCCCTTGATCATTCATGATAGGGTTGTGGACCTTTGAGCCTTATTTGTGCATTTCTTGAATGTGTACAAGTTGGATCTTTGGCCACCATACATTGAAAATGCTTGGCTGGTGGCTTGAGAGCCAAGTGCCACACTCCTTTAAGCTTGAGACATGATAAGGAGAGTTACAGTGCCTACATTATCTTGCAAATACATTATTGTGCCTCTATTGTTCTCTGTTGCAGCAAAACCAGAAGTTTGTGAAAGCAGCTAGCCGACCAGCCAGTTTTTCTTGCTGACCGGCCAATGGCACTAGCCGACCGGCCAGTTTTATTAGCTAGCAGCCACTTTTTCTAGCTCGCAGGCCACCAGAAGATTCCTGTTTTGAAGTGAAGGCACTCTGGAGGTTGGCACAATTTTTAGAGACCAAGGCAAGTGCAAACAGAGGCAATTGACAGTATGGTAATGGATTTCTGAGCGAGCGCCAACCGAGCATGCATCTTTAACCTCTTGGAACTGAGCTGAGGCAGTTTGATTTGTAGTTAGCTTTACTTGTTAGTTAGCTTAAATTGGTAATTTAATTAATTAGTTTGTTAATTAATTAAGTGTTGTAATAATTAGTAAGTAGTTTACTAGTTATTCATTTTGTTGTGTAATAATTTGTCTAATTAGTTTAATTAGATTGGTTAGTTAGCTTAGCTTAGTTTAACTTAGCTAATTCATTCGGACCCTCCTTCGAGAGGGCAAATGTTGTATAAGTGTGCGTGTGTGTGTGAATGTCTTCCAACCCCACGTCTTTCTCCCTTTTATTTATCCGCTTTCAGTGGTTAGATTAGGGACATGTTTCGATTAGCATACCTTATGCTTGCATATTTGCATCATTAATGTGTATTGCATGCACCGGGCTCGGCGCATCATCCAAAATGAATTGTATTTCAATACATATTTGAATACGTGTTTTAAAAGCATGTTATCGAATTGTTGCATTCATACGCCATATTAGATAGCCGAGCCTGTTTAGTTGCATTATTGTATATGTTGCATTAAGCACTTAACATAGTTAGGATCATGCATTGATTTCTAACTAGTTTTCTATTTTGGCTTAGAGTACACTGTAAGTGTTTACGCTTTAGCATCTTGCATAAGTGTGAATGCTGCCATGTATAGCATGTTTGCCATAAGGCTATTTGCTTAAATGCTAAACTGCATGAATGCCTGTAGATGAAGGCTTTATTACTTGAATTGGAACAATTGATCAAGTGTGAGTTTTAAGCCCACTCAGAGTGGCAAATCATCATGTTTTAAGCCCACCTTGTTTGGTGGAAAATCCGCATTTCCAAGCCCACTTGAGGGTGGCAAATTCAACCCATTTTCAAAAACAAACAATGAATTATTTTGTCCAATTTAGGCGATCTAGTCTATACTTGTATGATGTGCGCAGCACATAGTAAAGCTAGAGTAATAACCGGAATAAGGACACATGTTTTTAAAACAACATATCATGTTAGTAGAGACCGATCCTTTGATCGGGCGAGCGGGGGTGCTCATTTCATGACCTTCCCCCCTCGTACCCAAGTTCCCGAGCCGAGGGAACTTTGGTGATGACAGACACGTGTCCTTTGGCACGAGTCAGGGTTTCCTAAATTTCCCAAAAAACAAAACATTTAGGTGGCGACTCTGTAATCTGGCAAAGTAGTCCATATTTGGCACTTCTTGATTAAAATCGATTTTCCAAAAACGATTTGCCAGATTTGGACTCTTTAGTGATTTATCAGTCTTACATTGCACTTTGTAAGACTAGATACAGAACCGTGATAGGAGTCCAAACTATAGTAGCTATGAACCCAAATCCGCGCCCTCTCCGAAAGGGGGGCGCGCAGAGGAAGTTCGGGCGGTCAACAGCTTCTGGCGACTCTGTCGGGGATTTAGAGAACTTGACTCGAACTCATGATATGTTGTTTTATCTACATTTATGTGATTCTTTGCATTGGTGCGCCTAAGTCACAGTGTTTGCCATCTGCTATTCATGAACGGTTTGCCGGAGGCTTTCTTGGAAAAGCATGCCATAAGGCTGACCGGTTACGGGCTCTGCCACGATGGGAACACAAACCTCAGATCAGGATCACCGCCGAGGCACCCTTTTTGACCAATCGACCTAGTTGCATATCGGAAGCTGTAGAGACCATTCCAAACTAGGACAGGTTGCTCACCCAAATGTAGGTTGTTTGAAACCATTTGCTTGCGCAGTGAAGCCCTAGTTCTTGACGAAATTAGGACAAGGAAACCCTACCCCATCATAGGGGTGTTTTGGCTCCCTTTAACTGGTATGTGCTTTATAGTGAAACTATACAAGGATGTGCATATCAGTTGCCAAGTTGATAACTGGTATGTTCATATGACTAGAGAGCATAGTCATTCAACTATGCTCATATCTATTCTGGTGAAATTAGGTTGAGATGCTGTAGACGCGCCATGAGGGCCTCATGCTACAGTTCGGACTCAAATTGTCACGGTTCTTCATCTGATCTCACAATGTGCAATGTGAGATTGATAAATCACCAAAGAGTCCAAATCAAGGAAATCGTTTCAGAAAACTGATTTTTGAGAAAGAAGTGGCAAACATGGACTGCTTTGCCAGATACAGAGTCATCACCTAAATATTTTATTTTGGGGAAATTTAGGAAACCCTGACTCGTGCCTAAGGCCACGTGTCCGTCATCACCAAAGTTGCCTCAGCTTGGGAACTTGGGTACGATTAGGGAAGGTCATCTATGAGCACAACCGCTCGCCCAATCAAAGATCGGCCACTACTAAACATGATATCTTGTTTTTGAAAACACATGTGTTCTTATTCCGGTTAATTAGCTAGAATTACTATGTGATGTGCACGACAAAAATAAGTATAGACTAGATCGCCTAATTTGGAACAAAGCATTGCATATCCATTTGTTTGAAAAATGGTTTGAAGTTTGCTACTCGTAAGTAGGCTAAATCGAGGATTTTGATGAATTGTTCCAATTCAAGCAATCCAACCTTCACCCACAGGCATTTAGGCAATTATATCAATCAAGAAGATAGCCTCATGGCAAGCATGCTATTATGGCAACATTAACACACATGCAGTATGCTAAAGCGTAAACACTCACAGTGTACTCCGAGCCAAAACAGAAACTAGTTAGTAATCATGCATGATCCGAGTTCATGTTAAGATGGCTAATGCAACACATGCAAAATGCAACTAGAAATAGGCTCGGCTATTCTAAGATGGCATATGAGATGCAACATTTGATACATGTATTCAAATTGGAATTGAAATACAATGCAGTTAGTATGATGCGTCGAGCCCGGTGCATGCAATACGGATGAATGACGCAAACATGCATAGCATAAGGATGCTAAATAAAATATGCCCTAAGGCTAACCATCAAAAGCAGGTAAGTAAAAGAGAGAAAGACGTGGGGTTGGAAGACATGCACACACACTTATTACAAAATTCGCCCTCTTGACGGAGGGTCTGAATGAATAATACATGCCAACTAATTAACTAACTAACAAGCTAATTAACTATTACATAATCGAATGAATAACTAGGTACAACTAATTATTACAAAACTTAATTAATTAACAAATTAACTAATTAAATTACGAAATCAAATGCTAACTAGCAAGTAAGGAAAACAGTAAACAATGCTGCCTCGGCAAATTGAAGAAGATGAACATGCATGCTCGGTTCCTGTCCTGGTAAGCTCTCTAGTTGCTCTCAAGAGGCTCTGTCTGCAGGGTGTTCTTGAGAACTTGTTGCTGGAACTTACCAAAAACATGCTGGGGAGTGCATCAATGGCTTGCCGGCTAGGGAGAGATGCTGCCGACCACCTGCCGGCCAAGGATAAGGAGGTGCCGGCCATCTGTGGGGCACTGCCGGCCACTGATGTGCTGCGACACCAAACTGCAGCAGAGCACCAAATAGAGAAAAGGGAGAGTCTCCCAAGGGTATGTACGCACTATGCCACCCCATATCACCTCAAAACATCAAGGGGGAGGCATAATCGGATCCACGACCATCAATCACGCATCCCGATGCATGATGGCCGAAGATCCAACTTGTGCAAATCAATATGAAATGAATGCACAAATAAGCACATAAAGCCTAGAACTCTATCATGGATAATCAAGAGTGTTGGCGACCAAGAATTGAGACACGTCTCATCACTTGAAGTATGAAACGTTCCTTGTTTCTCGTGCTCGGATTAGCACTTAATCCAAACAACAATGCAATACAAGGACGACAAACATGCAATATGTCCTAAGCATGCAAAATGCAACTACATGGCATACTCAACGCTAACTCAAACATGCAATCATGCAATATGACTTAAGTATGCAAAATGCAGTGTAATAAACATGCAACAATATGTAATGGAACTAGCATGCGACAACATGCAAAGATGGAGCAAGCATACAACAATATGCAAGACAAACATGCAACAACATGCAAGGATGGACTTAAACCAAAATGGGCAGACCTCAGCGATGCCCAAATCACTAGCCATAATGCTAAGATGAAGGCACCGAAAACACATACAAGCATGCATGCCAATTGGCTCACCAATTGAGGGATAAAGGTGCAACTTACAAGAACACCTAAAGAGTGGAAAGCATGGAAGTGTAACAACACTAAGTGCACTGAAATGAGATGATAAACGATGCCAAATCATTAAACAACACAAGTAAAGCATGCGAAGGTCCTCAAAGCATGGAGCTATCAAAGAGGATTACAAAGGAGGCATGCGATAAATGGCACCAATGCATGAACTAAGCATGGACATAGCTTAGATAGGTCAAAATGAGTACCTAAACATGCTGAGAGGAGGGCCCAAAGACCTAGGCATGCAAGCATACAAGCTAAGCCATAAACTAGGCAATAATGCACAACACTCAAAGGTACTTAAAGCATGATTGAAGAGGGAATATGGCAATGCTATAGGATCTGAAATGAAGTATTAAGTAATGCCAAATCATCTAAATAGCTCAAAGATAGCATGCATGAGTCAACAAAACATAAAGCTTGCAAGGCCAATTACACTACAGCTATACAAAGCATGAAGGATATGGCAAGGGCAACCCAAAACAATCTTAATACATGTTAATATGAGACTAAAACATGCATGGAAGGAAGCCAAAATAAGCTAGCATGGTGAGCATGAGGCATGATGCATACAAGGCGAATAAGACCAAGCATGGGATGACTCAACTAACAAAAATTAGAGTTAAGGCATGGTATAATAACCCCAAAAACCCACTGAGATGGCATCCGAAAGACCTAAGCATAGAGACATGCACAATGATCCATTCATGAGGCATAAAACACAAACTTTCTAAGACATTGAAAGCATGTCAAATGCAGGTGTATGACCACATTTTATGGACTGAAATAACATTTTAAGTAATGCCAAATCATTGAAATAGTCTAAGTAACACATGTTATTAGACTCAATACACAAAGCCAACAAGCTAGATTGAACCAAGGCCATACAAAACAAGCCATGGATGACCAAGAAAACCAAAATTAGAGCTAAAGCATGTCAAAACATGGACAAAAGCTTTTGGAAGTTAAGCCAAAAGCATGCTAAAATGACATGTTACAACATGATGCATGTTAGGCAATTTCATGGGATTGCATGGCAAGTGTGAGGAGCATGCAAAGGCTAACCAAACCCAACCAAAACAAAGTCATGACATGGTAAAAAATCACCAAAAACATGCTGAAATGGAAAGAAAACAAGCTAGAATGACATGCTATTTCATGAAGCACAAAAAGCTAGTTTGTGTGATTTACGCTACAAGTGTGTTATGCATGCATGGAGTGACAAAACCGACCCAAAATAGATCTAAGGCTTGGTAAAACATCACCAAAAACCCACTGAAATGGAGCCAACACATGCAATAAAGACATGCTACTTTGTAAGGCTAACAAGGCAAGCAAAGAGGATTTACACTACAAGTGCAATAAGCATGCAAGAGGTGACCAAACCAGTCCAAAACAGAGTTATGGCAGGTCTGATAAGTCACAAAAATGAGCCTAAACAAAGCCATAAAGAAGTAACAACACATGCTCATTTGGTTGGCCATCAACACAAGTAAACAAGGGAAGAGGATGGGGGACAACCCCCTCCTATTTTGAACCTCAAAATAGGGTTTTTAGCACTGAAAATTCTCTAGATTTTAGTGGTTCTAAGGCCGAAAACAAGTTGTTTGAAAGATTTGAAAGTTAGCTCACAAGGCCTTACAAGCCAAGGAGCAAAAGGGAGGGCAACCCCCTAGCCAACCAAGGCACAAACCAAGAATTTTAGGACTGAAAAACAGAGGAAAAACAGAGGTTTTTTTAGTTTAACACCACCCCCAAAACAGCCCCAAAGTAGTGTGAAAAGATGGCCAAGCAAATGTATAAAAACAAGCTTAAAGGGAGAGAGATGTTACCCTTGATGCACAGCTGCAAAACCAACCCAAAATCTGAGCCAAAACACCTCTTGGAGCTCCAACAAAGTCCCAAGTAAGCTTCAAGCAACGTCCTCCCAAAGATGGACCACTTTCACCAAGGGTGTCTATGCAAAAGAGAGGTATTTCTCTACTTGCATGCACAAAAGGCAAGATGGAGAGGCTCTAGAGAGAGAGGTAGAGGTTTTTGCTCTGAAAATTATAGAGAGAGTGGAAGTTTTGTGAGAGAAGCTCTCAAAACTTGCTTAGGAAGTTCTCCTAAGAACCTCAATCCAAAGATGGTGGTGTATCTCTAAGTGTTGTAGTGTAAAAGTGCAAGGAAAATGGAGTTCAAGGCACAAATCAACAACAATAGAGAGAGAGAGAGAGAGAGAGAGATATTTCTTCTCAAAATGCTTAACCTCTGATAAGGAGAGAGGCTCTCTCCTTATATAGAAGAAAAACAATGCAAAGCTTCTTCAAGAAGCTTGGCAAGAGCTTCATCCCTCCATACGTGTATAGAGGGCAGATAAAAGGATTCCAGCTGGCTCAAAAGAGATAGAGTGAAACACCCGCCGACACAGGATGCCGCCGCCATCGAGGATGGCAGCGAAGGCTCATTCATGGCCAAGAAGAACAAAGTGGGGAAGCGATCCACCAAGAAACACATTCTGAAAGGACCAAGTCATGGTCCAAGAATGGAGAAAAAAGGATACAGGGTTTGGAAAGCTCAAACTTGTGACGTTCCGATGCGAAAGTTGAATACTCAACGAGCAATTGAACTCGGGGTCGGATGTACCTGCAAGCACAATCAAGTGTTGAGGACGGTCAAATATGGCATGTCTACAGTTGTCCCTCTTTGACAGAACTCGAAAGTCACAAAGTGACGGGAGTGAGTATCAAAGCCCAGAGACGACCCATTTTTAACAAGGCTGAAGACTCAGGCAGACAATCAATATAAGCATGCAGAGATGCGCCTGTAGGCTGGGGCATAATGCAAATGATAGGCACGATGCAAAAGCATAACTTATGATTATGCAAAGGACAACTGTAATGAAGCAGTTATGAAAAATAAATGCAACATTTTAAGTGAATGAATAACAGTCCTACATATTTCAACAGAAAGAATGTAAGAAAATTATGCAATTCTCACCACGTCTGTCATGGAGTGCATACAATACCGTCCGGTTCGTCTGGTTGTGCCGACTCTAAATGAACCGTACATACAATATCGTGCCTGTCAGAGAAAGAAACCCAACAGGTACAATATTGTTACAAACATGCATAGCAATGCAAGTGAAAAGTGCACGACAACGCAAGTAGAGGGGTGCACGACAATGCAACCTAAGGGTGCGAGACAACGCGGGTGGAAGGGTGCAAAACAATGCAACCTAAGGGTGACGCATAACAATGCGGAAGGGATGCAAGACAATGCAACCTAAGTGTGACGCATAACAATGCGGAAGGGATGCAAGACAATGCAACCTAAGTGTCACGCATAACAATGCGGAAGGGATGCAAGACAATGCAACCTAAGTGTAACGCATAACAATGCGGAAGGGATGCAAGACAATGCAACCTAAGTGTAACGCATAACATTGTGGAATGGATGTAAGACAATGCAACCTAAGTGTGACGCATAACAATGCGGAAGGGATGCAAGACAATGCAACCTAAGTGTCACGCATAACAATGCGAAAGGTATGCAAGACAATGCAACCTAAGTGTGATGCATAACAATGCGGAAGGGATGCAAGACAATGCAGCCTAAGTGTGATGCAAGACAATGCAGCCTAAGTGTGATGCATAACAATGCGGAAGGGATGCAAGACAATGCACCCTAAGTGTGATGCATAACAATACGGAAGGGATGCAAGACAATGCAACCTAAGTGTCACGCATAACAATGCGGAAGAAACAAGCATAACAACGCAAGTGAAGTATAGATAATAATGCAATGCACTAACAAGTGCAGGTGAAATGCGCGAGAAAGCGTGAACGATACTATGTAACGCACAAAATAGTGTGATGCGCTAAACAACGCGAGTGCACAAAACAGTGCGAATGAAATGCAACGCACAAAACAGTGTGATGCGCAAGATAGTGCGATGCGCAAGATAGCGCGATGTGCAAAATAGCGTGAACAATGCACTAACAGGTGCAGGTGGGGTTCCCAAAATAGCACGAACAGTGCACTAACAAGTGTAGGTGGAGGATAGTAAAGTAGAGACAAAAGGGGACAAACTCCAACCATGCTGGAACCATGAGAGGAGGTCAAAAAACAAACAATCAGGAGCGTATACAGCGCAACCTGAGATAAATTCCAAACACGCTGAAATCGTGTAAGGAAGGAACAAACTCTAACCACGCTGAAATCGTAAGAAGAGGTAAAGAATTCCAAACACGCTGAAATTGTGTGAGGAAGAAACAAAGGGAGAAACGTAGGGACATATTCCCTTGTTCTGGAAAGAAAAAAAGAAACATAGGGACGTATCCCCGTGTTCCTCGAAGGAAAGAGAAACATAGGGACGTATCCCCGTGTTTCGGAATGGTACGAGCATTGGAACGTATTCCAAATGCTCGAAACTGAAGAGGGAGAAACATAGGGACGTATCCCCGTGTTTCAAAAAGAAAAAGAGACATAAGAAGGTATCCCCATGTCTCAGAAAAATAAGGAAACATAGGGACGTATCCTCGTATTTCGAAAATGGCACGAGTGTTGGAACGTATTCCAAATACTCGTAACCAGAGAAGGAGAAACAAAGGGGAGACAACCCTGTGTTTCAAAAAGAAGAAGAGACATAAGGACATATCCCCGTGTCTCGGAAAAAGAAGTAAACATAGGGATGTATCCCCGTGTTTCGGAAAAAGAAGAACCTCTCAGCGTAGAACACGCGAGAAGGGAAAGGTAAACTTTTCAGCGTATCACACACGAGAGAAGAAAGGTAAACCTCTCAGCGTATCACACACGAGAGAGGAAAGAAAGCATCTCTCAGCATATCGCATGCAAGAGAGGAAATGAAGCATCTCTCAGCGTATCACACACAAGAGAGGAAAGGGAAAAACCTCTCAGCGTAGCACACGCCAGAGAGGAAATTGAAAAACCTCTCAACGTAGCACACACAAGAGAGGAAAGGGAAAACCTCTCAGCATAGCATACGCGAGAGAGGAAAGGGAAAAGAATCTCTTAGTGTAGCACACGCTAGAGGGGAAAGTGAAAAATCTCTTAGCGTAGCACATGCTAGAGGGGAAAGAGAAAACCTCTTAGCGTAGCACACGCTAAAGAGGAAAGGTACCAGTCAAACTAGACCGGAGCTTCTCTGAATGAACAGTACATACAATACCGTGCATGAACGAGAGAGGATCTTGATGGGTAGAATGCAATACAATGCATGATGTTTAAGGAATGCAATAAATAAAGCGGTGCTTTAGAAAGCACCTCACGAGGTGAGTGGCGGTGAACCACTCTACTCCGACGGGGATCCCCCATGTCTTCTTCGAACACTAACCTTCAACTCACAGTACAAAAAGGTTCTGAAATACTGACAAGGAGCGACATCTGCTGGGGAAGCCGCGGATGCCACTTTTCTTCCTGATTATACTCACAACTTTCCCTATTCTTCAACGAGGTGACAGATTAGGTTGGATCAGTATCCAGAATCGAGCTGCATACCTGCTACCTCAACCTATGGGGCTTCCATACATATTTCAAGTTGGGGATACACCCTTGAGTATTCAAACCAGACTTTAGTCTCAGAAATTCCAACCCTTTGTGTTCTAGGCAATATCCATTCGAACTTTAGTTTCCACCATCGCAATTGATCTCCTAGGAACTCATTGCAAACACAGCCAAAATGCCTTTGGCAGGGATTGGTACTCAGGGAGAGCACTTCTGATTGCCATTCTGGCTTTGAAGCAGGCTTGAACTTGAGGAAATGGCACACTCATACTTCAGAGCATTGAGAAGACCTGAAAAGGTACATCCGGAATACAATCTCAGAAACTACTGAAGTCGAAACAAACTCAGATGCTCCGATTTTCCCTCGTTTCTTTTGCTTTGCAGTTCAAGACCTATATAGCTTCAGATAAGTCCTGGTTTTACTATTCTCACCTGACTTGGGTTAAACCCTACAGTTTTATGAAAGAACGAATTCTGTTTTGCACGAATGTGGAGAATGGCACAGCACTCTGAGCACAAAACAAATCATTTTGAAATTAGTTGTTAACCGGGTATTGAGCCTATGACTGAACACAGCGAAAAAGACTCAACAACGGAAAACAAAAAGGTAAACACCCTAGACACATCGAGAAACACTCGAAAGGACTCAAAAAAAAAAAATTTGAGATAAACAAAACAACAAAAGACACGACACACAGATGTGTTACAAAGGCGAGAGACCTCTCGGTGCATGAGGAGCCAGTTTCTTCGGGTATTGTTTCCCACCCTTTATCATTTGTGATTCTCATATCACTCTGGCACTCAATCTATGTTTTTCTGAAAAAGCCCTTTTCTCACTTTTTCTCTCAACTTCCATCTCTCTATTCTTTAATCTCTCATCATTTTTTTTTAATCCCTCCCCTGGGTGGTTGATGGATAAATAAGAGGTTGTGGGCTCGTGCCCCTAGCATTCTGCTAGATTCTTTTTCTGCTCACAACAGTGAACTTTCTCCACAGAGGGATTGCGCGACGACTGAGTGTGTAGCCAATCTACAGCTGACATCATGATGCGCTCCTGGGGAGTTTGGACGTGATTAGATCTGCCCAGATGAGGGAGTGGAATATCTTGATCCATTCCAGTTCATGCTTCGCACTTGATTTGATACCTTGCTACTTAGAGGATGAGAGAGCTTTCAGCCCTTTTCTGACAGCTTCAGCTGTGCCCTTTTTAGCGAACAAGATGCCCTTTCTAGCAAGTTGGTTGACAATGGGGAAAAGACACAACACCTAACTCAACTGTGCCCCTAGTTCATCATTTTGACCATTTTTTTGTTTTGGCTTTCCACTAAAACAATTTTAATCAATAAGAGAGTTAGATTAACATGCTTGTTCGATTTTCTGATTCAAAATCATGCAAGTCAGGCTATGAGCACTGAAAATTTTCCTTTTTTAGGTCCAAGAAATGGTCCAGTTTTGAAAAATGGAATAATTTTCGAGAAAATTAGCTAACCTCAGTAAAAATTCTCAAAAATTGTTTTTGCAAACGGCCACCGCTCAACGAGCATGGAACCTACTCTTGAGATGCACAACCTCAGATCCAAAAACAATGGAGAATTGCCCCTTGTCTGAAAGGCGCTGCATGGCACTGGAAAATTGCCCCTTGCTTGAATAGCACCGTAGCACATTGTATGGCAACGGAAAGTTGCCCATTGTCTGCATGGAACCGTAACGTATTGTAATCAGTCCTCAGAGTGATGATCGCAACTGAACTCTCGGATACAGAGAAAATAAAGATGATCAGAACCATTGCATAGACACAATCAATTTGGAAGTGTTTACAGCTGGACTTCAAAATGAAGTTGCCTACGTATCCCAGACATGGGAATCAAGCTTGACGTAGTTCCGGGTTAAGGTACACTCAGGTATTAACCTCTCCTTTTACGTTCTAACTTTTGCCAAGGCCGCCCTTCCGAGTTTTCAACCTTGCGAGCTTTGTTTTTCTATTCATTTCTTTTCTTCTTTTTTTTGTTCAGAATTTTTCATTTTCTTCATCATTTTTTGCTTGTTTTTTTTTTTTTTTTTTTTTTTGCTTTTTGCTTTTCTTTCTCTTTTTTTCATTTTTGTTCTTTGCCCTAACTTTTGTCTGGGTCGCCCTTTCGAGTTTTCGGCCTAGCGAGCCTCTCAAGGGTAAAAGTGTAGGTTTGTCTATGTCAAATGGTTTTGAGATCCTGAAGTCATTTGAATCCAGGAGAATGGCTGCCGTTTGTTGACGATGTAGAAGTCCATCCAATGAGGGACTGAATTTGCCCATAGTGTTGTGGATAGGAACTTAGTTGTCCTTCAGCGATACTTTCTTCTTTCCTCCCTTCTGGGATTTGGCATTCTTGCCGATCTTCATCTTTGACTCTTCGAGTGCATTATCTGACATCTTTTGCCCCTACTTCGAGAGGTGCTTCTGATCTGGCCATACAAGCCTCACATTGTGGTTGACCGTTGAACATTCTGCATGCTAGTTCAAGGTTTGAAAGCAAAGGGGTTAAGTCTCGAGGCCGAGAGTGATCGTAGGCTGTGCAATCTCAAGAGCGATTCCACACAGGTCTTCGCAGGACCGCGCAAAACATTTTTTGAAATCTTTTAAGAAAGCGACAAATCGCTCGTGCTGAAGACAATGTAGAACCAATTTGGATCAAGCCAGGATCCTTCTCAGTACTTACATTAACAAACATGATCTCATTCATTAAGGGCTTAGCATGCTTTTCTTTCTCTCTATTGATCAAATTTTGCAAAACCCATGGAATTCCTTCCTCTTCGTTTTAAACACATTATTCGAAAAGTTTTGAAAAACTTAGGTCAATGCAATGATTTCAAGGCACAGAAGAGCAGGTAAAATGTATTGTCGTTTCATTCTAAACTTGCTGGCACAGCAGGCTCAAAGTAGCAATAAACACAAAAACATGACAACCACAGCTGTTTCGTTCAGATTTCCTGGTTGCAACTAGCTCCACAACAGAGACAGACTCAAAAGAAAGCAAAAGGACAATCATAAAACAAAATAATGATGTCCGAGGTGAAACCCTCGGAATCAGCCGACTTCTGTACAACAAGACTGACTCGATACAACAAGATAGACCTTAATCAAAAAGACTGCTCAAAACAATGAGATAGACTTGAAACAAAACCACAGAACTGACTCAATACCCAAGTTAGAAAGTACAAAAATTAGCATTCGCAAATGCTCAAAATAGTGCGTGCCAAACGCCACATCTGAAATAAACCGAGCCCCGCTCGCAGGTGGACTAACCCCTTATCACATACTTGTATTATCCTCAAAGTCCACCAAGTCGGTTGTGACAGACTTTGCTGAGCTAGGTGGGAGGATGACCTCATTGTCAAACAGATCCTGCACTTCATGCCGAAGACGGAAGCAGTTGTCAGTGGTGTGACCGGTCTGTTGATGGTACGCACAGTATTGGGTAGCATCATGAGCAGCTGGAAGACGACTAGGGAGAGGCCAAGGCTGAAGGGGTTTGAGATGCCCCTTTTCAGTGAGCATTCGAAGCGCCTTAGACAAAGGCATATAAAGGGCATGGAATACCTTGCGACCTCGGGGCAGATACTTCGAGTTTTGTGCATTTTTACTGGATGCACTAGCAAAAGGATCGGTAGGTACAGGCTTGGCTTGCTGATTTTTTCTGGGTGTAGAATTAGGGTTGGAGGGAATGGTTCTAGTATGATGACCCTTCTCTCGATTTTCCCCCTGGCTTAAACTGCCCTCGGTCTGAGTGGGGAAAGTGTCATTCATAGTTTTCGCAACAACCGTGAGCACTTGTTGTTTGTTCAGTCCCTTGGCTTTCAAAGCCTCAACAGCCTGCAGAAGTTATTCATAGGGATCAGTGTCTACCCCCATCTTGTTCTTTTTACTAGCCTCAGCTTGGTTGAAGGTTTGGGTTGCTACATCAGAGCGGAACCCGATTGTTGTTGACATGCCATTGCCTATACTTAGGATGGGTTGAGGTTGGCTGAGTTCAATTACAATCCGCCCCAAGAGTGGAGGCTCTTCCGGCATGAAGTTCCCAGTATGTGACATGGTTAATGGCGGAGCCGATAGTCCAAAGGCTAGATCAACCACAGTCCTCTGAAGATTACTGATCATTCCCATTAGCTCAAAAGTGGTAGGCTCACGGGTTTGAAATAATTGGGGTTCCCAGATTGGATGTGCGGCAGGCGACCTAAGCGGGTGTGGTATGTCAACATCGGTCTCACCCTGCATGGTGATTCCTTGGTTTAGTGTCGTTTCCATGACCACAATTTCTTTTGAAGTTTGTGTCATCACATGTCTGCTGAACTAAACAGAGGTGATGTGACTGGTGGCTAACGGATCTGATGAATCGGCGAGCCTTGACTGGCCCTTTTCTGTCTTGCCTTAGCGAAGGAGAACACTGGTTGCCCTGCATTGAATCTCTAAACTGAAAGAGAAAACAGGTAGCATCTCAGCCCAATTTCACCAGAACAGACATAAGCATAGCTGAATAACTGTATTCGACCACTGATCATTGTCCCCCAAATTGCTGCCCCAAAACTGAATCTGATACCCGCAGATATAACTGATTCTCAAAAATACGGATGCCTGCAGGCCTAATACCCAGACTTGTAAACTGATACGTGCATTTCTGTAGAGGCCAACTCCAAAAGCACATAGCAAGCAAATGAGAGCCAAAAAAACCTATGTTAGGGTAGGGTTTCCTTATCCTATTTTGTCAGGAGCTAGGTGTAGACACCCCATTTTTGACCGTCCTCAAGACTTGGACGTCACCGCTTGAACACTCGGTGATTATCCATGTTTGTGTTTGTTTGGAGTCCCCGGAGTTCTCGGCTACGCGCCCTGCCTCAGGACCTCCGAACTTGACCGTTTTGTGTCTGGTTTTGCACCAAACACTTGAGTTTTGCCTTGGAGGGGCAGGGAATGCTTTCTGAGGCGTCCCCACACACCACCGGCAGTGGCTAGAGTCCACCGGCTAGTTGGAGTTGCCACCGGCACTATATTGTGCCGGTCGGCACTCTTTTTGGCAAAATGACCATTTTGCCCTGCCGACCATCTTGTCTTGATTGCTTTATGAGATATTTTCGAATGACTTTCTTGCCTTTGGTTTCCCCTCCATACACGTGTATGGATGGATGAGCCCTTTGATGCCTTAGCTTGTAAGCTTTGCAAGCTTTGTGCCTATAAGAGGACCACTCCTCTTCTTGGCTTAGGGTTACAAAATTTTAGACATTTTAGACAGACCAAGCTTTGGTTTTTAGGCTTAGGATAGATACACATCCTATCTCTCTTCTTCCCTCTTGTTTAGTACACTAGGTGTTTGTGCCTTACTATTGCACACCAACACCTAGTGTTTCACCTTCCTCTTGGAATTGAAGTGCTAAGGGCTTGTTCTTGGTGTTCTTGGCTGGTTTGGAGCTCAAGGAACCAACAACTCCAACCTTTGTGAAGTTGATCATCAAGGGTAAGAAACTTACTTTATTTACCCCATTTTTGCACTCCATTTTTGCCTAGTTTAAAACAGTTTTTGTGCTTAGTCTATAACACATAAAAGTTCTTTTTTTTAAGCCTCTTTATTGTTTATTAAGAGTGCTTGGTGGTTTGGGTAGGTTTGACCACCCTTACGCCTTGAAAAGGCCTCATTTTTGTGCTATTTTGTTGAGATCCGAGACTTTGGTGCTTGGGCCTCTTCACCACTGAAATCTTGAGGGATTTCAGTGGTGAAGATGATGCCTTAGAGTCTCAAGAAGGAGGGGGCCACCCTCTCTCCTTGATGTCCTTGAAAAGGGCAAGTTTTGACCTCCAAAGGAGCAACATGTTTGGTTGTGTGTTGAGCATGTTTGGTTTGTTTTTCATGCTTATATTGCCATGATATAACATGATTTGAAGTTGGTTTTAGCACTCCATGCATGCTTTGCATAGTTGCTTTGTAATGCCTCTTTGGTCCCTTAACATGTCTAGGTTGTTAGCCCTAGTTTGAGCATGTTTTAGGCTTAGACCTATGAATGTTTTATGCTTATTTTGACATGTTTTAGCTCTGTCCATAGCCATTTGGGTCGATCTTGGCATGCATCATATAGCCCCTTTGCATTTTAGGCTTGCTAGCCTTTGAGTATACATGTGTAGCATGTGTTGCTTACCTCGTTTTGATGGTTTGGAACCACCTAGCATGCTATTTCAGTCCCTTTGGTGTGCTTGTATGCTTACCTTAGTTTCCTCTTTAATGCTTTGAAAGCATGTGTTGCATGCTCCATGTTTTGGCCTTAATGCATGCCTTTGATTTCAAGCCTCTTAGATGCCATCTAAGTAGCCATTTGGCTTCGTTTTAACATGCTAAAGACCTGTTTTTAGTTGTTTAATGCATGCCATATTTGTTTTGTATAAGTATAGTTCAATGCCCCATTGACTAGCTTTGAATATTGGACCTATGTGTGCATGCTTTGTGTACTTTGTTGCTTGGTTTGGCACCATGTTTAGCATGATTTTCAGAGCTTTATATGCATGCTATTTGTCCATTGTTATGCCCCTCTTAGATGTGTTTAAGAGTTGCTTAATTGTGCTTAAGTGTTGGTGCCTTGACTTGTGCATGTGTGCATGTATGTTTGGCCCTCTTGACTTGGTATTTTGGCCACTAATTTTAGGACTATTTGAGTTGCCTAATCCATGTGTAAGACCATCCTTCCATTGGTTTGCATGCTTACCTTGCATGCTTGCTTGAACCCTTTGCATAAACATATTGCATAGTCCATGTTGCATGCCTAGTTGACATGTTTAGGGTTGCATTTGTATTGTGCATGTTTGGCCTCTTGAAGTGAAGTATGATGGAGGTTGAGCACCCTTGTTTGCTTGTTTGCATTGCACGCATTTGAAATCAAAGTTGCATTCTTGGTTCTTAGGGCCATCATGCATGGAAATGCGCGATTGGTGGTCCGGGAATCGAGGCACATGTCCCTTTGAGTCGATAACATGATAAGCGATGTGTTTGGTGCATAAATGGTTTGAATTACATTGCCATGCATGTTGCTGTCTTCTGCTGCTGTGAGTTGCAGGTTTTGCAGGCATTTTGTGCCGACCGGCACTGTTTAGTGCCGACCGGCAGTCAATTGCCAGCCGATAGCTTCATCTAGTGCCGGTGGCCTCCTTCTTCAGCCGGTGGTTCTCTCCCCAGTGCCCTGAGAGGCACTCTTGGGACTTTGGCAATCTTCAGGGGAGGATAGCAGAGGAAACAGAGGCAAATCATGCATGCATGGTGCGCCCCGAGCGCTAGCGTCTTGCATTGGGCCCTCATCCCGAGGCGATCGTTTAATTAGATTAATTATGTTATTTAATTAATTTAGTTGATTTGTAATATTTTAATTAGCTTGCGTAGTTAATTAATTTGTATATTCTTTCGGTCCCTCCGAGCGAGGGAAAATTTGTAATCAGTGTGTGTGAGTGGGTGTATGTCTTCCAACCCCCATTTCTTTCTCCCTTTTATTTACCCGCTTTCAATGGTAGATTAGGGCATACTTATTTTAGCATACCTTATGCAATGCATGCGTGCATTCATGCATTTGTTTACATGCACCGGGCTCAGTACATCATACAAACTGCATAGCAATTTTCAATTCCAAATTGAATACGTGCTACTCGCGCATTTCACATGCCATGTTTAGGGTTAGCCGAGCCTACTCTAGATTACATCTATGCCTGTGTTGCATTAGCCACTTAACATGAACTAGGTCATGCATGTTTGCTAACCGGGTTGTTGTTTTTGGCACGGAGTACGATGTAAGTATTTTACTCTTTAGCATACCACATGTGTGTGAATGTTGCCATGATAGTATGATTGCCATGCGGCTAAATGCTTATGTGTTATAAACTGTTTGAATGCCTGTGGGTGGAGGTTGGATTGCCTGAGTTGGAACAACTCATTAAAATCCGTATTTTAGCCTACTTGTGAGTAGCAAAATCTAACACGTTTTTCGAGACAAAACGAATATGCAATGTTTATTTCCAAGTTAGGCAATCTAGTCTATACTTTTGTGTTGTGCGCATCACATAGTAATTCTAGGTTAATAACCGGAATAAGAACACATAAAGTTTTCAAAAACGGATATCATGGTTAGTAGAGGCCGGTCTTCGGACCGGGCGAAAGGGGGTGCTCATAGCTGACCTTCCCCGATCGTACCCAAGCTCCCGAGCCAAGACCACTTTGGTGATGACGGACATGTGGCCTTCGGCACCGAGTCAGGGTTTCCTAAATTTCCCATTTTAAAAATATTTAGGTGGCGACTCTGTAATTTGGCAAAGCAGTCCATGTTTGGCACTACTTTTCAAAATCTGTTTTTCTTCAAAACGATTTGCCGGATTTGGACTCTTTCGTTCAGATTCAGAACCGTGACACGAATTGAGTCCGAACTGTAGCGCGCGAGTTCCCTCCGCGGGGCGTGGTTACACTAGGGTTTCACTACACATACAGCGATTTCAAACAACCTATAATCGGGTAAGCAACTTGTCCTAGCTTGGAATGGTCATTACAGTTTCCGATATGCACTAGGTCGAATGGTCAAAAAGGTTGCCCCGGTAACAATCGGGGTTTGTGTTCCCGTTGTAGTAGAGCCCGCAATCGGTTAGCCTTATGGCACGCTTCTCAAAGCAGGCCTCCGGCAAACCGTTCAGGAATAGCATACGGCAAACACAGTGTCCTAAATGCACCAATGCAAAGAAACACATAAGTGCAATCAAAATAAGATATCATGAGTTCGAGTCAAGCTCTCTAACGTCCCCAGTAGAGTCGGCAGAAACTGTAGACGCGCCGCGAGGGCCTTATGCTACAGTTCGGACTCAAATTGTCACGGTTCTTAATCTGATCTCACAATGTGCAATGTGAGATTGATAAATCACCAAAGAGTCCAAATCCGGGAAATCGTTTTGGAAAACTAATTTTTGAGAAAGAAGTGTCAAACATGGACTACTTTGCTAGATACAGATTCGCCACCTAAATATTTTATCTTGGGGAAATTTAGGAAACCCTTACTCGTCCCTAAGGTCACGTGTCCGTCATCACCAAAGTTGCCTCAGCTCAGGAACTTGGGTACGATTTGGGAAAGTCATCTATAAGCACCCCCGCTCGCCCGATCAAAGATCGGCCACTACTAAACATGATATCTTGTTTTTAAAAACACATGTGTTCTTATTCCGGTTGATTAGCTAGAATTACTATGTGATGCGCACATCAAAAACAAGTATAGACTAGATCGCCTAATTTGGAACAAAGCATTGCATATCCATTTGTTTGGAAAATGGTTTGAAGTTTGCTACTCGTAAGTAGGCTAAATCGAGGATTTTGATGAATTGTTCAAACTCAAGCAATCCAACCTTCACCCACATGCATGCAGGCAGTTATATCAATTAAGCAGATAGCCTCATGGCAAGCATGCTATTATGGCAACATTAATACACATGCAGTATGCTAAAGCGTAAACACTCACAGTGTACTCCGAGCCAAAACAAAAACTAGTTAGTAATCATGCATGATCCTAGTTCATGTTAAGATGGCTAATGCAACACATGTGAAATGCAACTAGAAATAGGCTCGACTATTCTAAGATGGCATATGAGATGCAACATTTGATACATGTATTCAAATTGGAATTGAAATACAATGCAGTTAGTATGATGCGCCGAGCCCGGTGCATGCAATACGGATGAATGACGCAAACATGCATAGCATAAGGATGCTAAATAAAATATGCCCTAAGACTAACCATCAAAAGCAGGTAAGTAAAAGGGAGAAAGATGTGGGGTTGGAAGACATGCATACACGCAAGCACACTTATTACAAAATTCGCCCTCTCGACGGAGGGTCTGAATGAATAATACATGCCAACTAATTAGCTAACTAACAAGCTAATTAACTATTACAGATTCGAATGAATAACTAGGTACAACTAATTATTACAAAACTTAATTAATTAACAAATTAACTAATTAAATTACGAAATCAAATGCTAACTAGCAAGTAAGGAAAACATAAACAATGCTGCCTTGGCAAATTGAAGAAGATGAACATGCATGCTCGGTTCCCATCTCGGTAAGCTCTCCGGTTGCTCTGAAGAGGCTCTGGCTGCAAGTTGTCCTTGGGAACTTGCTGCTGGAACACCAAAAACATGTTGGGGAGTACATCAGTGGCCTGCCGGCCATGGAGAGATGCTGCCGACCACCTACCGGCCAAAGATGGCACACTGTCGGCCAAGGATGAGGAGGTGCCGGCCATCTGCAGGGCACTATCGGCCACTGATGTGCTGGGACACCAAGCTGCAGCAGAGCACAAAATAGAGAAAATGGAGGATCTCCCAAGGGTATGTACGCACTATGCCACCCCATATCACCTCAAAACATTAAGGGGGAGGCATAATCGGATCCACGACCATCAATCATGCATCCCGATGCATGATGGCCGAAGATCCAACTTGTGCAAATCACTGTGAAATGAATGCACAAATAAGCACATAAAGCCTAGAACTCTATCATGGATAATGAAGAGCGTCGGCGACTGAGAATTGAGACACGTCTCATCACTTGAAGTATGAAACGTTCCTCGTTTCTCGTGCTCGGATTAACACTTAATCCAAACAACAATGTAATGTAAGGACGGCAAACATGCAATATGTCCTAAGCATGCAAAATGCAACTACATGGCATACTCAATGATAACTCGAACATGCAATCATGCAATATGACTTAAGTATGCAAAATGCAGTGTAATAAACATGCAACAACATGTAATGGAACTAGCATGTGACAACATGCAAAGATGGAGCAAGCATACAACAATATGCAAGACAAACATGCAACAACATGCAAGGATGGACTTAAATCAAAATGGGCAGACCTCCGTGATGCCCAAATCACTGGCCATAATGCTAAGATGAAGGCACCGAAAACACATACAAGCATGCATGCCAATTGGCTCACCAATTGAGGCATAAAGGTGCAACTCTCAAGAACACCTAAAGAGTGGAAAGCGTGGAAGTGTAACAACACTAAGTGCACTGAAATGAGATGATAAACGATGTCAAATCATTAAAAAACACAAGTAAAGCACGCGAAGGTCCTCAAAGCATGGAGCTATCAAAGAGGATTACAAAGGAGGCATGCGATACATTGCACAAATGCATGAACTAAGCATGGACAAAGCTTAGATAGGTCAAAATGAGTACATGAACATGTTGAGATGAGGGCCCAAAGACCTAGGCATGCAAGCATACAAGCTAAGCCATACACTAGGCAATAATGCACAACACTCAAAGGTACTTAAAGCATGATTGAAGTGGGAATATGGCAATGCTATAGGATCTGAAATGATGTATTAAGTGATGCCAAATCATCTAAATAGCTCAAAGATAGCATGCATGAGTCAACAAAACATAAAGCTTGCAAGGCCAATTACACTACAACTATACAAAGCATGAAGGATATGGCAAGGGCAACCCAAAATAGTCCTAGTACATGTTAATATGAGACTAAAACACGCATGGAAGGAAGCCAAAATAAGCTAGCATGGTGAGCATGAGGCATGATGCATACAAGGCGAATAAGGTGGATTACACTACACCTATTAAGACCAAGCACGGGATGACTCAACTAACAAAAATCAGAGTTAAGGCATGGTATAATAACCCCAAAAACCCACTGACATGGCATCCCAAAGACCTAAGCATAGAGACATGCACAATGATCCATTCATGAGGCATAAAACACAAACTCTCTAAGACATTGAAAGCATGTCAAATGCAGGTGTATGACCACATTTTATGGACTGAAATAACATTTTAAGTGATGCCAAATCATTGAAATAGTCTAAGTAACACATGTTAGTGGACTCAATACACAAAGCCAACAAGCTAGATTGAACCAAGGCCATACAAAACAAGTCATGGATGACCAAGAAAACCAAAATCAGAGCTAAAGCATGTCAAAACATGGACAAAAGCTTCAGGAAGTTAAGCCAAAAGCATGCTAAAATGACATGTTACAACATGATGCATGTTAGGCAATTTCATGGGATTGCATGGCAAGTGCGAGGAGCATGCAAAGGCTAACCAAAACCAACCAAAACAAAGTCATGACATGGTAAAAAATCACCAAAAACATGCTGAAATGGAAAGAAAACAAGCTAGAATGACATGCTATTTCATGAAGCACATAAAGCTAGTTTGTGTGATTTATGCTACAAGTGTGTTATGCATGCATGGAGTGACAAAACCAACCTAAAATAGATCTAAGGCTTGGTAAAACATCACCAAAAACCTACTGAAATGGAGCCAACACATGCAATAAAGACATGCTACTTTGTAAGGCTCACAAGGCAAGCAAAGAGGATTTAAACTACAAGTGCAATAAGCATGAAAGAGGTGACCAAACCAGTCCAAAACATAGTTATGGAAGGTCTGATAAGTCACAAAAATGAGCCTAAAAAAAGCCATAAAGAAGTAAAACACATGCTCATTTGGTTGGCCATCAACACAAGTAAACAAAGGAAGAGGATGGGGGACAACCCCCTTCTATTTTGAACCTCAAAATAAGGTTTTTAGCACTGAAAATTCTTTGGATTTTAGTGGTTCTAAGGCCAAAAAGAAGTTTTTTGAAAGGTTTGAAAGTTAGCTCACAAGGCCTTACAAGCCATGGAGCAAAAGGGAGGGCAACCCCCTAGCCAACCAAGGCACAAACCAAGACTTTTAGGACTGAAAAATAGAGGAAAAACAGAGGTTTTTGTAGTTTAACACCACCCCCAAAACAACCCCAAAGTAGTGTGAAAAGATGGCCAAGCAAATGTGTAAAACAAGCTTAAAGGGAGAGAGATGTTACCCTTGATGCACAGCTGCAAAACCAACCCAAAATCTGTGCCAAAACACCTCTTGGAGCTCCAACAAAGTCCCAAGTAAGCTTCGAGCAACCTCCTCCCAAAGATGGACTACTTTCACCAAGGGTGTCTAAGCAAAAGAGAGGTATTTCTCTACTTGCATGCACAAAAGGCAAGAGGGAGAGGCTCTAGAGAGAGAGGCAGAGGTTTTTGCTTTCAAAATTATAGAGAGAGAGGGAGTTTTGTGAGAGAAGCTCTCACAACTTGCTTAGGAAGTTCTCCAAAGAACCTCAATCCAAAGATGGTGGTGTATCTCTAAGTGTTGTTGTGTAAAAGTGCAAGGAAAATGGACTTCAAGGCACAAATCAACAACAATATAGAGAGAGAGAAATATTTCTAATCAAAATGCTGAACCTCTGATAAGGAAAGAGGTTCTCTCCTTATATAGAAGAAAAACAATGCAAGGCTTCTTCAAGAAGCTTGGCAAGAGCTTTATCCCTCCATGCACGTGTATGGAGGGCAGATAAAAGGATTCCAGCTGGCTCAAAAGATCTGGAGTGAAACCTCTCGAGATAGAGTCTTGTCGGCCATCGAGGATGGTTTAGGGCGTTACATGATGGCCGCGAGCTCAATCAATGGCCGACAGCAACAAAGTGGGGGCCGGCAAGTCCAAAAGGGGGCCGGCAGTGCACCAAGAAACACATTCTGAAAGGACCAAGTCATGATCCAAGAATGGGGCAGATAGGATACAGGGTTTGGAAAGCTCAAACCTGTGACATTCCGCAACGAAAGTCGAATACCCGACAAGCAATCGAACTTGGGGCCGGATGTACCTGCAAGCACAATCAAGTCTTAAGGACGGTGAAAAATGGGACGGTAAAAAATGGGGTGTCTACAGATGTTGTCTGTTTTCTCTTTTGCAAGGTAGTCCTAGAACCATAGCTTCAGAAAGCTCCAATATCCCCCGGGTACTCTAGACTTGTATCGATAGACTTTGTCAAGTCAGAATTGGTTCAGAAGCAACCTATGTTTACCTCACCCCCATCGGTTACAAGACGAAGAAGGTTCAGGCAGAATTCACCAGTTCAGTTTCTACAGCAATCACTCCTCAATTCACCCGGGTTTAGTCTGATTGGGGAACAATTGTCTGCATTCAGCTCAGCACGAGATCAATCACCCATTCCCAAGGCTCAGTATCCCCGAGAACGGTGTGGAAGACCGCAATGCATAATCGAGAATCAGAAAGCGTAGTTCGTCAGGCTGAAGTCACGGCTCGACAGGCCAAAGTCACGGCTCGTCAGGCCGAAGTGATAACCCAACTACAATAATAACAGCCACAACCGGCTGCGGCTTCTGCATCTCATACACCTCCCACGGGTAACCCGACACCCGGAGCTACTGCCCATACTGCTAATGTCCAAGACACTCAGGGCAATGACGGCAGAGCCAATCCTAGAACCAGCAGCGAAAACTCTTATTTATCAAGCCGAAGCTCCATCTAAATTTGAGGTTGACCTAACTGCACTTAAGGTCAATAAGCTGGAGAAGTTATTCAAATGAGCCCAATGAGTGAACTCCATCCTGGATTTAGAGGATGGGTATACTGAATCTGCAATTACCTTACCAGAGCGGTTTAAAATGCCACATATCGACCGCTTTGATGGCTCTGGAGACCCAATGGTGCGCCTCTACATGTTTTCCGATGTTCTAAGGCCAATGGGTTTAACCCCAGCCTAGAAGTTGTCACTATTCAGCCGAACCATGTCTGGAATAGCAGTAATCTGCTATGCGAAATTGGAGGACTCTGTGAAACATAATTAAAAAGAGCTGGCTGAGGCCTTCATTGCTCAATACTCCTATAACACAGATCAAGGTCAGAACTCATGATCTCGAAGTCACCCGCCAAGTACCAAAGGAGGGTTTCTCAGAGTTCGTGACGAGATGGAGAGCAAACGCCTCGATGGTGACTATAAGGTCTTCTAACAAAGATCAGATCAAGATGATTGTTCGGAATCTGCATGGCAAGTTACTGCAAAAGATGGTCGTTCTACCTCTGTTTGCCTTTCCAGACCTCCATGAAATGGGGGTTCAAATCGAGGATGCCATCAGACAAGGGATCTTTGTGGAAGATAATGAGCCTGCGAAGAAGAATGTTGTTTGCAGTTCCAATGCTACTAATGATGGTAGCACAACTACGAAATGCTCAGAAGTAGACACTATCACCACTTCCCTCAATGGCCAAAAAGCAAGCACCTCAACTCGGCCACAAGCCCGAAATTTCCATCCTCTTTACATGAGTCTCTCTTAAGCTTTGAAAATGCTGGGAGAAGAAGGGTACCTAGAGCTCTTAGAACCTCAACCCCTTCCAAATCCTCTTCCACCAATATATGACCCAGCTAAATACTGTGCCTATCATCAACAACACAGTCATGATACAAACCGTCGCATCCGCCTCCGTCATAAGATTTAGGATCTTATTAACGAAGAGACCATAGCTCCACCAAAGGGACCTCGGGCTAGCACTGACCCGTCACCTTTACATCTCAATCTAATCCATACACTCCCATCCATCTACAACCCCAGCGTATACATCACCCCGCCCCATCTACCCAAGCCTGAGGTGTTTATTCCAGAAAGCATGGACTTATGCATGATGGGTGCATTTGAACCCCAATCATCTCAAACCCGTGAACCCACTACTTCTGAGCTGTTGAAAATGATTGAAGATCTTCAGAGAACAGTGGCAGATCTAGCCTTTAGGATATTCGCACCGTCAACAACCACATCACATGCCAGAAATCTCATGCCAAAAAGCTCCCCAATCTTGGGACAGGCTCCATTGGAAGAAGGCTAATCTCTTAGCAAAGTGGAGGCAAGTGGTAAGAACAAGGTAGGAACAAGCATTGGTCCCTTTGAACATCTTCAGTGGGCTGTTGAGGCTTTGAAAGCTGAAGGGATGAACAAACAACATGTGCTCGTAGTTGTTGCAAAGACTGTGGATGACACTTTTGCTACTCGAGATGAGAGCATTTTGAATCAAGGGGCAAGCCGGAAAAAGGGATGTTGTACCAGAAACACCCCTCTCAACTTTAGTCCTGCATTTGTTGGAGATCGTCAAACCCAGTCAGCACCTATCAACCCCTTTGCTAGTACATCCAACTTGACCACCCCACAACCAAGAAAATATCCACCGCGGGGTCAAAGGACTTTTACCCCGCTCTATATGTCTCTATCAGCGGCCTGGAAGGTTCTGATCAAAAAGGGGCATCTGAAGCCCCTAAAACCACGCCCACTGCCAAATAACCTCCCTCACTCGCATAATCCAGCCAAGTACTATGCCCTCCATCAACAAGCCGGCCATGACACTGATATGTGTTTTCGTCTTCGCCACAAAATTCAAGATTTGATTGACAACAAGGTCATCGTTGCACCAGGCTCTGCAAAGTCTATCGGCACTGGATCAGTGAACTTGGGGGGATAATGTGATTATGTGATCCAAGGATGAACCACCTGCGGATGGTGCTCAAGTTTACTCCAGATATGGGGATGGCACGCACTGTTTTAAGCATTTCGCGAATGCTGGTTATCTTACTTTTTGACTTGGGTATTGGGTCAGTCTTGTTGTGTTGTATTGAGTCAGTCTTTTTGTACTAAGTCAGTCGAGTTTGTCTTGTTGTATCGAGTTAGTCAAGTTATGTTAGAGTCGGGTGCTTTTGAGCGTGTTAACTTTTCACCAAATTTTCTATGCCTTGAAATCATTGCATTAACCTAAATTTTTCAAAACTTTTTCTAACATTATGATGAAAACAAAAGGGAAGGAATTCCTTGGGATTTGCAAAAATTTGATCAAACTGAGAGAAAGAGAGGCGTACTAAGCCCTTAATGAATGAGATCATGTTTGTTAATGTGAGTACTGAGAAGGATCCTGGCTTAGTCTAAATTGGTTCTACACTGTCTTCAGCGTGAGCGACTAGTCGCTTTCTTAAAAGATTTCAAAAACTGTTTTGTGTGGTCCTGCGAACACATGCGTGGAATTAATCTTGGGATTGTGCAGCATAGGATTGCTCTCATGCCTCACGACTCAACCCCTTTGCTTTCAAATTTTGAACCTTGACTCAGAATGTTCAAGCAATCAATCGCAATGTAAGGCTTCTATGGCCAGATTTGAAGCAGCCCATGAACTAGGGGCAATAAGGTTGTATGACATCAAAGGAGGCCCGCCAGGCCAGATTTGAAGCTGCCCTTGAACTAGGGGAAAGAAAGTCAGATCAAGAAGAACAGATGTTATCAAAGGAAGCTTGCGAAGCTAGATCAGAAGCATCCCTTGAACTAGGGGCAACAAAAGGTCAGATGTGCTCAAAGATGCAAAAGATAGATCATTCTGCAAACCAATGAAGACTGGAAAGAAAGCCAAATTCCAACAGCTGGAAGAAGAAAGTATTGCTGAAGGACAACCGAGTTCCTATCCATAACACTAGAGGCAATTTCAGCCTCCATTGGATGGACTCCTACATCATCAGCGAACATCAGCCATGCTCCTAGATTCAGACGACTTCAAGATCTCAAAACCAATCAACATGGACAAGTTTAACTTTTTTTATCCTTGAGAGGCTAGCTCGGCCGAAAACCCAGAAGGCCGACCCAGGCAAAAGTTAGAGCAAGAAAACAAGAAAAGAGTAAAAAAATGAAAAAAATGAAAAGAAAAAGAAGAAAATGAAAAAAGAAGAAAAGAAAAGAAACAATAAAAAGAAAGGAAAAGAAAAGAAAAACAGAGCTCACAAGGTTGAAAACCTGGAAAGGCTGCCTTGGCAAAAGTTAGAGCGCAAAAGGAGAGGTTAATACCCGAGTGTACCTTAACCTGGAACTACGTTAGGCCTGATTCCCATGTTTGGGATACGTAGGCAACTTCATCCTAAAGTTCGGCCCTAATCATTTTCAGCCTATTTGGCTCATCCATGTTGATTGGTTTATCCTTGTTCAACTTGGCTATCTTGTCCATGTGAAGTGGCTCATCTTCATAATCATCTTCGCTCCGACTCAGTTGTCCTACTCTGTTAGAAGATACAGTTGCGAGACAATCAAGTTCAGATCTGAGGTTGTGCATCTCAAGAGTAGATTCTGTGTTAGTCGAGCAGTAGCCATTTGTAAAAACAAGTTTTGAGAATTTTTAATGAAGTTGACTAATTTTCTCGAAAATTGCTCCATTTTTCCAAAATTGGACCATTTCTTGGATCCGAAAAAGGAAAATTTTCAGTGCTTATAGCCTAACTTGCAAGATTTCAAATCCTAAAATCAAAGAAGCATGTTAATCTAACTCTTATGTTGGTCAAAATTGTTTTAGTAGAAAACCAAAACAAAAAAATGGTCAAAATGATGAACTAGGGGCACAGTTGAGTCAGGCTTCCTGTTTTTTTCCCCGTTGTCAATATACTTGCCGGAAAGGGCACCATATTCGCCAGAAAGGGCACAACTGAGGCTAACAGTAGAGGGCCAAAAGCTCTCTCATCCTCCGAGCAGTGAGGTATCAAACCAAGTGCGATGCATGAACTGGAACTGGAGCGGGATATTTGGTTCTCTCATTTGGTTGATCAAATCAAAAATTGGCGTCTGACCCGGAATGAGGACGTAGAGAATGCAATGTGAGTGAGACCAATCAATTGTATACCTGGCTAGTGAGACGTGCTGTAACTGATCTTGGTTAAGTTAAGTCAAGAGCATCGTCAAGCAATGTCAATTGCAGATCTGCTGCACATGCAGCTGCATCACAACCCCTCTGTGGGAAAGCTCACTGTTGTGAGCGAAAGAAAGAGAATCTAGCAGAATGCTAGGGGTAAGAGCCTACAACTTCTTGTTTATCCATCAACCACCCAAGAGAGGGATAAGAAATGAGAGATTGAAGAATAGAGAGATGTGTGCTGAGAGAAAAAGTGAGGAAAGAGTTTTTCAGAAAAATAGAGATTGAGTGCCAGAGTGATGTGAGGATCACAAATGAGAAAGGGTGGGAAACAATGTCCGAAGAAACATGTTGCTCGTGAATTGAGAGGTCACCCATCGATGGATAGCAGAGTGTTCGTTTGTTGTGTTTGTTGTGTTTGTTGTTTTTGTTTGTCTCGATTCTTGTTTTGAGTCATTTTAAGTGTCAATAGATATGTTTAGGTTGTTTTACCTTTGTTTTTCCTTTGTTGAGTTGTTTAGGTTGTTTTACCTCCATTTCATCTTAGTTGAGTCGTTTTGGCTATGGTTAGTTGTAGGCTCAATACCCGGTCGAGAAATCGCTTCTCAATTTCAAAAAAATCGTTTTATGCTCAGAGTGCTGTGTCATTCTCAACATATGTACAACACAGGATTTCTTTCTTTCATAAACTGCAGGGTTCAACACAGGTCATGTGAAAGTAGTAGAACAAGGACTTATCTGAAGCTACATGGGTTCCAGACTGCAAAACAAAAGAAAAAGAGGGAAAATTTGGAGCATCTAAGTTTGTTTCGACTTTTGTAAATTCCGAGATTGTATTTCGGATGTACCTTTTCAGGCCTTGTCAATGTTTCGAAGTGTGAGTGTGTCTCTACCTCAAGCTCAAGCACAAGCCTACTTCAAGCCAGAACGGCGATCAGAAGTGCTCTCCCTGAGCACTATTTCCCTGCCAGAGGCATCTTGGCTGTGTTTGCAATGAGTTCCTAGGAGATCAACTGCGACGGTGGAAAGTAGAGTTCGAATGGCTGTTGCCTAGAACACAAAGGTTTGGGATTTCCGAGACTAAAGTCTGGTGTAAATACCCAGGGGTGTATCCTTGGCTTGAAATCTGTATGGCAGCCCCATAGATTGAGATAGCATGTCTGCGCCTCAATTTTGGATACTAAACTAACCTAGTCTGTCACCCCGTTGGAGAATATAGAAAGTTGTGAATATGATCAGGAAGAAAAGCAGTATCCATGGCTTCGACATGCAGATGTTGCCCCTTGTTAGTATTTCAGGACCTTTGTACTGTAAGTTGAAGGCAAGAGTTTGAAGAACGCAAGGGGAGATCCCTGTCAGAGTAGAGCAGTTCACTGCCACTCATCCCATGAGATGCTTTTTAAAACACTGCTTTGTTTGTTTATTGCATTCCCTAAACATCATGCACTACATTGCTTGTAACATGTAATGTTTCACCGCACTTATTGCATTTATTTGCATTTTGCGTTATCTTGTATCTTTTATCCTTTTACGCTGAGCAGCGTTTAGGATCGTTATCCCCCAGGGTTGTCTCAGGTTGCGTGGAACGCGCTCCTGATTGCTTGTTTTCGAACCTCTTCTCACGAGTTTAACGTGGTTAGAGTGTTCCTTTCCTCACATGATTTCAGCGTGCTTGGAATTTATCTCAGGTTGCGTGGAACGCGCTCCTGATTGTTTATTTTCAGACCTCTTCTCATGATTTCAGCGTGTTTGGAATTTATCTTAGGTTGCGTGGAACGTGCCCTGATTGTTTGTTTTCGAACCTCTTCTCACGAGTTCAGCGTGGTTAGAGTGTTCCTTCCTCACACGATTTCAGCGTGTTTCGAATTTATCTCAGGTTGCATGCAACGCACTCCTGATTGTTTGTTTTCGAACCTCTTCACACTATTTTAGCATGGTTAGAGTATTCCTTTCCTCACATGATTTCAGCGTGTTTGGAATTTATCTCAGGTTACGTCGAGTGCACCCTAGATTGTTGTTTTCGGATCTCTTCTCACGAGTTCAGCGTGGTTAGAGTGTTCCTTTCCTCACACGATTTCAGCGTGTTTGGAATCTATCTTAGGTTGCGTTGAGTGCGCCCTTGATTGTTTGTTTTCGAACCTCTTCTCACGATTTCAACGTGGTTAGAGTGTTTCTTTCCTCACTTGATTTCAGCGTGTTTGGAATTTATCTCAGGTTGCGTCGAGTACGCCCCTGATTGTTGTTTTCCGACATCTTCTCACGGTTTCAACATGGTTAGAGTGTCTCTTTCCTCACACGATTTTAGTGTGTTTGGAATTTATCTCAAGATGCGTCAAGCGCGCTCCTAATTATTTGTTTTCCGACTTCTTCCCAGGGTTTCAGCATGGTTAGAGTGTCTCTTTCCTCACACGATTTCAGCGTGTTTGGAATTTATCTCAGGATGCATCGAGCGCGCTCCTGATTGTTTCTTTTCCGATCTCTTCTCACGGTTTCAGTGTGGTTAGAGTGTCCCTTTCATCACACGATTTCGGCATGTTTGGAATTTATCTCGGAATGCGTCGAGCGTGCTCTTGATTGTTTGTTTTCCGACCTCTTCTCACGGTTTCAGCGTGGTTAGAGTGTCTCTTTCCTCACACGGTTTCGGCGTGTTTGGAATTTATCTCAGGATGCGTCGAGCGCGCTCCTTATTGGTTGTTTTCCGACCTCTTCTCACGATTTCAACGTGGTTAGAGTGTCTATTTCCTCACATGATTTAAGCGTGTTTGGAATTTATCTCAGGTTGCGTCGAGTGCGCCCCTAAGCGATTGTTTTCGGACCTCTTCTCACGATTTCAGCATGTTTAGAGTGTTCCTTTCCTCACACGATTTCAGCGTATTTGGAATTTATCTTAGGTTACGTCGAGTGCGCCCCTGAGCGGTTGTTTTCGAACCTCTTCTCACGATTTCAGCGTGGTTAGAGTGTCTTTTTCCTCACACGATTTCAGCATGTTTGGAATTTATCTCAGGATGGGTCAAGCGTGCCCCTGATAGTTTGTTTTCCGACCTCTTCTCACGGTTTCAGCATGGTTAGAGTGTCTCTTTCCTCACACGATTTCAGCGTGTTTGGAATTTATCTCAGGATGCATCAAGCGCGCTCCTAATTGTTTGTTTTTCGACCTCTTCTCACGGTTTCAGCGTGGTTAGAGTGTCTCTTTCCTCACACGATTTCGGCATGTTTGGAATTTATCTCAAGATGCCTTGAGCACGCTCCTGATTGGTTGTTTTCTGACCTCTTCTCACAATTTCAGCGTGGTTAGAGTGTCTCTTTCCTTACACAATTTCAGTGTGTTTGGAATTTATCTCAGGACACGTGGAGCGTGCCCCCGATTGGTTTTCTCAGGACCTCTTCTCATGATTTCAACGTGGTTTGAGTGTCTCTTTCCTTACATGATTTCAGCGTGTTTGGGATTTGTGTTTCCTCCTTTCATAATTTCAGCATGGTTGGAGTATGTCCCCCTTTTGCATCTACTGTACTGTCTATTACATCTATTGCATCGTATCCATTTTATCGCCTGTGTCCTTTCCATGTTAAGCTTAGTTTGGCTTGTGCCCATACATTTCCTTCGTTGAAGCATGGTTCTGTGATAATGTGTTCACACCTATTCAACTAAGAGAATTGTGGTCTGAGGGTGTCAGCACCTTTTCTATGTTAGACGTGGTCTAGTTTTGTGTTCATACCTTTTCTAGACAAAAATGTGGTTTGGCCGCGCGCCTTATTCACTGCATCCATTGCATCTATTGTATTGTACTTTGTTTTGTTGTATTCAGCATGTAGGATCATGATCTTTCCACAACAGATCATTCCACACTTATATCATGCCACCCAATTACTTGTATTCTTGCTGCGAAACACACAGTTCTGCCTGTTCACACGCCTACTCCACTAAGAGAATTGTGGTTTGAGGATTCCAGCACCTTTTTTGTGTTAAACGTAGTTTGATTTTGCATCTCCATCCCTTTATGATATTTGTGTGGTTTTGTACTGCTTGTGGTTTCATGATTCAATTACATTGCATATCATTTGCATTGTTTCGTTACATTGTATATCATTTACATTGTTTTGTTATATTGTGTATCGTTTGTATCCTACCCTTGAACTACGCTAGTTTGATTCCTTGTAAAGGGATACGTAGGCAGACTGCGGGTGTAACCATTTATTTATTTGTATTTTGTTTGTTTGTCCAAGTCGTTGGCCTTGTCAAAAATGGGTCGTCTCTGGGCTTTGACATTCACTCATGTCATTTCATGACTTCGAGCTTTTTCAAAGAGGGGTAACTGTAGACACCTCATTTTTGACCGGCCTTAAGACTTGGGCGTCTCTAATTGCTTACTGGGTAATGAAAGTTGTGCAGTGCAAAGGTTCGATTTCTTCGGCAAGAGAAGAGTCAAATCCCAACGTCACACCCCTTTTTGGACCAAAACTATTTTGAATGGATTTTAAACCTTAAAACCCTCTCTTTCAAAATATTTTTGAAAATAGGTTCCTACGATGTTCCGACACTCGCATTTTCTTAAATGTTGCGCTTTTCAGTAAATCGAGTAAGGACAAAGTGGAAATGAATGAAATAGAGATGAAATCTTTGAAAAATATTTCAAAACACCTTGTTTAGAGGTTTGGAGTTGAAGAAAATGAGAGAGGAGAGAAGAAAACTAGTTAAGGAGAAGTTCGGCATAAATTCGGGTAGGATCGAAACTGAGTGGCTTCACCAAAATAGGCATAACTTGTTGCACAGTTGGAATTTCGATGCAAGGCTTCCACCATTGTAAAGCTTACTTTCGAGGCTTCAATTTGGACACAAGAATGACCTGGAAAGGAATCCAGATGAAGAAGATATGCCCATTTGAAGTTTGACCTGCAGAATAGATTTTTGCTATCGGCCAGTTCAACTAGCCGGTTGGCTAGAAAAAGTAGCTGACCGGCCACTTGAAGTAAGTTGACCGGCCAGTTAAGTAGCTGGGACAGATTTTTTGCAGATCTTTTCCCTCCAGCTATTCCACACAACCTCCAGCTGTCCCATATTCAGATATTTCGACCTTGAGCTCTTCTATTGCTATATATGGAGGCCATTCTCTACATATTGAAGAGTTAAAAATTTTGGGAGCTTCTCACATTAAAATATCTCTCTCTTTACAAATTTTTGGAGCTGAAAATTATTCCCTCTCTCTAGAATTCTCTCTCTCTCCTCTTGTTTTAGGCTTGAAAGTGAGAATTCCTTACATATTTGCATACACTTCCTTAACCAAAGTAGATCACCTTTGGGCTGAGGTAGCTTGGGACTTTGTTTGAGCTACAAAAGGTGGTTTTAGCTCAGAATTGGGGTTGTTTTGCTGCTGTGCTTCAAAGGTAACCTTTTATCCCTTTTAAGCTCTTTGTCCACTATTGTTTTGCCATAGTTTTCACCTACTTTGGGGCTGTTTTTGGGGTGGTGTTGAAATACAAAAACCTCTATTTTTTCTCTATTTTTTAGTCCTAAAAGTGTTGGTTTGAGCCTTGTGTGGTTAGGGGGTGGTTACCTCCCTTTGCCCTTTGGCTTGCAAAGCCTTTAGAGCCTTCTTTTAAAGGCTTTTGAGTCCATCTCTTTTGGCCTTATATTCCATCTCTAAATTCCAAAGGAATTTGAGTGGTAGAAAGCTTGTTTTGAGGTCCAAAATAGGAGGGGTGGCCTCCCCTCCTTGTCTCTCTATGCCATGCCTTGTTAGCACTATAAAGTAGCATCTTTTTGTGGCTTATGTTAGCTCATTTCAAGCATGTTTTTGTGACTTTTTGGACATGCTTAAACTTTGTTTTTGGCGGGTTTGGCTACTCATTGCTTGTATCTTACACTTGTAGTGTAATCTTGCTTCACTAGCTTAATGTACTTAATGCTTTAGCCTATTATTCTAGCTTGTTTTGGCTACACTCTAGCATGTTTTTGTTCATGTTTTGGCATGCTCTAACTCTGTTTTGAGTGGTCTTGATCACTCAAGCTTTGCTTTGTATGCTTGTAGTGCAATTGTTTTAAATTGCCTAACATGTGATGTTGTTTTGGCCTCTAAGTCTAGTCATTCTTAGGTTATTTCAAGCATGTTTTAGGTATCATTTTAGGCTGTTTTAGGACTGTTTTGGGCTGTCTTGGTCGTACGGCTCATGTTTTGCATAGCTATAGTGCAAATGCCTTAACTAGCTTTGAGTTTTAGGGCCTCTAGCATGCTTTGCTTGTGATGTTTGCATGATATAGCATCATTTAGCATGTAACTTCAGAGCTTATTCCTTTTTCACACTCTCACATATTCCACTCTTTCATTGTGTTTGAGAGATGTGCCTTATGCCTTGTTTATGAGCCAATACATGAGCATGTTTTTCTTGCTTTTCATGCTACCATCCCAGCTCATTTTAGCCACTGATTTAGCATGTTATAGCTCTGTTTTGGGCTGGTTTGGTTGTTTGAGCATTGTAATGCATGCTTCTAGTGTAATGGACTTCACTAGCTTTGTTGTTTTTGGCTTTGAACATGTTGTGCATTTGTTAATTGTATGATTTAATGTTGTTTAGCATGTCATTTCAGTGCTGAAATATATGCCATTGCACTCCATGTTTGACTCCTTCATTCACTTTGAAAGTAGTCTTAAGCCTCTTGTTGGCTTGAGCATGGAATTGAGGCTCTCATGCCTAATGGTTTTAGCCTTCTCTTGAGGGTTTCTACTAACCAAAAGCATGAGGCTTCTTTCATGCTCAAGGTGCTTGTGGCTGAGGCCATCTTTCCCATTAAGGGACTTTCACATTGGACTTAATCGGTTAAATGATTAATCGGTAATGTAAAATGTGTGAACAAAATTGAATCAAGTAAAACATGCAAGATAAACACTTTTTGTGTGCATTGCATTGTGTTCAATCGGACGTTATATTGAACACAAGGTAGATTGGTCCATTTCATACTTGAAGTGATGAAAATGAGCCAATCTCCTTTGTCTCCATTGCCCTTGATCATTCATGATAGGGTTGTGGACCTTTGAGTCTTATTTGTGCATTTATTGAATGTGTACAAGTTGGATCTTTGGCCACCATGCATTGAAAATGCTTCGCTGGTGGCTTGAGAGCCAAGTGCCATACTCTTTTGAGCTTGAGACATGATAAGGAGAGTGGCAGTGCCTACATTATCTTGCAAATACATTGTTGTGCCTCTATTGTTCTCTGTTGCAGCAAAACCAGAAGTTTGTGAAAGCAACTAGCTGACCGGCCGTACTAGCCGACCGGCCAGTTTTATTGGCTGGCAGCCACTTTTTCTAGCTAGCAGCCCACCAGAAGATTCATGTTTTGAAGTGAAGGCACTCTGGAGGTTGGCACAATTTTTAGAGACCAAGGCAAGTGCAAACAGAGGCAATTGACAGCATGGTAATGGATTTCTGAGCAAGCGCTAACCGAGCATGCATCTTCAACCTCTTGGAACTAAGCTGAGGCAGTTTGATTTGTAGTTAACTTTACTTGTTAGTTAGCTTAAATTGGTAATTTAATTAATTAGTTTGTTAATTAATTAAGTGTTGTAATAATAAGTAAGTAGTTTACTAGCTATTCATTTTGTTGTGTAATAATTAGTCTAATTAATTTAATTAGATTGGTTAGTTAGCTTAGCTTAGATTAGCTTAGCTAATTCATTCGGACCCTCCTTCAAGAGGGCAAATGTTGTAATAAGTGTGCGTGTGTGTGTGAATGTCTTCCAACCCCACGTCTTTCTCCCTTTTATTTATCCGCTTTCAGTGGTTAGATTAGGGACATGTTTCGATTAGCATACCTTATTCTTGCATGTTTGCATCATTAATTTGTATTGCATGCACCGGGCTCGGCGCATCATCCAAACTGAATTGTATTTCAATACATATTTGAATACGTGTTTTAAAAGCATGTTATCGAATTGTTGCATTCATACACTATATTAGATAGCCAAGCATGTTTAGTTGCATTATTGTGTATGTTGCATTAGGCACTTAACATAGTTAGGATCATACATTGATTTCTAACTAGTTTTCTATTTTGGCTCGGAGTACACTGTAAGTATTTACACTTTAGCATCTTGCATGAGTATGAATGCTGCCATGTATAGCATGCTTGCCATGAGGCTATTTGCTTAAATGCTAAACTGCATGAATGCCTGTGAATGAAGGCTTTATTACTTGAATTGGAACACTTTATCAAGTGTGAGTTTTAAGCCCACTTGGAGTGGCAAATCATCATGTTTTAAGCCCACATTGTTTGGTGGGAAATCCGCATTTCTAAGCCCCCTTGAGGGTGGCAAATTCAAATCATTTTTTAAAACAAACATTGAATTGTTTTGTTCCAATTTAGGTGATCTAGTCTATACTAGTATGCTGTGCGCATCACATAGTAAAGCTGGATTAATAACGAGAATAAGAATGCATGTGTTTTTAAAACAACATATCATGATAGTAAAAGCCGATCCTTTGATCGGGTGAGCGGGGGTGCTCATTTCATGACATTTCCCCTTCGTACCCAAGTTCCCGAGTCGAGGCAACTTTGGTGATGACGGACACGTGGCCTTTGGCACGAGTCAGGGTTTCCTAAATTTTTCAAAAAACAAAACATTTAGGTGGCGACTCTGTAATCTGGCAAAGCAGTCCATGTTTGGCACTTCTTGATTAAAATCGATTTTCCAAAAATGATTTGTTAGATTTGGACTCTTTGGTGATTTATCAATCTTACATTGCACTTTGTAAGACTAGACGCAGAACCGTGACAGGAGTCCGAACTGTAGTAGCTATGAACCCAAATTCACGCCCTCTCCGAAAGGGGGGCGCACAGAGGAAGTTCGTGCGGTCAACAATTGATGTCAATAGGCAAGATTGGCTCACTCACACGAGCAATCATTTTTGTCACTTGATGGAGTGAGCAAAAATGAGACGTGTTTGTTAGATCATAACGGCAGTTGCTTCTAACTTAGATTATCCATAGCAAAAGTCACCTTGGTTGACCAAGATGAGGTCATGTTACTTGACCGACCATGGACAGAAATTTGTACTTTCCATGATGTGCCTCTAGATGATGGACAGATGTGAGATCTCATTTTAGCGCTTGTATAACAGCTAAATAATGAACTCAAGTTAGGCACTTGAAAAACAACGTGTGTGCTAGTTAGTGACTGAACTAAGATCTGTACGGTGCTTGGAGGATGACATCACTCTTTAGAAGAGGAACTCCATAGTAGCATGTATTCATACTACATGTGCTTGGTGACCAGCTAGTGAGGTGAGAGAAAGGATCCCAATTTTTCCTCATCGTGTTAGTCTAAATACGTCAAAAATATGCTTTAAATTTTGACATTTATACTATACCCTTAGCAACTTGCAAACTATGTCATAAAGTAAGAAGTCAATGTTAGTTACTTTGGTATGCTGCCTGTGGTCATGTATGATTTGGCTTTGAGGAACAAGTTTAGGAAAGTAATTAATTTCGAACTAAGTGACATGAGAGCGAAAGAAAGATTGTCTAGAATTACACCTCTGCTCTATATTCAATGTCAACAACTCACATTGCTCTATATAAGACGCGGATTGGGTGTGAATACATAACATGATTGGAGGAGTAAAGTTTGCTCATTAAGGGATTAGAGATGCTTGACTTGGTGTAACTAGATGAATCTAGGGCATATGAGATACTGTCTTCGGGTTGATGCCTCTATGCTGGCTTGTGATGGATATCTAGTATAGAGCTCCCACATGTAGGTATCCTCAACGATCCACAGTCTATGGGTTAAGTATGATTGTGTTTACTGGGTAGATTGAGATACAAAAGGCGTGGTGTCATGCCAACGCATGTTCGAGAAGGAGATGTTGGAAATTGGGTCAGGTTTAGAACCTAGACCGAATTGGGTCGCCCATAGTGTGATGACCCGACTAGGAGAGATCCAAATAAAATAATAGATTATATTTCAAGATATGAGATAATCTTGATACGGATAATTGTCAATATATATTAGATGATAATTATTAATTAGATATTGTTGATATGGAATAGACATTATCTGGGATAATATATCTATCCTATGGGTCTCCTAACTCTCCTATATAAACAGAACTTGGGTTTTATATTTACAACAGCAAATAAAATATGAGTTCTCTCTTCTCATAAACCATTCTGCCTTTGTACTGTGATTGGTGGGGGTAAAACTCTAGAAGTTTTACTCCATTGCTGTGGAGATTATTCAAAAGTACGTGATTCACCTTCTACGCTAGATTCATTATGCAATCTATTTACCCACAAGGCATGCCTAAACTATATAATTTTTCACTATGTATATAATATTATACTTCCCTCATAGTGAATAGTGCTTTTATTTGTAATATATTTTTTCATTATATATTTAGTTAACTAAACATGGGAATAAACATTTTAATCAAATAATCATTCCATTATATTTTATTCTAGTGAATCAAACACTACCTTAAAATGATCTGGCCCGAGATAAACAAATGTGTGAATCCTTTTTGCTAAAAATGATCTCCATTATCCTACTCAAAGAGAGTTTTTAGTTATAGTTCCCTCGACTTTGTCCAGTTTGTTAGCTGTGAATAGTCAGGGAGATGAGCTTTTTAGGGCAAATCTTATTTAGATTGTTTTCTCTTTTGACTTTGGCCCCAATTTTACCCCAAATAAAAAATTAAAAAAACTAGCATTATAATGACACTCATTTACTCCCTCCACCTTAGTTTGATACTTTTTCTTTTGACTTTGGGATATTTCAAAATATTGATCTTAAGAGGAGAGCTTTGACCGTGCAAAATGGGGCCAAGTTGTCAATGGGATGGACCGAGTTTGGCCCACTGCTTTGTGGTTAACTAGGCCAAACTGAAGGACTTTTTGAGTCCGCCCAACAGAGTTGACCGAGCTCTGTCTCTTGGACCGAGTTAAACCCATCGGTCTATAGTAAACCGAGCAAGATTAGATCTTGGATGGAGGACAAGGACATCGCTTGCATGTTTCCAACTGAGTTGATAGCTCGGTTGAGCTCTGGATGGCAGCGAGGTGTAGGTCTTATGGGTAATCATCACGATCCTAACCGAGCTATTTCTAGCTTGGCCAAGAGTGTCTCGATTCAGTGCTTCTCGTGCCCTAATGGTTTATGGAGGAGAAACAGTGATCTGTCTAAGTTGGTGTTGTCCCTGACAAATACATACATGTAAGAGAATAATGGAATAGAATGTTCTTACCCCAAGACAATGGGAATAATGCGTACTACATGAAGAAATGAGACGAGTTTTCAGTATAAAAGCACTAGACTTTAGTGTGTAAGGTATACAATCGGGGATACCTAAAAAATACTCTCTCATTCTCCCATATTCTCTGAGGGTGCTAACTAGACCATCAGAGGGGTTTTCTAGCGACACACCCGCTGATTAGCTCACCACTGTTGCATTTGTAGGACAAACAATGCTGTTAAAGTGAACAGAACATGGAGGCAAGGAGTACGGAAGTGAAGATTATTTACTCCCCGTACAAGTCCTATTTAAAAAGTCACAGGAAAAAAAAAATGTTTAGTCTTTTAATTTTCTCTCATAAAATGACTAATTATCTTAAAAATTAAAAACAAAATATCATTTTTGAAATAAATACTTTAAAATTTAAATTCAAATGTAACAATTGCATCTCTCTTAAAAAAGTTAGAACTCTCATAAGAGACCAACAAACTGGAACCGATGGAGTCACTAAAAAATATAAAAATTAAGAAGTCATAAAAAAATGTCAAAGTTTTCTTCTCTACTTTTCTTCTTCTTCTTCTTCTTCTTCTTCTTCTTCTTCTTCGTAAAACTTCAGAAGGTCATTCCCAAACAATTCAATTTTTTTTACTTCGTATTTTAATTAAAAAAATCACTTTCCAAACCAATCCTTAAATACATTTATAGAGTGAGTGTGTGAAACTCATACACAGATGTGTCATTTATATAGAGAGCAAGAGTGTGAAACTCATATGCAAATTTGTGTAAGACTCTCACATTCACTCTTTCTTTGAATATATATATAAATTGTTGTGAAATATTTGGATAACCATCAAAAAAGATGTAATTGGAATTCTAATGAGTGTTTGGCCAAAGTAGAATTAGGGAAAAGTTCTACCATGTGGGAAGTGTGGTATGCCATGTGATAAACCACATGGTGCGATGAATAGTGGTGTATAGTGAAGGTTTTATCACATATAAATAGGTGTGTTTGAATGGTAATGAATATAGGGAAAAATTGGGTATTTTATGTATGATTCTTTATTTCCTGTTTCATGGTGGCTCTTTCTTCTTTATCTTTTTTGGTTTTATAATACGTTATCAACACGAGATTCTAACCAGATGAGAAGGAAAAGTAGAATCACATACAAATAAGGTTGGTGTGGTTTTTCTACAAAGTGATTGAGGTAAGTATAAATAAATTATGAATAAATATTTTATAAGAGCAGTGCATGATAAGGCTAATTCTATATTTTTCTTAATCTACTCACGTAATAGTAAATATATTATTTTTGGTGAGTTGAGCGTACAAATATGTCAAATCGTTCAAAATTAGAATTCAAAGATCTTGATATTTTGAAAAAATTATTTATCCTGAATACTTGATGTTGAGATCCACCTTGAGCAATGGATCTTGGAGATACCATTAAAAATGAAAATGAAGCATCCCTAAAGGATAACACAAAGACAATGATATTCATTTGCCAACATCACCAAGAAGAATTAAAAATGAATACCCCACAGTAACAGATTCACTATTTTTGTTTAATAATTTAAAGGAGAAATACAAGTCCCAGAAGACCATGAACCTCAAAAAAAGCTCCCTATAATTCATTGCACCTGAGTTGCAAAATTATGAATCAGTTAGTGAGTACAATCTATAGAATATATGTTGAAATATTCACGCTGATAATATGCTCCTGTAGTAGCAATATAAAGAACGTCGATCTACAAAGTACTCTAAACAGATTTCATGTCTTCTTGTGACTGAACAAACTACGCAACTATTAATGAAAAATCATCAATCCCTCCTCACTAACTATGTTCCATTCCCTAAAGTGAATGAGGTTGCATTTCATGGTCATAGACGAGGGACAAGTCATGGTTTTGGACATGGCTAAGATAAAATTACAGAATTCGAAGGGAACATGTTCAAAAACATTTGAGCAAAAATATCATGCCATTCCACCTGAAGTGGAATAATTTTGAGATGTCACAGAAAAAAAGGGAAAAGTTTACATAATAGAATCTCCCTAAACTGATATATATATATATATGTTTGCATGTATTCATGCTGCATATGCATGGCGCATATTGCATGGCAAATAAATCTGTTAGAAAATAGAGTGATTACTGTTCATAAATAATTATTGTTCATCTTTTTTCACCTCGAAAGTTCATTATTCATCATTGTGCATTCTTTTAACAATTTTCGCAAAATACTATTCACCAATAGTATTTTACTATTATAATCTTTTCCACTTGAAATGCCTGCCTTCTAGATAACAAGCCTCAATAAAAGAAAAACAAAAAGAAGAAGAAGAAGAAGAAGAAGAAGAAGATTATTGGTAATGAAAATATTCACATTGATTTCTTAATATTAAATTTGTTTTAGTTATATTTTTGAAGTTTATATTTTCCTGTTTAATCATGTTTTGGAAATGATGATTAACTATCTATATGCATGGATTGTATTGATGTATTGACTAATTCTAAAGTGTTGAGTAAAATATTAATTTAGTACACAGTATAAAGACACCCATAATTCTTTGCAATGAAAAATATTTGACAATGACAAAAGCTAATGTAAAATCTCAGGTTTTACAAACTTGATTGAAAGCTCTGGAAGAACCAATATTATGATTGTCAAATATAATCAAATTTGATATTGATGACCTATATTCTACAAGATCCAGAAGACATCTATTAAGTTTTAAAGATATATGTTATATTGGTTATTGAAACAATAAATAAAGGTAAAGAAGAATATCTATATAATACTTCTACTGAAGTTACTTGATATTCATATGAGTTGTATTATACAGTAATAAAAGCAACTGAATCAAATGTTGAGATACACCAAAAGTGCTAGAACTTAATGCACCAAAAGTGTTATAATCCAAAAGGCATTCATGATCTATAAGGATATATTGAATTATTAAAAAAAATCAAATAGGACATCCATTAAAGAACCAGAAGATTCTTTTACCAAGAGATTATCCATCAAGTGATTATCCATGCTTTGTATGTTCACTGAGAAAATTAATTATTAGACTATCACATTCATATCAAAATGGATAATTTGTTATTTCATGATTTTCATAGATATATTAACTAGATAATCTCATTCGTAACACAACTTTTAATGATTTTGCATACATGTTGCTATTGATGTCAAGCGTCCTACTGCCCATGTTCATACTCAAAATGATATAGTTTAATATTTAGTTAAATGTTTTTTGTTGATTGCTGAACCTTTGCTTATGAAAAATAAATTACTTGTTATGGGGTTATGTAACGCCCCAACTTCCGGGCCATTAATAAATCAACTCAACCTCAAATTTAAAATTCTAACTAATTAATAACCTTAAAAATACAAAATTGTCTCTAAAATAATTACACAAAAGTCTCCAAAATATAACTTATACAAATCTCTAAAGACAATATATAGTGGTGAACCCAAAAATCTCTAAGTCAATAATCCTTTAAATTCTTCAACTCCAACTGCCACTAAATTTGCTCCACATCTAAAAAATAAATTAATTCAGGAAGTATACAATACGACAGGAGTAACAAAGCTTGAAGAGTGAATAATTTCACAGGGATCCAATAATTACACAAACAATTCAATTCGAGATACCAAGCAATTTACCAAATTGCACAAACAAGTCAACTTGACATATGATAATTCATCAAGGACCAAATACCCGGTCCTACTCAGTATATGACCAATGACCACCTCACCCCCCTCACCCAAGCACAACCACTTATTCAGGCTATTGGTACAGAGCATATTGGCAAAGTCCACTTGTAGCTCGACTTTTCGCACTCCTTTCGGAAGAGGACTAGCCCTACAGTATCGGACTCCCGCGGTTTTGAATCTGATCTCACAAGTGTAATGTGAAATAGATAAACACCAAAGAGTCCAAATCTGACAAATCTTTTGAAAAATCAATTTTGAATCAAATTTTCAAAAATGGACTGCTTTGCCAGATACAGAGTCCTCACCTAAATATTTTTGGAAAATTTAGGGAACCCATGACTCGTGCCAAAGGCCACGTGTCTGTCATTACCAAGATTATCTCAGCTCGGGAACTTAGGTACGAGAGGGGAAGGTCATGAATTGATCACCCCCACTCGCCCGATCAAAGATCGGCATCTACTAATCATGATGTGAATCTTATTTACATTATATGCTCTTATTCCAATTATTAGGCTAGCATTACTGTGTGATGCGCACACACACAAGTATAGACTAATTTGCAAAAATTGGAACACTTGATTTCATGTTTGTTTTGAAAATTGTTTTGAATATGTACCACTTGAAAAAGTGATCGCATATGAACATTACTCAAATTATTCTAATTCAAGCAATTAGCTTTCATCCACAAGCATTTCAAACATTTTATCATTTAAGCAATTAGCCTCATGGCAAGCATGCTAGACATGGCAACAATCACATTCATGCAATATGCTAAAGCACAAAAGAGCTCACCTAGTACTCCAAGCCAAAAGATGAAAGAGTTAGGAAAAATGCATGATCCTAACTATGCAATGTGACTAATGCAACGCATGCGATATGAAATCTAAATAGGCTCGGCTACTTAACATAACACATGAATCAATTTGATAGCATGAGGTCTAAGCACGTATTCAAAGAAGCGTTAAACTAACAATGCAAGTTAGCATGATCAACCGAGCCTTGATGCATGCAAGACAAGTGGATGCAAGGCAGGAGAGATGCTAAACAAAATATGATGTCCTAAACTAACCAACATAAGCTAGTAAATAAAAGAGAGAAAGACATGGGGTTAGAAGGCATACACATTATTATAAGTTTGCGTCCTTACGCTGGAGGGTCCGAATAAATTAACTAGCTAAGCTAATTACTACGAATTAACTAACTATTACAAAACGAAAAAAAATAAATTAGCTAAGCTACTTAACTAATTACTACAACAACAAATTAATTAACTATTCTACCTAATTAGCTAAATACAACACTTTACAAAATTAACTAGCTACAACTAATTAATTACAACAAATATCTAAGCTAAGTAATCAGATTAAATAGCTCCGGGAAGCGAGGAGTGCTCATGTATGCATGCAGATTTCCACCCAAAAAAGCCATTATTCTGCTGCCAGGAAGCCTCTGTTGCACAGTTAGAACACTTGCATTATTTTTCACCTCAAAACCAACTCTGTTCCATTTCAAAAAGTCACTTTTGGGTTTTGCAAATGTGGCTGGCAGGCCAAAAGTGCTGTCCTGCTGTCCACAAAAGATGGTCTGCCGTTCATAAATAGCAGCCGGTAGGCCACTGATGTTTGGTTCTTCCCACTGCAATAGAGAGCAAACAGAGCATAACCAAGGTATTATCAAGGGTTGTTTGTACAACTTATCCCTCCTTATCATCAAACAACTCGAAGGAGTAGTACATTTGATTCACAACCCATTTGTGCAAGTTCAATAAATGCAACAAATAAAGACACCAAACCTCCTCCCTATCATGGATTGATCAAGAGAAGTGGTTGACCTTGGAAACTTGAATCATTTCATCACTAGCAAGTATGAAATGCCTCAAGTTCCCTTGTGTTCAATTAACGTTTGACTGAACACCAATTGATTATTATCTTACATCACTTTTAGTCCTCATTTTATTTACCAACCATTCCTTAGTCAATTAAGTTCAAAAGTGAGCTTTAAGTCCTCTAATGGAAAGGAGTACCAAACCAAGAGTTGTTTTAGGCATGAGAGAAGTGTCATGCCATTGGTAATGAACCCCCAAAGGGATTAAACCATTAAGCATAAGACCTCAATCTCAAGCTTTAAACAAGTAACTAGTTTGAACAAACTTTCAAAGCAAAGAAAAATCCAAGAAAGGAGGGAGGTTGCATAAGTGATTAGGGGTGAAACAAAGTATGGAAAGCTAGAAACAAATATTATCAACTCAAATAGGTTGGTGGCTAAGGCCTAAACCACCAACCTAGTAGGACTATTACACTACAAGCATACAATACAAGGCTCAAATGCAATATACCACTAAAAACTGTCCTAAAATAGTGCTAGATCAGTCCTAAAACATGCTGGAATTAAGGCAAAAATAACTAGAATAATAAGCTAAAACATGGAGCTATGTAAGCTAGTAAACAAAGCATAAGGAGGGGAGGCTACCCCCTCCATTTTTGGACTTCAAAACAACATTTTAGCCACTAAAAAAGCTCTGAAATTTAGTTTTTAAAAGCTCAAAAAACAAATAGTGTAAAGGTGGGAAACACAAGGGTAAAGGCTAGAGAAGCAAGGTGGAAAGAAAGGTGAACCACCCCTCCACCCTTTAAGGCCTTAAACCACAAGTTTCAGCCCAAAATTATAGAGTTTATACGGTCCAAAAATAGTAGAAAAATAGTAGGAAAAATAGAAAACAAAGCAAGGAAACAAGTCAAGCTTTATACCTCTTGAAGAGGAGAATACTTCTAAGCAACAATTCAACACATACACACCCTCTAGAGCTCAAAATAGACTCAAAAGTACCTCAGCTCAAAGATGGAAAGGTTTGGTTTAGAGTGTATAGGAAAAGGTTCAATAACTAGCAAGGGAGAGAGAGAAAGAGAATTGTTTGCTCCAAAATTTTCTAACCTTGAAAGCAAGAGGGGAGCTCCTCTATATATAGACAAACATCAAACTCCCACAGAAATATCAATACATACATGTGTAAGAAAGTGCATGCATCAGTGACAACAACTGGCATAGCTGGTAGAAAATATCTACAAAACACACTTGTAGCCGATAGGCCACTAATTCTGGCCAGCAGGCCACATAAGTGGCCGGCAGCCAATAGCCATGGCTGGTAGGTCCCAAAGTTTTTTAGGCTTGAAGAACTAGGGTTGTGGTCCAAAACAGGGCAAGAAATGTACAGGGTTTGAAGGCTCAAAGCTGTGGCATTTTCTAGAGGACTCCGAGCATTTGGCAAGCATACACAAATTCATCATTGGGTGTGCAAGTGGTGGCATCCAAGTCGTAAGGGTGGTCAAAAATAGGGTGTCTACAATTGCCCCTTTTTGACAAAACTCGAAGTCATGAAATGACGTGAGTGAATGTCAAAGCCCGAAGATGACCCATTTTGACAAGGTCATAAGACTTGGACAAACAATCAAGACATAAATTAAATGGTTGTGTCCGCATGCTACCTAAGTATCCCTTTGTATGGAATCAAACCAGCGTAGTTCTGGGACAAGATGCAAATGATATGCACGGAAAAAACTTTGAAAACTGGACTCATACGCTTCATGAAGCCGACTATTTTGAAAACTCATGATCATGCAAGATGATGCAATAAGCAATAACATATGCAATAAGCAAGATAACAAGATACAATAAGCAATAACATGATAACAACATATGAATGAGCAGCTTCAAGCTTAAAACCAACACAAGTTCAATGCAAAAAGATCTAAAACACACTCTAACCATGCCAAAATGAGGGACGAGGAAAGAAAACACAACTCACGGTTGCGTTTCACTCATACTGAGAAATTGAGATATGAAATCCACTTGGGGTCGTGTTTCACACGTCCTGAAATCCACTCAAGGTCGCGCTTCACGCTTCCTGAGATACTCTAATCACACTAAAACTGTGAGAAGAAAAGAAAACCCGCTTGGGATCGTGTTTCACGTATCCCGAGATAAAAGAAAAATTGCTCAGGCTCACGTGTTGTACGTCCCGAGATAAAACACATCCAGGGTCGCGCTTCATGCGTCCTAAGAAACAAGAGAAATTGCTAGGGCTCGCATTTTACGTGTCCTGAGATAAAACACGCCCAGGGCCATGCTTCACGCATCTTAAGATACAAGAGAAACCCCTCGGGCTCACATTTCATGCATCCCGAGATAAAACACGCCCAGGGCCACGCTTTACGCATTCTGAGATAGAAACAAAAGATGCAAAGAGGAATGAGCGTGTGCGATAGATGCACAAAGTGAGCGAGTACGATAGATGCACAAAGTGAACAAGTGCGATAGATACACAAAGTGAACAAGATTACAAATCAATACAATGATAATGCATATTCCATGCAAGATAAACAACCAACGTATGATGTTAATTGAAAGCATGTTCTATGCAAGAAACAAAAGCATATTCTATGCAAAATTGAAAGCATATTCTATGCATGAATCATGAATGATGTAGGACACGCGTGCAGCATAAGTATATGTAAAAATGCACATTCTATGTAATGGAAGAGAATAACTATGTGATTTTGACAGAACGAGCAACAACGATATTTGGTGACAACCTCCGATTTACCTCTCGGAGACTTTCCAACATGTTAAAAAAGGATTCACCTCGTTTATATTGGCAAGTGGAGAATGTTTGTGTGTCGAAGCATAGTTTCAAGATCCCTTAAAATCAATCTAGACCCAACAGTGACCCTTCCATACACTTCTCGGGAAACAAAGGTACAAAACAGCATCAGGACACAAGTAAGGACCACCGGCCACCTCCCGGCCACCCGTGCTTTCTTTAGGGTAGAAAGGTCTTTTTAGCATCGGGTCTTTAAGTATACATCTCCAAACTTTATTTCCTCACTTCCACACATCCAAAAACACCCTCTCTCTAGGTGCTTCCTTCCTCTAGATTTATGCTTTATACGCGTTTTCCAATGGCCCACACAAACTTTTTTTTCGTAAAACCCTCTTGATTCTCTATACTTTGAACTGATCAGATTTTGATTTCGTCATTTTTCTGCATTTTTACCACTTTAGGCTTGTTCTCCTCTAGTTTCTCTTGGGTTTCGCAAACTTTCTTGGGTTTTGACATTTTCTCCCATTTTCTGTCTCCTAGGGTTGACTTTTTCCAAGTTTGCCCTATTTTCTCCATTTTTCTTCATTTTTCACCCATTTTTACCTACTTTCTAGATGATGGATGATATTCCCCATGATGGTGCTCCTCCTGAGGTTCCACCTCCATTATCACCCCATGCCGAGGTTGAGGAGCCGGTGGTTGCTGGGGCCTATAAGGCGGTAGAGGACATGTGACAACCCCACTACATATGACATTTGGCATTTAATTAATTAAGGAGATTTGGATTTTAATTAGTCATTATTATAAAATAATTTGGGAGTTACAAGGATTATGGAGCCCAATCGATAAATGATTTAAATAATGATTTATTTTGGGATTGGAAAATTGAAGGTCCAAATGGCTTAAAATGGCTTAAGGAAGTAAAATCAATTAGTTGAATCTATTTGATTTCAAGTATTGACCTATTTGGGAGCTTAATTAAATATTCAATTCAGCTTCAATTCAGTTTAGTAAAATTAAGATTTGATTGATTGGGTTTGAATTGTATTTAATTAATTAATTATGTTATAAGGTTTGAGAAATTATGATTATTATAAATTAAGGATTTTGGGTCTGAATTGAAAGAGAGAACCAAGAGAGAGTAGGAACTTGATTTTTCCTTTAGTGCTGGAACATTGAAACAGCCAAGAAAGAAAGGGAAAGAGGAGCCATACGAGAGAAAGAACAAAGAAGAAGAGGGTTTTGTGGGATACCAAGATTCAAGCTAAAAACTATGAAAATTTCAACTTTCTAGTGTTGTTTGATTAATCTAGACCAAAAAATTGATTGAAGGAATTTTTTGAAAAGATTAAAATAGAGATTTGAGGATTAATTATATAAATTCATAGAAATTGGGTTTTTATGTTTAATCTAATTAGGTTGAAAAATATGAGTTATGATTCTTTAAATTTGTTAAATTTGAGTTCAATTTAGAGAACTATTCTTGAATTGAGTTCTATAAATTACATGCAACAAGGATTTCTTGAAGATTTGATCTATGCAAAGGAGTTAGGTTCAAGGTTATGGAAATTAATTTAGAAATTAATCACTTTGAATTTAGTTGTCTTAACATGAAATTGAGTTTCAATTATACATGCATCATGAATTTTCAAGAGTTTTGGAAGTTCAATTCATGATTTAGAATTTGTGGATTTGAAATTGGGCTTGATATAAAGAAAATGAATTAAATTTAAATTTGGGCAAATTTAGAGATAAATTATGATTTATGTTGAGAATCAAACCATTAGTTTGATTTTAATTTAACCTTTATCTATGCAAATATTTTGAAAGGGGGTTTGTAGTTTCAATTTTATGTTTCATAAAACAAAGAAAGAATTGAAAGATGATTTTTTAAAACTTGAAATCCAAGACTTAAATTTCAATGAAAGTCATGGAATTTTGAAGTATAAGTGGAATTAACTTCAAATATATGTAATTGGAAATGTTTCTGCATATTTGAGTGAGTCATGCATGAATTTGGAGCCTTGGCAATGTGTTTTGAAGTTTAATCAACATTCTAGAAAACCTAGAATTCGTCATCATCGCTCGAGCGAAGAAGTTGTCACTCGAGCGTAGAATTCAAGAAACTAGTATTTTTACAGACCAAGGGGTTCGCTCAAGCGACTAATGTTGCGCTCGAGTGAAGAGTCCTGTTTCATAAAATTTTGAAAAGCTATTCCATGTTTCGATTTCCATTCTCTTTCACTTCTAAGCACTCTTAGGCATGCATTGAGGATTATAAATGAACTAAAGAGTTAGAAAGCACCTGAGAGAATTAAACGGATGAAAGAATGAAATGAATTGTATTGTGACCCGATTTCTATGTATGTTATGAATTGTGTAGGGTCAACTACAAAGGTGAACCAAGCATCTGTGCACAATGAGTAATATCTTAGTAAAGATATGTTCAAGTATGTTATTTTATAAATATTACTTCTATATAAGCTTCATGGACTTATTGATTTGACTTATGAATGAGTATCCTATTGTAGACGCGCCCGTGGGCTTCACTCTACAGTGCGGACTCGATTTGTGTCGCGGTTCTAAATCTGAACCAAAGAGTCCAAATCCGGCAAATCGTTTGAGAAAACAGATTTTTTTGAAAAGTAGTGCCAAACATGGACTGCTTTGCCAGATTACAGAGTCGCCACCTAAATATTTTATTTTTGAGAAATTTAGGAAACCCTGACTCGGTGCCGAAGGCCACATGTCCGTCATCACCAAAGTGATCTTGGCTCGGGAGCTTGGGTACGATCGGGAAGGTCATTATGAGCATTCTTTCGCCTCCAAGACCGCCTCTACTAACCGTGATATCCGATTTTGAAAACTTTATGCTCTTATTCCAATTATTAACCTAGAATTACTATGTGATGCGACAAAGACAAAAGTATAGACTAGATCGCCTAACTTGGAAATAAACATTGCATACCCGCTTTGTCTCAAAAACGTGTTGTTTTTTGCTACCGCAAGTAGGCTAAAATGCGGATTTCAACGAATTGTTCCAACTCAAAGCGATCCAACCTCCACCCACAGTGCATTCAAACAGTTTATCATGTAAGCACTCACCAAGCATGGCAATCCTATTGTCATGGCAACAATAACATGCGTATATGCTAAAGAAAAAACACTTACATCAGACCGAGCCAAAACAAGAAACTGTTAGCAAACATGCATGACCTAGTTCATGTTAAGTGGCTAATGCAACACAGTAAATGCAATCTAGAGTAGGCTCGCTAACCCTAAACATGGCACGTGAGATGCAACAACTATCACGTATTCAATTTGGAATTGAAAGCACGATGCGCTTTGTATGATGTACCGAGCCTGCATGTAAACAAATGCATGAATGCACACATGCATTGCATAAAGTATGCTAATTTAGACATGCCCTAATTCCACGATAAGGTGTAAATAAAAGGGATAGAAAGAAATGGGGTTGGAAGACATACACCCACTCACACACGCTTATTACAAATTCGCCTCGCCGAGGGACCAAATAATAATACAGTTTAATAAATAATTAACTATTCTAGCTAATTAAATATTACAAATCAACTAAATTAATTAAATAGACTAATTAATCTATTTGAGCGATAAATGCCTAAGGAGGGTTAAGCTGGCTTGGTTTGGCTCGCTTCGAACTACACCGCCCAAGTGTGGCCTCTGCTTCTCCGCTTCTCCTTCTCTGAAAATTCTAAACTTCAGGGTGCCTCGAGCATCGGGGAACATCACCGCCGAGGCAGGAGCCACCGTCCGAGGGAGGAAGCAACCGCTCGATTTCATTATCGGCTGCCAAGAGGCAGCCGGCCGGCAATAAAGAGTGCCGATCGGCCCTTTATCCCTGCTGAACCTGCAACTGACAGCAGCAGAGGAAACCAAAGGCAAGGCAATGCAAACCAAAGCATGTATGCACCAAACACATCCTCATCATGCTATGGACTCAAGAGGGCATGTGCCTCGATTCCCGGACCATCAATCGCGCATTTCCATGCGTGATGATCCTAAGAACCAAGAATGCACCTTCACTTTCAAATGCATGCAAAACACATAGGCACAAAAGGGGTACCAAACCTCTATCAAACTCACTTCAAGAGGCTTGGTGTGCATGTTAATGTGGTGCAATCCTAAGCATGTCATCTAGGATGCAAGATGGACAATATGATGCATTTATGCAAGCATACAAACAAGCACATAATACAAGCATGCAATCCAATGGAATAATGGCCTTACACATGAATTGGACAGCTCTAAAAGGCCCAAGATCAGTGGCCAAAATGCCTAGAAGATGAGACCAAATGCACATACACATATGCAAGTGTTAAGGCCCAAGACTTAGGCAAACCAAAGCAATTCTCATGCATACTTAAAGAGGCCAAACATGGACTAATAGCAAGCATTTAAAGCTCAAATTCATGTTGAACATGATGCCAAATCATGCAATAGAGCATTCCAAACAAAGCATGCAAATGGCCTAGACTTAAGACAAGTCAATAGGGCATTAAACCACACTTAGCACAATCATGCATGGCAATATTCAAGCACTTAAAGACAAAGTTTCAACACATAAAACTAAGCCTAAATGACCACCTAGATGGCATCTAGGAAGCAAGGAATCTAAAGCATGCAATAAGGCCTAAACATAGAGCACTTAACACAAGCTCTTAAAGCATTAACGAAGCCACCAAGGCAATCAAACAAGCATGTGTGAAGGACTGAAATGGCATGCTAGATGGTTCCAACCATCAAAAATAAAGCAAAAATAGCATACCACATATTCATGCTCTTGAGGCCAACAAGCCAAATACAAAGGGGCTACCAAACACATGCCAAGATTGGCCAAAATAGCTATGGACAGAGTTAAAGCATGACAAAATGAGCCTACAAGCTTCACAAATCTAAGCCTAAAACATGCTAGAAAATAGGGCAAACAACCTAGTCATGTTAGGGCATAAAAGAGGCATTACAAGGCAACTACACTAGGCATGTATAGGAGACCAAAACCAACTTAGAGGCATGTTATACCATGGCAATATAAGCATAGTAAACAACCAAGACATGCTCAATACACAACCAAACATGAAGCTCTCAAAGAGCAAAATTTGTCCTTTTCAAGGACATCAAGGAGAGGGGTGGCCCTCTCCTTCTTGAGACTTCACAGACAGCCACCACCAAATCCTCAAGATTTTCAGTGGTGAAGAGATCCTATCACCAAAATCTCGGATCTCTCCAAAATAGCCCAAAATGGGCCCTTTCAAGGCCCAAAGGGGTCAAACTTCCCAAACCTCACAACACTCTTAATGAACAATAAAGAGGACTTAAAAACAGAGATTTTATGTGTTAATCACTAAGCACAAAAACTGTTCTAAACAAGGTAAAAAATGAGGTGCAAAAATGGGGAATAAAGTGTAAACTTCTCACCCTTGTTGACTATCTTCACAAGAGTTGATGTTGTTGCCTCCTTGAGCTCAAAAACCACCAAAAACTCCAAGAACAACCCATCGGAGCCTCGGGCCCAAGAAGAAGGTGGGACACTAGGTGCTTTAGTGCAATAGTATGGCACAAAACACCTAGTTTAACAAGAGAATGATAGATATAGGATAGATATATATGTTTCTAACCTAAACCAGAGCTCCAACTCTCTAACAATGGCTGAACTCTCTCTCAAGATTTTCTAACCTTTTGCCAAGAGGAAGAGCCTTCCTCTTATAGGCCAAAAGCTTACAAGCTTGGCCACTAAAGCTCATCCCTCCATACACGCATGGAGGAGAAACAAGTTGCATACAACTGTGAGAAAATATCTCACACAAGTAGTGCACAGTGGTCGGCAGGCAAAATGGTCATTTCGCCCAAAACAAGGCCGACGGCACAAAGTGCCGACCGGCACAATATAGTGCCGGTGACAACTACAAACCACCGGTGGCCTCTAGCCCCAGGCCGGTGGGGATGCCTCATAAAGCATCCCCGCCTTCCAAGGTAAAACACAAGTGTTTGGTGCAAAACCAAACACAACGGTCGAAGTTCGAGATCCCGAGGCACCATGAGCCGAGAACTCCGGAACTCCAAACTAACACAACATGGATAATCACCGAAGCGTTTGTCGGTGACGCCCAAGTCTTGAGGACGGTCAAAATGGGTGTCTCTGCTGCCCTCTTGATGTAATCCTCAAAGTCATAACAATGACGGAGTGAATGTCAAAGCCAGAGACGACCCATTTTTGACAAGGTCAAGACTTGGACAAACATGCAAAGCGCAAATGGTTGAACTCGCAAGCCGCCCACGATCCCTTAAGGAATCAAACCAACAGAGTTCATGCAGGAGGCACACATGCCAAGGATAAGATATGCTACCAGAGGCGGGGCAAAATGCAATCAATATGCAAGAAGCCGAGCATAACTTATGATCATGCAAAGAAAGTCAGAATGAAGCACACATGCGACGCTTATAAGCTAACATGCAATAGTCTACACTACAATGTAGAAGGATGTAAGAGAATTATGCAATTCTCAAAACGTCTCACTCGGAGAGATACAATACTTGGCGATCGTCCGGTTCCACCGCATGTAAATGAGTCAGACATACAATATCGCGGCTCGAAAAGAAAGCAAACTTGACAGTACAATATGGTTAGCAACATGCATGTCAAATGCAATGTGAATGTCAATGATATGCAATATATACAAAACTATGTATAGATAATGCAAATGAAAATGTAGTGCAATTAAAACTAAATGCAACTACATGCAAGGCAATTGAATCATGATCCGGCCATGAGCGGTTCAAACCACACAAATGTCAAATAGATTGATGGAGGTGACAAGTCCGTCTCTCATAGAACGATGTTCCGATCTATGAGTACTTCGCGACGGACACAAGAACAAGTATTGGGTGGATTGACATAAGTGGGGTAACGACCACCGATTTAAAGAACAATGATCCTAATGTCGGATGCAACAATTACACTACAATGTAATGGAAATGGATAAATGATACAATGGATATGGCACGCGGCCAAACCAAATCTTGCCTAAGAAAGGCATGTACGATACAAACCATGTTCAACATGTAAGCGGTGCCGCTACCCTCAAAGCTCGGACACAAAAGCTCGACGACTGTGTTTTGACACGAAAAATATGGGCACATACCAGACCAAGCTCATCTTGGAAAGGCGCAAGCCATGGATGGAAGGAGATGCAGTGGATGCATGCAACTAAATGCAATGGAGGTGGATACAATGGATATGGCACGCTGGGCCAAACCAAGTCTTGTTTAGGAAAGGCATGTACGATACAAACCATGTCTAACAATGGTGCCGCTACCCTCAAGGCTCGGACACAAAAGCTCGATAACCGTGCTTTTGACACGAAAAAATATGGGCACATACCGTGCCAAGCTCAACTTGGAAAGGCGCAAGCCATAGATGGAAGTGATGCAAAGGATGCATGCAACTAAATGCAATGGATATGGATATTTACGTAAAATGCACGCATATATGCACTATACTACAATGATGATGCATGACATATGCATGTGTGTGTTTTTTGTTTTTGTTTTTTGAAATGCAATGCAATGCATGACATATGCAATATTTACAATGATGCATGACAATGCATGTTGATGCAATGGCTACGATTGCAATTTTCTGCCTTACCAACCGGGCGATACACTAGGTTGGTTCAGTATCCAGAGTTGAGGCGTAGACGCGCCGCCTCAACCTATGGGGCTTCCATACGGATTTCAAGCCGAGGGTTCATCCCCCTGGGTATTTAAACCAGACTTTAGTCTCGAAATTCAACCTTTATGTTTAGGCATAAGCCGCTCAAACTCTAGTTTTCACCGCCCCGCTTGGTCTTCTAGGAACTCATCGCATGCACGGGTGGCTTTACCAGACCACCGAAAGTCGTTTCACGCGACAAACACCGAAGGAATTGCACCTCCAGAGGATTTAAAGGTCTCCTAGACCGGGATGTATAATGTATGCATGACAATGCATGTTTGTTTTTTTTGAAATCTTGGCCAAATACATGCTTTGAGATGCATGATAATGCAAATGAGCGGGTTTAAGGTCTCACGACCTAGGGGGGCAACCGATGAGGTGCGCTAAACAATGCGATGGAATGCATGCCAAATGCAATGAGGTGCACGCTTAATGCACCGAAGGTCTTACACCTCCCGAGGATTTAAGGTCTCCTAGACCGGGCGTGTTTAAGGTCTCGCCAGACCGGGGTGGTAACTGTTACACAGTACTCAAGCGCATGCAATGCAAATGAGACGCGCATGAGACGTGCGTGTCTCAAAAGACGGAAAATGAAATGCAAAACGAGGCGTACGTGCCTCGAGATGCAATGAAACGCGAAATGAGGCACACGTACCTCATTTGAAGGAAAATGAAGTGCAAAACGAGGCGTACGTGCCTCGAGATGCACGAATGTGAAATGAGGCACACGCATCATTTGATGGAAAATGAAGTGCAAAACGAGGCGTACGTGCCTCGAGATGCTATGAAATGCGAAATGAGGCACACGTACCTCATTTGATGGAAAATGAAGTGCAAAACGAGGCGTACGTGCCTCGAGATGCAATGAAATGTGCAATGAGTGTGACGAGGTACACCTTAATGCACCGAAGGTCTTGCACCTCCCGAGGATTTAAGGTCTCCTAGACCGTGCGTGTTTAAGGTCTCGCCAGACCGTGCGTGTTTTCGGTCCCGCCGGACCCGGATGGGTGCATGGTTTCAAAATGCGCGGCGATGCGCGGCTGCCGAGATGATGATACATACCAATGCATAAAGGTTTCGCACCTTCGAAGGATTTAAGGTCTCCTAGACCGTGCGAAATGATGCACGACGTACGTGAGACACACATGCCAATGTAAATGACGCGTGCACGTTGATGCAAATGAGAAATGAAGTACAATGAGGTACGCGTGCCCCAAAGGATGCAAGACAATGCAAAGAGGGCGCGCCAAACGGCGCGATGCGCAAAATAGCGCGAAAAAGTAATGCACAAGATAGTGCACTGCGCAAAATAGCGCGATGCGTTAGACAATGCACATGGGGCAACTTTTGAATCTCTGTAAATGACAAAAGGATACAAAAGGATACAATCTTCGCTTGAATTTGAGCATCACGCACAGTAGAGACGGTCCGAAGTCAAAACGGAGGCCGGTTGAGCATCGGGGATGCATTTTCTTGTACTTTTCTCTTTTTGGTAGATAGAGTACTATGTACTGCCGCACGCAGGTTTTTGCTTTTCAAAACTATGTACTGGAAAAGGTTATATATAAAACAAACTTTTTGTCTAAAAGAGTGTTATATCTCAGATGTCTCAAGATACCGCACATTTCATACTTTGCATCGCATTGCATCATACTACACCTCAAATGTAAATGATATTGATTTGTATCGACAATTGAACACTTGCTGTGATAATCAAATAACCAACCAACTAAGCAAAGAAAACAAATTTCAATACAAACCATTGCTCAATCCAACATATAACCCATACTCGCCGAGGATTGGGGCTACATACCTCATGCGATACAATACTCGGTTCATTACGCCCACAAAGAAACCTTAAATGGATAACCCAATCGACAAGACGGATCACAAAATTGATACGGTTGCGGTTGAAACACCCTCGATGCCTCAAATCTTCCATTTCTTTTCTTGCTTTGCACGGATGTAGAGAACGGCACAAAGATTCGAAAGCACGAGCAATTGCCTTTTGAAGAGGATGGGTTTTCAACCGGGGTATCGAGCCTACCACAGGACACGACGAGACAGACTCAAACGGAGAAACAAAAGGCGCATGACCTAATATGACAAGACATACTTGGAAAAGACCCAAAGCCAACAATGAGACTGACAAGTCAAAAGACACGACACACGGGCATGTTTTAAAATAAAAGACCTCAGACTTGAGGAGCCAATTCCTCCGGGTAGGTTTCCCACCCCTTCTGATTTGTGCGACTCTCACATCACTTGACCCTCAGGCTCGGTTTTTCTCACAAAACCCTTCTCTCACTTTTCTCTCAACTTACCTCTCTATTCTTTATTCTCTCATTTTGCATCCTCCCCGAGGTGAATGAGATGAATAGGAAGTTATGGTTCATGCCCATACCCACGCGAGCCCAACTAGCTATTTCTTCCGTAGATGGGGGTGCCTTTCTCGCAAGTGCATGCCGACGGGGAAGACAGACACTGCTCAACTGCCCCCTAGTTCGTTATTTTGACCATTTTTATTTTCTCCTTAAAACAGCTTTTGATCAAAATGAGAGTCTGATTAACACACTTATTCAATTTTTGATTTGAAAATCATGCGAATCAGTGTGAGCATCGAAAATTCTCCTTTGGGGTCCAAACATGGTCCAATTTTAAAGATGGAAAAGTTTTTTGAGAAAATAAGTCAACCTCAAAAAATTTTCAAAAACTATTTTTGCAAATAAACAATGCTCAACAAGCATGGAACTTACCTCGAGACATGCAACCTGGATCGGAGGCAATGGAAAATTGCCCCTTGCTTGAAGGAATATGAACGGAAAGTTGCCCCTAGTTTGAATGGTAACTTAGGGCAACTTTTGGACATGGATGGCAATGGGTGGCAACGAAAGTTGCCCCTTGTTTGATGATGCTGCATGCGTAAGGCCACTCCTTATTGATGACGACCGGACCCTCGGACGGAGAAGTCGAAGATGGCTTGAATCAATATATGGACACATACTTGAAAGGTGTTGGCGGTTGGGCTTCAAGAGAAAATTGATCACGCAATTCAGCCATTGTGACCGAGGCGCCGGATTAGGAGGAGGCAAGTGACCAAAACCATGACATGGATCGAGACGCTATGAAAGCGCTAAATGGACTTCAGATGAAGTTGCCTCACGATCCCAAACATGGGAATCAAGCCTCACGTAGTTCGGTTAAGGTACACTCGGGTATTTTAACCTTCACTATTTTCAGCTCTAATTTTTGCCAAGGCGCTGGTGTTTTCGACCTTGTAGCTTTGTTTTTCTTTCTTTTCTTTTTTCTATTCTTTCTTTTTTCTTTTTTCTATTCTTTTTTTTTTTGCATTTTTCTTTTCTTTTCCTTTTGCATTTTTGTATCTTTGAATTTTTTTCTTTTTTCTTTCTCTTTTTTTTTTTCTTTTCTTTGCTCTAACTTTTGCATGGGTCGCCCTTCCGGGTTTTCGGCCCAGCGAGCCTCTCAAAGGGTAAAAGTGTAACAAGTCCATGCCAAATGGTTTTGAGATTGAAGCCCTCTGTATCCAGGAGAGTGGCTGTTGTACTGATTTGCAGAAAGATCCACCTTTGGCTCTTCGAGCACATCGGATATTTTTTGCCCCTAGTTCGAGGGGTGCTTCTGTTCTAGCTTTGCAAGCTTCTTCTGATGAGGTCTAACCTTCTTGATCTGACTTTGATGCCTCTTGTTCGAGGATTGCTTCAAATTTGGCCACACAGGCCTTACATTGTGGTCGACCGTTGAACATTCTGAACTCAGGTTCAAGGTTTGGAAGCAAAGGGGGTGAGTCTCGAGGCTGAGAGCGATCCTAGGCTGCACAATGTCAAGAGCGATTCCACACAGGTCTTTACAAGACCGCGCAAAACAGTTTTTTGAAATCTTTTAAGAAAGCGACTAATCGCTCGCGCTGAAGACAGTGTGGGACCAATCTGGATCAAGCCAGGATCCTTCCCAGTACTCACACTAACAAGCATGATCTCATTCATTAAGGGCTTAGCACGCCTCTCTTTCTCTCAATTTGATCAAATTTTCACAAAACCCGAGGAATTCCTTCCTCTTTGTTTTTACCGCAGTGTTCAAAAAGTTTTGAAAAACTTAGGTCAATGCAATGATTTTAAGGCACAGAAAAGTCACAGCTTCTTATCAAATACTGCCATCTCACTTGGAATTTCTGGTACAACTGGCACACGGCAGAAGCAAACACGAGAGTGTGAAAATCACTGCTGTTTCATTCAAGATCTGTTGGCACAACTGGCTCCCTGGCAGAAACAATCTCAAAAGAAAGCAAAAAGATAAACACAAAACAAGATAGTGATGTCCGAGGTAACATTCCCGGAATCACCTGACTTCAAAAACAGATCGACTCGATACAACAAGATGCACTGTAAATAAGAAGATTGACTCAAAATATGAAGACAGACTCGAAGCAACACAACAAACCTGACCCAATACCCAAGACAGAAAGCAAAATTATCAGCATTTGTACATCGCTCAAAATAAAGGCATGCCGCCCACCACGTCTGGCAAGTAAATCAACGCCGCCGCAGTGGTTCACCTCGATCACATCACATTATCCCTAAGTTCACCGATCCACCGCCGATAGACTTTGCGGTGCGGTGTGACGATGACCTTATTGTCAATCGATCTTGTATTTCATGGCGAAGACGATAACAATCGCTGACATGGCCGACTTGTTGATGGAAGGCGCAGATGCGGGCTGGATCATGAGAGGAGGAAGTTTATTTGGCAATGGCCGTAGCTCGTGGGTTTCTGTGCCTTTCTAATCAAGACCCTCAAGGCCGCTGATAGAGACATGTACAGTGGGGCGAACACTCTCTGGCCCCGAGGTGGGTATTTGTCTGTTTGTGGCTTTTTGCTGGATGCACTGGCAGAGGGATTAACAGCGACCGGTTCTTGATCTCTTCCGAGAACGGGATTAGGGTCGAAAGGAACATTCCTGGTACAAAGGCGCTTCTCCCGGCTTGCCCCTTGATTCAAACTGTTCTCATTCTGAGTGGCGAAAGTGTCATCCACGATCGTTGCAACGACTGCTAGTACTTGCTGTTTGTTCAGTCCTTCGGTTTTCCAAACCCCAACAGCCAATTGAAGATGTTCATGGGGACTCATGCTTTCCCCTGCCTTGTTCTTATCACTGGCCTCCACTTTGCTAAGAGATTGGCCTTCTCCCAATGCAGCCCGTCCCAAGGTTAAGGAGCCTTTTGACATGAACTCCCTAGTATGTGATGCGGTTGATGACGGAGCCAAAACTCCAAAGGCCAGATCTGCCACAGTTCTCTGAAGATCTTCGATCATCCTCATCAGCTCAGAAGTAGTGGGTTCATGGGTTTGAGATGATTGGGGTTCAGATGCACCCATCATGCATAAGTTGATGCTTTCCGGGATAAACACCTTCGGTTTGGGCAAATGGGCTGGGGTGATATATACGCTGGGGTCATAAGGGACGGCCAGTGTGTGGATTAGATTGAGATGTGGATAAGGTATTTGGTCATTGGGGTCTGAAGGTGGAGCTATCGTTTGGTTGTCAATGAGATTTTGGATCTCATGACGATTGTAGCAAGTAATGTGCTATGATGCCATACGGCCGATGGTACATACAACTGATTTGGAAGGGTTATGTCTGTCGGGAGTGGGTTTGGAAGGGTTGGGGTTCTAGGAGTTCTAGGTGCCCTTCTTCTCGCAATTTTTCAAAGCTTGAGAGAGACTCATGTAAAGAGGATGGAATTTTGCTTAAATGAGTTGAAGTGGTTGGTTTTGGCCATTGAGGGGGTGGTGATAGTGCCTACGAGCATTTGCAATTTGTGCTACCATCATAGTAGCATTGGGACATGAGCAACATTCCTCTTCAAAGGCTCATTATCTTCGCAAAGATCCCTTGTTTGATGGCATCCTCGATTTGAACTCCCATTTCATGAAGAAATTTGGAAAGGTAAACAGAGGTAGAATGACCATCTTTGCGACAACTTGCCATGCAGATTCGAATGATCATCCCCGACCGATCTTTGTCGGAAGGTTTTGTAGTCATCATTGAGGCCTTTGCTCTCCATCTCGTCCGAATTCCGAGAAACCTCATTTGGCCCTTGGCGGGTGGCTTCAAGATCACGAGTGGTGACCTCAATCTGGTGTTGTAGGAGTATTGATCACCGAAGGCCTCGGCCATCTCTTCCCAATTGCTTTCTGTAATTCTCCAATTCGCATACCGGGTTGTGGCTATCCTGCATGGTTCGCCGAATAGTGACAATTTCTGGTCGTGGTCAAACCCATTGGTCTCAAAATATCGAAAATGTGGAGGTGCACCATTGGGTCTCCAGAGCCATCGAATCGATCGATATGTGGCATCTTGAACCGATCCGGTAATGTCACCACTGAGTCGGTATAACCATCCTCTATATCAGGAATAGAGTGGGCCCCCTGAGACTTCTTAAACAATTTCTCAAGCTTACTCACTTTCAATGCTGTGGGGTCCGGCCCTATCGGAATGTCCGTATCTTCCTGGACATTGGGTGCCTCCCTAGGTGCTGGAGCTCCTGGTGGGGGAGGAGCTTGATGTGAAGTAGATACTCCAGTTTGCTGTTCTAACTGCAAGCTGTCTGCTGTTGGGCTATGACCACACTGTTGTTGGCGACCGCTGATGGATGGCGTCTTCTTTGCATGGCCCTCATACTATCCTGGAGTTGGCGCACCATCTCTTCCAGACTCGACATATTGCCCTGGTCTAACTGAGCAACCGGTATATCTGTGTCTGCAGTAGGCTTGGGACTCTCAACCCGACTGCTCAAAGGTCACTGACCGTAGGTAGATATCGTGGTCTGTACCTGACTAGCCTTCTCTGGCCCTGATTACCCTTGAACTGAGTCTCTGACCTGACGGAGTCTATTAGCACAAATCTGATGAACCTCGGGAGATATCGAAGCCTTCTGAAGCTATAGTTCCAGGACTACCCCTAGCAAAAGAGAAAACCGACAGCATCTTAGCTCAATTTCACTGGAACGGATATAAGCAAAGCTGAGCAACTGTATTCTATTACTGATCACTGTTCCCCAAAATCACTGTTCCAAATCTGAATCTGATACCCGCAGATATAACTGATTCTCAAAACACTGATACTGATGCCCTCGCCCGAGCATGAGACCATAAACCGGTATATGCATTCTCAGAGAGATACACTCTAAAAGCACATAGCAAGTAGAAAGAGCCAAAACACCCCTATGTTGGGGTAGGGTTTCGCCCTATTTTGTCAGAGCTAGGGTTTCACTACGACGCAATGTTTCAAACAACCTATGATCGGGTAAGTAACTCCGCCCTAGTTTGGAATGGTCACTATGGATCCGAATATGTACTAGGTCGAATGGTCCAAAGGGTGCCCGGTAAACCGGTTTGTGTTCCCATGCCGGGCAGAGTTCGCGAATCGTCAAATTTTACGGACATGCCTTGACAAGACAAGCCCAAAGAAACCGCCAGAATAGCAGATGGCCAACACGGTGTCCTAGGCGCACCAATGCACATGCAATGCAAAAAACACATAAGTGTAGTCAAACAGATATCACGAGTTCGAGTCAAGCTCTAACTCCCAAAGAAGTCGCCAGAATCGAGACGCGCCTGGGCTTCTCTCTACATGTCGGACTGGATTTGTGTCGCGGTTCTAAATCAGAACCAAAGAGTCCAAAACCGGGAAATCGCTTGAGAAAACAGATTTTTTGAAAAGTAGTGCCAAACATGGATCGCTGCCAGACACAGAGTCGCCACCTAAATATTTTATTTTGAGAAATTTAGAAACCCCGACTCGTCAAGGCCACATGTCCGCTATCACCAAAGTGATCTTGGCTCGAGCTTGGGTACGATCGGGAAGGTCACTTATGAGCACCTTTCGCCCGGTCAAGACCGCCTCTACTAACCGTGATATCCGATTTTGAAAACTTTATGCGTTCTTATTCCAATTATTAACCTAGAATTACTATGTGATGCGACAAAGACAAAAGTATAGACTAGATCGCCTAACTTGGAAATAAACATTGCATACCCGCTTTTGTCTCAAAAACGTGTTGTTTTTTGCTACCGCAAGTAGGCTAAAATGCGGATTTCAACGAATTGTTCCAACTCAGCGATCCAACCTCCACCCACAGCATTCAAACAGCTTTATCATGTAAGCACTTTAGCATGGCAATCCTATTGTCATGGCAACAATAACATGCGCGATATGCTAAAGAAAAACACTTACATCGTATTCGAGAGCCAAAACAAGAAACTGGTTAGCAAACATGCATGACCTAGTTCATGTTAAGTGGCTAATGCAACACAGTGTAAATGCAATCTAGAGTAGGCTCGGCTAACCCTAAACATGGCACGTGAGATGCAACAACTATCACGTATTCAATTTGGAATTGAAAGTACGATGCGCTTTGTATGATGTACCGAGCCCTGCATGTAAACAAATGCATGAATGCACACATGCATTGCATAAAGTATGCTAATTTAGACATGCCCTAATCTACGATAAGGTGTAAATAAAAGGGATAGAAAGAAATGGCGGTTGGAAGACATACACCCACTCACACACGCTTATTACAAATTACCTCGCCGAGGGACCAAATAATAATACAGTTTAATAAATAATTAACTATTCTAGCTAATTAAATATTACAAATCAACTAAATTAATTAAATAGACTAATTAATCTATTTGAGCGATAAATGCCTCGGAAGGAGGGTCGATGGCGTGCCGGGGCTCGCTTTAACTACATCGCCGCCTAAGTGTGGCCTCTGCTTCTCCTCGCTCTCCTTCTCTGAAAATTCCCAAAACTTCAGGGTGCCTCAGAGCATCGGGGAACATCACCGGCCGAGGCAGGAGCCACCCCGAGGGAGGAAGCAACTGCTCGATTTCATTATCGGTCGCCAAGAGGCAGCCGGGCAATAAAGAGTGCCGATCGGCCTTTATCCTCTTGAACACCGAATCGACAAAGAAGCAGAGGAAACCAAAGGCAAGGCAATGCAAACCAAAGCATGTATGCACCAAACACATCCCTCATCATGCTATGGACTCAAGAGGGCATGTGCCTCGATTCTCGACCATCAATCGCGATTTCCATGCGTGATGATCCTAAGAACCAAGAATGCACCTTCACTTTCAAATGCATGCAAAACACATAGGCACAAAAGGGGTACCAAACCTCTATCAAACTCACTTCAAGAGGCTTGGTGTGCATGTTAATGGTGCAATCCTAAGCATGTCATCTAGGATGCAAGATGGACAATATGATGCATTTATGCAAGCATACAAAAAAGCACATAATACAAGCATGCAATCCAATGGAATAATGGACTTACACATGAATTGGACAGCTCTAAAAGGCCCAAGATCAGTGGCCAAAATGCCTAGAAGATGAGACCAAATGCACATACACATATGCAAGTGTTAAGGCCCAAGACTTAGGCAAACCAAAGCAATTCTCATGCATACTTAAAGAGGCCAAACATGGACTAATAGCAAGCATTTAAAGCTCTGAAATTCATGTTAAACATGATGCCAAATCATGCAATAGAGCATTCCAAACAAAGCATGCAAATGGCCTAGACTTAAGACAAGTCAATAGGGCATTAAACCACACTTAGCACAATCATGCATGGCAATATTCAAGCACTTAAAGACAAAGTTTCAACACATAAAACTAAGCCTAAATGACCACCTAGATGGCATCTAGGAAGCAAGGAATCTAAAGCATGCAATAAGGCCTAAACATAGAGCACTTAACACAAGCTCTTAAAGCATTAACGGCCACCAAGGCAATCAAACAAGCATGTGAAGGACTGAAATGGCATGCTAGATGGTTCCAACCATCAAAAATAAAGCAAAAATAGCATACCACATATTCATGCTCTTGAGGCCAACAAGCCAAATACAAAGGGGCTACCAAACACATGCCAAGATTGGCCAAAATAGCTATGGACAGAGTTAAAGCATGACAAAATGAGCCTACAAGCTTCACAAATCTAAGCCTAAAACATGCTAGAAAATAGGGCAAACAACCTAGTCATGTTAGGGCATAAAAGAGGCATTACAAGGCAACTACACTAGGCATGTATAGGAGACCAAAACCAACTTAGAGGCATGTTATACCATGGCAATATAAGCATAGTAAACAACCAAGACATGCTCAATACACAACCAAACATGAAGCTCTCTCAAAGAGCAAAATTTGTCCTTTTCAAGGACATCAAGGAGAGGGGTGGCCCTCCTTCTTGAGACTTCACAGGCATGCTCTTCACCACTGAAATCCTCAAGATTTCAGTGGTGAAGAGATCCTATCACCAAAATCTCGGATCTCTCCAAAATAGCCCAAAAATGGGCCCTTTTCAAGGCCCAAAGGGGGTCAAACTTCCCCAAACCTCACAACACTCTTAATGAACAATAAAGAGGACTTAAAAACAGAGATTTTATGTGTTAATCACTAAGCACAAAAACTGTTCTAAACAAGGTAAAAATGAGGTGCAAAAATGGGGAATAAAGTGTAAACTTCTCACCCTTGTTGACTATCTTCACAAGAGTTGATGTTGTTGCCTCCTTGAGCTCAAAAACCACCAAAAACTCCAAGAACAACCTACTAGAGCCTCGGCCCAAGAATAGTGGGGACACTAGGTGCTTTAGTGCAATAGTATGGCACAAAACACCTAGTTTAACAAGAGAATGATAGATATAGGATAGATATATATGTTTCTAACCTAAACCAGAGCTCCAACTCTCTAACAATGGCTGAACTCTCTCAAGATTTTCTAACCTTTTGCCAAGAGGAAGAGCCTTCCCTCTTATAGGCCAAAAGCTTACAAGCTTGGCCACTAAGCAAGCTCATCCCTCCATACACGTGTATGGAGGAGAAACAAGTTGCATACAGCTGTGAGAAAATATCTCACATGCAAGTGCACAAGGTCGGCAGGCAAAATGGTCATTTCGCCAAAATAAAGGCCGACCGGCACAAAGTGCCGACCGGCACAATATAGTGCCGTGACAACTACTGACCAGCCGGTGGCCTCTAGCCCCATGGCAGGTGTGTGGGATGCCTCATAAAGCATCCCCGCCTTCCAAGGCAAACACAAGTGTTTGGTGCAAAACCAAACACAACGGTCGAGTTCGGAGATCCCGAGGCACTGGCCATGAGCCGAGAACTCCGAACTCCAAACGAACACAAACATGGATAATCACCGAAGCGTTCCAGCGGTGACGCCCAAGTCTTGAGGACGGTCAAAATGGGGTGTCTACTGATTGCCTCTTGACAGTAACTCGAAAGTCATAACAATGACGGAGTGAATGTCAAAGCCCAGAGACGACCCATTTTTGACAAGGCCGAAGACTTGGACAAACATGCAAAGCGCAAATGGTTGAACTCGCAAGCTGCCTACGTATCCCTTAAGGAATCAAACCAGCGTAGTTCATGCAGGAGGCACACATGCCAAGGATAAGATATACCAGAGGCAGGGGCAAAATGCAACTGAATATGCAAGAAGCCGAGCATAACTTATGATCATGCAAAGAAAGCTGTAATGAAGCACACATGCGACAGTTATAAGCTAACATGCAATAGTCTACACTACAATGTAGAAAGGATGTAAGAGAATTATGCAATTCTCAAAACGTCTCACTCGGAGAGACAATACTACAATACATGCGACTTCGTCCGGTTCCACCGGCGGTAAATGAGCCGTACATACAATATCGTGCCTGAAAAGAAAGCAAACTTGACAGGTACAATATGGTTAGCAACATGCATGTCAAATGCAATGTGAATGCTGAATGATATGCAATATATACAAAACTATGTATAGATAATGCAAATGAAAATGTAGTGCAATTAAAACTAAATGCAAACTACATGCAAGGCAATTGAATCATGATCCAGTCATGAGCGGTTCGAAACCACACAAATGTCAAATAGATTGATGGAGGTGACAAGTCCGTCTCTCATAGAACGATGTCTGATCTATGAGTACTTCGCACGGACACAAGAACAAGTATTGGGTGGATTGACATAAGTGGGGTAACGACCCGCTGACGAAAGAACAATGATCCTAATGCCGGATGCAACAATTACACTACAATGTAATGGAAATGGATAAATGATACAATGGATATGGCACGCGGGCCAAACCAAATCTTGCCTAGGAAAGGCATGTACGCATACAAACCATGTCTAACACAGAAGCGGTGCCGCTACCCTCAAAGCTCGGACACAAAAGCTCGACGACTGTGTTTTGACACGAAAAATATGGGCACATACCAGACCAAGCTCATCTTGAAAAGGCGCAGCCATAGATGGAAGGAGATCACGGCAAAGGATGCATGCAACTAAATGCAATGGAGGTGGATACAATGGATATGGCACGCGGGCCAAACCAAGTCTTGCCTAGGAAAGGCATGTACGCATACAAACCATGTCTAACACAGAAGCGGTGCCGCTACCCTCAAGGCTCGGACACAAAAGCTCGACAACTGTGCTTTGACACGAAAAATATGGGCACATACCAGGCCAAGCTCAACTTGGAAAGGCGCAAGCCATAGATGGAAGTGATGCAGTGGATGCATGCAACTAAATGCAATGGATATGGATATTTACAGAAAATGCACGACATATGCACTATACTACAATGATGATGCATGACATATGCATGTGTGTGTTTTTTTTGTTTTTGTTTTTTTTGAAATGCAATGCAATGCATGACATATGCAATATTTACAATGATGCATGACAATGCATGTTGATGCAATGGCTACGATTGCAATTTTCCCTGTCTTACCAACCGGGCGATACACTAGGTTGGTTCAGTATCCAGAGTTGAGGCGTAGACGCGCCGCCTCAACCTATGGGGCTTCCATACGGATTTCAAGCCGAGGGTTCATCCCCCTGGGTATTTAAACCAGACTTTAGTCTCGGAAATTCCGAACCTTTGCGTTCTAGGCATAAGCCGTTCAAACTCTAGTTTTCACCGTCCCAGTTGGTCTTCTAGGAACTCATCGCGAGCACAGACAGGTGGCTTTACCAGACCACCGAAAGTCGTTCGGGCACGACAAACACCGAAGGAATTGCACCTCCAGAGGATTTAAAGGTCTCCTAGACCGGGATGTATAATGTATGCATGACAATGCATGTTTGTTTTTTTTGAAATGCGCGCCAGCGCGCGGCTTTGAGATGCATGATAATGCAAATGAGCGGGTTTAAGGTCTCGCCGGACCTAGGGGGGGCAACCGATGAGGTGCGCTAAACAATGCGATGGAATGCATGCCAAATGCAATGAGGTGCACGCCTTAATGCACCGGAGGTCTTTCACCCCTCGAGCATTTAAGGTCTCCTAGACCGTGCGTGTTTAAGGTCTCGCCAGACCGGGGTGGTAACTGTTACACAGTACTCAAGCGTATGCAATGCAAATGAGACGCGCATGAGACGTGCGTGTCTCAAAAGATGGAAAATGAAATGCAAAACGAGGCGTACGTGCCTCGAGATGCAATGAAACGCGAAATGAGGCACACGTACCTCATTTGAAGGAAAATGAAGTGCAAAACGAGGCGTACGTGCCTCGAGATGCAATGAAATGCGAAATGAGGCACACGTACCTCATTTGATGGAAAATGAAGTGCAAAACGAGGCGTACGTGCCTCGAGATGCTATGAAATGCGAAATGAGGCACACGTACCTCATTTGATGGAAAATGAAGTGCAAAACGAGGCGTACGTGCCTCGAGATGCAATGAAATGTGCAATGAGTGTGACGAGGTACACCTTAATGCACCGAAGGTCATGCACCTCCCGAGGATTTAAGGTCTCCTAGACCGTGCATGTTTAAGGTCTCGCCAGACCGTGCGTGTTTTCGGTCCCGTCGGACCCGGATGGGTGCATGGTTTCAAAATGCGTGGCGATGCGCGGCTGCCGAGATGATGATACATACCAATGCATAAAGGTTTCGCACCTTCGAAGGATTTAAGGTCTCCTAGACCGTGCGAAATGATGCACGACGTACGTGAGACACACATGCCAATGTAAATGACGCGTGCACGTTGATGCAAATGAGAAATGAAGTACAATGAGGTACGCGTGCCCCAAAGGATGCAAGACAATGCAAAGAGGGCGCACCAAACGGCGCGATGCGCAAAATAGCGCGAAAAAGTAATGCACAAGATAGTGCACTGCGCAAAATAGCGCTGGCGCGTTAGACAATGCACATGGGGCAACTTTTGAATCTCTGTAAATGACAAAAGGATACAAAAGGATACAATCTTCGCTTGAATTTGAGCATCACGCACAGTAGAGACGGTCCGAAGTCAAAACGGAGGCCGGTTGAGCATCGGGGATGCATTTTCTTGTACTTTTCTCTTTTTGGTAGATAGAGTACTATGTACTGCCGCAGGCAGGTTTTTGCTTTTCAAAACTATGTACTGGAAAAGGTTATATATAAAACAAACTTTTTGTCTAAAAGAGTGTTATATCTGTATGTCTGCGTATACCTGCACATTTCATACTTTGCATCGCATTGCATCATACTACACCTCAAATGTAAATGATATTGATTTGTATCTGACAATTGAACACTTGCACTGTGATAATCAAATAACCAACCAACTAAGCAGCAAAACAGCTCAATACAAACCATTGCTCAATCCGAACATATAACCCATACTCTGCTGAGGATTGGGGCTACATACGGCCTGCGATACAATACTCGGTTCATTCTGCCCACAGCAAACCTTAAATGGATAACCCAATCTGACAAGACGGATCACAAAATTGATACGGTTGCAGTTGAAACACCCTCGGATGCCTCAAATCTTCCATTTCCTTTTCTTGCTTTGCACGGATGTAGAGAACGGCACAGCATTCTGAGCACGAGCAATTGCCTTTTGGAAGAGGATGGGTTTTCAACCGGGGTATCGAGCCTACCACAGGACACGACGAGACAGACTCAAACGGAGAAACAAAAGGCGCATGACCTAATATGACAAGACATACTTGGAAAAGACCCAAAGCCAACAATGAGACTGACAAGTCAAAAGACACGACACACGGGCATGTTTTAAAATAAAAGACCTCAGACTTGAGGAGCCAATTCCTCCGGGTAGGTTTCCCACCCCTTCTGATTTGTGCGACTCTCACATCACTTGACCCTCAGGCTCGGTTTTTTTTTCTCACAAAAACCCTTCTCTCACTTTTCTCTCAACTTACTCCTCTCTATTCTTTATTCTCTCATTTTGCATCCCTCCCCGAGGTGAATGATAGATGAATAGGAAGTTGCGGGTTCATGCCCGACACGACTAGCTCGCGGCTATTTCTTCTGGTAGATGGGGGTGCCTTTCTGGCAAGTGCATGCTGACGGTGGGGGAAGACAGGACACCTGGCTCAACTGTGCCCCTAGTTCGTTATTTTGACCATTTTTTATTTTCTCCTTAAAACAGTTTTGATCAAAATGAGAGTCGGATTAACACACTTATTCAATTTTTGATTTGAAAATCATGCGAATCAGGCTGTGAGCACTGAAAATTCTCCTTTTGGGATCCAAACATGGCCCAATTTTAAAGATGGAAAAGTTTTTTTGAGAAAATAAGTCAACCTCAGCGAAAATTTTTCAAAAACTATTTTTGCAAATAAACGATGCTCAACAAGCATGGAACTTACCCTCGAGACATGCAACCTCGGATCGGAGGCAATGGAAAATTGCCCCTTGCTTGAAGGGGGAATATGGCAACGGAAAGTTGCCCCTAGTTTGAATGGTAACTTAGGGCAACTTTTGGACATGGATGGCAATGGGTGGCAACGGAAAGTTGCGCGTTGTTTGATGATGTCATGCGGGCCACTCCTTATTGATGACGACCGGACCCTCGGACGCGGAGACGTCGAAGATGGCTTGAATCAATATATGGACACAGTCACCTGAAAGGTGTTGGCGGTTGGGCTTCAAGAGAAAATTGATCACGCAATTCCAGCCATTGTGACCGAGGCGCCGGATTAGGAGGAGGCAAGTGACCAAAAACATGACATGGACTGAGACGCTATGAAAGCGTTGGGGGCTGGACTTCAGGATGAAGTTGCCTACGTATCCCAAACATGGGAATCAAGCCTTACGTAGTTCGGGTTAAGGTACACTCGGGTATTTTAACCTTCACTATTTTCAGGCTCTAATTTTTGCCAAGGCGCCTGTTGCAGGTTTTCGACCTTGCGAGCTTTGTTTTTCTTTCTTTTCTTTTTTTCTATTCTTTTCTTTTCTTTTTCTTCTTCTTCTTTTTTTTTGCATTTTTCTTTTCTTTTCCTTTTGCATTTTTGTATCTTTGAATTTTTTTCTTTTTTCTTTCTCTTTTTTTTTTTTCTTTTCTTTGCTCTAACTTTTGCATGGGTCGCCCTTCCGGGTTTTCGGCCTAGCGAGCCTCTCAAAGGGTAAAAGTGTAACAAGTCCATGCCAAATGGTTTTGAGATTGAAGCCCTCTGTGTCTGTGGAGAGTGGTCATGTCGATTGACGGCAGAAGATCCACCTTTGGCTCTTCGAGCATATCGGATATTTTTTGCCCCTAGTTCGAGGGGTGCTTCTGTTCTAGCTTTGCAAGCTTCTTCTGATGAGGTCTAACCTTCTTGATCTGACTTTGGTGCCTTTTGTTCGAGGATTGCTTCAAATTTGGCCACACAAGCCTTACATTGTGGTCGACCGTTGAACATTCTGAACTCAGGTTCAAGGTTTGGAAGCAAAGGGGGTGAGTCTCGAGGCTGAGAGCGATCCTAGGCTGCACAATCTCAAGAGCGATTCCACACAGGTCTTTACAAGACCGCGCAAAACAGTTTTTTGAAATCTTTTAAGAAAGCGACTAATCGCTCGCGCTGAAGACAGTGTGGGACCAATCTGGATCAAGCCAGGATCCTTCCCAGTACTCACACTAACAAGCATGATCCCATTCATTAAGGGCTTAGCACGCCTCTCTTTCTCTCAATTTGATCAAATTTTCACAAAACCCGAGGAATTCCTTCCTCTTTGTTTTTACCGCAGTGTTCAAAAAGTTTTGAAAAACTTAGGTCAATGCAATGATTTTAAGGCACAGAAAAGTCACAGCTTCTTATCAAATACTGCCATCTCACTTGGAATTTCTGGTACAACTGGCACACGGCAGAAGCAAACACGAGAGTGTGAAAATCACTGCTTTCATTCAAGATCTGTTGGCACAACTGCCTCGGCGTAAACAATCTCAAAAGAAAGCAAAAAGATAAACACAAAACAAGATAGTGATGTCCGAGGTAACATTCCCGGAATCACCTGACTTCAAAAAAACAGGACTGACTCGATACAACAAGACAGACCAGAAATAAAAAGACTGACTCAAAATATGAAGACAGACTCGAAGCAACACAACAAAACTGACCCAATACCCAAGTCAGAAAGCAAAATTAACAAAGATTTGTACATCGCTCAAAAGCAAGGCATGCCGCCCACCACGTCAAGTAAATCAACGCCGCAGGTGGTTCACCTCCTGATCACATCACATTATCCCCTAAGTTCACCGATCCACTGCCGATAGACTTTGCAGGGTCTGGTGTGACGATGACCTTATTGTCAATCAGATCTTGTATTTCATGGCGAAGACGATAACAACTGTCAGTGACATGGCCGACTTGTTGATGGAAGGCGCAGATGCCGGATCATGAGAGGGAGGAAGTTTATTTGGCAATGGCCGTAGCTCCAGGGGTTTCAGGTGCCCCTTTCTAATCAAGACCCTCAAGGCCGCTGATAGAGACATGTACAGTGGGGCGAACACTCTCTGGCCCCGAGGTGGGTATTTGTCTGTTTGTGGCTTTTTGCTGGATGCACTGGCAGAGGGATTAACAGGCGCTGACTGGGTTTGCTGATCTCTTCCGAGAACGGGATTAGGGTCGAAAGGAACATTCCTGGTACAAAGGCGCTTCTCCCGGCTTGCCCCTTGATTCAAACTGTTCTCATTCTGAGTGGCGAAAGTGTCATCCACGATCGTTGCAACGACTGCTAGTACTTGCTGTTTGTTCAGTCCTTCGGTTTTCCAAACCCCAACAGCCAATTGAAGATGTTCATGGGGACTCATGCTTTCCCCTGCCTTGTTCTTATCACTGGCCTCCACTTTGCTAAGAGATTGGCCTTCTCCCAATGCAGCCCGTCCCAAGGTTAAGGAGCCTTTTGACATGAACTCCCTAGTATGTGATGCGGTTGATGACGGAGCCAAAACTCCAAAGGCCAGATCTACCACAGTTCTCTGAAGATCTTCGATCATCCTCATCAGCTCAGAAGTAGTGGGTTCATGGGTTTGAGATGATTGGGGTTCAGATGCCCCCATCATGCCTAAGTTGATGCTTCGGATAAACACCTTCGGTTTGGGCAAATGGGTGGGGTGATATATCTGTTGGGGTCATAAGGACGGCCAGGTGTGGATTAGATTGAGATGTGGATAAGGTATTTGGTCATTGGGGTGCGAAGGTGGAGCTATCGTTTGGTTGTCAATGAGATTTTGGATCTCATGACGAAGACAGTGATCGGTGCCATGACATGGCTTCGATGGTACATACAAGATTGGAAGGGTTATGTCCTGGCCGGGAGTGGGTTTGGAAGGGGTTGGGGTTCTAGGAGTTCTAGGTGCCCTTTCTTCTCGCATGACTTTTTCAAAGCTTGAGACAGACTCATGTAAAGAGGATGGAATTTTCGGCTTGAAATGAGTTGAAGTGGTTGGTTTTTGGCCATTGAGGGGGGTGGTGATAGTGCCTACTTCTGAGCATTTCGCAGCTGTGCTACCATCAGTAGTAGCATTGGGACTGCGAGCAACATTCCTCTTCAAAGGCTCATTATCTTCTGCAAAGATCCCTTGTTTGATGGCATCCTCGATTTGAACCCCCATTTCATGAAGGGCTGGAAAGGTAAACAGAGGTAGAATGACCATCTTTTGCAGCAACTTGCCATGCAGATTCCGAATGATCATCCTGATCTGATCTTTGTCGGAAGGTTTTGTAGTCATCATTGAGGCCTTTGCTCTCCATCTCGTCACGAATTCTGAGAAACCCTCATTTGGCCCTTGGCGGGTGGCTTCAAGATCACGAGTGGTGACCTCAATCTGTGTGTTGTAGGAGTATTGATCACTGAAGGCCTCGGCCATCTCTTCCCAATTTCGCTTCAAATTCTCCAATTTCGCATACCAGGTTGTGGCTATCCCAGACAGGGTTCGGCCGAATAGTGACAATTTCTGGGCTGTGGTCAAACCCATTGGTCTCAAAATATCAGAAAACAGGTGGAGGTGCACCATTGGGTCTCCAGAGCCATCGAATCGATCGATATGTGGCATCTTGAACTGATCTGGTAATGTCACCATTGAGTCGGTATAACCATCCTCTATATCAGGAATAGAGTGGGCCCCCTGAGACTTCTTAAACAATTTCTCAAGCTTACTCACTTTCAATGCTGTGGGGTCCGGCCCTATCGGAATGTCCGTATCTTCCTGGACATTGGGTGCCTCCCTAGGTGCTGGAGCTCCTGGTGGGGGAGGAGCTTGATGTGAAGTAGATACTCCAGTTCTTTGTTCTAACTCGCAATCTCACTGTTGGGCTATGACCACACCGTTGCTTGGCGACGCTTGATGGACAGGCGTCTTCTTTGCATGGCCCTCATACTATCACGAGTTGGCGCACCATCTCTTCCAGACTCGACATATTGCCTGGTCTAACGAGCAACCGGTATATCTGTGGTTCCGCAGAGCTTGGGACTCTCAACCCGACCGCCAAAGGTCACCGACCGTAGTCATATCGTGGTCTGCACTGACTAGCCTTCTCTCGCCTGACCCTTGAACTGAGTCTCGACTGACGAGTCTATTAGCACAAATCTGATGAACCTCGGGAGATATCGAAGCCTTCTGAAGCTATAGTTCCAGGACTACCCCTAGCAAAAGAGAAAACCGACAGCATCTTAGCTCAATTTCACTGGAACGGATATAAGCAAAGCTGAGCAACTGTATTCTATTACTGATCACTGTTCCCCAAAATCACTGTTCCAAATCTGAATCTGATACCCGCAGATATAACTGATTCTCAAAACACTGATACTGATGCCCTCGGGCCTGATACCGAGACCCGCAAACTGGTATATGCATTCCTGTAGAGATACACTCTAAAAGCACATAGCAAGTAGAAAGAGCCAAAACACCCCTATGTTGGGGTAGGGTTTCCCTGTCCTATTTTGTCAGGAGCTAGGGTTTCACTACGCACGCAGCGGTTTCAAACAACCTATGATCGGGTAAGTAACCTGCCCTAGTTTGGAATGGTCACTATGGATCCGAATATGTACTAGGTCGAATGGTCCAAAAGGGTGCCCCGGTAAAACCGGGGTTTGTGTTCCCATGCTGGCAGAGCCCGCAACTGGTCAGCCTTACGGACATGCCTTGACAAGACAAGCCTCCAGCAAACCGCTCAGGAATAGCAGATGGCCAACACGGTGTCCTAGGCGCACCAATGCACATGCAATGCAAAAAAACACATAAGTGTAGTCAAAACAGGATATCACGAGTTCGAGTCAAGCTCTCTAACTCCCCAGCAGAGTCGCCAGAAACTGTAGACGCGCCCGTGGGCTTCACTCTACAGTGCGGACTCGATTTGTGTCGCGGTTCTAAATCTGAACCAAAGAGTCCAAATCCGGCAAATCGTTTGAGAAAACAGATTTTTTTGAAAAGTAGTGCCAAACATGGATTTGCTGCGGACATGAGTCGCCACCTAAATATTTTATTTTTGGGAAATTTAGAAACCCCGACTCGGTCAAGGCCACATGTCCGCCATCACCAAAGTGATCTTGGCTCGAGCTTGGGTACGATCGGGAAGGTCACTATGAGCACCCCTTTCGCTCGTCAAAACCGCCTCTACTAACCGTGATATCCGATTTTGAAAACTTTATGCGTTCTTATTCCAATTATTAACCTAGAATTACTATGTGATGCGCACAGCACAAAAGTATAGACTAGATCGCCTAACTTGGAAATAAACATTGCATACCCGTTTTGTCTCGAAAAACGTGTTGTTTTCTTTTGCTACTCGCAAGTAGGCTAAAATGCGGATTTCAACGAATTGTTCCAACTCAGGCGATCCAACCTCCACCCACAGGCATTCAAACAGTTTATCATGTAAGCACTCAGCCGCATGGCAATCCTATTGTCATGGCAACAATAACATGCGTGCGATATGCTAAAGAAAAAACACTTACATCGTACTCCGAGCCAAAACAAGAAACTGGTTAGCAAACATGCATGACCTAGTTCATGTTAAGTGGCTAATGCAACACAGGCAGAAATGCAATCTAGAGTAGGCTCGGCTAACCCTAAACATGGCACGTGAGATGCAACAACTATCACGTATTCAATTTGGAATTGAAAGTACGATGCAGTTTGTATGATGTACCGAGCCCGGTGCATGTAAACAAATGCATGAATGCACACATGCATTGCATAAAGTATGCTAATTTAGACATGCCCTAATCTCGATAAGGTGTAAATAAAAGGGATAGAAAGAAATGGCGGTTGGAAGACATACACCCACTCACACACGCTTATTACAAATTAGCCCTCGCCGGAGGGACCAAATAATAATACAGTTTAATAAATAATTAACTATTCTAGCTAATTAAATATTACAAATCAACTAAATTAATTAAATAGACTAATTAATCTATTTGAGCGATAAATGCCTCGGAAGGAGGGTCGACCAGCGTGCCCGGCTCGCTGAACTACACCGCCGCCAAGTGTGGCCTCTGCTTCTCCGCTCTCCTTCTCTGAAAATTCCCAAAACTTCAGGGGTGCCTCTCAGAGCACTGGGGAACATCACCGGCTGAGGCAGGGAGCCACCGGCTGAGGGAGGAAGCAACCGGCTCTGAATTTCATTATCGGCTGCCAAGAGGCAGCCGGCCGGCAATAAAGAGTGCCGATCGGCCCTTTATCCCTGCTGAACCTGCAACTGACAGCAGCAGAGGAAACCAAAGGCAAGGCAATGCAAACCAAAGCATGTATGCACCAAACACATCCCTCATCATGCTATGGACTCAAGAGGGCATGTGCCTCGATTCCCGGACCATCAATCGCGCATTTCCATGCGTGATGATCCTAAGAACCAAGAATGCACCTTCACTTTCAAATGCATGCAAAACACATAGGCACAAAAGGGGTACCAAACCTCTATCAAACTCACTTCAAGAGGCTTGGTGTGCATGTTAATGTGGTGCAATCCTAAGCATGTCATCTAGGATGCAAGATGGACAATATGATGCATTTATGCAAGCATACAAACAAGCACATAATACAAGCATGCAATCCAATGGAATAATGGACTTACACATGAATTGGACAGCTCTAAAAGGCCCAAGATCAGTGGCCAAAATACCTAGAAGATGAGACCAAATGCACATACACATATGCAAGTGTTAAGGCCCAAGACTTAGGCAAACCAAAGCAATTCTCATGCATACTTAAAGAGGCCAAACATGGACTAATAGCAAGCATTTAAAGCTCTGAAATTCATGTTAAACATGATGCCAAATCATGCAATAGAGCATTCCAAACAAAGCATGCAAATGGCCTAGACTTAAGACAAGTCAATAGGGCATTAAACCACACTTAGCACAATCATGCATGGCAATATTCAAGCACTTAAAGACAAAGTTTCAACACATAAAACTAAGCCTAAATGACCACCTAGATGGCATCTAGGAAGCAAGGAATCTAAAGCATGCAATAAGGCCTAAACATAGAGCACTTAACACAAGCTCTTAAAGCATTAACGAAGCCACCAAGGCAATCAAACAAGCATGTGTGAAGGACTGAAATGGCATGCTAGATGGTTCCAACCATCAAAAATAAAGCAAAAATAGCATACCACATATTCATGCTCTTGAGGCCAACAAGCCAAATACAAAGGGGCTACCAAACACATGCCAAGATTGGCCAAAATAGCTATGGACAGAGTTAAAGCATGACAAAATGAGCCTACAAGCTTCACAAATCTAAGCCTAAAACATGCTAGAAAATAGGGCAAACAACCTAGTCATGTTAGGGCATAAAAGAGGCATTACAAGGCAACTACACTAGGCATGTATAGGAGACCAAAACCAACTTAGAGGCATGTTATACCATGGCAATATAAGCATAGTAAACAACCAAGACATGCTCAATACACAACCAAACATGAAGCTCTCTCAAAGAGCAAAATTTGTCCTTTTCAAGGACATCAAGGAGAGGGGGTGGCCCTCTCCTTCTTGAGACTTCAAGGCATGCTCTTCACCACTGAAATCCCTCAAGATTTCAGTGGTGAAGAGATCCTATCACCAAAATCTCGGATCTCTCCAAAATAGCCCAAAAATGGGCCCTTTTCAAGGCCCAAAGGGGGTCAAACTTCCCCAAACCTCACAACACTCTTAATGAACAATAAAGAGGACTTAAAAACAGAGATTTTATGTGTTAATCACTAAGCACAAAAACTGTTCTAAACAAGGTAAAAATGAGGTGCAAAAATGGGGAATAAAGTGTAAACTTCTCACCCTTGTTGACTATCTTCACAAGAGTTGATGTTGTTGCCTCCTTGAGCTCAAAAACCACCAAAAACTCCAAGAACAACCTACTGGAGCCTCAGTTCCAAGAAGAAACGTGGGACACTAGGTGCTTTAGTGCAATAGTATGGCACAAAACACCTAGTTTAACAAGAGAATGATAGATATAGGATAGATATATATGTTTCTAACCTAAACCAGAGCTCCAACTCTCTAACAATGGCTGAACTCTCTCAAGATTTTCTAACCTTTTGCCAAGAGGAAGAGCCTTCCCTCTTATAGGCCAAAAGCTTACAAGCTTGGCCACTAAGCAAGCTCATCCCTCCATACACGTGTATGAAGGAGAAACAAGTTGCATACAGCTGTGAGAAAATATCTCACACAGCAAGTGCACAGTGGTCGGCAGGGCAAAATGGTCATTTCGCCCAAAACAGTGCCGACCGGCACAAAAAAGTGCCGACCGGCACAACATAGTGCAGTGACAACTTCTGACCACGGTGGCCTCTAGCCCCGGCCGGTGTGGGGATGCCTCATAAAGCATCCCCTGCCCTTCCAAGGCAAAACACAAGTGTTTGGTGCAAAACCAAACACAAACGGTCGAGTTCGGAGATCCTGAGGCACGGCGCGCGAGCCGAGAACTCCGGGAACTCCAAACGAACACAAACATGGATAATCACCGAGTGTTCCAACGGTGACGTCCAAGTCTTGAGGACGGTCAAAAATGGGGTGTCTACACCTATATGCCTAGTTTTTGTATAAGGCTCTGTGAAGAATATGATTTGAGCCCAAGGAAGTTTGATATGTCTGAATTGGGCCTAATGTCGTTTGATACGTCTGATAAGAGTATGAATTGCGCCTGAGGCCATTTGCTATTTGCCGTTTGATATGTTTGAATATAATGATGGGCCAAAGGCTTTTTGAATATTATGATGGACCAAAGGCCGTTTGAATATAATTATGGGCCAAAGGTCGTTTGAATATTGTGATGGGCCAAAGGCTGTTTGAATATAATGATGGGCGAAAGGCCATTTGAATATTATGATGGGCCAAAGGCCGTTCGAATATTGTGATAGGCCTAAGGCCGTTTGAATATTATGATAGGCCAAAGGCTGTTAAATATTATGATGGGCCAAAGCCCATTCAAATATTATGATGAGCCAAAGGCTATTTGAATATAATGATGGGCCAATGGCTGTTTGAATATTATGATGAGCCAAAGGCCATTTGAATATCGTGATAGGCCAAAGGCTGAATGTGAATATGAATGTAATGGGCCAAATGCCATTTGAATGAAAACGTGATCATGAATATGGATATGCACATAGATATGAATATAGAAATGATGGATCCAAAGTTGTTCTAATTTTGATTTACATGTAATATGCATTAATGTGATTTACTTAATTAAGAATCTCATTAATACAACCTCTTTATTTTGGTATTATTCACTGGGCATTAGTTCACTCTTTTTATATATATATGTGTGTGTGTGTGTGTGTGTGTAGGTGAGCAATTGGAGGATCAACGTTAGAGTTTGCCCCGGAGTCTACCTCTTTGTCAAGCCACCCAAGAAGTACCTCTGTGTAGAGGCTTTATTTTATTTTGTCAGGCTTGGGTTGGTCTTTGTATTTTGTTAAAAGTCCTTTATGAAGTGTGTGAGATATGTTATAAGATATGTCTTTGTACATATATATATAAGTGTTTAAAAAATGTTTTAATTATTACAGTTGATCATGTACGCACAGTTCAATGGACATTATTATTTTTGTTTTGTTTTGCTTCCGCTTCAGGCCCTAATTATACTTGAATATTTTGAATTTTACCTTTGAGGTCGTAGGTAATCTTTGGATTACTGGCCAGTTACGACGTAAAACCTATAGGGGCAGGTTTGGGTCGTGACAGGACATCGCCGCTGATCTTGAGGTGAAGTTTGCTCCATAGCTTGAGCCAGAGCCATTACCACTAAGGCTGCGGCCCTTTGATCCGATGGCGTATCATCCTCGCACACATATACTACCGCCTAGAGGCATCAGGCGTTTCAATGACGTCACTCGTGGTGTGCTAGAGGACCTTCTACTGAGGGAGCCGGACTCCCACCTTTCCTCCAGCGTTACTGAGGTATGAAATCTATTTTCATGCATTCCTGCCTTTCCTTTAACTTCATTTCTTGCACTGCCTTTTATTCGAATGCTCTTTTATTACTGTCTTTCATTTGATTCACCTTTTCTCTGCCACAAGGGGACTCCCGCTCTTATAGGGGATATGGAGTGACGACGATGAGAGACTGGTATGATGAGCTCCTTCCCGAGGTCCACGACATTATTGACGAGGCTAGCTTCGGCCTATTCTGCTCCGGACTCTCACGTCATATAGCGAGCTGGACTGTTCTCGGTGCATTGGTGGAGAGGTGGTGGGACACCACCAACTCTTTCCACCTCTCTTTTGCCGAGGAGATGATGATGACTCCCTACAACTTCGCCATGCTCACAGGCTTAGTAGTAGGGGGTGATTCGATCTCCTACGACACAGATATGGGCGAGTCGGAGGCCATTTGGATCCACCTGTTAGGAGCACACCCAATTGTATACAAACTGGTGATGGTGAGGTATAGTTGGTTCACCGGGCAGTTTTGCGGGAGCAAGCCAAAGACACCAGAGGAGGTGGAGTAGTACGCCCGAGGGTTCTTGATGTTTCTCCTTAGTACCACCTTGTTTTTGAACAAGTGGAACACCGTAGGCTAATATCTACTGAGTGCCCTGGTGACACTGCCCCGGTTGCAATTTTATGATTAGGGTCGGAGCTGGCCTCGCCACCCTCTACGGCTACATGAGCTCCAGTTCCTCGGACGAGGGGAGGGAGAGTTGGAGGCTATTGGAGATCCTGGGAGGTATGCACCACACCTTTCTGATTTTGTATTTTCTGTTCAATATCTGTTCAAAACTTGTGCTTTCTGCTTTGCACTTTCTGTGTCTGTTCATACATTGTTCTTTCTACTTTTCACTTTCTGTTTCAAATCTACTCCTGCATTGTGCTTTCTGTTTTGCATTTTCTATTTCATATATGTTCATGCATTGACACCTCTGCCCTCTCCTTCCAGTTGTGGGTTTATGCCTACTTCCCAGCTCTAGCTTCGGAGTCTATGGAGGAGATTCCCCCCATGGTACTGTATTCACGACGGTATGACAGCTGGTGTTAGCGTTGGAGCCACGATGACATGACCTTGGCCTTCTTCCGCCGATACTTCGATATAGTGGCCGCTGACAAGGTAACCCGAAACTCACAGTCATTTTTGCTTTAATACTGCTTTGATTTATAATTTGGTAACTGACGGCAACTAACAATCTGTACATTCTCTGTTTGTAGATCACATGGCAACCCTAGACGACGATGTCGGCTGGTGTGATGGACTAGTATGCGGGGGCCTGGGGCACATCTCACTTCCGAATTTTGCTGGAGGGCCTAGTCTGTCGGGCTTGGTTTCTGAACGAGCAGTTTGTACGCCAGACCGTAGGCTTGCCTGATCCGGTCATTCCCATGCCACCCCAGCGTCTATGAGGACTACAGACAGCCTACCGGTTGATGCGATCATCCAATTCATGGTGGGCCTAGACGATGACTTCTTCAGAGTAGAGGGCGACTACACAACATTCATCTAAACTTATCTTATGTCTCCTCTGATGGGCATTTGCGCGGACGAGGGAGCAGGAGCTCCTATGGCGGGTGAGGCGACTCGGGCGACCAGGGCCCATACTAGAAGAGCCCCTCCTATTGGGCAGATGATCGGTTGGCTAGAGATTCCCACTGTGCTCACATGTTAGCAGCCGACAGGGACTGCCTACCATATTCTCATCAAGCCGCCAGAGGTAGGGCACGAGTATGTCAGAGCTCGAGGCTCGCCTTAGGTATGGACCACACTTTACTATTTGCACCCCATATTTTCCATTTCAGATACGTTTACTCCAGATATTGATCAGTCAAATGCACTTGTAGGACCTATGGAGTATATCGAGAGCCTCATCGAGCTAGTTGCCTCTCTGATTGGCATGGTGCAGAAGAGAGAGATGTTGCTTGGTCTCCACGGTATTCAGGTAATTTCCTCTATTTTAGCATGCATTTCACTACTAACTCTATTGTGCATCACACTACCATATTCTCACTAATACATTGGCACCTCAACTGTTGTCTTTCCCAAATTGCACTGACATACTACATTAGCACACTGTACTCACACACTATACTCATACTATATCTGGTTTCTACATGATGCTCATTCTGCACACTATGCTTGTATCTGATACACACACTGTAGCTGATATGTTGATAACTATTTTTCTAGATCCCGATGGGACCAGTGGCACCAGCATCAACAGCACCTCCTTCAGCAGTAAGGAGGAAAGAAAGGCAGGCCCCAACTCGTGGCCAAGATGTACGCCTTGGTCGAGGCAAGGATAGGGGTACTCGAGGCCAGAGTAGTCCCTCAGAGCCTATTTTGAGTGATGATGATGCTAAGACTAGCGACTCTGAGGAGGTAGTGAGTTGACATTCTGAGTCATCTGAGGGGGAGATGATGATGCGGGCTCGCGGTCCGAGAGTGGAGATGACACCGAGGCGGGCTCTGAGGCAGGGAGTAGAGGTGATATTGGCTCTAGTTCAGAGTCTGATTTTGACAGCGGTGCTGATGGAGATAGCGCCCCCGACTCCCCTCCGAGGAAGAGGACGAAGAGCGCCTCTCGAGCTTGAGATGACTGGCGCCGATTTTGTTGTGTTTTTTTCATTAGTTTCTTTTTGTTTGGTAGCATTAGCACATTTATAGCTTTAGTTAGGCTTTACTTTTGCTCTTGAAACTTATACTCCTCTTTTGTAAAAAACCATGATTGGAATAAAATATGACAGTTTTTATGAAAAGTGTTATTATTTTTGTATCATGAGCACCATATTTGCATGAAAACGAAAATGGAATTGAATTTGAATTGCATTGGCACGATGTTCTTAATTGGGTAATGAGACAACAAACGGCCAAATACAAAATAAAACTCGATAAGCAAAGTAAAAACAACTCAAACACAAATATACACACTTGCTAAAAGCCAAAAGACTCAAAACAAGACCTCAAAACACAAATATCAAGACAAAAACTAGGCTGACAACACTACCCAGCAGACAAGTGGACGGTAAGCCAAAAGAGGGAATTGCCGGCCATAAAAGAGAGGTTGCTAGCCACAATTAGTGGCCTGCCAGCCACCACTGGTGGCTTGCTGGCCACAAATGTCAGGATCACCAGATTGTTGATAGCTGGCCTCCACTCACAGCCTTATCTTCTACAAAAGGTTCTCCTTCATGATTTCTTCTCCAAGACCTCATTTTAGCTGTTATTGCTTCTACAAATTAAGATATTCCTTGCCAAGAAGCTCACAGATTGGATAGCTACTTTAGATGGCACGGAAAAGGTAAATTTATGAGGTTTTGGCGTAAATACACTTTTTTCATTGAGCCATACTCCACTTTGTTTTCTGTTCCTCCATGTCGCGGCCCGATGCTGGGACCCAATTATGCATGTATTTCAGTTCGAAACAAAAGAAATGTGCTCGACTCTTGAAGAATTTCGGGCATTGATGGAAACTCGGCGCGATGAGGAAATCATGCCTCAACCCTATTTTGCCCACACCCAAGTTTGGGACGAATGTGTGGGCACACTTTGCACGAAGCTCGATCTTTGGCCCATGACGGAGAGCTAGACATACCCAGGTTGATTCATCAATTTCTAACATCAGTGGCAAGGGCAACCTCGTCAGGCGAGGTTTTTGGCAGCATATCCTTTGTTTATGTATGCTAATGCATTTCTTTCTTGCCCTTAGTTTTGGCGGAACCAGCATACGATTGATTGAAATGGCCCAATGTTTGAAAGAAGGTAAAAACTGCATCGGTTTGGCCCTGGCCGAGACCTTGATGGGCTTGGATACTTTTCATCAGTGAGAGACCACTAGGTTTGTAGGGAGTCCGCTACTTCTCTAGGTATTGTTCCCCACCCTTTCTCATATGTGTTTCTCACATCACTCGACACTTAAGCTCTATTTTTCTCTCAAAGAACTTTCCTTACTTTTCTCTCAACGTATATCTCTCTATTCTTTAATCTCTCTTATTTTTCATCCCTTTCTTGGTATGGCTTATAGATAAGCTGAAGGTGGTGGACTCTTGCCCCGAGTACTTAGCTTGAGGATTTTCCTAACGAGGGATGGTGGTGCAACTGGATGTGCAACAGGTCTACGGCTAACATAGCATGGCACTGCCCCTGGCTTCATCTGACTGAGATGAGTTACAGGATAACTCGGCAACCTGGCATACAGTTGATTGGCCTCGCGCACTGCATGTTCTACTTTCCCTTCTGGCTCAAACGCCAGTTTGAACATGATCAGACTTGCCCAAATGAGGGAGTAGAATACCCATCTTCATTCTCGATTCATGCTTCACACTTGGCTAGGTACCTTGCTACTTGGAGGATGAGAGAACTTCTGGCCCCTGCCTCTGGTTTCAGTTTTGCCCTTTTTGTCGAGTGCTTGGCTTGGCTCGAGAATGAGGCACAAACTAGGCCCACTTTGGCTTCCGAAGCTTCCACAAGCATGAGCAGAGGACGTAGGAACATCTGACTCGTCTATGCCCCCAGTTTATTGCTTTAACCTTTCTTTTCAAGTTTTATAATGTAAAAGTAACTTTGATTTGTATCAGAGAGTTAGAGAACTTTAGGTTGAAATCAAGGGAATTAAAGTTGTGAGCACTAAAAATTTTCCTTAAATGGTCTAAGTTGTAAAAGGTAAAATTTTGAACAAAATCAACTATTATTAAAACTTTCCAAAACCATTTTCGAAAGTGATCACCACCTAACAAGCATAGAATCGATCCTCAAGGTGTACAACCCCGAATCAAAAGATCATATCTATCCCTGATTGAATACATTACTACTCTGCATTCTTTTTCCCATAAGGAAGATCACAACCAAGCTCTCAGATAATAAACAAATATGACCTGATAAGACACATGGACAGGACAGTTGAGTCAGAGGTGATTACAACTGAACTTCAGTATGAAGTTGCCTGCGTATCCCAAAGATGGGAATCGGGCCTTACATAATTCGGTTCAGGTTTACTTGAGTATTAACTCTCTCCTTTTGCGCTCTAACTTTTGCCAAAGTTGGCCTTTCGGGTTTTCAACGTTGCGAGCTCAGTTTTTCTTTATTTCTAATTTTTCATGCTCTAACTTTTGCCTTGGTCGCCCTTTCGAGTTTTCAGCCTAGCGAGCCTCTCAGGGATAGTATTTCTTCAACTTGTCCATGTTGATCGGTTGTGAAAATTCCAGGCCATCTAGGTCCATGAGAATAACTGCTCCTCCTGACCAGATAGCTTTGATGATGTAAGGACCAGTCCAATTGGGTTTGAACTTGCCCCTAGGGATCATGGATGAGAGCTCGGTTATCTGTCAACACCATATCTCCCTTCTTGAGATTTTGGGACTTAACTTTCTTGTTAAAAGCCCTAGCAATTCTGCACTGGCAGCCCTGAATGTGATAGAATGCCTTCAACCTTCTCTCATCAAACAACATTAACTTCTCAAATCTGCTATGTTGCCAATCCGCCTCTGCTATCTGACACTCAGCCAAAACTCGTAGCGACAGGACTTCAATTTCAATTGGCAAAACGACTTCCATCCCGTAGTTGAGAGAATAAGGGGTTGCCCCTATAGATGTCCGGATTGAGGTTCTATAGCCCCAGAGTGCGAATGGAAATTTATCTGGCCAGTCATTGTAGGTCTCAACCATGTTCTGCAAGATGTTCTTGATATTCTTATTGGCGGCTTCAACGGCTCCATTGGTTTGTGGCCTGTACGTAGATGACTTAAGAAAAGCCACATTGTATTTTTCCAACAAGTCTATCACCTCTTTGTTGAAATAGGAGCCATTATCTGATATGATCTCGTTAGGGACTCCATACCGGCAAATGATATCGTTTATGATACACTTAGCCACATGCGATGCCTTCAACACTACATAGGATTGAGCTTCCACCCACTTTGTAAAATAACCAATCACCACCAAGATAAATTCATGGCCATTCAACCCTTTTGGCGTGATTGCACTGATAACGTTGATGGCCCAGACTGAGAAAGGCCATGGCAAAGTCATGTTATACAGCTTTGACGGCAGAATATTCATGTAATTGGCATGAGTTTGACATTTGTGGTATCACCGTACAAAACCAATACAATCCTCCTCCATGGTGGATTAGTAGTAACCTTGCCTAAGAATCTTTCGAGCTAGCATCACACCATTTATATGTGCCCTGCATTCTCCACCGTGGATAGCCTCCATAAGGCGCTTCGATTCCTCTTCTTCCACACACAACTTATGCATTCCCAGATTACCTCTTTTATACAGCTTACCCCCATAGATCATAAATTGGACGGCTATTCATTGTATTCCTATTTATCCTTGGAATTTTCCCCTATTGGATAGATCTCCTTTTCTAGGAAGTTCCAAAATATTGTAATACCGAGAGTTTTTTTCTTGCACTTCATCTATTGCGGCAATAGTTTCATAAGTTGGCTTGTATTTCTGTTCAATGATAATCGAACACATCCAGACTCCAAGTGGGATGTCTACCATAGAAGATAGAGTTGCTAAAGCATCAGAGAACCTGTTGTTCTCTCTCAGTAGATGCGTGAAAGTCAGTTTTTCAAACCTAGGAATCAGAATATCCAGGGTCTGATGGTAAACCTTCATCTTCTCTTCTTTGACTTTCTAGTCTCCATTTGCTTGAGAAACAACTAAGTTCGAGTCCCCGATAACATCCAATCTTATTGCCGCTAGTTCCAAGGCGGCTTCTAAACCAGCAATACACACTTCATATTCTATTTCATTATTGGACACCTTGAACCGAAGTTTGAAGGCTAAAGGTATATGGGAGTCGTTGGGTGCTATCAGCAACACACCTATCCCGTAACCGTACTGATTAGACATCCTCTTCAACTTGTAGATTGGCTTCATCTCCTTCTAGTGAGTGGTTTGCCAGGAACTCCACTGCAGCTCTTCCCTTGACCGACTTGTGAAATTCGGAGATAATAAGAAACCAACGGGCTAGCCTACCTGTAAGCGTCGGTTTCTCAAAGTGATATTTGATGGGATCTAATCTTGAAACCCGGATTACAGAGTGAGCTAACAAGTAGTGCCTCAACTTCTTGGTAGCCCATACCAAGGTTAGGCAAGCTTTCGCTAACGGAGTATAGCAGGTCTCGTAATCTAGCATTTTATTGCTCAAATAGTAGATGGCTTTCTCCACTCTATCTTCAAATTCCTGAGCGAGCATGCATCCCATAGTCATGTCTGCTACTGACAGGTACAGAATCAAAGGCTTTCCTGGCTTTAGCGGCGACAACACAGGTGGATTCTGGTGGTACTACTTAACCTGGTCAAAGGCAAATTGACATCAATCATCCCATCGAAATTTCTTTCATTTCTTCAAGAGACCAAATAGTTGTTCACAAGTCAAGGTTAATTTGGAAATAACCGTCTTATGAATTGCACTTTACCTAGAAAGCCTCGCACCTCCTTTTCAATCCTCGGTGGTGGCATTTCTAAGATGGCCTTGATTTTGGAAGGATCAACTTCAATGCCCCTCTGTGTGATAAAAAAGCCCAGTTTTCCTACTGTTACACCGAAATTGCATTTCTATGGGTTTAACCTCAATTTGTATTCTCTGATCCGTTGAGAGAATTTCTTCAAGGCAATGTAGTGGCCCTTTCATTCTTTGGACTTGACAATCAAGTCGTCCACGTACACTTCAACCTCGTTGTGGACCATGTCATGCGGAATGGTAGTTGCAGCCCTTTGATAAGTGGCCCCACAATTTTTCAACCAAAACAGCATAACCTGGTAGCAATAGGTGCCCCACGAAGTAGTGAAAGCGCTCTCTTCCCCTTATCCTTGGGTGCCATCAGAATCTGGTTATACCACGGAAAACCCATCCACAAACGATAGCAATGCATGGCTTGTCATGAAATCCACTAACTCATCAATATACAGCAGAGGAAAGTTATCCTTCGTACTAGCTCTATGTAGACCGCCCGAACTTGCTCCGCATGCCCCCCTTTCAGAGAGGGCACAGATTGGGTTCTAGCTACTACAGTTTAGACTCCTGTCACGGTTCTAAATCTAATTTGACAAAGTGCAATGTAAGACTGATAAATCACCAAAGAGTCCAAATCTAGAAAATCGTTTTGGAAAATCAATTTTAATCAAAAAGCGCCAAACATGGACTGTTTTGCCAGATTTCAATGTCGCCACCTAAATATTTTGTTATGGGAAATTTAGGAAACCCTGACTCATGCCTAAGGCCACATGTCCTTCATCACCAAAGTTGCCTCGGCTCGGGAACTTAGGTATGAGGGGGGAAGGTCAGGAAATGAGCACCCCCGCTTGCCCGATCAAAGTTCGGCCTCTACTAACATGATATGTTGTTTTTGAAAACACACGCGTTCTTATTCCGGTTTTTTGGCTAACTTACTATGTGATGCACGCAACATACAAGTATAGACTCAATCACTCAAGTTGGAACAAAACATCTCATGTTTGTTTTTTCGAAAAGTGGTTTCAAGTAGCTACCCTCAAGTAGGCTAAAGTGCGGATTTGCCACCCTCAAGTGGGCTTAAAACATGATGATTTGGCACTTCAAGTGGGCTTAAAACTCACATTTTGATGAATTGTTCCAATTCAAGCAATGAAGCCTTCATCCACTGGCATTCAGACAGTTAATCACTTAAGCACATATCCTCATGGCAAGCATGCTGTCATGGCAATCACTTACATGCATGCAAGGATGCTAAAGCATAAGCACTCGCAGTGTACTCCAAGCCAAAACAAAAGCTAGTTAGAAAATCATGCATGATCCTAGCTATGTTTAAAAAAATGCCTAATGCAACACATGCGAAATGCAACTAAATAGGCTCGACTGTCTAAGATGGCATATGAATGCAACACTCGGTAACATGTTTTGAAACACGTATTCAAGTAAGTATTGAAATACGATGCTATTTGAATGATGCGCCGAGCCCGGTGCATGCAATACGAATGGATGATGCACGCGTGCAAGCATAAGGTATGCTAATTGAAACATGCCCTAAAACTATTCATCGAAAGCAGTTAAGTAAAAGGGAAAAAGACGTGAGGTTGGAACACATTCACACACACACGCACACTTATTACAATAATACGCCCTTGTGAAGGAGGGTCCGAATGAATTTAGCTAACTAGCTATGCTAATTAAACTAATTATTGCATACCAACTAATTAACTATGCTAAGCTAATTAATTATTACAAAACTTTGACTAATTAATCAAATTAATTAAGTTACAAAACCAACTAAGTATGAAAAGCATCTAAATTATGCTACCACAGTGCTACCTTGAACAATGAAGGATGCATGCTCAGTTTCCACCCCGAAAAGCTCTCCAGTTTGCTCTTTAGAGGCTCTGTTTGCAGGGTTTCTCCAAGAACTTGCCACAGAACCTTACCAAATCATTGCTGGGGAATGCACCAGTGGCTTGCCGGCCGTGAATGGTGGCTGCCAACCTTCCTGTCGGCCAAGGATGTGCAGTGCCGGCCACGGATGAAGAGGTGCCAGCCATCAATAAGGCAATGCCGACCACTGATGTACTGAAACTCCATTCTACAATAGTGCTCAAAAGAGAGGAAATGGAGGGTCTCCCAAGGACATGTATGTACCATACCCCTCCATATCACCTCAAAACATCAAGGGAGAGGCACCGTTGGATCCAAAACCATCAATCAAGCATCTCAATGCATGATGGCCAAAGATCCAACATGTACAAATTCAATAAATGCATGACAAACAAGACACTTAGACCATCTCCTTATCATGAGAGATCAATGGCAATGGAGACCAAGGGAGATTAGCTCACTTTATCACTTCAAGTATGAAATGAACTAATCCACCTTGTGTTCAACACAACATCCGATTGAACACAATGCAAAGCAAGCAACGTGACATGCAAACAACATGCTAATCTTGGCATGAAATGCAAGACTCTAACCTGCAAACACTCATGCACAACATACTAGAACACTTAAGTGTTAAAAGCTAGTAAAGGGCACAACACTAGAATCATGCAGAGCAATGCTCGACGGACTAAACCAACACCAAATAGTAACCATGCATGCCAAAATAGTGGCAAAATTCTGCTGGAAATGAAGCACCAAAAGCTACAACAACATGCTCATGCATTGGCTCGCAAGCTAGGCATTAAACACAACTCTCAAAAGCTCTGAAGAAATGAAAGAAGTAAGAACATGACACATGTATACGCTCTAAAATAACATGTTAAACGATGCCCAAACATGCAATCATCACAAAGATAGCATACTACGGTGCTCAAAACTCAAGACTAGCTCAGGTACTTGCACCATAGCCATATCAAGCAAGCCTCGAAGGACCAAGATTACTTAATACAGTCCTAAGGCAGGCCAAAACAATGCTAGAAACATGATGAAGTGTAGCCAAAACAAGCTAGAATGGGAGGTATGCAGCATGGTGCATGCAAAGCCAATGAGTGGGATTACACTACACATACCAAAACCAAGTAAGAGGTGACTCTACCAACAAAAATCAGAGTTGTAACATGGCAAAGTAACACCAAAAACATGCTGAGATGGTAGCCCCAAAGCTTAGGCAAGCATGCATACATATTGGCTTATAAGTGAAGCATGAGGTTCAACCCTAAAGCATAACAAAAGGGCGATAAATGCAAGAATATGGCAAAGGTATATGATCTAAAATAACATGCCAAATGATGCCATGCCATGCAAAAAGCTCAAATATGACATACTAGAGGTCTTAAAGCTTAAGGCTAGCAAGGCCAATCACACTAGAGCCATACAAAGCAAGGCATGCAAGACCAAAACCATTCAAATTAGACCTAAAGCATGTTAAATCAAAGCTAAAAATGTGCTGGAGTAGAGCATACACATGCTAGATCAACAGGCTAAAACACCAAACATGCTAGGGTAGTGAACAAGATTGCACTACAAGTACATGAAGCATGCAAGTCGCAACCAAATCAACCCAAACCAGAGTTATAACATGTTAAAATAAGGCCTAAAACATGCTGAGATATAGCCTCAAGAAGGTAGAAAAACATGCCAAAGTGTTGAGCCAACAACACATGCAAACAAAGCACAAAATGGGGGACCTCCCCCGTCCATTTTGGGTCTCAAAACCCACTTTCCACCACTGAAATTCCTTTGGAATTCAGTGATGGAAACGCCAAACAAAGGTGAACTCAAGGGTCGAAAGGGATGGCACCAAACCTTAGCAAATAAGGCACATAAGAGGGTAGAACATCCTCAACACTAAAGAGGCCTCAAACAACCATTCTAAGCACTCAAAAATAGAACTTTTTGTATTTAACTACCAAGCCTAAAACATCATGCAAGAAGGGTTAACATGGTATACAAAAATATGCCGAAAAGAGGAACATGCTCACCCTTGAAGTACAACAGCAAGACAGGTCTTTTTCTGAGCCAAAACTAGCCTTTTGAGTTCCAAACACACCTCCAAAAGTCTTATCTCCAAGGTAGTGGTGTTTGACTAGGTGTTCCTTTGAAAAAATGTGAAGAAAACACACTTTAAGGCACTATTGAGCACAATATATATATAGAGAGAGTTCTGGAGAGAGAGAGAGAGAGAGAGAGAGAGAGAGAGATTTTGTCTCTAAAATCCTGAACCTCTGAAAAGGGGGAGGAGCCTCCCTTTATATAGAGCAATGCAATGCAAAGCTTGCTTGACAAGCTTGAAATGGCCTCCATCCCTCCATACATGTGTACGGCGGATGGCTCAGTGAAAAATAGATGCTTTAAAAGATCTAAAATAATATCTGCTGAAACAAGGTGTCCTGCCGGCCATCAGTGGTGGCCGGCAGGCCTTATCAATGGCCGGTAGGGCCAAATCCATGGTCGGCAGTCCCTTCCCCATGGCCGGCAGGCCATCGCAAACATTAACATGGAGGGACCAAGGCATGGTCCAAAAATGAAATAGAATGGAAATAGGGTTTGGAAAGAGCAAACCTAGCATTCCGTCGCGAAAGTTGAGCGCTCAACAAGTAATCAAACTTGTAATCGGATGTATCTGCAAACACATCCAAGTCTTGAGGACGGTCAAAAATGGGGTGTCTACAGTTGCCCCTCATTGACAAAAGTCGAAAGTCATGAAATGACAGGAGTGAATGTCAAAGCTCGAAGACGACCCATTTTAGACAAGGCTGAAGACTCAGAGAAACAAACGAGATAACAATAGAGATGCGCCTGCAGGCTGGGGCAAAATGCAAATGCCATGCACGATGCAAATCATAACTTATGATTATGCAGAGAGGGCAGCAATGAAACATCTAGATGCAAATGTTATGCAAAACAATGCTACAACGAACTTGCACATAAATAAGTAAACACGAACCAAACTACATCTCATGCAGAAAGGATGTAAGAAAATTATGCATTCTTAGCGAATGTGCGATAGATACACAAAGTGAACGTGTGATAGATACACAAAGTGAGTATGTGATAGATACACAAAGTGAACGTGTGATAGATACACAAAGTGAGTATGTGTGATAGATATACTAGGTGAGCATGTGTGATAGATACACAAAGCGAACGTGTGATAGATACACAAAGTGAGCATGTGTGATAGGTACACAAAGTGAGCATGTGTGATAGATACACTAGGTGAACGAAGTGTGATAGATACACTAGGTGAACGAAGTGTGATAGATCCACTAGGTGAACGAAGTGTGATAGATACACTAGGTGAGCGAAGTGTGATAGATACACTAGGTGAACCAAGTGTGATAGATCCACTAGGTGAACCAAGTGTGATAGATACACTAGGTGAGCAAAGTGTGATAGATACACTAGGTGAACAAAGTGTGATAGATACACTAGGTGAACGAAGTTTGATAGTTACACTAGGTGAACGAAGTGTGATAGATACACAAGGTGAACGAAGTGTGATAGGCGAACGAAGTGTGATAGATACACTAGGTGAACAAAGTTTGATAGACACACTAGGTGAACGAAGTGTGATAGATACACTAGGTGAACGAAGTGTGATAGATACACTAGGTGACCAAAGTGTGATAGATACAATAGGTGAACGAAGTGTGATAGATACACTAGGTGAGCAAAGTGTGATAGATACACTAGGTGAGCATTCTTAAATGGAACTTCTCTGAATGGACCGCACATCCAATATTCCCTGGTTATGCCAGCCTCAAATGAACCGTATATACAATATCGTGCCTGCACAAAAGAGAACTTTGACAAGTACAATATAGTAGAAATCCATGTTCAACGTTATATCAAGATATCACTTCAAGATAAGATATATTCGTGTATATGCGTGGTGTAAACGAAAAGATGCAAAACAATGCAAATGAAGAGGTGCACATCAATGCAAGTGGAAAGGTGCATAGCAATGCAAGTGGAAAGGTGCATAGCAATGCAAGGATTCAAAACGCACTTTCAATGTAACAACAAAGCAATATATACCCTTTTGCGGCGACCAAAGCGCGTATGGAAGAGGACACTCGACGGTAGCTTCCAATTTACCTATCGGAGAGTTACAACATGTTAAAAAGGATACACCTCACATGTGTTGATGAGTGATGGCCATTGTGCATCATGAACGCCATTCCGAGCTTCCGCGGAGGCACTTTGAATCAAATTTTGCACATATCTTGCATAATTTGGAATCTAATGACACATATCAAAGAAGCAGAGGCCTAGGAAGTTTGTAGGACCCCGCCGGCCATGGGTGAATGCCACCGGCCACCTGCCGGCTATCGGTGACAGCCGCCGGCCATCAATGAAGTGGTGCCGGCCATTGATGTGCCATTACCGGCCATCAATGCCAGATTCGGGCTTTTTGGTCTTTCCGGCCGTGGGTCTTCATATACACTCAAAATCAACCCATTTCCTTACAAACCCTTGCACAAAAAAACATTTCCCTTTCTTTCTAGGTGTGCCTTCTCTCTAGATCCGTGCATTCTACGCGTTTCCCAACACCCTAAACAACCTTGAATCGCTAAAACCCTTTGTTCTCTTCGATTTGAACCGATTAGAATTTGATTTTGAGGCCTCTTTCATCATTTCCCCCATTCAAGGATCATTTCCCCTGAGTTTCTCTCAAGATTAGTTCATTTTTCCCCGGCTTTTTATTTTCTTTGACTTTTCTCTCTCTTAGGGTTTGATTTGTTCAGAGTTTTGCCATTTTGCTCATCTTTTCTCATTTTGCTCATTTTTGAATCTATCTCAGATGGCTAACGATATCTCACATGATGGGGGCTTCCCCGCACTCCCTCGGTAGATCTTGCAGCGGACTTTGCGGTTGAGCCGGGGGTCGAGCCTCAGCCTTTACCACCGAGCATACGCCCCTTTGACCCTGTGAGGTATCACCCGGAGACTCACATTATACCAATTGCGGGAGGCATCAACGCCTTCACTGATTTCGATGAGAACGCGCCAGATGACCTCCTACTGAGAAAGCCCATGTCTCACTTGTTGGCCATTGCGGTAGAGGTACCAACTCTGCTTTTTTGCAGTACTACTTTTAACTATTTGGATTTCTAGGACTATTTTGATCTGATTGCATCACATACCTTGATCTGACTGTATTTCATACATTGCTGCTCTGCATTCAACTATACTTCACACATCATCGCTTCCGCATGTATCAGATGCGATCAGACTCATGCATCATCGCTCAATTCAATTCTATCTTCAATACATCACTGCTCTGAATTCAACTGTATTTTCAATACATCACTGATCTGCATTCAACTGTACTTTCAACTATACTTTTGCCACTTGATCTGATTACATCACATGCACTGCCACAAGACGAATCTCGCTCCTTCAGAGGTTATGGTGCAACGACAGCTCGGGATTGGTATGATGAGCTTCCCACAAGGGTCCACCAGATCATAGACGGGACCGGCTTTGGCCTATTCTACTCCAGCTTGACACAGGTCATAACGAGTCGCCCTCTCCTAGGGGCTCTTGTGGAGAGGTGGTGGGACACCACCAACTCTTTCCACTTTTCCTCAACGGGAGAGATGACGATGACTCCCTTCGACTTCACCATAATCACTGGCCTGGGCGTATGAGGTGATCCGATTCCTCTCGATCCCGACATGGAAGAATGGGTGGCCGCATGGGATATACTACTTGAGGCGCGCCCACCAATACTTCGATCAGGCATGGTCCAGTGTACCTGGTTCGAGGAGCACTATAGAGGGGAGGATCCCGAGACTGATGAGGAGGTGGAGTAGTACGCCAGGGGCTTTTTCCTGTTCCTTTTTGGAACCACCTTGTTTTCGAACAGGTGGAATACCGTGGGTTTATACTTCCTGAGTGCCCTGGTGGTGTTCTAGCGGGTTCATTTCTATGATTGGAGCGCAGCCGGCCTTACCACTTTGTATGGATACATGAGCTCGACCTCTTGGATGTGTGGGACCCTGATCGACGGCTACTGGCGAGCTTGGGAGGTACACAGCTTAGTTTCCCCTTTTTCATTATTTGCTTGGCATTTTCTGCTTTCACTTTGTTCAACACTTGTACTTTCTGCATTCTTTGTATCTGCTCTTGCACTGTATGCCTTCTGCTTTACATTTTTTGTACACCATACCTACTGCATACTGTATACTATACACTTCACACACAAAGTCTAATCTCTGCTCTAGACTTGCACTCCTTATGCATTGTACTGCGTTCTGCTTTCTGCATGTTCTATACTCTGTTCATACACTGTATTGATCACATCTTCCTTACAGCTGTGGATGTACGCATATTTCCCGACACTTGCTTCGGAGCCTGTGGTGGAGACACCAGCGACAGTCCCATTCTCTGATGTATACAACGACCAACTCTGTCGTAGGACCAAGAGAGCTTTGTGTTCTTCCGGTAGTACTTCGGCTCAGTCACGGCGCGCGAGGTAATTTCGCAACGAAATTATTTCAATTAACTTGATGCACCCACATTAGTTATTTAACGACTGATCATCTTGTTCGTTCTCTTTTCCTCAGATCACGTGGCAGCCGTGGGATGCGATACCGTCAGGACTCCGAGATCAGTACAACGCTGCCCGAATTGTCTCCAGCTACCACATCCTCTTCGAGGGCCCGATCTGTCGCACTTGGTTTTTGAGTGAGCGCTTTGTATGCCAGACCTTGAGATCACCTGCCCAGTTTATACCGATGGCACCTCTTGCGTCTATGAGGGAGACATATAGGTTGTCCGCTGACTAGGTGATTCAGTTCATGGTAGGACTGGATGCAGACTTTTTTCGAATGGAGGGCGACTATGCGACCTTCATTCAAATGCATCTGATGCCGTCTCTGACCGGCGTTCGTGTAGGTGAGAGGGCGAGAGCTACGACTGCAAGAGGGAGAGGCAAAGCGACCAAATCTCGTAGGAGCAAAGATCCTGAGGAGAAGCAGGAGACTGGATGGCCAGAGCTGCCTACTTCATTGACTTATCAGAGACGTTCTGGGAAGACTTATCAGATCCCTATTGCGCCTGCATCAGCTGGGTGTGCACTCGCCGGGATTCGAGGCGTGGCTCTGGTATGTACTAAACTCCAAATTTTGCGTATTTACTTCATTTCAATTGTGCTTCATCGGATACTGATCTTTTCGATGCACTCGCAGGCGCCCATAGAGTACACAGGGCAGGCCATTGATCTAGTGGCCTCCTTGACAGAGATGATAGAGACGAGTCTGGATCTGCTCAGCCTCTACAAGATCCCGGTCAGTTCTTTCAAACTGCACTTCATGCCACAAAGTCTTTTCTTGACACAGTAGCATTTGCACAATTCCACACTTCACTGATCTGATACATTGCTCCCATACACTGCTCATGGTATACATACACTACAAATCATTCACTGTTCACAACACATTATTCTTTGCGTATGATACATTTCATTACTAATGCATTTTGGCAAACTGCCTTTTTCAGATTCCCTTCATGATGCCAAGCCCATCAGATGCCCCTGCAGGAGCAGAGGCGGGTCCTTCAGCACCTCCTCCATCAATAGAGAGGAGAGGGAGAACAGGCTTAGACACACGGCCGAGGTAGAGGCAAAGGCACCCACAGCGAGAGTGGACCTTCAGAGCCCATGCCGAGTGATAATGATGACGAGACGAATGAGGAGGCCGAGGCGGCGAGTCGACAGTCCGAGTCATTCGAGGAGGGAGACGACGATGGTACAGGGTATGCTCAGCCGAGGAAGAGGGTGAAGAGGGCATCTCAATCTTGAGCTAGATAGCACTAATTCAGATGTTTTTGGTTTATTCTCTTTTTACTAGTAGTTTTAGCACATTGTACAGCCTCAAACAGTTTTATTTTCTTTAAAACTTATGCTCTTTTGTAAAAAGAATCCATGATGGAATGAAAACAGCTTTTTGATCCGAAGGTGTTGTATTTTGTATTTTGAACATCGCATAACATCGCACAGTATGAAAATGAGATTGATCTTTGTTTGAAAATTGTGCATGCATTTGTCTGAATCAGGCAGTGAACCGACTAATAACTGAAATAAACAAAACAACTCAATAAGCAACAACAAGACCTTAACAAATTTACAACTCGATAAGCAAATTACAATAACTCGATAAGCAACAAAAATACAACTCACAAACACCAAACGATTACAACTTTAAACAAACAAACTTAAGCCGAAAAAGGATCAAAACAAGACCTCCAAATGTGCAAATAACAGTATTCCACTACAGCAAACAGCTAGACTTTCACTAAGAAGGTCAGTGAGCTTGAGGGAAAGGCCGCCGGCCAAGGGAGAAGGCTTGCCGGCCATCAATGCACCCCTGCCGGCCATCAATGAGGCACTGCCGGCCATCGATGACTGAACCTCCGAAACGTCGACATCTGTTCTCCACTCATTGCCTTATCTTCTATAAAGGTTCCAGCCTCGTGGTTTCTTCATTTCAACTCCATTTTTACTCCGAATGGAACCGTTTGTTGCCCAAAGACTCTCCAATTGGCTCGCAGCTTTGGATGGCTCGGAAAAGTTGAACTTTCAGAGTTTCGGAATGAATGCACTATTTACGTTGAGCCACACCCCACTGCGTTTTCCATTCCTCCATGCCACAGCTAGGCATTGGAATCCAGTAACTCATGTTTTTAGCTTTGGGGGTTAAGAGATATGCCCCACTTTTGAAGATTTCCAAGACTTGATGGAATCCCGGTGCGATGAAGAAATTTTGCCCCAACTCCATTTCGGCCATATCCAAGCTTTGGGATGCATGTGTGGGCTTACTACGCATGACGCTCGATCGTTGATTCACGATGGAGAGTTGGATATTCCAAGCTTGATTCATCAGTTTTCTGACGCCGGTGATTGCGGTGATCATCATTGGCAGCGCTTTCGGCAACATGCCTTTTGCTTGTGCATGTTGTCTTATTTCTTGTTTGTCCCTGGCTTCGGAGGGTCTAGCGTCTGTCTGATTGAGGTTGCCCAAGGCTTAAAAGAGGGCAAGAGCTGCATTGGCATGACACTAGCCGAAACTCTGATGGGTTTAGATGCCTTCCATCGTCAGAAGACAACCAGGCTAGCAGGGAGTCCACTACTGCTGCAGGTAATGTTTCCCTTCCTTCTCACATGTGTATTTCTCACATCACTCGGCCCTCAGGCTCTGTTCTTCTCTCAAAACCTTTTCTTACTTTTCTCTCCATGCACACCTCTCTATTCTTTAATCTCTCTTATTTTTCCTCCCTCCCCGATATGGTTGATGGATAAATTGAAAGTAGAGGACTCATGCCCGGCATATTCAGCGCATGGCTATTTCTTCCAGCGACGACTAGTTGATGCCCAGATAAGGGATGGTGGTCCAAATGGATGTGCAGCCTATCCACAGATCGCATTGCTTGGCGTTGTCATTGGCTTGATCTACCGGAGATGAGTTACAGCATGTCCCAGCAACCGGGCATCTAACTGATTGGCCTGACACACTGCGTGTTCTATTTTCCGTTCCGGTTCCAGCATCAATTTGGCCACGACCAGACTTGCCCAGAAGAGGGAACAGAATACCCACTTCATTTCTGATCAAAGGCTCACATTTAGCCCGGTATACCACAGCATGGAGGACGAGAGAGACCCTGGCCCCCGCTCCCACTTTCAATTGCGCTCTTTCTGATGAGTGCATAGTTTGGCTTAATGAGAAGGCGCAAACTGGGCCTACTTTGGCATCCGAAGCTTCCACGAGCTCGGAAAGGGGGCGCAGGAACACCTGACTTGACTATGCCCCAAGTTTATTGCTTTAATCTGTACTTTCAAGTTTTCTTTTGGAGTGTAATAAAAAGCAACTTCAATTTGTATTCAAGAGTAGGAGAACTCTGTACTGAAATCAATGTAATTGAAGGTTGTGGGTACTGAAAATTTTTCGTTTGGTCCAAAAATGGTCTAAGTCGTAAAAAGATTAATTTGAGCAAAATCAACTTTTATTAAAACTTTTCAAAACCGTATTCGATATGGATCAAAATTGGACATGCCCGAGATCTATCACTGAGATGTACAACCCCGGATCCAAACAACTGGAAAGTTGCCCCTAGTTTGAACAGCACTGCACTGGAGATCACAACCGAGCTCTTGAATGCAGAATAGACAAAGATGACCAACATGATCACATGGACAAAGTCAATTTGGAAATGTTTATGGCTGGACTTCAGAATGAAGTTGCCTACGTATCCCAAAGATAGGAATCAAGCCTTACATAGTTTGGTTTAGGTTCACTCGTGTATTAACCCTCTCCTTTTGTGCTCTAACTTTTGCCAAGGCCGCCCTTTTTGGGTTTTCAACCTTGCGAGCTCAGTTTTTATTATTTCAAATTTTCTGTGCTCTAACTTTTGCCTAGGTCGCCCTTTCGGGTTTTCGGCGTAGCGAGCCACTCAGGTATAGTATTTCTTCAACTTGTCCATGTTGATTGGTTGGGAGAATTCAAGGCCATCTAAATCCTCCAGAACGATAACTCCACCTGACCAGATAGACTTGATGATGTAAGGGCTAGTCCAGTTAGGTCTGAACTTACCCCTAGGGTCGTGGATGGGAGCTCGGTTGTCTTTAAGCACCAAATCCCCCTCTTTCAAATTCCCGGACATAACCTTCTTGTTGAAAGTCCTGGAAATTCTTTGTTGATAACCCTGGACGTGATATAGTGCTTTCAGCCTTCTTTCATCAAAGAGCATGAGTTCTTCGAATCTGACACTCAGCCAATACTCATAATGATGGAACCTCAACTTCGATAAGCAAAACAGCCTCTATCCAATAAACCAAGGAATACGGAGTTGCCCCAGTAGAAGTTCGAATTGAAGTCAGGTAGCCCCAAAGAGCAAATGGCAGCTTATCTGGCCAGTCCCTGTAGGTTTCCACCATCTTCTACAGGATATGCTTGATGTTCTTGTTGGCAGCCTCAACAGCTCTGTTGGTTTGCTGCCAATATGTAGATGACTTATGAAAAGCCACGTTGTACTTCCCCAACAAGTCGATCACCTCCTTCTTGAAGTGGGAACCATTATCCGAAATAATCTCATTCGGGACCCCATAGCGACAAATGATGTTGTTCCTGATGAACTTAGCAACATGTTTGCCTTCAACACCGCGTAAGATTCGGCCTCAACCCACTTCGTAAAGTAGTCTATCACTACCAGAATATACTCATGTCTGTTGGACCCTTTCAGAGTGACAGCCCCAATCACATCAATCCCTCAAACTAAAAATGGCCATGGCAAAATCATGTTGTATAGCTTCGATGACGGAATGTTCATGCAGTTTGCATGGATCTGGCATTTGTGGTATCGCCGGACAAAGCCAATACAATCCTCCTCTATGGTTGACCAGTAATAACCCTGTTTGAGAATCTTCCGGGCTAGCATCACCCCGCTTATGTGTGCTCCACACCCTCCTCCATGGATGGCCTCCATCAGGCACTTTCACTCTTCTTCATCAACACATAACTTGTGCATCCCGAGATAACCCCTCTTGTACAGTTTACCTCTGCAGACGATGAACTGAGTAGCCATTCTTCGAATTGCCCTCTTATCTTTGGCATTTGCCCCTGGTGGATAAGCTTTCTTTTCCAAGAAGTTCCAAATGTCGCAATACCAGGGGTTTTCATCTTGTACCTCATCTATGGTAGCAATCAGCTCATAGGCCAGTACGAATTTTTGTTCAATGATGATTGGACGCATCCGGACTCCAAAAGGGATGTCTATCATAGAAGATAGAGTCGCTAATGAATTGGCGAACCTGTTGTTCTCTCTTAACAGATGAGCGAAGTTCAGTTTCTCAAACTGAGGAATCAGAATGTCCAAGGTCTGGTGATAAATTCTCATCTTTTCCTCTTTAACTTTCCAATCTCCTTTAGCTTGGGATATAACAAGGTTCAAGTCCCCGATGACATCCAACCGTTTTGTCCCTAGTTCTAGGGCAGCTTGCAGTCTAGCAATACATGCCTCATACTCTATCTCATTGTTCGACACTTTGAACTGGAGTTTAAATGATAAGGGCATGCGGTAATTGTCGGGTGCTATCAACAACACCCCTATCGCATACCCATATTGGTTTGACACTCTGTCAAAGTACATAGTCCAGGTTTCTTCTTCAACAAGAAGAATGGCCTCGTCTGGGAACAGATATTCTACTGCCTCATCCCCTTCAACTAGGTGGTCGGCTAGGAACTTCGCTACTGCTCTCCCTTTCACTGACTTGCGCGTCATATACTTCAGATCGAATTCGAAAAGCAAAAGCAACCTACGAGCTAGCCTACCTGTAAGTGTTAGTTTCTCGAAACCAGTATTACAGAGTGAGCTAACAGGTAGTGCCTCAGCTTCTTGGTAGCCCATACCAAGGCCAGACAAGCCTTATTTCGGCTCTTGCCTAGTCGCTTCAAGATCACAGGTCGTGACCTCAATCTGGGTATTGTATGAATATTGTGTGACGAACGCCTCAGCCATTTCCTCCCAGCTCCTTTTCACTGAGTCCTCTAGCTTGGCGTACCAAATGGTCGTAATACCTGACAGGGTCCAGCCGAAGAGTGATAGTTTCTGGAGTCTCGTCAAGCCCATTAGGCGCAAAATATTCGAGAACAAGCTCAGATGAACCATAGGGTCGCTCGAGCCGTCAAAACGGTCTATATGGGGCATCTTGAATCTGTCCGGCAATGTTACCGCCAAATCAGTTTAACCATCCTCTATGTCTGGAATGGAATTGACCCCCTGGGCCCGTTTAAATAGCTTTTCAAGCTTACTCATCTTCAGAGTGGTTGGGTCCATCTCAGATTCAAACGATGTATCTATTGAGAGAAGGCTGGTGTCTTTGAAGTCTGTGGTAGAACTGGTAGCGGGACTGGCCCCGTTGGAGCGTCCGTATCTTCCTGGACGTTTGCAGTATCCCCGAGTGTTGGAACTCTAGCTGGAGGTGGGGGTGGGGGTGGGGGGTAGATGTGAAGCAGATGCTCCGGCTTGTTGTGGTTGCTGCTGTTGCTGAAGTCTAGCAATTAGCTTTGCCTGTTGAGTTACCACTTCTGCCTGACGTGCAGTAACCTCGGTCTGGCGGGCAGCATCCCGCTGCATGGCTTGCATAGTCTTTTGGAGCTGACGCATCATGTCCTCCATTTCTGCCATAAGGTGCTGATCTAACTAAATAGGTGTATCTCTCTCTGTGGTAGAAACGGAAACTTCAGCCCGACTACTCACTGGTGGGGTGGACAATGATTGCTGAACCAACGACTGCTGTACCGATATTTCCTTTCTAACTGCCCTCCGTCTTGTAACCGAGGGTAATGAAAAGAACACTGCTTATCCGTCGACTAGATCCTCAGATCGATGAAGCCTTCTACCTCCAACCTAGAGTGCTTTGGGGAAAACTGCCACCTCGGAAACAATGATGCTATACTACCTTGCAAAGAGATAAATAAAGCAAAATAAGGAAACCACAAGCAGAAAAATAGACAGCATTTCGACACAACACACAGTTGATAATCTGAAGCTGAAAGAACTGTTCTCAAACACTGCTCGCTGCCCCCAAATCACTGCCTTAAATCTGATACCCCCAAATACTAATGTCCTCAGACTGATACTCAGACTTGCAAACTGATACATGCATTCCTATAGAGACACACTCTAAAAGCACATAGCAAGCAAGTAAGAGCCAAAACACCCCTATGGAGGGGTAGGGTTTCCCTGTCTTATCTTGTCAGGAGCTAGGGTTTTCACTACGCACACATGCGGTTTCAAACAAGCTACATTCAAGTAAGCAACTTGTCCTAGTTTGGAATGGTCACTATGGCTTCCGATATGTAACTAGGTCGAATGGTCAAAAAGGGTGCCTCGGTAAAAATCGAGGTTTGTGTTCCCATCGTGGCAGAGCCTGTAACCGGTTAGCCTTGTGGCACATTTTTCCAAGCAAGCCTTCGGCAAACCATTCAGGAATAACAGATGGCAAACACGGTGTTCTAGACACACCGATACAAATGCAATGCAAAGAAACACATAAGTGTAAACAAAACAACATATCATGATGTTCGAGTCAAGTTCTCCAAATCCCCAGCAGAGTCGCCAGAAACTGTAGACCGCCCGAACTCGCTCCGCGCGCCCCTCTTTCAGAGAGGACGCGGATTGGGTTCTAGCTACTACAGTTCGGACTCCTCTCACGGTTCTGAATCTAATCTCACAAAGTGTAATGTAAGACTGATAAATCACCAAAGAGTCCAAATCCGGCAAATCATTTTGGAAAATCGATTTTAATCAAAAAGCGCCAAACATGGACTACTTTGCCAGATTTCAGAGTCGCCACCTAAATATTTTGTTTTGGGAAATTTAGGAAACTGTGACTCATGCCTAAGGCCGCATGTCCGTCATAACCAAAGTTGCCTTGGCTCAGGAACTTGGGTAGGAGGGGGGAAGGTCATGAAATGAGCACCCCCGCTTGCCCGATCAAAGATCGGCCTCTACTAACATGATATGTTGTTTTTCAAAACACGTCTATTCTTATTCTGGTTTTTTGGCTAACTTACTATGTGATGCGCGCAACATACAAGTATAGACTCAATCACTCAAGTTGGAACAAAACATCTCATGTTTGTTTTTTTGAAAAGTGGTTTGAAGTTGCTACCCTCAAGAAGGCTAAAGTGCAAATTTGCCACCCTCAAGTGGGCTTAAAACATGATGATTTGCCACTTCAAGTGGGCTCAAAGCTCACATTTTGATGAATTGTTCCAATTCAAGTAATGAAGCCTTCATCCACAGGCATTCAGACAGTTAATCACTTAAGCACATATCCTCATGGCAAGCATGCTGTCATGGCAATCACTTACACGCATGCAAGGATGCCAAAGCATAAACACTCACAGTGTACTCCAAGTCAAAACAAAAGCTAGTTAGAAAATCATGCATGATCCTAGCTATGTTAAAAAAATGCCTAATGCAACACATGCAAAATGCAACTAAATAGGCTCGACTGTCTAAGATGGCATATGAATGCAACACTCGGTAACATGTTTTGAAACACGTATTCAAGTAAGTATTGAAATACGATACTGTTTGAATGATGCGCCGAGCCTGGTGCATGCAATACGAATGGATGATGCACGCATGCAAGCATAAGGTATGCTAATTGAAATATGCCCTAAAACTAACCATCGAAAGCAGTTAAGTAAAAGGGAAAAAGATGTGAGGTTGGAAGAGATTCACACACACACGCACACTTATTATAAGAATACGCCCTCGCAAAGGACGGTCTAAATGAATTTAACTAACTAGCTACGCTAGTTAAACTAATTATTTCAAACTAACTAATTAACTATGCTAACCTAATTAATTATTACAAAACTTTGACTAATTAACCAAATTAATTAAGTTACAAAACCAACTAAGTATGAAAAGCATCTAAATTAGGCTGGCACAGCTCTACCTTGAACAATGAAGGATGCATGCTCGGTTTCCACCTCGAAAAGCTCTCCAGTTTGCTCTTTAAAGGCTCTGTTTGCAAGGTTTCTCCAAGAACTTGCTGCTGAACCTTACCAAATCATTGCTGGGGAATGCACCAGTGGCCTATCGGCCATGAATGGTGACTGTTGACCCTCCTTCTGGCCAAGGATGTGTAGTGCCGGCCACAGATGAAGAGGTACCGGCCATCAATAAGGCATTGCCGGCCACTGATGTACTGAAACTCCATTATGTAACAGAGCTCAAAAGAGAGGAAATCGAGGGTCTCCCAAGGACATGTATGTACCATACCCCTCCATATCACCTCAAAACATCAAGGAGAGGCACTGTTGGATCCAAAACCATCAATCAAGCATCTCAATGCATGATGCCCAAAGATCCAACATGTATAAATTCAATAAATGCATGACAAACAAGACACTTAGACCATCTCCTTATCATGAGAGATCAAAGGCAATGAAGACCAAGGGAGATTAGCTCACTTTATCACTTGCAAGTATGAAATGAACTAATCCACCTGTGTTCAACACAACATCCGATTGAACATAATGCAAAGCAAGCAACGTGACATGCAAACAACATGCTAATCTTGGCATGCAATGCAAGACTCTAACCTGCAAACACTTATGCACAACATACTAGAACACTTAAGCGTTAAATGCTAGTGAAGGACACAACACTAGAATCATGCAAAGCAATGCTCGATGGACTAAACCAACACCAAACAGTCCCCATGCATGCCAAAACAGTGGCAAAATCTTGCTGGAAATGAAGCACCAAAAGCTACAACAACATGCTCATGCATTGGCTCGCAAGCTAGGCGTTAAACACAACTCTCAAAAGCTCCCAAGGAATGAAAGAAGTAAGAACATGACACATGTATACGCTCTAAAATAGCATGTTAAACGATGCCTGAACATTGCAATCATCACAAACATAGCAAACTACGGTGCTCAAAACTCAAGACTAGCTATGGTATTTGCACCATAGCCATATCAAGAAAGCCCCCAAGGACCAAGATTACTTAAAATAGTCCTAAGGTAGGCCAAAACAATGCTAGAAACATGATGAAGTGTAGCCAAAACAAGCTAGAATGGGAGGCATGAAGCATGATGCATGCAAAGCCAATGAGTGGGATTACACTACACATACCAAAACCAAGCAAGAGGTGACTCTATCCACAAAAATCAAAGTTGTAACATGGAAAAGTAACACCAAAAACATGTTGAGATGGTAGCCCCAATGCTTAGGCAAGCATGCATACATATTGACTTATAAGTGAAGCATAAGGCTCAACCCTAAAGCATAACAAAAGGGCGATAAATGCAAGAATATGGCAGAGGTATATGATCTGAAATAACATGCCAAATGATGCCATGCCATGCAAAAAGCTCAAATATGACATACTAGAGGTCTCAAAGCTTAAGGCTAGCAAGGCCAATCACACTAGAGCCATACAAAGCATGGCATGCATGACCAAAACCATTCAAATCAGACCTAAAGCTTGTTAAATCAAAGCCAAAAATGTGCTGGAGTAGAGCATACACATGTTAGATCAATAGGCGTAAGCTAGTAAACAAGATTGCACTACAAGTACATGAAGCATGCAAGTCGCAACCAAATCAACCAAAAACGGAGTTATAACATGTTAAAATAAGGCCTAAAACATGTTGAGATACAGCCTCAAGAAGGTAGAAAAACATGCCAAAGTATTGAGCCAACAACATGTGCAAACAAAGCACAAAAGGGGGAGGGGACCACCCCCATCCATTTTGCGTCTCAAAACCCACTTTCCACCACTGAAATACCTCTGGAATTCAGTGATGGAAAGGCCAAACAAAGGTGAACTCAAGGGCCTAAAGGGATGGCACCAAACCTAAGCAAATAAGGCACATAAGAGGGTAGAACATACTCAACACCAAAGAGGCCTCAAACAACCATTCTAAGCACTCAAAAATAGAACTTTTTGTAGTTAATAACCAAGCCTAAAACAGCATGCAAGGAGGGCTAACATGGTATACAAAAATATGCCTAAAAGAGGAACATGCTCACCCTTGAAGCACAACAGCATGACAGGTCTTTTTGTGAGCCAAAACCAGCCTTTTGAGTTCCAAACACACCTCCAAAAGTCTTAGCTCCAAGGTAATGGTGTTTAGCTAGGTGTTCCTTTGCAAAAATGTAATCGGATGTACCTGCAAGCACATCCAAGTCTTGAGGACGGTCAAAAATGGGGTGTCTACACTCTGTTCAAGTCCTGGAAGTCCACACACACTTGGATTCTACCATGCATTTTCGACACTGGGACGATGTTGGCAAACCAAGTCGGATACTTAGATACTAACAAGAAACCTACCTCGATCTACTTGGTGACCTCTTCCTTGATTTTCAGTGCCCCAATCCGGATGGATTCTACACAGCTTTTGCTTGATGGGTTGAGTCACAGGGTCAAGAGGGATCTGGTGCTGTACAATCTCAGGATCGATTCCAGGCATGTCATCGTAGGACCCTGCGAAAACATCTTTGAAATCTTTTAACAAAGAGATTAAATGCTCGCGTTCCTCCAAAGACAACATAGACCCAATCTAGACCAGGCGTGGATCATTCTCAGTGCCCATATTAAGGGTAATGATTTCATCAGCACAGGGTTTATCAAACCTCCCCTCCTCACGATTAATCAAGTTTTTCAAAGTTAGGGGAATTTTTTCCGCTTCGTTTTCATTAAAATTTTGAAAATCTTGGTCAATACAATAAACCAACAGCATAGAGAAGTACACAGAATTTACAGAGTTCTCATTCAAAAGGTCCAGATCTTCGGTTGCAGACTCAAAAGAAAAGTTGAATAAAGACCTAGATAGGACTTTGGTGTCTCGATTACCACCCCAAAAATACCAGACTCAGACTTAGAAGAACTTGAATATGATCCCGACCACACAAACCTAGTGGAATCAGATTCTAGCTCATGACCCAATTCAGAACTGGACAAATAATCTTCTTCCAACTCCCAGATAAGAGATGGTGCCACTGATGCATCCAAAATGCTACTGGTTGGGTTCACATCTAGTTCTTCATGGAGACAGTAAGGTTATCCCCCAAGTTCTCTAGGTTGGCCACAGGATCAATCAGGAGACTAGCTAGTGCCACCTTTACTCCAAGTCTGCTACCATCTGAGTCATTTTCCATGCTCCGTTTAGCTTCGATGCTTGGTTCAACCCTTTCATCATCATCACTGTTCTGTAGCTACAGATCATAAAATATCTTGAACCCAGGGACACGCTGCTTTGAGGTATTCACCCAAGGCTCGGAAAAGCCGTAAAAAGGGATATCTTCTCCCTTTAGAACAAAGAGGCCATTCATTGTCCCCCGGTTTGGTCTGTGAATAAGCTCATAGTGTTTCACGGCTTGCTTGGCCTTGGCTCTACTTTTTATCTCTTCTCTCTTTCTGATCTAGTCCTCTTTGGTGGGCACATAGCCCAGACCAAAGGCATGTGGGTTGTGCGGCACATCTGTTAGTGTAGCAATATCTATCCGGCCACTTTTCCCGAGTCCCATTCCTGGAGCATGTTGCAGTTTGTTCATGAAATAGATAGACTGGGTGCTGACATACATGCCTTCATCTACAGCCAGGATGGTCTACACTACCTGGGCTTCAGCAGAGTGAATCCTGAGAGGATTACATCCTCCTCACCATGGGTGATCTCTAGCACTGGCATAGTTACCTCTGGCGATGGATGGATAGATGAATTCCCTAAAACAATCGCCACTCTTCCCCCATAAGGGTACTTCAACATCTGATGGAGAATAGAGGAGACGGCCTTTACATGATGCAACCAAGGCCTCCCTAATAGCAAATTGAAGGTAGCCGACATGTCCAAAACATGGAACTCGACCTCTTCCTCAACTGGGCCCACCTGAACTTTGACTTGCACCATGTCCATGACCTATTTGCTCGTATTGTCATATGCCCATATTACTTAGGTTGTGAGAACAAAGTCCACTAGTTTGAGGCCAATTGCATAGGTGGTGCGAGAAGGACAGACATTGATGACCGAAATGGTATCTACCAACACCATCGGCACCTATCTCTCCTTCCACTCCATAGATATATACAACGATTTGTTGTGGGCCGAGCTTTCCGGCGATAGTTCTTTGTCAAAGAAGGTCAGAGTTGGTCCAACACCACTTGGGAAAACTAATCCCACAAGCCGTTCGGGGGTAGTGTCAATGGACAATTTAGCCTTGTCCATTACCGATAATACTGCTTGTCAGTATAACTGAGAAGCCATGAGAAGACCCTAGGTGGAGATGTCAGCTTGGATTTTCTTAACCTGTTTCAACACTGCCTCTTCTTCCAACTGTTTCTTTTTCTATTTCTCAGCCTCTTTGTCTTTTCCAAACGCCTCTGTCTGATCCAGGTGCAGCGGCTTAAAATACCATATGCTTCTTGTCAGGTGGTCAATTTCTTCTGCATACCACGTGTTGTCTGGAAGGCACTTGCCCTAGTCTTCGTCGGTGTGGGCTAGGTGCAGATCATCATCAGCTCACCATTCACCCTCAGCAACCGACAAACAGTTCTCCAGCTCTATTTCTATCACTTTCACGTCATAAGTATCCCCCACAAGGTGTTGGGCCATTACAGCTTCTTGGGTGTCTTCACCCATTTCTAGTTCAAACTGCCTCAATGCAACTTCCTATTCTGTATCCGCAGTGCTCACAACGCCTACTTCCTAGGCTGGGTTTTTCACACCAGCACTTTCCGGCAACTTTTCTTTCTCTTCAGCCTTTCCTGCTACTACAATGACTTTTGCTTCATGTCCTTCTGGTTTCATTCCAGTTTCTTATTCCTTGTCTGGCTCATCACTCAGCCATCCAGAGTTTTCAGTTGGTTTGTTCAAGTCGAACCAGCCGATCTGTACATCTCCCTGATCCTACTCATCAAAGAACTGTAAATTGTCCAAGTCCTCCTCGAGTTTTGCTAGATCATCCAACCCTTGGCTAGAGCCATTTTCCCTGACTACATTGATGTCTACCAAGGCTGGCAGCACCAATTCAGGCTTGGTTTGATCAGTCGGCACAATTTACCAGCTTAGGTCATACACCCTATCAGTTATATCCTCAGAACACTCCGGCAATGGATTGGTACCTTCCTCCAAGGTAGACTCCCCTTCCACTCTAAGTATCACCATAGGCTTGGGTTGGGGGTTGGATGTGTCCATCATGCACAAATCTACACCTTCTGGAATGAACAACGTCAGTTTTGGTAGGTGGGAGGGGGTAATATATATGTTGGGGTCATAAGGGGTGGCCAGTGTATAGATTAGGTTGAGATTTTAAGGTGGAGGAACCTTATTATAGGCTGGCAATGGATTTGTGGTCATGTTAGGTTTTTGAGGTAGAGCAATCACTTTGTTGTCAATGAGATCCTGAATCTCATGACGTAATCGAAAGCACTGGTCGGTATCATGACCATGCTGTTTGTGAAACGCGTAGTATTTTCCGGGGTTGTGTTTGGGTAGAAAATGATCAGGCAATGGGTAGGGTTCTAATGGTTTGAGGTGCCCTTTTTTGACTAGCTCCTTCATGGCTTGAGACAAGGTCATGTACAGCTGGTTGAAAGTCCATTGGGATCGGACAAGGTTGGACAGTGCTTATGAGCTTGTATTGGCAAAAGGGTCGGCAGTCTTGGTTGTGGTCACAACACTTACATCCAACGACCTTGCAGCTGTTTTACCACTGGTAGCATTGGAACTGGGTACAAATGACCTTTTTGCCAGCTCCGTCTTATCTGTAATCAGCCCCTGCTTCATAGCGTCTTCGATTTGCACCCCCATCTCGTAGAGTTCTGCAAATGTAAACAGAGGTAGGACGATCATCTTTTGCAATAACTTGCCGTGAAAATTCTGGACAACCATCCTAATATGATCCTTCTCAGAAGGCCTCATGGTCATCATTGAGGCTTTAGATCTCCACCTCGTCACAAATTCAGAGAAGCCCTCCTTCAGCTCTTGGCGCGTTACCTTGAGATTACAAGTTGTGACCTCGATTTGAGTATTGTACAAATACTGTGCAATGAAAGCCTTGGCCATCTCCTTCCAATTCTGTTTGACAGAGCCTTCCAACTTCGCATACCATATGGCCGCCATACCTGACATAGTCAGGCCAAAGAGAGACAACTTCTGTAGTCTAGTCAGGCCCATCGGCCGCAAGATATCTGAAAACAGCCGTCGATGAACCATGGGATCTCCAGAACCGTTGAATCGATCAATGTGCAGCATTTTAAACTGATTTGGCAATGTCACTGCAGAATCGGTATACTCGTCCACTATGTCCGGGATGGAGTTAATCCCTTGTGCTCTCTCAAATAACTTCTCCAGTTTATTAACCTTGAGCACAGTTGGGTAAACTTCAAACTCAAACGGAGCCTCAGTCTGATAAACAGGTGTTTTGGAGGCTTGTGCTTAGATTAGCTCTGCTGGATTGCCTTGATTTTCTTGGACATTGGCAGTATGAGTAGTGGCTCCGGGTGCTGGGATACCCATGGGAGGTGCATGGGATACAGAGGCTGCAGTCGGCTGCTGTTGCTGTTGTTGTAGCCTGGTTATTACCTAAGCCTGGTGGGCAACATCTTGCTGTAGGGTTTCAACTGTCTGCTATAGATGATGTATCAATTCTTCCATACTAACTGGGGCATACTGTGTCATCAGAATAGGCAAGTGATCTCGTGCCTAACTAGACACAGGTGAGTTGAAGGGTGACTGCTGTAAAAACTGAACCGGCGAGCTCTACCTGATTCTCCTCCATCTTATAACCAGTGGGAGTGAGGTAAACACGGGCTATCCCTGAATAAGATCCCCGGCATTGCAAAGCCTTATGACTCGAGTCCAGAGTACTTGGGGGATATCCGAACTTTCTGAAGCTATGGTGGTAAACTACCTAGCAAAAAGAAATAAAGAAAAAGAAAATAGTAATCAGAAACCACAGAGCACCTCAGCTAAGACATTACCAACACAGACATGATCAAAGCTGTAGAACTACACTCTACACTGAATTATGTCCCCAAAACATATACCAAACTTGAAACTGCTATGCACATTCCTGTACAGTCTCACTGTAAAAAACATACCAGTTAAGTGAGAGCCAAAACACCCCTATGAGGGGGTAGGGTTACCCTACCCTAGTTTCGTCAGGAACTAGGGTTCACTATTCAAACAAAGTGGTTTTCACGCAATCCTACATTTCGAGTGAGCATCCTGTCCTAGTTTGGAACAGTCTCTATGGCTTTTCGATATGTAACTAGATCGAATGGTCAAAAAGGTACCTCAGCAAGACTACCTAATATACCACCAAGAAGTGAAAGGAGGATCAAACAGTACAGCGGTAGTCCAAATCCAAGGGTTATGTTCTCATCATGGCAAAGCCCACGACCAGTCAGCCTTTTGGCAAGTTTTTAGGCAAGCCTCCAGCAAACCTTCCAGGAATAGCAGATGGCAAACACAGTGACCTAAACGCAACAATGCAAATGCAATGCAAAGACACATATAAGTGTAGATAAAATTTCACATCATGAAGTTCAAGTTAAGTTCTTTTAATTCCCCAGCAGAGTCGCCAGAAATTGTAACTCGACTTTTCGTACTCCTTTTGGAAGATGACTAGCCCTACAGTATCGGACTCCTGCAATTCTAAATCTGATCTCACAAGTGCAATGTGAAATAGATAAACACCAAAGAGTCCAAAGCCGACAAATCTTTTGGAAAATCGATTTTGAATCAAATTGTCAAAAATGGACTGCTTTGTCAGATACAGAGTTGCCACCTAAATATTTTTGAGAAATTTAGAAAACCAATGACTCGTGCCAAAGGCCACGTGTCCGTCATCACCAAGATTATCTCAACTCGGGGAACTTAGGTACGAGAGGGGAAAGTCATAAATTTAGCACCCCCGCTCGCCCGATCAAAGATCAGCCTTTACTATTCATGATGTGAATCTTATTTACATCATATGCTCTTATTCCGATTACTAGGCTAGCATTACTATGTGGTGCGCAAAAATTGGAACACTTGATTTCATGTTCGTTTGAAAATTGTTTCGAATATGTACCACTTGAAAAAGTGATCGCATATGAACGTTACTCAAATTATTTCAATTCAAGCAATTAGCCTTCATTTACAGGCATTTCAAACAATTTATCATTTAAGCAATTAGTCTCATGGCAACAATCACATTCGTGCAATATGCTAAAGCACAAAAGAGCTCACCTAGTACTCCAAGCCAAAAGATGAAAGAGCTAGGATAAATGCGTGATCCTGACTATGCAATGTGACAAATGCAACACATGCGATATGCAATCTAAATAGGATCGGCTACTTAACGTAACATGTGAATCAATTTGATAGCATGTAGTCTAAGCACGTATTCAAAGAAGCGTTAAACTAACAATGCAAGTTAGCATGATGAACTGAGCCTTCATGCATGCAAGACAAGTGGATGCAAGGCATGAGAGATGCTAAACAAAACTTGATGCCCAAAACTAACCAACATAAGGTAGTAAATAAAAGGGAGAAACACGTGGGGTTGGAAGACGTACACATTATTACAAGTTTGCGCCCCTAAGCAGAAGGGTCCGAATAAACTAACTAGCTAAGCTAATTACTACGAACTAACTAACTATTACAAAACAAAATGAATAATTAGCTAAACTACTTAACTAATTATTACAACAACAAATTAATTAACTATTCTAGCTAATTATGTATTTACAACACTTTACAAAATTAACTAGCTAAAATTAATTAATTACAACAAATATCTAAGTAATTAGATTAAACAGCCCGGGAAGTGAGGAGTGCTCATGCATGCATGTGGATTTCCACCTGAAAAAGCCATTGTTCGGCTGCCAGGAAGCCTCTGTTGCATAGTTAGAGCACTTGCACTATTTTTCACCTCAAAACCAACTATGTTCCATTTCAAAAAGCCACTGTTGGGTTTTGCAAAGGTGGCCGGTAGGCCAAAAGTGGTGGCCTGCCAACCACAAAAGATGGTCTGCCGTCCATAAATGGTGGCATGCCAGCCACTGATGCTTGGTTCATCCCACTGCAACAAAGAGCAAACAGAGCACAACCAAGGTATTCTCAAGGGTTGCTTGCACAACTTACCCCTCCTTATCATCAAACAGCTCAAAGAAGTAGTAAATTTGATTCACAAGCCATCAATCAATACAATTTCATTGCATGATGGCCTATGACCCAAAGTGTGCAAGTTCAATAAATGCAACAAATAGAGACACCAAACGTCCTCCCTATCATGGATTGATCAAGGGAAGTAATTGACTTTGAAAACTTGAACCATTTCATCACTAGCAAGTAAGAAATGCCTCAAGTTCCCATGTGTTCAATTAACATCCGATTGAACACCAATTGATTATTACTTTACATCACTTTTAGTCCTCATTTTATTACTCCATTTTAATTACTAACCATTCCTTAGTCAATTAAGTCCAAAAGTGAGCTTTAAGCCCTCTAATGGAAAGGAGTACCAAACCAAGAGTTGTTTTAGGCACGAGAGAAGTGTCATGCCGTTGGTAATGAACCCCCAAAGGGTTTAAACCATTAAGCCAAAGACCTCAATCTCAAGCTTTTTAACAAGCAACTAGTTTGAACCAACTTTTTTAAAAGAAAGCAAAAGCCAAGAAAGGGGGGAGGTTGCAAAAGTGATTAGGGATCAAAACATGTATGAAAATCCATAAACAAATGCTATCAACTCAAATAGGTTGGTGGCTAAGGCCTAAACCACCAACCTAGTAGGACTATTACACTAGAAGCATGCAATACAAGGCTCAAATGCAATGAACCACTAAAAATAGTCCTAAAATAGTGCTAAATCAGTCCTAAAACATGTTGGAATTAATACAAAAATACAAAAATAGCTAGAATAATAAGCTAAAACATGGAGCTATGTAAGCTAGTAAACAAAGCATAAGGAAAGGAGGCTACCCCCTCCATTTTTGGACTTCAAACCAACATTTTAGCCACTGAAAAAGCTCTGAAATTCAGTGTCTAAAAGCTCAAAAAAAGATAGTGTAAAGGTGGGAAACACAAGGGTAAAGGCTAGAGCAGCAAGGTAGAAAGAAAGGTGAACCACCCCTCCACCCTTTAAGGCCTTAAACCACAAGTTTCAGCCCAAAATTACAGAGTTTATACAATCCAAAAACAGTAGAAAAATAGTAAGAAAAATAGAAAACAAAGCAAGGAAATAAATCAAGCTTTATACCTCTTGAATAGGAGAACACTTCTAAGCAACAATTCAACACATACACACCCTCTAGAGCTCAAAGTGGGCTCAAAAGTACCTCAGCTCAAAGATGGCAAGGTTTGGTTTAGAGTGTATAGGCAAAGGTTCAATAACTAGCAAGAGAGAGAGAGAGAGAGAGAGAGAGAGAATTGTAGAGAGAGAAAATAATTTGCTCCAAAATTTTCTAACCTTGAAAGTAAGAGGGGAGGTCCTCTATATATAGACAAACATAAAACTCCCTCAGAAATATCAATACATACACGTGTAAGCAAGTGCGTGCATTAGTGACAACAACTGGCACAACTGGCAGAAAATATCTACAAAACACACTTATGGCCGGCAACCAAGATCAGTGGCTGATAGGTCCCAAGCTTTTTCAGGCTTGAAGAACTAGGCTTGTGGTCCAAAACAAGGCAAGAAAAGTACGAGGTTTGAAGGCTCAAAGTGATGGCATTCTGCTAAGGACTTCAAGCACTCAATAAGCATACACACATTCATCATTGGGTGTGCAAGTGGTGGCGTCTAGGTCATAAAGATGGTAAAAAACCGGGTGTCTACACCACTCAATCCATGTACGGAGCATTTCCACGTCATTTAGCCAGGCAAATCAACATTTCCAACACAAAATAACTACACAAAGTTCATTAAATGACTAGAGTAAGAAAACGAATCCACAATGAATAATTCCACAGAATTTATCAAATTATCAAAATCATCAAGAGGATGACAAATTGAGGGTGATTAAAATAACACTATTTATAAAGAGATTCAAAAGAAGTATATTGTATACCACCCGAATTACCACAAATCAATCTCCTCCATCGCCAGCACTCTAATCTCGATATTTCTCCACGGATCTCCAAAAATAACTCTGCTCTTACTTTGATAAAATCTACAACTCTCATCTGCTATATATCACTAAGGCGAAACAGAATTTCCCGATTTAAAAACAATTAAAGATTTAAATTAAAAGGACCATTTCAGATTTTTTCCGAGCTCGGCCTTCCTATGGTTCGTAGAGAATCTTATCTAGTTTTTAGAATATTTTTCGGAAATGGAATAGCTTTCCTCAATTTTTTGTTATTTAAGAAACACTCCAGTGCTGTCTAGATTTGTCGACCATTACGAAAATTGGATTTTCTCACAAACCACTCACTCTTTTTCAATAAAACAAATTTTCATTGAAAACTAACTCCCTAAGGATGATTTTGTCATATAATTTAGGTTCAGAAGATTTTTTTACATTTTTCTACAATTTTCGAAAGCTGGCTATAAAACAGATTTCTCTGGCATAATTCTTGAAATATGAAAGTTGGTGAAAAAGAGGTCAACTAGGGGAAATTTTCCACTTCTCTTGTGATGAAAACATGCTAAATAATATGTATTAAACTAAAAAATTTGAGGTGCAAGTGTGTCTTCGGAAATTTTGAGAGATTGATATGGATAAAGGTAGCCTTATACCGATTAAGAGAAATACAAGAAGGGTAGAATCAAGGCTCAACTCCTTTCATTTTTAACACAAGAATACCATCAAAACACATCTGAAAATACCATTTTAAACTTCTAGTAACATGTATTTGAAAAAGGAAAATGAAAGAGAGAGTTGTGTTGTGGCTTACTTGAGGGTTGTTGGAATTGCTAGCAAACTTTTTCTTTCTCTCCTCTCTTCTACCAAGCTCACCCTCCTTCCTCTCTTCTCTCTCAGCTGAATATAGTGTATATGTCTGTGTTCTTGCATGTAAAATGCTATGGCAGGGGTTGTTTTTATAATGAATTTGGTGCAAAAGGTCATAAATGCCCATTGGTTGAAATTGGATTGAATAGTTTGGATTTAGTTTGAATTCAATGGAATAGTGGAGGATTAGAGGCCTTAATTCGGTTCCTAAACAAGGTCTAGTTAGGGTTTTCCACCTAATCAAACCAACCTAGTTGCATATACACACACACACACATATATATATATATATAAAAGTTTGTTCAATAGAATAGTGGAGGATTAGAGACCTTAATTCGGTTCCTAAACAGGGTCTAGTTAGGGTTTTCCACCTAATCAAACCAACCTAGTTGCATATATACACACACACACACACATATAAAAAAGTTTGTACCAAGTCAAAGATATTTTCCTTAAATCATGCAAAATTATCTCAAAGTACATTCATAGTATCTATGTAAGTTATGGCTGGCCATAAATGGTTATTTGAGGAACTTATTTTATTATTTTTTTTGGGTACAAATGTTGGAAATTGTAAAATATAATATTTAAAAAATGGTTTTAGGGTACAAGTCCATATATAAATATATAATAGTACTTGTTTGGGGTCAAAATGTGATTTAATAAAAATGTGAGGGCTTGGGCTCAATTAAAATATCTATTTCAATTGTAGAGTTAATAAATTAGTGTTAGGAAAAATAATTCGTTTTGTATTACCTTGCTTTGAATTTATAGCTAAATAACCGAATGAAAACTGTGAAAATCGCAAGTTAAAGTTTAGAGATATTAATGTAAAATTTGAGAGTTAAATAATTAATATTATAGTGTTAGAAATGATTTCTTAGCTTTCCGGGTCAATTAGGGTTTGTATGGGTTCGTCTGTGATACGTTTTCAGTTCTAGGGTTTAATTCTGCGAATAAACGGGGAAGTAAGGGTTTTTGTTATAATCACTCAAAATTTAAGGACCTAATAAGGCTTACTAAAGTTAAGGGTCTCACAACCTATCCCTCTTAAATAAATTTCGTTCTCAAAATTCACAATCTCTATTGCCCCAAAATTTAAAAACGACTAACTCCTCAAATAACACGCTTTCGCTACGCACTCTGATATAAACAATGAATTTTTTTTAATTTTTAATTTTTTTAAACTTCAAATATTAGTCTTTTTTTTTTAACCTCAAATGTTGAACCCAAATATCAATCAGCCAACATATCCCATGTAAGACCTAATCGCTACGCTCTGATTCCATTCTATAACGCCCTAGCTTCTGAGCCGTTAATAAATCAACTCAACCTCAAATTTAAAATTCTAACTAATTAATAACCTTAAAAATACAAAATTGTCTCCAAAATAATTACATAAAAGTCTCCAAAATATAACTTATACAAATCTCTAAAAACAATATGTAGTGGTGAACCCAAAAATCTCTAACTCAATAATCCTTTAAATTCTTCGACTCCAACCGCCACTAAATTTGTTCCACACCTGAAAAATAAATTAATTTAGGAAGTATACAATACGACAGGAGTAACAAAGCTCAGAGAATGAATAATTTCATAGGGATCCAATAATTACACAAACGATTCAATTCAATATACCAAGCAATTTACCAAATTGCACAAACAAGTCAACTCGACATATGATAATTTATCTAGGACCAAATACGCAGTCCTACTTAGTACATGGCCAGTGACCGCCTCACCCCCCTCACCCAAGCACAACCGCTTATTCAGGCTATTGGTATAGAGCATATTGGCAAAGTCCACTCAATCCATGTACGAAGCATTTCCACGTCACTTAGCTTGACAAATCAACATTTCCAACACAGAATAACTACACAAAGTTCATCAAATGACTAGAGTAATCAAACGAATCAACAACAAATAATTCCACAGAATTTATCAAATTATCAAAATCATCAAGAGGATTACAAATTGAAGGCGATTAAAATAACACTGTTTGCAAAGAGATTTAAAGAAAGTATATTGTATACCACCCGAATTACCTCAAATCAATCTCCTCCATCGCCAACACTCGAAACTCGATATTTCTCCATAAATCTCCAAAAATAACTCTGATCTTACTTTGATAAAATCTACAACTCTTATCTATTATATATCACCACGACGAAACAGAATTTACAGATTCAAAAACACTTACAGATTGAAATTAAAAGGACCATTTCAGATTTTTTTTGAGCCCGACCTTCCTATGGTTTGTAGAAAATCTTATCTAGTTTTCAGAACATTTTCTAGAAATGGAATAGCTTTCCTCAATTTTTTGTTATTTAAGAAACACTCCAGTGCTGTCCAAATTTGTCGACTATTACAAAAATTGGATTTTCTCACAAACCGCTCACTCTTTTTCAATAAAACAAATTTTCCTTGAAAACTAACTCCTTAAGAACGATTTTGACATACAATTTAGGTTCAGAATATTTTTTTACATTTTTCTACAATTTTCGAAAGTTGGCTACAAAACAGATTCTCTGGCACAATTCTTGAAATAAGAAAGTTGGTGAGAAAGAGGTCCACTAGGGGAAATTTTCCACTTCTCTTGTGATGAAAACATGCTAAATAATATGTATTAAACTAAAAAATTTGAGGTACAGGTGTGTCTTTGGAAATTTTGAGAGATTGATATGGAAAAAGGTAGCCTTATACCGATTAAGAGAAATACAAGAAGGGTAGAATCAAGGCTCAACTCCTTTCATTTTTAACACAAGAATACCATCAAAACACATCTGAAAATACCATTTTAAACTTCTAGTAACATGTATTTGAAAAAGCGAAATGAAAGAGAGAGTTGTGTTGTGGCTTACTTGAGGGTTGTTGGAATTGCTAGCAAACTTTTTCTTTCTCTCCTCTCTTCTACCAAGCTCACCCTCCTTCCTCTCTTCTCTCTTAGCTGAATATAGTGTATATGTCTGTGTTCTTGCATGTAAAATGCTATGGAAGGGGATGTTTTTATAATGAATTTGGTACAAAAGGTCATAAAATGCCCATTGGTTGGAATTGGATTGAATAGTTTGGATTTAGTTTGAATTCAATGGAATAGTGGAGGATTAGAGGCCTTAATTAGGTTCCTAAACATGATCTAGTTAGGCTTTTTCCGTCTAATCAAACCAACCTAGTTGCATATACACACACACACATATATATATAAGTTTGTACCAAGTCAAAGATATTTTCCTTAAATCATGCAAAATTGTCTCAAAGTACATTCATAGTAGGTATACAGGTTATGGTTGGCCATAAATAGTGATTTAAGGGACTTCTTTTATTATTATTTTTTTTTTTGGTACAAATGTTGGAAATTGTAAAATATAATATTTAAAAAATGGTTTTAGGGTACAATTGTATATATAAATATATAATTGTACTTGTTTCGGGTCAAAATGTGATTTAATAAAAATGTGAGGGCTTGGGCTCAATTAAAATATCTATTTCAAGTGTAGACTTAATAAATTAGTGTTAGGAAAAATAATTCGGTTTGTATTATCTTGCTTTGAATTTAAAGATAAATAACCGAACGACAACTGTGAAAATCGGAAGTTAAGGTTTAGATAGATTAGTCTAAATTTTGATAGTTCAATAATTAATATTAGAGTGTTAGAAATGATTTCTAAGCTTTCAAGGTCGATTAGGGTTTGTATGGGTTCGTCTGTGATGCGTTTTTGGTTCTAGGGTTTAATTCTGTGAATAAATGAGGAAGTAAGTGTTTTTCTTATAATCACTCAAAATTTAGGCACCTAATAGAGTTTACTAAAGTTAGGGGTCTCACAAGTCATGCTAGACCAACTGTATACATGAGTACTTACCATTATAACTTCTTGTGGTCAACCATGAAATATTATTTATTTGGAATGTTTGGTTATGTTGTATCTATTTCTATTGCAAATGGGTCCATAATGTAAACTTGAAGTTTATGTTAGTTTTGATCCTCCATTTATTATTAGATATCTTGAATCCTTAACATGTGATAGATTTGGAGCATGTTTTCAAAATTGTCATTTTGATGAAACAGATTTCCCATCATCAAGGGAAGAAACGTCGTAGCTTGAAACTCGACATGAAATCGCTTGAAGTAATTCGATGTTGTCTTATCTTGATCCTCGTACTAATCAATGTGAATTAAAAAGTTCAAATGATTATTTCTTTGCCAAGTATAAGCAAACCAATTACTGGATGCCTTCATCAACACTAAAAAGATAATAAAATTCAATATTCCAATTGCTAATGCTCTAACAAGAATCGATGTTCCTGAAAGACAATCTACTGGTATTGTTGTAAATGTATCTAAGTCACACCAGAAGCGTGGTAGACCTGTTGGTGCAAAAGACAAAGTTTCTTGCAAGAGAAACGTAATGCCCCACTTTTTATTTCACAGATAACATACCAAAAACCCTTATTACAATACAATTTCATAAATAACGAACGGAAGTTCTAATATATCAATAAGGATAAATAAGTAAAGATTCACTCATTCGTATACGTAATGAATGCAATATGTGACATAATTAAATAAATTACTCGTAGGTATACGTCATTACATAAAAGAAAAAGGGTTCAACCCTTTTACAACAATAACATTCCGCCAGCAGATATAAGGCCCTGTGGCTAACAGATAAAGAAGATCCTCATTCTTGAAAACACTTCTCGTCATTCACCTGAAAAAGAATTAGCAAAGTGTGATGAACATAAAGTCCAGTAGGGATCCCAACATGATCCTAAACAATAACAACTTACAGATAGCTATGATCATGAATGTTCCAACTCGTACTATGTAAATAATGTGACGGTTTGTACTCAAGCATATTTACATAATTATACTTTTTTCAAAATCATCCAATTCATTCAACAATTTAGATAGTTCACATTTTCTTCATGTTTTCCATTTCAACAATATCACATAACACCTGTTTTGTTTTTGAAATACATTAACAAAATATTTTCTCTTTTTACTTACAAACTCAATACGTAACCTATGTTCATTGCCAACATGTTCATCACCTTTCTGGTCTTAAGTCCAAAGTTAAAAAGATACTTTCATCAGTTTATTTGATACGCTCACATACATACATAACATCCAACACGAAAAATGAAAACAACAAACACCCAACAATCACTTACTCAACATATAAGACAACTCAGTCTTCCTGAACCATAACTATCATAACACATGATATACCTAGATACACTAAGACAATAATGATAAACAAAACACTACTCTACATGCCAAAAGCATGGTAGGCCAAAGTTACACCTTTCCGTAACACAAGCCAAGTTACCAGTCATCAGCTGGAAGGGAATGAGACCTCTACCAATTTACCAAATACCTACTAGAAGGTAATCGTACCAATGCCAATTTATCAGACACTTGGTGGAAGGAAATGGTACATCTGCCGAATTCCCAAGTGCTAGTTGGAAGGTACTAGTACCTCTTATTCTAAGCGCAACTAATTTCTCCAAGCGCTAGCTGGAAGGTAATGGTATCTCTCATTCTCAGTGCGTGTACAGTTCCAACCATCATAATATACAACAGCATAAATAACTTGAGTGTACTACATACACATAATCTGTTCAACATCACAATGTCATCCCCCACCGATGACCAAAGACAAAACCTCTAAACATATGTATTAAATACACGTGAAACAATAATCCGATTCTTACGAAAAGACCTTCAGTCTCATAATAATTATAATAGTAATATTTAAAGGTTTCAGAATCCAACCTCAATTTCATTCTTAATTTATGAAAGATTATAATTTCATTTTCTTTCCAAAACCAATTTCTACATTTCATTAAAATCCTCATCCGTGATGTCAAAGCCACAACCCGATTCCACTAAACATAGTCAATCCCAATTAGTCCCATCATCATGGTTAACTCTCTACTTTAGTAATTTACACACTTACACAAGCCATATTAAATAAAACATAACCATTATTTAATTTTACCCTTTTCTTATTCATTAGGCTAATAATATTAAATTAGGGCTTTTCCCCTTCTTGAACATAAAACATAAAACTATTGTTCAATTAACCAAAACAACTACCAATTACTAATTAGAAACCCCACATTATCAAACCATAGATCTTTCTTACATGTTTTTCGAAAATTCATAATAACCATACTTCCTGTGCAATAAAATGTACCACATATCTATCTATAGACAAAGTATTGAAAAGGAGCAAGGAAATCCCTACCGCAAAGTAGAAGACAAAAAGGAAACCATGGATAGAACTTGATGGAGCCAAAAACAACAACTTCACCGATTAAAATTAAGACGTCGACGTGCTCAACGTTTTTCTCCAAAAGGCAAGGATGAGAAAACAAATGGATTGAGAGTATTTAGAGATAGAAGGTAAGAACATAGAGAGAGAGAGTGTATGTTAATTTAGGGTTTTGAAATGTTTAGAGAGGGAATGAGATGGAAAAGTGACTCAAAATGGCCCTTTCTCAGACTGATATACGCATAGACCGCTCAAGTGACCAAAACACCGCTTAAGTGAATAGACGCAAAAAGTAACACCGCTCTAGCACACAATGACCCACTTCTAGAAGTTCAGACTTGCAAAAGATCGCTCGAGCACAAGAAGTATCGCTCGAGCGAAAATATCACACAACTAGTAGTTTTGCAGACTGTAAAAGATTGCTCAAGCGCAAGAAAGACCGCTCAAGAGAACATGCAAAAATCTGGACAATAACTCATTAAAAAACTGACTTCCCAACCTGTTCCAAACACAATCAACACTCCTAATAGCCAAATTCAACAACTAACAAGATGGAAATGAGATGAACAACAATTAAGTACATGGATCCTCGAATTCAAAAGCTAGAAAATGGGTCGGGTCTAAACAAGAATCGTTATAATCTCCCCCCTCCCTAAGTAATTTCATTCCTGAAATTAAAGATAAGGCCGAAACAAATGTAACTTAATCATACCTAGAAGCATGACCACCATAACACATCTAACACCCCCAAGTGCTCAGCACTAGAACACGGAAGGAAATCTCCACAATAAAAGTCTCAGTGAACCCATATAGGAAAAGAAAACTCCCAACAAAATAAGGTCAGAGGCAACACCCTTGTATACAAATCTCAATAACACTAAAACACTCCTCAAACCAAACACCCAACCCAAAATTAGCAATTTAAGCTAAGTCACTACACAACACTTTCATTTAACAAGGCCATTCGAGGCTATAACACCAGGAAAAATTCATTTTTCAAATCAAGCTCAACAGCTGTCATCTCACAACACCCATCACCTTTACCGTGATGCCACAACAATTACATATGCCACATTTATAAAAGAAAAAATATTAATAAAAATAAAAATTGCATTATCAACACAACAAAACATAAGAAATTTCATCAATTTAAAGTTCCAATGTATCATAAACATTAACATAATTTATCTCCTCCTACAGGACATAACATACTCGCAAAATGATAACTCCACAATACGTTACTCCAACCCAAGATGTGACAACCCTGTTCTGTGCTATGTTAATTAATCTTAATTATGATTGTGATTATGTGCTTAATATGATTTTGGGTGCTAATTATGTTTTCGAATCCATATCTGTTCACCATAGAGAAATCTATTTGATTTTTTGTTATAAATTTAAATTGAAGGCCGTAGAGGCAACAGAAGCTAAAATTGACTGTGTCATTGTGATTAGCATGATTTTTAGAACCTATGGTGAAATTTAATTAAAAATTGATTTAGATCAAATTAATTAGATTAAATTGATTAAATTAAGTACTATTGGTTAGTCTTAATTGAGTTTCATTAACTTAGGCTAATCACCAAGTATATATATGAGCTAAACACACTTAAGCTCATATTGTGAGCTCAAAATCAGCAAAGGAACATATATATAGAGAGAGAGATAGAGAGGATTGTAGAGAGAGAGGGAGCACAAACTTCGAGGTTTGAACTAGAAGCTTGTGGATTTGAGGAGCTAGGCTTAAAGACTAGCCAAATTTGGAAGAGTTAAAGGCTTTAGGTGAGCAAATGAGTCTCAATTTATGAATATGAGATATTTAGATTTGAATTCAACCATGATATGTAATAATATGTAACTAAGAACAAGAATTGAGTTGATTATGATGAACTTGAAGCCAATAGATACATGCATGCAAGATTTTCCATGATAATTGTAGATTTGAACATGAAGCATGTTAATCATGTTGGATTGTTAGGCATTTGAGACATGCATGCACAATTCTTGAAGATATGAGACTTGATTGCATGAGTTTTAAAATTAACAAGAAGAGTTTGGAATGATTTGGAACATGGACCGTAATTTTAGACAATTGGGTTCAAATTACCTATGTTTTCATGTTAGACAATGTTTTTCCACATTTTTAGTATCAACTTGCAAGCTTTGAACCTTTGGATATGTGTTTTGAGCTTCAAACAAAATTTTAGAAATTCCAGAATTTGACCTGTCCACTTGAGCTAGGAAAGTGTCACTCAAGTGTAAAAATCAAGCTCCCAGAAGTTTTACAAAGATTTGCACAGTAGCTCGAGCGGCAAACCTTGTGCTAGAGCGCACCCTGTTTTGCAGGGCTCATCGCTCGAGCAACAGAAAGTTTGCTCGAGCATAAAAATCATGCAACCAGTACTTTTGCAGAGTTTTACAGACCACTCAAGCGACCAAAGTTGTGCTCTAGTGGAGTGCTCTGTTTCAAAAATTTTGAAAAGTTATTTCATGCTTCGTTTTCCATTCTCTTTTATTTCTAAGCACTCTTAGGCATGCATTGAGCATTGTAAATGAACTAAAGAAATAAGAAAGAAGCCCAAGAGAAATAAACAAGTTAAGAACGAATTGAATTGCTTGTGACCCAATGTGTTATGAAATGTGTAGGTCAAGTGTGAGGGCAAATTCATCGACGGAACACTGTGAGTAATATCTTAGTAAAGATATTTTCAAGTATGTTATTTTCCAAATACTACTTCTATATAAGCTTCATGGATTTGTTAATTTGAATTATGAATGAATATTCTATATGCCTAATTTTTGTATAAGGCTTTGTGAAGAATATGATTTGGGCCAAAGGTCGTTTGAATATTTTGATTGGCCAAAGGCTATTTGAATATTTTGATGGACCAAAGGCCGTTTAAATATCGTAATCGGCCAAAGGCCATTTGAATGAAAAGGTGATCGTGATCATGAATATGAAATGCCCATAGATATGAATATGGAAAGAATGGGCCCGAGACCGTTTGATATGTTTGATGCCACGGGCCCAAGGCTGTTTGATATGTTTGATAAGGATTTAAAATGGGCCCGAGGCCAGTTGTATATGAAATTTACGAGTTTGATGTACTTAATATGAATCTCATTCATATAACCCCTTTACTTTGGCATTATTCACTGTGCTTTCACTTACTCTTATTTATATGTATGTAGGTGAGCAAAGAGATGTCCAACCCCAGCCTCAGTGAAGAATGTGAGAGAAATTCAAGTTTTGTGGAGTCAGCCTGGATGTCTCACGCACAAGACTTTGTTTTGTTCTCTTGCTTTACTCTTTTGCTACCTTGATGGTCCCGTTGGATCACCTATGTATATAAGCTTTTAGTTTGGCTTACTATGTATATGAAAGTTCCTGGATGTACAAGATGTTAACTTTGTTTATATGGTGTGAGTTATTATGGAATACGTATGAAATGTTTTTGATATGACATGTAAGCACAGTTCATTGGACAAAATTTTTAAGTATGCTTCCACTTTGGCCCCTTCATTATTGATAAGACACGTTTATTTTCATTTGAGGCCATAGGTAATCTCATGATTACTTGTTGGTTATGACCTTAATCTAGAGGGGCAGATTAGGGTCATGACACAAGGAGTTTCACTAACGTGTAAGAAGTTCTGCACAAGCTTCAAAACCACTGGTACAAGACTCCACTCTTGTCAAGCCACTCTAAGGCATTCATAGAGGTACAACCCTTCTTACTGAATGCTCAGCTCGACTGCTCAGCTCGACTCAGTGCGACTATTTGTCCACCATACCCTGATATCTCTACATCTCAAACACTAGACCGATATAGTCAAAGGCAATCACACAATTTTGGACACAGAAGGATCTTCACCTATGCGACACTCGTCACCCGAAAATACAACCATTCTTCATTCCAAGAAATACTTCTAGCACCTATGTGACGTCCCAAAAATCAGAAACATCAGAAAATATATTAACAAATAAATATAGGGTTTATCTAAGATTGCAAGAGTAAGAAATGTCACTAATAAGTCCTTTGGCTAATAACCAAGGAAGATCCCAGGAAGGTCGGATGAGTTAATACAGCCTCCCTTCTATGTCCAACCACTTTAGATAGCAAAGCTACGTTTTTGATAGATCATGACAAAGTATTAACACAAGGCCTACATGAGTTGATAGAATATAAAGACAGATTACAAATGATATATATATATATATAATTACGAAATCATGTCTTAAATATAACATGCAATTAATCAGTTAAAATCTCTAAAACGTGTTTACAAAAGTAGTTCCTAACTCTGATCGGGTAGCCATACGTCTTCAAATCCTTTAGCTTTGCCTTTGACTGGTCTAACAGTCTTCAATACCTCGCATGAAATGCCATGAGTTTTGAATGCCCAGTAAACACACATACATCATGTCCCTTTTTTCCAATCCAATACACCATCACATTTATAACAAGCAAGTAATGAAGCATGATATTCAAGTCAATAACAAGGATTACAAGGTTAGATGTTAGTATTCTAGAAATCTCCCAAAGAGATTTCATCCTCCCAACCACAAGAATTGGACACCAGACTATTCGGAACTCCCCATTTTGCTGCTGTATTGTAGAACTTACCTTGGATACCTACCAATGGTTATATACCGCATAATGCCAACCGCAGGGCCTCAAAAGGAATAGCGAAAAAAAAAGGTTTTATCACCCTGAATCCAACCTTATCCTTCTAGAAAAAGTTTTATCCTCTTGAATGTCCCATCTGAACCTAGCCTTATCTCACCAAATCAAATTATCGCAAAGAGTCCGAATACGTTCGTTCCATTCTAGGGTTTATGCGATAACTGCTTGCGCAAGATTTAACCGTTAATTAGGGAGCACATCCCATCAATCCATATATAACACAATATCATCTCTTCATTATTCAAGTTATCGAAAACCCAATACCACCCCACTTAAGGTTTCCGTTGAGTTAGATGTCTTAAATTAAAGTCAAAATCAACTTAACAAAATAGTAATATCCACATAAGTATGAGCTTCATCAAATGAAGAAGATAAGTAACACAACCATAACACATGCAATATCATACCAAGACATGATCATGTACTAATAAGCATATTCATGAACACAAGAGCATAAAATGCCAATACAAAACTAAATTTCCAAATTCGGTACCATTTAAAGATTAAAATCGAAAGGACCATTTCAGGTTTTTCTTGAGCTTGGCCTTCCTATGGTTCGTAGAGGATTTTATCTAGTTTTTAGAACATTTTTCAGAAATGTGATAGCCTTTCTAGATTTTTAGTTATTTAAGAAATGCTTCAGCTCCAGATTCATTAACCGTTACAAAAATCAGATGTTCTTCGCAATCCGTTCGCTTTTTTTTGATGAAACCAATTTTACTTGAAAGATAACTCTTTAAGGAAGATTTTGACATAAAACCAAAGTCTAAGAGATTTTTCTATATTTTTCTAGAATTTTTGAAAATTGGCTATAAAACCGATTTTTCATGCATAATACTAAAAATAAGAAGATTGGTGAGAAAAGAGGCCAACTAAGGAAAATTTTCCACTTCTTTTGTGATGAAAACATACTAAATAATGTACCAATAACTCAGATTTTTTTAGAGTGATGGTATGCCTTAAAAAAATGTGAGATATGGGAAGAAAAAGATAGTTTTGCGTCTATTAAAAATAAATACAAATAGAAGAAGGGTTAAAGCCCAATTCATCAACTTTGAACACATGAACACCATTACAACACTTCTGAAAATATAGTTTCAAGACTCTAATAACATGTATTTGAAAAAGGAAATAGAAAGAGAGATGGTGATGTGGCTTACTTGAAGCTTGGTTGGTTAGCTAGCTAGACCTTTCCTTTCTCTCATTTCCTCCACCAAGCCTCTTCTATTCTCTCCCTCTCAACTGAATGAAGTGTTTGTGTGTGTGTTCTTGTGTGTAAAATGCTAAGGGAGGGGTTGTTTTTATAAGAAAATTGGTGCAAAAGGTCCAAAATGCCCATTAGTTGGAATTGGATTGGATATTTTGGATTTAGTTTGAATTCAATGGAAAAGTGGATGATTAGAGGCCTTAATTGAGTATGTAAACATGATCTTGTTAGGGTTTTATCTTTATCAAACCATCCTAGTTACAAGTACAATGCATATATACATTTATATATATAAGTTTGTACTCAGGTCAAAGATTTTCCTTAATTCATGCAAGTTTGTCTCAAAAAGTACACTTATTGCATCTGTATAGGTATTGGCTAGCCACATGATGGTGATTTGAAGGGCTTATTTTATTTATTTTCTTGTGTACAAATGTTTGGAAATTGTAAAATATAGTGTATAAAATAGATTTTAGGGTACAAGTGTGTATATATATAATGGTACTTGCTTGGGTTCAATTGTGATTTAATAAAAATGTGAGGGCTTTGGGTTTAATTTATGAACTGGCACATTTATTTTAGTATAAAATTAAATTAAATTAGGGTTAGAGAGTTTAATTCGGTTTGGATTTCTTGTTTCGAATAAAAAGGCGATCAACTGATGAACATAATAATGACCGAAAATACGTAGGGTTTTTAAGTCATAATTTCATATTTAGGAAGTCAATTAATCAGTATTAGGGTATTAGAAATTATTCATAAGTTCCAGGTTCAATTAGGGTTTGTACGGGTTCATCCGTGATACGTTTTCAATTCTAGAGTTAATTTTGCGAATAAATAGAGAATTAAGGGCTTTTATTATAATAATTTAAAAGTAAGGGTCTTACTAGGATTTACAAAATTTAGGGGTCTCACAACCTACCCACAAAATTCTCCCTCCACTTTCAAAAACTCCATCCAACATCTAATGATACCACAACACAATCACTACCCTTATCATAATCGATATGACCACAACAAACTCGCTGACTGAGAAAACCAAAACACTAAACCACACACACACAAGTGCCATTCTCACTACGCCAAAATGCGAATTTCACACTCCCTCGAAACATTCTCACCTAACCTGCCAATTCTACCAAAAACCAAAAGTCTCGCATTGTCTTAGAGTCAACACATTCAAAGCCTTATAGCTCGGCCCTTACGATACAACCACACCAATCAAAATAACACATGGATTTCTCGATCTCAACAAACAACTTCTAAACTGAACAAGGCTCACAGGCCATCAAATAACCATCTCATAAATTAACATCAGGTATACAACAACACTACGATCATCAATCCCATTAACGATTTCTCATTACATATATAAAGAGTCTAAAATTCATCATGAGCCTCCAATACATGAGGAATAACAAACAACAGCAATAACAACATATATATACAACATATCATTATGATGCCTTAGCAACCAACAACACATTTGTGAACAACAAAACGTGTAAATATTATACCACTGGTCTTTAATACAAAAGCCCCTCTCAAGGTAATACCACTGTGAGGATTGAAAAGTCAATCCTTGCAAAGCTCTTGAAGCTTGACCTGGCCGGTTCTAGTATCAATACCACCCCCGACTGGATTGAAGAGATTAAGTCTGACTAGGTTTTGAAACATCTGAGGAATTCACATGCAAAGGGCACAAACATCTAACATGGCCCAGATGACCACAATCAAAACAAATAGTAGACTCCCTACTCTAAGACTGGCTTGAAGTCTGAACCTCACTAGGCCTCCCAAACTATGAGTTCGAAACCCCTGACAAAGAGGAGGATGAAGCCTGAGACTGAGCATGCACTTGTCTCCATCTCTTACTGAGCCTAGAGTGCTTATGAATTGTAAAAGTTGCTGAAGTGGCCTCCTCCTTAACTCGACCAACACACACAACCATGGCCTCAACTAGAGCATAGTAATTCTTCCACAGAGATCTAACTACCTTCTCCCGAATATCTTCATACAACCACCTCTCAAACTCATAACAATGGTGCTCCTCTGTTGCCACCAACTCCAGAGCAAACCTCAACAACCTAATAACCGCATCTCAAATTGTGCCAAAGGAGTAGCATTCTAGTGCAACTCGACAAACTATTCCTTCTACATTTCCTGAGCAGAAGGAGAGAAATACTTGGCCAAAAAGGCCTTTGTAAAAGAAACTTGTTCCAATCAATCTTCCTTCTCTAGCGACTTAGCCTCCTCCAAAAACTCTGGTGGACTGGAGCAAAGAAACTCCTTAGTAAGCTTGAGGGTACGCCCGTTGTTACCCTTACTGCGAGTTAGAGCATTGTGCACCGCTCTCATAATCTCGTGTGCAATATCCTCACCGATAGCCGATGTTATAACGACAGGTGCTAAAGGAACCACTGTGCTTCTACCGACACTCCTATTACCAATTCATCCTCTATTCCCTTGTGCAAACATTCTATAAAACTCAAAAACAAAACCAATCTTAGTGCACAACACAACAGCCTTCTCGAGGCACACATTCACCATTGCTAGGCTACATGACACACTTAGCCCTAACATACCCAATTCTATTGCACATAAACAATTCAACAATTAATCACATAATCAAATCAAGTCCACAAGGATAGCTACTTGCCTCGAAACTCTCAAGGAATTCCTATCAGAAACCATGCTGATCGGGCATGTTTCCGATAAGACCTCTAACGAAGTTTATTGACTACAAATACTATCCAGGAAAATTAACCCTGTGCTCACATAAATACAACACATAAAGTCCTAATACTTATCCTAACTATATGCAGACGTCCTCACCAAGCATAGCAAACCCGTTGTGGTAAAAACCACTTCCTTCAAGCCCAAAGCATTCATACTCGACTTACTCTGATACCAAGTTATAACGCCTCACTTTTTATTTCACGAATAAAATTACCAAAAACCCTTATTACGATACAACTTCAGAGATAACGAATGGAAGTTCTAATATATCAATAAGGATAAATAAGTAAAGATTCTCTCATTCGTATACGTAATGAATGCAACATGTGACATAATTAAATAAATTGTCCACAAGCTTACATCATTACATAAAAGAAAAGGGTTCAACCCTTTTATAACAACGACATTCCGCCAGCAGATATAAGGCCCCGTGGCCAATAGATAAAGAAGATCCTCGATCTTGAAAACACTTCTTGTCATTCACCAAAAAAAAGATTAGCAACATGGGATAAACATAAAATCCAATAGGGATCCCAACATGATCCTAAACAATAACAACTTACAGATAGCTATGATCATGAATACTCCGACTCATACTATGTAAATAATGTGATGGTTTGTACAAAAATATATTTACATAAGTATACTTTTCCCAAAATTATCCAATTCGTTCAACAATTCAGATAGTTCACATGTCATTCTTATTTTCCGTTTCAACAATATCACATAACAACTATTTTCTGTTTGAAACACATTAACAAAAGTTCCGATTTTGTCTTTTTCCTTACAAACTCAATACGTAACCTACATTTATTTCCAACATGTTCATCACCTTTTTGGGCCTCAAGTCCAAAGTTAACAAGATACTTTCAACAGCTTATTTGATATGCTCACTTGTACACATAACTTCCAATACAAAAAATAAAGACAACAAACACCCAACAACTACTTACTCAACATATACGACAACTTAGTCTTCCTAAACCATAACCATTATAACACATGATATACCCAGATACATTGAGAAAATAACAATATACAAAACTCCGCTCTACCTACCTTAAGCACGGTAAGCCAAGGTTACACCTTTCCATAACACAAGCTAATTTACCAATCACTAGCTAGAAGGGAATGAGATCTCTACCAATTTACCAAACACCTACTGGAAGGTAATGGTGCCTCTGGCTATTTACTAGACACCCGTTGAAAGAAAATGACACCTTTGCCAAGTTCCCCACATGCTGGCTGGAAGGTACTGGTACTTCTTATTCTAAATGCAACCAATTTCTCCAAGTGCTAGCTAGAAGGAATGATACCTCTCATTCTCAGTGCATACACAGTTCCAACAATCATAATATACCATAGTATAAATTACTTGAGTGTACTACATATACATAATCTGTTCAACTTCACAATGTCATCCTTCACCGATGACTAAGGACAAAACCTCTAAACATATGTATTAAATACACGTGAAATAATAATCCAATTCTTACGAGACCTTAAGTCCCACAATAATTATAATAGTAATATTTAAAGGTTTCAAAATCCAACCTCAACTTCATTTTTAATTTATGAAAGATTATAATTTCATTTTCTTTCCAAAACGAATTTCTATATTTCATTAAAATCCACATCCATGATGTCAAAGCCACAACCCGATTCCACTAAACAAAATCAACCCCAATTAGTCCCACCATCGTGGTTAACTCTCTACGTTAGCAATTTATACACTTACACAAGCCATATTAAATAAAACATAACCATTATTCAATTTTACCCTTTTCTAATTCATTAGGCTAATAATGGCCAATAATATTAAATTAGGGCTTTTCCCCTTCTTCAACATAAACACGTAAAACTACTCTCCAAATAACCAAAACAAGTACTAATTACAAATTAGAAACCCCATATTATCAAACCCTAGATCTCTCTTACATGCTTTTCAAAAATTCATAATAACCATACTTTTTATGCAATAAAATCTATCACTTATCTATCTACCGATAAAGTATTGAAAATGAGCAAGGAAATCCCTCCCTCAAAGTAAAAGACAAAAAGGAAACAAGGAGTAGAACTTGACAGAGTTGAAAACAACAACTTCACTGATTAAAATGAAGCCCTTGATGTGCTCAATGTTTTTCTCCAAAGGACTAGGATGAGAAAACCAACAGAATGAGAGTATTTAGACCTAGAAAGTAAGAACGTAGAGAGAGAGAGAGAGAGAGAGAGAGAGAGAGAGGGAGAGAAAGAGTGTGTGTGTGTGTGTGTGTTTAGGGTTTTGAAATGTTTAGAGAGAGAATGAGATGAAAATGTGACTCAAAATGGCCCTCTCTCGAACTGATATACGCACAGACCACTTGAGTGACCAAAACACTGCTCGAGCGAATAGACACAAAAAGTGAGATCGCTCGAGCGCACAATAACCCCCTTCCAGAAGTTCAGACCTACAAAAGACCGATCGAGCACAAGAACTATCGCTTGAGTGAAAATATCACACATCCAGTAGTTTTACAAACTGTAAAAGACTGCTCAAGTGCAAGAAGGACCGCTAGAGCGAACTGGCAAAAATTTGGGCAATAACTCATTGAAAAACTTGCTTCCCAACATGTTCCAAACACAACCAACACTCCCAATAACCAAATTCAACAAGTAACAAGATGGAAATGAGATGAACAACAATTGAGAAAATGGGTCCTCGGATTCAAAACCAAGAAAATGGGTCAGGTCTAAACTAGAATCGTTATAAGAAGAAGACAATTAGTATTCCTAAAGAGATCATATCTAAAGAGGTGCTCCAGAAGAGACTATACCTAGCACTCTTGAAGAGGCTAAACCCACAACAAATTCTTAGTGCTCCTGTAGAGGATAGATCCACAAAACAGACTATTATAATATATCTATTTGAATCTCCCACTTATGAACCTCTAGAAGAAGAACCTCCAGAAGAGAAATCTCCTAAAGAGTTATTCCCTGAAGTGAAAAAGGTACCCAAAAATAATGAGATCTTAATACATTATATGAGTGCATAAGAAGTTTGGGATAGAAATCAAATTGTTGTCAACAAAATATTTTCGTTTAAAGTTGCTCTTGACATTACTAGAAGTAATGCTGAAAACATTATCTAAAATGATGATGACAATAAACCACAAACTGTTGAGGAATGTCAACAGAGAAATGATTGGCCAATGTAGAAAAAAGAAATACAAATAGAGTTAAACTCCATTACAAAACATGAAGTATTTGGACCTGTAGTCCAAACCCCTGAAGGGATCTTGTGGGATATAAATGGATGTTTGTTCGAAAATACAATGAACAATATTAAATTGTAAGATATAAAACACTACTTATTGTGCAAGATTTCTCGTAGAGACCTGGTATTAATTATGAGGAAATATATTCACCCATAATTGATGCAATTACATTCAGAAATTTTATTAACTTGGTAATCATAGAAAATTATGTATCTAATGGATGTAGTTATAGCATATTTATATGGATCACTAGATAGTGGTATATATATATGAAACTCCCAGAAGGATTTAAAATGCCAGAAGCATCTAATTCAAAACCCATAAGTGTTTACTCAATCAAACTACAAAGATCTCTATACGGGTTGAAAAAATCTGAACACATGTGGTATAATCGGCTCAGTGTATATCTATTGAAAGAAGGATATGTGAATGATCTAATTTGTCTATGCATTTTTATTAACAAATCAGAATTTAAATTTACAATTGTTGCAGTATATGTTGATGATTTGAATCTTGTCAGAGCTCTAGAAGAGCTTACAAAAAATGCAAAATATTTAAAGAAAAAATTTGAAATGAAAGATCTTGGCAAAATAAAATTTTGTCTTGACTTGCCAAACGAACATTTGTCAAATGGGATTCTTGTACATCAATCAACATATACAGAAAAGGTCTTGGAGGACTTTTATATGGATAAAGTTCATCTTTTGAGTACTCCTATGGTTGTTCGATCCCTTGATGCAAAAAATGATCTTTTTCGACCTCAAGAAGATAATGAAGAACTCCTTGGTCATGAAATATCATATCTTAGTGCAATTGGTGCTTCCATGTATCTTGCAAATTGTACCAGGCTTGATATTACATTCGCTGTCAATTTATTAACAAGATATAGTTGTGCACCAACCTGAAGACATTGGAATGAAGTAAAGAAAATATTACGTTATCTTCGTGGAACAACTGATATGAATTTATTTTATTCAAATGAATCAAAGCCACAGTTAATCGGATATGCAGATGTTGGATATCTTTTTGATCTATATAAAGCCAAATCACAAACAGGATATGTTTTTACCTATGGGCATGCTGTTATATCTTGGCAATCAGTAAAATAAACATTGACTACTACTTTTTCAAATCACTCAAATATACTTGCAATTCATGAAGCAAGTCGAGAATGTATTTGGTTTAGATCCATGATCCATCATATTCAAGAAAGATGTGGATTGTCTTCAACAAAAGATAGTCCAACCATATTTTATGAAGATAATGTTGCATGTATCACATAGATTAAAAGAGGCTATATCAAAGGTGACAAGACCAAACACATTTCACCAAAATTCTTTTATACACATGAGCTCCAGAAGAATGGTGATCTTAATGTTCAGCAGACATGCTCAAGTGATAATCTGGTAGTTCTATTTACCAAAGCACTATAGACTGCAACATTTAAGAAGTTGGTACATAATATTGGGATGGATAGACTGAAAATCCTATTATGTGGCTTTGAGGGAGAGTCATCATTTTTAATAGATTTGTAGATTGTACTTTTTTCCTTCATCAAATATTTTTTTCCCACTAGGTTTTCTTTACTAAGGTTTTAATGAAGCAATCTAAACAAATCACATACAAGAATATTGCACTCTTTTTCCTTCACCAAACTTTTTTTTTTCGCACTGGATTTTCCCTGGTAAGGTTTTAGCGAGGCATATTCTTAGTATATGGTTATCCAATGGGGAGTGTTGTGAAATATTTGGATAACCATCAAAATAGATGCAATTGAAATTCTAATGAGTTTTGGGCCAAAGTAGAACTAGAGGAAAGTTCTACCATGTGGGAAGTGTGGTATGCCATGTGGTAAACCACATAGTGTGATGAATAGTGGTGTATAGTGAAGGTTTTATCACCTATATATAGGTGTGTTTGTATGGTAATGAATATAGAGAAAAATTGTGTATTATATGTATGATCCTTTGTTTCCTCTTCCATGGTGGCTCTTTCTTCTTTATTTTCTTTAGTTTATAATATATTTAAATATATAAATGAGTGTGATTGTATTTTTATTTTATTTTTGCACTCTATCTCATGCAGGGAGCATTCGCATGCCTACACATTTAAACATTTAGTGCTTCTATCTGAATTGACTTTGTTAGTGATTTTAATTCTTGACCAAAAAAAAAAAATTAGGAAAATATAAGACTAATGACTTAACAACTTGTAAAGATGTTTTGACTTTTTGACTAAAATTGTAGTTTCCAAACGTCTCATAAACCCATTTCCAAGCATGGAATTTTAGTAACCACACTGTTCGAATGACATTTTTCATAGAAGTATGGAAAAGCTTTTCTTATTTTTATTTTTTATGGTGCTTTTATTACACTATAAAACTAAGGAAAATTGACCAATAAATCCCATAATGTGGAATTATGATATGATCAATCCCGTATGTATTTTTGTACACGCAGAGGTCCCATTATGTGTTGGTTTATGTTTTTGATCTTGTGTGTTGAGTGTTAATTGTGGGAAGTTTTGTTTCCATGATTTGCAAGTATGTCACGTTTTGGAAAAGCATACTACAGCGTTTTTTTTTTTTTTGGTTTGGTAATGTTTGTGGGGTGACCCACATTTGTGCTGACCACTGTTGGCAATTTGGTGGACATGAGCAACCCCTCACTTGACTTTCGTGGATTCTAACAAACTGACCTATTTTGGGTGTTTCTGGTGACGAGAGTTTTCAATCATAATTCATTGATGTTGTGGCCCACATTTGGGTAGCCCATGTTTGAATCAATTCAAAAAATGCACACAACTGAGGCCATGGAAGCAATTCGGATGACTAGGGTTTGTGAATGGAAACTTACCATCGTTGTTACGAATGTCTAGGGTTTGTGAATGGAAGCTTGCCATCGTTCTTATGAATGTCTAGGGATTGTGAATAGAATTTTGTTTTGTTACGGTGCTATTACGGGTAACTTATCTGCGAGGTTACACATTCCGAAAATTACAGCGTATATGTATGGGGGGGTTTGTATTCGTCGTGTATCGTATGTTTGGCATAATCAGATCCAAGATTTGGCAATGTAGATATGGAATTAAAATGCCCAAGTGTCAATAATGTACATCATCTAGAAACCCCCAATTCCCATCAAATTTGCAACGAGACGCGTGACCCCATAGTGTAGTGTCGAGAGTTGTTATTAGTGATGACTTTGATATGATTGTTCGACAGTACGTTCGATGTTTACCAATCTTACTTCAATGATGACGTAGCGCGGTAGTAAGTTCCTATGATGCTTATTTCAATTTTGAAATCAATGTTGGATTTGAATGTGTTGTCATATAGGATGTGTAAACATGCATCGATGGTAGTGTATGTTGTCAACGCTTTGAGAACAGATGTTGTTGTCTGGGACTGGATGCGTCACGTTTAGTGAACTCATTAAAAATGCCTATGTAGACATGTAACCAAATTCAGGACTGCAAATGCTATGGGATACTAGTTACACATTTGTCTGTTGTGAAAGTGTGGGATTGAAATGAAGGTGGTGTGAGCTTGTATGTGTGAAGCAATTGTTCGTTGACGATGGGGCATGCTTGTGGCAAGACCACAAAATATGTGTAAGTCATGCATTGGGGTCACATACAGTGGGTTGCATTTCCCCATTGGGTGTAATAACGCATGTGGCTTTGAATAAAATTTCCTTCATGTCCAAGAGCATGTCACAAAACTGTAACGTAACAGTAAGTGTGAACGTACTAATAGAATTTGTTGTTAATGGCAAGCTAAATTGGAAACAGGACTGCTTAATGCAAACGATAAAAATTGAATAAAGCATTTGGATATTGTGAAATGGTTGCAACTGAACGTTTCACTCGCACAATATATGACACCGTACTAATTGTTTACCATTGGCCATTGTGTGGGTACTACGCTTTGGGTCTCATACAATAGATGGTTTTATTCCCATTTTGGTGGAATGGTGCATGGGTCGTCATATAAAATGTCGTCAACATGGAAGAGCATGACCGAACATTTAAGCATAACATCGACTGCGGATCGAACGATCCAAAATTATTTTGAATAGCAATTGGTTCGTTGCCATCAGTATAGCGTGGGTACTACGCTTGGTAGACATACAACAAATGGGCTTGTTTAAATTCGGTGGAATGCCGCTTTTGCCATTGAATAAAATTGATTCAAAATCATAGAAAAGGTCCCAACATTAAAACATAGCACCAAACGTGTCTCGAACTAACCAAATTTATTTTGAAACGACAAATTCAAAACAAACTAGCACATATTATTGTGAATGACGGAAATAAAATTTAAAAAAAAAAACATTGAAGTGTTGTGAAATGGTTTGAATTGAACGTTTTCCCGCATAGCTTATGGCACTATATTGAATGTTCCCCCCACGCAATATTCAAATACTGACAAACCTTGCCATCCCTAAAATTCTACCCATATATGATTTTCCATAACGTACACACCAAACCAATGTAATCAATGGGATTCAAACAAACCTTCCTACATGTGTTTTCATTCACCAAAAACACAGGGTACAAAAGTCAAAAAATCCATTCCATAAGACTGAATGGGATCCTGCGGAACACAATACAAAAAAATGAGGACTTCCATGGGTATTATTTTAAACAAGGCTTTGTTGGACTAAAACTCTCCAAAATGGGATTTTCCAATAATTTTTCCTAAATATAATTCATTACATCCTTAATTTTTTTTATTACAATTTTATTCATATATAAAATTACTAAAAGCTATTCAAATCCTAAAGTTTAAAAATTTAGGGTTTGTTTGGCTTTATTTTTTAGAAACTAGGTTTAGACACATATTTATTTGTATTTAGTGATTTTTATTCATATTTTAGTATTTTTTCAATCAACATTTAAAAAATAAATAAACAAAGTTTTTTTTTTTAAAATACTAAACTTTTGGTCCATCCAAATCCCTTTGTCCGCCATCCCAAATCTCAAATCATTTCTTTATCACACAAGACTTTAATCATTTAAGAGCATCTCCAACATGATAGACATTTATAGTATTTTAGGCATTTTGTTTAGCCTCATCACAAAATAGAGCTTCAACTAAGCGCCACTGTAGGCATTTTGGCTCATCCTCTGTTGTTTACTTACATTTGAAGAGCCTTACAGGCTAGGCAAACCAATTTCAAAAGTGAAGAAGACATTATGCAAAATGATTACACAAAATTCAAAATAAATTATATATATATTTTTAGTAGGTATAATGCCTATTATTAATATTGATCTTATAAAAATACATTTTAAGATAGAGGAACAAACCTTGTAGTGTTGGTGTTCCATATTTAGATTAATGTTTATGCAAAGCAATTGTCTCATATTTGAACTCACATTCCTACAAGGACTAAGCAATTGACCTTATAGCCCACAGGCATTTTTATAATTTCACCCTAAAAATTGTATATAGATCTTAGATTTGATGGGGGGGAAAATGTCAACCAAATATAAATTATTATTTTTTTAATTCATTTCATTATCTTTTCTTCTCTCTATAAAATATTTTCCCAAATAATATCAAAACTCAGCCAAAATGTAGGACACACAATTGGTCTTGGGCTTGGGCCAAATTCTACACTAGGATAAGTCCATGATTTGGGCAATGATGGGGTGGCTATATTGGGTCATGTTAGGCCTCTCCAAGAGCAATCCTAACCATTGATTAGGCAAAGCTATTTGTACCCAAAGGACCACATTCTCTGTAGATACCTACACCATATCTACCTAGTTCAAGGGTATCTATCTGTTAGTCATCGTGATTTAAACTATAAATTGATTATTTTTTCCAATTAACTTGTACCGATGGGAAATTCAACATGGATAGACCTCACCCATGCAGGCACTGTAAGAGGACATAAAACAGTTCTAACATTGACCATAACAAGTGGGAGAAAATGAAAGATAATGATGCATTGGAACTTTTTGCCCTTTCCCTTATCCCATTCTATTATTTTCAATGCAATTCCCATGAACTATATCAAAATTTCTAACATTGCGGTTGTGAACAGAACCCACTCTTTGTTTAGTTTTCTGAGGAAAAAAAAATAAAAAAATTAATTATTTCATTTTTTTATTTATTAAAGAAGATTATCTCTATCATTATTTTCATCGAGCTGTTGTATTGTAGTTGATTGAAAACTGTTGAATTGTGACATTTGAATCAACTATTAGATGATGGTTAGATGAAGAAAGTGAAAGTTGTGAAATTATCTTGAACTTTCCCACTTTCTTAGGAACTTAACAATACAATTTTTCTTCCCTAATAAATGAACACAAATGAGAGAATAAATTTTCTTTTCTTTTCTTTTACTTTATTATACTTTTCTTAGCAACAATTTCTCATGTGTAATTTTTGACAACTGAACGGAATCCCTCCACAAAAAATTTTGGTCTTCCTCTAATCACGTACGACCACCTCAAAACATGCTAAGATATATCATATTTTTCAAAACTCATTCTTTAAAAAATTAAAAATGCTAGTGATTCCAAATAAATTATTAAATCCTAAATTCTAAACATTAAATTCTAAATATTTAATAAAATATTTGATAATTCACTTAAATTCTTTAGTATTGCTGCTAAAAAATTTAATTAAAGTGAGACATTGATGGAAAACATGCAACTGAGATATTTTTAGAACTTTGAAAGCAACAAGAGTTGAAGCAAAGGCTACAATTGGGTAAGGGGGTAAAACTATCATTTTTTGCCGACCAAGTCAGAATCACCTTCAATTTGATAAGTTGATGGAAACAATTCAAGAAGCAAAACTCACAGCTTGAAATAATTGGATTTTAGACAAATTCCATAGTTAAGGGAGTCCATTTTTTTTTTTCTTTTTTTTTCCTTTTTTTGAAAATTTAGTGTCGTTAATTATTTGGCTTAAAAAATTCTGATTATATATATATATAATGGGGGGAAATGTTTGCATAGGATTCCAATACCCTGTTTGGTTTGAAGTTTTCTGCAAATTAGTTTTCTGAATTTTTAATTTGTATTTTTTTAATTAATTGTTTTAACATTTTAATTAAAGTTTTAAAGTTTTAGATTCACTTAATTTACATATACATAAAAATTATGAAATTTATACAAATTTTTTTCAAAAAATCATTGAATACAGAAAATATTAAAAAAATATATATAAGAATTCATTACTTTTCCGTACTTTGTTGTATTTAATGATTTTTTTTTAAAAAATTTTATACAACATCTAAATTAATTGAATCTAAAAAGTAAAAAAAAAAAAAAAAATTATTAAAAATATTCAATACGAAAAAAAAAGAAAAAAGAAAAAAGAATTGAGTCAATGTTTTTTCTTATTTATCTCTTATTTCGTAATCCTATTATGAATATGATTTCTCTATTGTACTGTGATTCATTTAATTAATAATATGGTAAATTATACATACAATCTCTGAGATTTACTTAAAATAATAATTGTTTCCTCTAGTTCTAAAAATTATATCACGCCCCTTAAATTTTTTAATTGCATAACAAGTAACTCTTTCACTTCTGTGACATTTGAGTTTCTTGGACCGCTCGAGCGGTCATTTGGTCGCTCGAGCAGAGATCTTCAGCTCCCAATAGTTAGCTGTTTTATAGGCGGCATAGTTTGAGCTGTGAAATTCTTGCTCGAGTGTAGAATTCATGTTCCCAGTAATTTCACTACAGCTCTGCAAAACTTCTAGGACTTCTAATTTTTCACTCGAGCGGTGGAATGATTGCTCGAGCGATCCTTTCGTAATTGTGTTGTTCGCTCGAGCGAAGGAAGTTGCGCTTGAGCGGTCTATTAAGACAGCAGATTGTAAAAATTGATCCTTACTTATTTTCATTCCACTTTTCATAATCTCTCTCTCTCTAACCTTACTTTTCCGAAAACCCTAGTCCATAAACCCTAGATTTCTCTAATCTCAACCCAAGATCCACTCAAATTTTCCAAGGAAATTTGAAAGGAAGCTTAGATCGACATTTCTACCGATTGTTTCACAAGTTCGTCTACGCCTTAAGTGTGATTCGCAATTCTAGTTTCCAATTTCGAGGTAGGAGTGTCTTTAACTCGATATATCTTCAATTTGAATGACTTATGTGGTAATTTCATAGTTATTCATGTAGTATATATGTACTAGCGTATGCCCGTGCCTGAAGGCACGGTGCAATTAATGATGACATTAAAATATAAATCAAAATTAGAGAGTGATGTATTCAAATTTTTTGTTTTGTTTTGTTTTGTTTTTTTTTCTCTTTTCAAAGAGTAAGTAACGAATTCACGGGAAGGAGAAAAATCCCTAAATGAAGACATGAAACTTAAATGAAACACCAATTTATTAGTAACCCAAATAAATTTCAGGAACCCTCAAAATTAGGAACATCCACGACTCTCAAAATGATGTAAACCAATCATACATATATATATATTCTTTCCTTCCTAGACCAATCACAGGTGAGTGAGAGTTATAAAGTTGTATTTTTTCAAGAATATGTAACATTTTCGATATTTTTAATAAAAAAAACAAAATCTTCCCAAGATAAATTGCATTTCTCCCAAATTGAAACACTTCCTATCAGAACACAGAATATACATATGTGTGTGTACAGGTAAGTTGAACTTGTGTTTTGTGCAAATGAATAAAAATTAAGAGATAATGTTATATGAAATGGTTCATTTAGGGTTCATTAACATACCCTGACCCTACTTACATTTAGGGGTGTGCATAAAAATCATCCTCTCATCATTCCGCACCAACTCAAACCAATCTGAGCAGTTTGAGAAGACGCAAGCAAGTTGAGCTGATCGGATTAGTTGACTTGCAGTTTAAAATTTGTTGACCTGCCTACAAAACCAATCCAATGATCCTTGAGCTTAGGAGTGACAAAGAAAAACTCCAGAAGAAGCATTAGCCACTTGGTTTGCCATCAAAAAAGTTTTGTGCACAGCTAGAGCCTCCGATTGGAAAATTGAAGTAGCTGAGACATGTTCGTTGATAACATTAATCCAAGATCCAAACACAGCCTTAGAGTGGTGACATCCACTGTCCATGGATTAAAATAGCCTTTGAAAGTAGCACTGCCAGTTTGAATAAAGATTTGTCATTTTCTTTCTCTATGGGAAAGGGAGAATGTTATATATGGTCTAAGTCTTTGGTGAGAATTAGAAAAATTCTCCTAACAGTAACATCTATTAACTTCAAAAGCAAACTTGACAACATTGCACTGTACCAGCTAATTCATATTTCAATCATCCGTCAAATGTATACATACATATTGTGTGATTTCAAAAAAATTCCATTTGGAAATGCATATTCTCAAGCAACTGATTGAAGACAGACAAAAAGAGATACTGAAAAAAAAAATAAAAAAAAAAAAAAAAAGATAGTCAACTTTATACAACAATTATGATTGCAAAAACTTCCAATTATGAACTAGCAACATGTGACTTCAGATGCCAGATGCATTACATTCTTCAAGCAGTTGAAGGATGTTATGTTCAGGAGCACTGATAGATGGTAGAATCATGCGGTTAGATGGGTGCCGTGGTTTGGGTCCCACAGACTCAGATTCCATGGGGGTCCCCTCCTGCATAACTAGCAAATCGTCCCTCCTCTGCACCCCTGTTCCTGCAGATACTCGCTCCTTCCATATTCGCCCGTCCTGACATTTGAGGAAATTAACAATAGGATTTCAAACATAGTAGGTTTTATCTGAGGAGGATTCACATGGACATTTTTTCTTCTATCACCTTCAAGATTGTTAAGTATTTAACGATTCGGCATGTTAAATTTTAAAAATAAAAAAACAAATTTAAATACAATAATATTCTAAAACAATAGAGGGATAAAGACCCATTACAGAGAGAGAGAGAGAGAGAGAGAAACCTAAAAGCTAACTTCCCAAACACCCCTATTGTCAAAGACAGTCAACAACTCTGTTCAACAAATCTGACTTATCTTTGAATTTCATTAAATTGAAACCTCCATTACAGATACGACAAAAGAACCCAATAACCCAAAACAGGAAATCAAAACAAAGATGCAAAAACACCAAAAAAACATATATACATGAATACCCTAAATACATATATAAATGTTTTTTGAATTTTGGGTTTATGTTTCAAGAGAACCAAAGATTAAAGGCCCAAAACTTTGAACTTTTTTTTTTTTTTCTTACCTTTTAAACCTGACTTTGTACTAATCAAAAACTGCATAGAGCAACACTGAAATAGAAGAATAATTTACTTTGGGTTTGACGATCTCTTCATAGTAAGTCTCGAATGGCGATCTCTTCAAATTTTAAATTTTGCGGTTTATAAATCATCACGTAATTTTAAATTTTAATGTGTTAGTTGTTTTAGAGTTTAAAATCTAAATTTATAATTTCTGTAGAACACCACCTCATCATGCCCTATAAGCATAGAATAACTTCTCACCTCTACAATTTGAGAGTGGTTTTGCTTTGTCATCAATATTTTCTTAGCACGCAAACTTCACAACCACAAACCCAACAAAAGCAATGCATTAAAATGGTAAGTCTCAGGTATTGAAAAGGTGTGTTTGGTAGAGAGAAACTCATGACTTGGAAGTAGAATTTAATCCTTGTAGCTAGGGACACCCATTACTTGCGGGGAGAGAGTAATTTATGCAGTAATTAATTACCAGATGTTTATATATATGTTTTTTTTCATAGAATTACAGATCCTATTAGCTCAAATTTTAAATGAGGATGGTGATCTCCATTAATTATAAGGTTAGGTTCCTTGTCACCCAACAAAGTAAGGAACTTTAAAAAATGGAACAACCTCTCAGACCCATTCAAACAACAGAGTGAGATTCAGTTAAAAAATGGAACAACCTCTCAGACCCATTCAAACAAACACTTAATGTGTGTGAAGCCCTGGACTGAAAGATAAGATTAGAATAAGAGAAAGAGAAGCAATGTTTACTTTTCAACAGAGACCACATTTATTTATGATCGCAAGAACAATTGAAAAGTGATCTTACCTGGAGAGCAGAAAAAAGAAGAAGAAGAAGAACATGGCTGAAGAAAAGAAAAAAAATGGTCAACTTGGTGATTTTCACAACAAATTTCCAAATCCCATTCATGGCACATTCATCAAATTCATTATAAGAAGGCATTATATATTCTTAAAAGAATAAAGCATGGCAGATTGAGTATTAAAAATTATATATATATATAAATTCAGCCCTATTCACATATATGCATCAGGCCATTGCAAATCCCCAATCTCAAGAAGCAAAAAACATAACCCAAATGAATACACAAGTAAACAATCAAGAATGAAGAACAAAATGGCAAAACCCCATAGTATCAGATCAACGGAGAGATACAACTGACATATTCGACAGGCCAAGACCATCATCAGTCTAAGTCGGGCAATCAAACAACAGAGACCACATCTCGCAAGAACAATTGAAAAGTTATCTTACCTGGAGAGCAGAAGAAGAAGTATAGGGCTGGAGAGCAGAGAGATAAAAGGGGACAATCAAACAACAGAGTGATAGAGACCACATTTATTTATGATCCCTGGGATGGGTGAGAACAAAAAGGGAGGAGATAAAGATTGAATAACAGAGTGGATGAGACGTGGGTGAGTAGAATGGAGATGAGACGTGGGTGAGCAGTAGTGTTTGGGCGGGAAGGGGATTGATATCTAATCAAAGGGGTGATCTCATCCGTCTATATAAATACACAAGTGAATCATGACCATTGAAATGTCTTAGTAGGACAATTGTCTCTAACATATTTTCAAAAACCTTCCTGCTTTATTATATAGATATATGTATGTATATATGTATGGATTGTGTTGTTAGTAAATGATTTGGAAATATGTGAGTAATACTTTGTGATTATGGTTGAAATTATGGTTATTAATGAGGATTATTGTAGTTGATGGTGTAAATTAACCCCCAATTTTTGTAACAGAAAAAACCCCAAATTTTTCGTAAACCCTAGTTTTGAGATTTGTTCAAGCTCAATTGGTTTAAAAACACATGAAATTAAATGTATTTACCTAACTTTAAGGTTGAAATGTAAGATTTGAAACTTTTCTCCATATACACCTTGAGTTGGTGAAGGCTATTAATAAGGTATTCTCCATTATTGATGTGTAAAGTAGAGAATTGTTATAAATCGAAATCATTGTAGGGAAAATTGAAGATTTATAAATTCATGCATCATTTGCATTCCAAATTTCTCTTTCGACACTATGATGAAGTGATTGTTGCAGAAGGGGGTAAAAAAATCTATGAGTAGTGAGTTGGGGTGGTTTTTGAGTTGTGTAATGTAATTGGTACCTGCGCGGGGACTCAAAATGCCCAATTGCCCTGTCTGCGCATATCGCTAGACGAATGTTGGAAAATGTTTTTGGATGTCCACGAGACCGTTGTTTCTGGAGCCAGCAAATGTTGAAAAACATGTTTTTGGGTGTCCACGTTCCTGCCATTTATGGAGCCAACAAATGTGGAAGGGTAAATGTTTTCTTTTTTTTTTTTGGGTACCCATCGCCCTACCATTTCTGGAGCCAATAAATATGGGACTATTTTCAGTATGAAAATCTATATCTATGTATGGACGTTTTGAATTTCGACTCTTACTTGGGATGTCACAGTATGTTTACTACCTGAGGATATTGTGAAGAGATGGAACAATTTCATGCATCACATATTTTCACTCATATACATGGACGTTTATATGCTACTTCATTTATGTATTTCAAATGTCGCATTGCATGATCATGGGTTATTCAATTGGCTATATAATTTGTAAAATTCATCACCTACTGAGCTTATGCTCACCCCAAAGATAACAAAATTCGGGAAATGAAGATGAAGTGCCTACCAAGAGATGTTTTTGAAATGGAAGAATCATTTGGATCCAGGATACAATTCTTTTGAGACCCTATTGGTCTTGGTTTGTGAAACTGTTTTGAAATTGTTTATTTTTGTTGAAGTTGTCGTATTATAAGACACATCTTGAGAGGAAGTAGACTTGGGATTTAATTGTTGCAGATGTTTCTCACTCTTTGAATTGTTTTGTTGGGTTATGTATGTAAGGAGATGATATTGTAAATCCTGGGAAATAGTTCAAAGGGAAAGAAATGTAAGAATGTTATAATCTTGTTATTATGTAAATTTCTATTTTGTATGTGTTGTGTGGTGGCAATGCCTAGGAGAACACGATCTGGGATGGTTCTTTTTAGGGTGTTACAACTACTATGAAGTCAGTTAACAATTTTTAATGATTTCAGTAATATATTTCGACTAGCAGTTATATCGATTTTGTTATATGACAAATTTATTGTGGAGAATAGTTAATTTTTTTTTGTCCATTCTGTTATATAAAAAAAAAAAAAATCTGATATGGATGTATTTATAATTTCTAAAATTATGGGGATTAATATATATTTTAAATAAATCTCAAAAAATATATTTATAATTTACCCTTAATAATATTTAAGACAAGTCTTTTATTTTATTTTTGTAGGTGCATTGTTGTTTTTGTTTTTGTTTTTTTGTTTTTTTTTCCCCCTCTTCTGGTTGCACATCAAGTCCACATTATTGAGGTTATCCTCTTTGAAATAATCTGAGATTTAGTCCGGCCTGGTGTGGAGTCACTTTGGGCTCACTTTTAATTATTCAAATTATTTAGGGTAAATTATACAAATGATCTCTATAGTTAATACGATGTGTCAATTTAATTCATGTTATTTTAATTTACTCAATTTTGTCCCTTAATTTAACGGATTGTGGCATATTAATCCAATAAATAACGGTTGTTAGGCTTGGTAGACGGAAAGTCAAACAATATGCCAATTTGATCCATGTAATTTACACAATGTGCCAATTTTAGTGCCACTATACTAGTGGCATGTTTATAAAAAATGTCACAAAAAGAATATTTGGTGGCATGTTTTAGAAAAATGTAACAAAGCCACAAGCATAAAAGGTTCTATTGACATTTCAATAAAGAAGTGTCACACAACTACAACAAATAAAATGTGATCTAATAGCATCAATTTTATGGCATTTTATAAAAGAATGACACAAGAAATTATTTTAGTGACATTTATCAACAAATGCCACTAAACTTTAGTAGTAATGGCACTTTTAAAAAAATGTCACTAAACTAAGTAGGGGCTAGTTACTTGTTATGGCATTAAGTGAAAAGTGTCACAAACAAATATTTTATGGCATTTTGAGAAATGACGCTAAGCTAAAAATTTTCCAAGCTATCTAATGTCGAAAAATAAATTGAACTCAATATAACATGCTATCAATTGGACCAATTTGAGACAAAATAAAAAAAATTCAATGTTAAAATCGATTCAATTGAAATTACAAAAATTAAAATGAACACAATAGCACAAATAGAGGGACTAATAGTGTAATTTGCCCTAATTTTAGCATTTTTTAATGACAAATATGCATACACGTAAAATATGTCATTCTTTTGGAGGCAAAATAATAAATTTTCTCAACTCAGTGAGTAAATCTTCAGTAATCATTTTTCGTCAAAAACACTAACGGTATCATTAATTGGACCAAATTAGCACAAAATTTATTAAAAGTTAAAATTGATCTAAATAAAAAAATAAGGACCCAAATTCATATTTATTTTCTTATTTATAATGTGAAAATTTTATTTATAAATAAATCAATAAATTTTTAGTACACAACTATCCATGCTTCACTTCATTACCCTACCGTTTTTTGTATGATGAAACAAACGAAATATGGAAACACGACAAAACAAAGAAAAATTGATGAAGCAAAATCTGTAGAGCAGCTAGGCTTAGAGACAAAGAGGCAAAAGTCCAGCAACCTGAAATTGGTAAAGCAAATTTGATTTTGACAGGACAAAGAGGTAGGTGAAAAATAATGAAGCAAGTTTATCCTTCACACCATCGTTACATGCCATCTACACCACAAATTTTGTCATGGCCCGAACCTACCCCTAAAAGTTTGGATCATGACCGGCTAGTAACTCGAGGTTAACTTTGGCCTCAAAACAAAATTTAAAAATTTTCAAATCTTATTGGGGCCTAAAGCAAAAGCAAAACAAATAAGAATGTCCATTAAGCTTGTGCATACATGCTAGGATACTCAACATCATTTCATACATGTATAGATACCTAGTTCATATGGTTACAAGTTCAAGTCATGCAGATATAAACAAAAGTCAACAACCCAACATTTACATATTAACCAAATGTGCAATTAAAAGTCACCAAGGACTTAACAAAAATGAAGCATCAAAGGAACTCCCCAATAAAAACAAAAGGGTTCCAACTCTGTTGCCCCTCTTTGACAGAACTCGAAAGTCACAAAGTGACGGGAGTGAATGTCAAAGCCTAGAGACAACCCATTTTTGACAAGGCCGAAGACTTAGACAAGCATGCAAGATAGCAAGATATGTGCCCGAAGGCAGTGGCAAGATGCAAGTGGCATGCACGATGTCGTTCATAACTTATGATCATGCAAAGAAAGCTGTGATGAAGCATTCATGCAAAACAAATGCAACAATTTAAGTAAGCGAATAAGAGATAACGGTCCTAGACATTCCAACAGAAAAGGGTGTAAGAAAATTATGCAATTCTCACTGCGCCTCACGCGGAGAAGATTAAAGGCGACTACCGAGGACACCCGGAGTCTCAAACACAACGTCTCTCAACGTATCATACGCAAGAGAGGCAAAGGAGTATCTCTCAATGTGGCACACGCATGAGAGGAAAGGAAGCATCTCTCAATGTGGCACACGCATGAGAGGAAGAAAAGCATCTCTCGGCGTGGCACATGCGTGAGAGAAAAGAGAGCAATAAAGCACGATGCACATAACAGTGCGAATATGTCTAAACGCGGCACACGAGTAGAGAAAGGTTACACAAGAAAGCGCGATGCACATAGCAGTGCGGGTACGTCCAAACGCGGCACGCGAGTGGAGAAAGGTTACGCAAGAAAGCGTAATGCACATAACACTGCGGGTACGTCCAAACGCGGCATGCAAGTGGAGAAGGGTTACGTCCAAACGCGACACGCGAGTGGAGAAAGGTTTACGTCCAAACGCAGCACGCGAGTGGAGAAAGGTTTACGTCCAAACGTGGTACGTGAGTGGAGAAGGGTTTACATCCAAACGCGGCATGCGAATGGAGAAGGGGTTCACGTCCACACGCGGCACGTCAATGGAGAAGGGGTTTACGTCCACACGTGGCACATGAGTGGAGAAGGGGTTTACGTCCAAACGTGGCACGCTAGTGGAGAAGGGTTTACGTCCACACGTGGCACGTGAGTGAAGAAGGGTTTACGTCCAAATGCGGCACGCGAGTGGAGAAAGGGGTTTACGTCCACACGCGGCACGCGAGTGGAGAAGGGGTTTACGTACAAACGCGGCACGCAAGTGGAGAAGGGTTTATGTCCAAGCGCGGCACGCGAGTGGAGAAGGGAGTTACGGTTAAACTGAATCGGGACTTCCCTCAAATGAAACGAACATACAATATCGTGCCTGCTTGGTTCGTCTGGTCACGTCAGCTTCAAATGAACCGTACATACAATATCGTGCCTGCAAAAGAAAGAAACTTAAGAGGTACAATTTTGTTAGAAACATGCATAACAATGCAATTTAAAGCTACGTGACAACGCGAGTAGAGTATGCATAACAATGCAGGTAGAACATGCGAAACAACGTGAGTTAAAGACGTACATAACAATGTAAATAACGAACGCAACAACGCAAGTTAAGGGTATGCGAAGCAACGCGATTTAGAGAAGTTTGCAAAACAATGCAAGTTAGGTGAGTTTGCAAAACAATGCAGGTTAGAGGGGTGCAAGACAATGCACATAATTGAACAAAACACTGCCAGTTATAGGGAATGCAAGACAATGCGAATGAAATATGCAACAATGCGAGAGATTGACATGCATGATAATGCAAATGGAAGATGCATGACAATGCGAGTTGTTCAAAATACATGACAATGCAAACAAAAGATGCATGACAATGCACGTTGTTGAAATGCATGACAATTCAAATTATTGAAATGCATGAAAAATGCAAATGAGACACGCATGACAATGCATGAACTGAAATGCATGACAATGCAAATTATTGAAATGCACAACAATGCAAATGAGACACGCATGACAATGCATGAACTAAAATGCATGACAATGCAAACTATTGGAATGCACGACAATGCAAATGAGACACGTATGACAATGCATGAACTGAAGTGCATGACAATGCATGATTATTGAAATGCATGACAATGCAAACTATTGGAATGCACGACAATGCAAATGAGACACGCATGACAATGCATGAACTGAAATGCATGATTATTGAAATGCATGACAATGCAAACTATTGGAATGCACGACAATGCAAATGAGACACGCTTGACAATGCATGAACTGCAATGCAAATGAAATATGCATGACAATGCGTGTAATTGAAATGCATGACAGTGCAAATGGAAGATGCATGATGACACAAGTTGTTGATAAGGTGCATGATGATGCGAATGAAACACGTGAAATAACGCGGATGGATGGGGGGTGCAAGACAATGCGACCCAAGGGAGGTGCATGACAATGCAAGCGTGGCGTGCGCTACAACGCATATAGACGTGCATAACGATGCAAGTGAACAGTGCATAACAATGCAAGTTATGTGCGCTACAATGCGTGTAGACATGCATAACGATGCGACCTATGTATGTTTATCATAAGCAAGACAAAACATTGTAATGCAACGCATTTAAAGCAGTTATTGAATCTCGCAAGATACCAAAGGATACAAAAATGATACACCTTGCGCGTACCGAGCATCGCATAAAGAAGACATGGTTCGAGGTCAACACGGAAGCCGGTTAAACTTCAAAAGTCCACTTCCTTGCACTGCCTTGAGGGATGAAGGTCCCAAACCACATAACTGACCCAACCAAGGGTGTAGGAGGTTCATCGACCACAAGAGGAGGCCATCGGCCATCCATCGGCCACAAAAGGAGCTCATCGGCCAACTATTTAGCCAATCGGCTAACAATTTGGCCGACCGGCCAAAAATGGCAATGTCAGGGCAGTTTTGACATTTAGCCATGGGTCTTTAAATATAGGGCCTCAAACCCTATATTTTCACTTCCTCCTAGCTCAAAAAACCCTCCCTTCTCTCTCTCTAGGTGATTTTCCAACCTTCGATCCTCGTTTTTCTCTTATTTTCGGCGCTTTTCCGTCGTTCGTTTCGCTAAACCCTCACCGTTTCGCACACTTTGAACTGAACAAATCTTGGTTTCGGCGCCCTTTTCTTGGTTTCCACCGTTTGGGGTTTGTTTTCCCTAAGTCATACCTCGATCTTCGTGCCCTTTCCACACGTCGACCTTTCCTCCCATTTTTCACCCTTTTGGGGTTGACTTTTGGCATTCTCGCCTATTTTTCATATTCTCGGCCATTTTCACGCCCCTTTTGAGATAGCAGACGACATTCCACGTGGTGGGACTCCCCCAGAGATGGACGTGGATCCCGACGTCGAGCTCCTACCTCTTCACATCCAACCGTTCGACCCAGCGACTTATAGGCCGGCGATACATGTGTTGCCTCCGATGGCATCCGCCACTTCAGGAGCTATGCGCAGGGCACGCCACTGGAGCTTTCGTTGCGCGAGCCAGAGTCATATCTGTCTTACGGCGCTTCTGAGGTATATTCTTCCCCTGTTTCATTTTCTGCAATGTAGAACACATAACTACGATAGTCGATTCTGTTCTTTAACTACTTAACTCAAACACACTAATACATCGCATGTTGTAGTTCACTGTGAGCACACCCACACCTGATATCTGTTTAAATCTGAACATATGCACACCCGTTGCATTCTCAACTGATCAATTCAAACACACTGATACGTCATATGTTGTAGTTCACTGTGAGGACACCCATACCCAATATCTGTGTAGACTCTGACACATGCACACACACTGCATTCTCAACTGAACAATTCAAACACACTGATACATCATATGCTGTAGTTGACTGTGAGGACGCCCACACCCAATATCTGTGTAGACTTTGACACATGCACACATGTTGCATTCTCAACTGAACAATTCAAACACACTGATACATCATATGCTGTAGTTCACTGTGAGCACGCCCACACCCGATAGCTGTGTAGACTCTGACACATGCACACACACTGCATTTTCATCAATTCTGAGCACATTCAACACTACATTTGTAACACTGCTTCGCAACTGTTTGTTTTGATCATAAGGAGATTCCCATGCTTTCCGGGGGTATGGGAACACTGCCGCCCGAGGTTGGTACATGGAGCTACCTGACGCGGTTCGTCGTATTGTCGACCAGGCCGGTTTTGGGACCTTTTGCATGGGACTCTCGTGCCTCACTATGAGCAGGCCCCTTCTTGCTGCTCTGGTGGAGAGGTGGTGGAACACCACTAACTCCTTCCACATTTCTGCCACTAGGGAGATGACGATGACTCCATTTGACTTCTCCATGCTCATAGGCATCGAACTGGGGGGTGATCCGATCCCCTTTGACACAGATATGGACTAGTGGGACGCCGCTCAGCTATACTTGCTCGGCACTTAGCCACCTCTTGCTCGGGCAGGATTTGTGAGGTACTCGTGGTTCGAGGATCACTTCCAGATCAAGGCGCCTACTACTCGGGAGGAGGAGGAGCAGTATGCTCGTGGCTTTATCATGTTTCTGCTAGGGACCACCCTCTTCGCCGACCGGGCGAACACTGTCGCCCTTTATCTGCTGAGTGCATTAGTGGATGTGACCAAGATCTGCGGCTACAACTGGGGTGGCGCTGGCCTTGCCACACTTTATGGGTATATGAGCTCATCCTCCCGTTACAGCGGGCAGTTGCTTGGAGGCTACTGGCAAGCCTGGAAGGTACACGATCTCTTTTCTATCTATTCAATTCTGCTGTACATTATCTGTATGCCACACACACTGTACATATGCAATCTACTTTACACCGGTTGCACACTACACACACCGCACAATATCCTATTCATACTATACTCTGCTTTATCAGTATACTTGCTTTATATGATAAGCATACTTATATCTGCTCTGTTACATTATATAGTTGTGGGTGTATGCCTACTTCCCTAGGCTTGCCCTAGTGCCAGATGAGGAGATCCCTCTCGGTGTTCCATTTTCTCACCGCTTTGACGTGAGATGCGAGCGGAGGCCACGGGGGTCCTTCATGTTCTTCCTCCACTACTTTGACACCATCACCGCAGCCGAGGTATGTCAAACATTACAGTTCATTTAAGCTTTCCTTTACATTGTACTCTCAATATCAGTAGATAGCAAACTGTGTTTTATTTGCAGATCACCTGGCAGCCTTGGGCCCCATTGCCTGACGCAGTTCAGGAGTGGTATGCTGGTGCTCGAGAGATCGCCCGGTTCAGGGGCTTGTCAGAGGAACCGGTTTGCCGCGCTTGGTACTTTGGGGAGCGCTTCCTGTGACAGACCTTGGGTGTGCCCGAGCAGACAGTTCCAGCACCTCCCCCTACCCACACGAGGCACACTGAGAGGTACACCTTGGAAGAGATCATGGACTATACAATTGGCTGGGACTTTGAGCCTTTCAGGGACGAGGGTGACTATGCCGAGTACATTTAGGCTTATATCATACGGCGTTTGACTGGTGCTCGTCAAGCTGAGCGAGAGAGGCCAGCGGCCAAAGAGGAGCGAGGACAGAGGGCACCTCCAGCCCGAGGCAGGAGTGGGTCCCGGAGGGGACAGGGAGCTAGATAGCCAGAGCTGCCTACGACGATCACATGCCGAGGACAGGGTGGGGAGACTTATCCGATTCCCTTCACTCCTCCTCCGGCTGATCATGAGCTTGTTAAAGTCTATGGCTCGACCCCGGTATGCACTACTGAACTTTGTATTCTATACAGTCATTTCAATTCATTTGATATCCCGCAGAATACTAATGACTTCAACACTTTTGCAGGCTTCCGTTGAGTACACTCACCAGTCCCTAGAGTTGACAGCCTCAACGGTAGGGATGCTACAGCGGTGCATCGACTTGTTGACCATCTAAAATATCCTGGTAAGTTCTTTCAACTACAGTCTCAAACTCCGCCTAATCTATATCACACATGATCTGGTGCGTCACACTATCAACACGACACTTGATACACAGCACTTACGGTACTGATACACTGTAACCCACATACTACTTATAGCGTTGGTCACGACATTCATACACTATACTCACACATTATTTTTGGTATTCACATTCTGCTTTATCTGTAACTGACGCATTTGCCACATGTCCTTTCAGGCCCCATTCCAGATTCCGGCCGCAGGAGGTGCTCCAGCCGGACCATCTGTTCCTGCTCGAGGAGGAGGGGAGAGTGAGGCGGAGGATGACTATCCACAGCCGAGGCAGACATAGGTGCACTCGTGCTGAGAGCAGTTCACGAGAGCCTTCCCTCAATGATTCTGATGAAAGGCGGCGGCGTCGTCCTAGGGCGAGGCCGGAGACAGCTCAGATTCTCACTATGGAGATGGCGGTGATGACCCTGGACCCTCGTCCAGGAAGAGGACCAAGACTGACCCCTGCACTTGAGATGACTAATATTGATCGAGACTTTCTGTTGCTTTTTTTTTTTGCTTTGTTAAGACATTTTGTTGCTTTTCTCTTTTTTGCTTTACTTTTCTTTTTATTGGTAGTTTGAGCACATTGTACTGCCTCAGGCAGGTTTTACTTTCCTCAAAACTATGTACTTTTTGCAAAAGACGTATGATGAAATGAAATAGCTGCTTTGTTCAAAAAGTGTTACATTTGTACATTTTATGCATCGCATTGATCACATCGCATCACATAACAATGAATCGAATGGAAATTGAACATGCCTGTATTACTAGGTCAGGTAGTGAACCAACGTAACAAACAAAACTAATTAACCCAATAAGCAACAATAAGACCTTGACAAGTTTACAACTTGATAAGCAAAGAGCAACAACTTGATAAACAAAATTGCGACAATTTGATAAACAAATAAGCAACAACTCGATAAACGAATGAGCAACAACTCGATAAACAAAATTACCACAATTTGATAAACAAATGAGCAACAATTCGATAAACGAATGAGCAACAACTCGATAAACAAATGAGTAACAACTTGATAGGCAAACACATTTTTTTATGCATGAGACAAGCGAAGCATATTCTATGCAAAATTGAAAGCAAGCACATTTTATGCAATAGACAGTCATATTATATGCAACATTGAAAGCATATTCTAGGCATGAATTATAACGATGCGCGGCACGCATGCAACAGAAGTGTAAATGAAAGTGCACATTCTATGCAGTAGAGGGGCATCAAAAATGGACTCTGCTGCCTCCGATTCATCTCTTGGAGGGCTTTGCAACACACTCAGCTCAATAAAAGGGTACAACCTGTTCATATTGGCAAGAGATAACATCTACATGTGAAAACCATAGGTGCTGCTCGGACTACCATTCTGACTTGAAGCAAGCTTACACTTGGGATCGAGATACACTCATACTCTCAAGACAGGCGAGGCCTAAGAAGGTGCACCTGAAATGCATTCTTGGAAATCACTGGAGTTAAAACACACTAAGATGCTCCACATTTTTCCTATTTTCTTTTGCTTTGCAGTCTGGAACCCACATAGCTTCAGAAAAGTCCTTGATCTAATGTTTTTACATTACTTGGGTTGAACCCTGCAGTTTTGTTAGAGAACAAAACCGGTTTTACACAAATACGGAGAATGGCACAGCACTTTGAGCACAAAACGATTTTATTTTGAAATTGAGAGATGAGTTTCTGACTAGGTATTGAGTCTACGACTGAACACAACACTCTGTTTTTCTGAAAAGCCCTTTTCTTACTTTTTTCTCTCAACGTACACCTCTCTATTCTTTAATTTCTCTTCTTTTTTATCTCTCCCCTGGGTGGTTGATAGATAAACAGGAGGTTGTGGGCTCATGCCCAACATTATCAGCTCGCGGCTATTTCTTCCGGTGATGTCTAGTCGATGCCCCGGATGAGGGAGTGGAGTATCTTGATCCATTCCAATTCGTGCTTCGCACTCGGCTTGATACCTCGCTGCTTGGAGCATGAGAGAGCTTTCGGCCCTCTGCTGTTACCTTCAACGGTGCCCTTTTCTGGCAAACAAGGTGCCCTTTCTGGCAAGTTGGTTAACAATGGGGAAAAGACAGAACACCTGGCTCAACTGTGCCCCTAGTTCATCATTTTCACCGTTTTTTGTTTTGACTTTTCTAGTAAAACAATTTTGACCAACATGAGAGTTAGATTAACATACTTGTTCAATATTTTGATTTGAAATCATGCAAGTTAGGTTATGAGCACTGAAAATTTTCCTTTTTCTGGTCCAAGAAATGGTCCAGTTTTGGAAAAGATGGAATAATTTTCGAGAGAATTAGTCAACTTTATTAAAAATCCTCAAAAACTATTTTTGCAAATGGCCACCTGTACACACCCCATTTTTGACCGTCCTCAAGACTTGGACGTCACCGTTGGGACACTCGGTGATTATCTATGTTTGTGTTCGTTTGGAGTTCCCGGAGTTCTCGCCACGCTACTGCCTCAGGACCTCCGAACTCGACCGTTTGTGTTTGGTTTTGCACCAAACACTTGTGATTTGCCTTTGAGGGGCAGGGAATGCCTTATGAGGCATCCCCACACACCACCGGCTGGGGCTAGAGGCCACCGGCTGGCTGTAGTTGTCACCGGCACTATATTGTGCCGGTCGGCACTATTTTGTGCCGGTCGGCACTATTTTGGGCGAAATGACCAATTTGCCCAGCCGACCACTGTGCACTTGCTTTCTGAGATATTTTCAGACAGCTGTGTGCAATTGTCTTTCCCTCCATACACGTGTATGGAGGGATGAGCTTGCTTAATGGCTAAGCTTGTAAGCTTTTGGCCTATAAGAGGGAAAGCTCTTCCCTTTGCTCAAGGGTTGGCTTCTTGAGAGACTTAACCATTGTTAGAGAGAGCCAAGGTCTGGTTTTAGGTTAGAATAGTTGTATCTATCCTATCTCTCTCTTTTCTTGCTTGTTTAGTACACTAGGTGCTTTAGTTTACACTATTGCACTAAAACACCTAGTGTTCCACCTTCTCCTTGCAACTGAGGTTCTAAGGGCTGGTTCTTTGAGTTCTTGATTGATTTTGAGCTCAAGGAAGCATCAACCACAACCTTTGTGAAGGGGATCATCAAGGGTTCTGCAGCAATTTTTGGCCGACCGGCACTGTTAAGTGCCGACCGGCAAAGAATGACTGGCCGATAGCATGATATGTAGCCGGTGATCATATCCTTTGGCCGGTGGCCATCCCCCTCAGCCGATGGTGTTCCACAGCACCCAGAGAAGCAATCCAGGAACTTTGGCAATTTTCAAAGGAGTATGGCAGTGTAAACAGAGGCAACAGTGCTATGGCAGCTGGATTCCGAGCGAGTCCCGGGCATGCACTGTATCCGGCCCTCATCCCGAGGCGTTTTATTGCTTTAATTAGATTAATTAATCTGTTTAATTAATTTAGTCAATTTGTAATATTTAATTAGCTAGTTTAGTTAATTATTTATTCGGTCTCAGATTATTATTTTGATCCCTCCGAGTCAGGGCGCAATTGTAATAAGGGTGTGTGAGTGGGTGTATGTCTTCCAATCCCCATTTCTTTCTATCCCTTTTATTTACCCGCTTTCGATGGTAGATTAGGGCATACTTATTTTAGCATACCTTATGCAATGCATGTGTGCATTCATGCATTTGTTTACATGCATTGGGCTCGGCACATCATGCAAACTGCATCGTATTTTCAATTCCAAATTGAATACGTGATAGTTGTTGCATCTCATATGCCATGCTTAGGGTTAGCCGAGCCTACTCTAGATTGCACATTTGCCTGTGTTGCATTAGCCATTTAACATGAACTAGGACATGCATGTTTGCTAACTAGTTTCTTGTTTTGGCACGGAGTACAATGTAAGTTTTCATGGCTTTAGCATATCGCATGCGTGTGAATGTTTACCATGACAGTATGCTTGCCATGCGACTAAGTGCTTACATGATAAACTGCTTTGAATGCTGTGGGTGGAGGTTGGATTGCCCGAGTTGGAACAACTCATTGAAATCGATTTTAGCCTACTTGCAAGTAGCAAAAGAAAACAACACGTTTTTCGAGACAAAACGGATATGCAATGTTTATTTCCAAGTTAGGCAATCTAGTCTATACTTTTGTGTTGTGTGCATCACATAGTAACTCTAGGCTAAACAATTGGAATAAGAACATGTAATGTTTTCAAAACGGATATCACGGTCAAGAGGCGGTCTTGACCGGGCGAAAGGGTGCTCATAGTGACCTTCCCGATCGTACCTAAGCTCCCGAGCCAAGACCACTTTGGTGATAGACGGACATGTGGCCTTGACCGAGTCAGGGTTTCCTAAATTTCCCATTTTAAAATATTTAGGTGGCGACTCTGTAATCTGGCAAAGCAGTCCATGTTTGGCACTACTTTTCAAAATCTGCTTTCTCAAACGATTTGCCGGATTTGGACTCTTTGGTTCAGATTTAGAACCGCGACACAAAATCGAGTCCGAATCAGAGCGAAGCCCCACGGCGCGTCTCTGAGTTCTGGCGACTATTTGGGGAGTTTAGAGAGCTTGACTCGAACTCGTGATATCCTGTTTTGACTACACTTATGTGTTTGTTTGCATTGCATGTGCATTGGTGCGCCTAGGACACCGTGTTGGTCATCTGCTATTCCTGAGCGGTTTGCTGGAGGCTTGTCTTGTCAAGGCATGACCATAAGGTCGATTGCGGGCTCGCCAAGATAGGGAACACAAACCCGGTTTACCGGGCACCCTTGACCATTCGACCTAGTGCATATCGAAACCCGTAGTGACCATTCCAAACTAGGACAGGTTGCTCACCCGATATTAGGTTGTTTGAAGCCGCTGCGTGCGTAGTGAAACCCTAGCTCCTGACAAAATAGGACAGGGAAACCCTACCCCCAACATAGGGGTGTATTGACTCTCATTTACTTGCTATGTGCTTTTAGAGTGTATCTCTACAGGTAATGCATATACCAGTTTGCGAGTCTGGGCATCAGGCCTGAGGGCACAAGTATCAGTGTTATTGTGGATCAGCTATATCTGCGGGTATCGGACTCAGATTTGGGACAGTGATTTTTGGGAACAGTATTCAGTAGTAGAGTGCGGTTGTTCGACTACACCCGTGTTTGATCTGTTTGAAATATCGCTTGTTTTCCGTTTTCAGTTTAGAGGTTCGAGAGTTAAGTCGTAAGCCTAGTATCTTCTCCTGGCCGAGGCAGACCAACATGATGCGTAACTCAGAAGAGATTGTGGTCATGACGGCCATGCCGAGTCAAGGAACCACCCCGCAAGATGAAGCTACTGTTGATATGCCGCATCCGCCTAGGTCGCCCGCTGCACACCCAGTCTGGACCCCTCAGTTCTATCAGGCTCGCGAGCCCACTACATTCGAGTTAATGGGGATGATAGGTGATCTCCAGAGGTCCGTGGCGGATCTCGCTTACGGAATGTCAACCTCGCCACCGGTTGCACCATATGCCGGAAATTTCGAACCCCAGGAGCCCCGATACTGGGGCGGATTGTGATCGAGCTCAATCAGTCGGAGATGACCTCCACCCACAACAGTGATGTACCAGTACCAACCCAAACCTCTCACCAGGCTGAGGCCAGAGGCAAAGACAAAGTGAAGGTGGATGCCGATCCCGTGGAACAACTGCTGTGGGCAGTCCAGGCTTTGAAAGCCGGGGGAATGAGCAAACAACAGGTATTCGCGATTGTAACCAAGATTGTGGATGATGTTTTCCCTACTCCGCCGAGGCGGTTCGATCGAGAGAATCGATAGGCCCGTCACACTAAAAGGTTCTTCCGCTCCCAATCTCGCACCAGAAAAGATCGAAATCCAGTCCGCGCCGATCCGTTCGCTAGTGCGTCTAGCAAGAATACACAGAGTCCCAAGTACCTGCCCCGAGGGCGCAGGGTCTTCCATCCTCTTTATATGCCTTTGTCTAGGGCACTTCTGATTTTGGCCAAAAAGGGGCATCTCACACCCCTCGATCCTAGGCCACTCCCCAAACCCCTTCCAGCAGGCCATGATGCCACTCAGTACTGTGCGTACCATCAACAGTCTGGCCATACTACCGACAATTGTTCCCGCCTTCGGCATGAAGTACAGGATTTGATTGATAACAAGGTCATCCTCCCGCCTACCTCGGCCAAATCAGTCACTACAGAGTTCTTGGATTGTGAGGACACAGATACCGAGGACACCGATACTGCGAGTATGTAATTGGGATTCAACCGCCTGCGGGCAATATCTGGTACATTTTTGGATATGGCGTTTGGCGCGCATTTTTTGAGCACCTGCCGATGCTAGTTTTGTGAAACCTGACTTGGGTGTCGAGTCAGTCTTTTGATTTGTCTTGAGTCTGTCTCATTGTTTTGAGTCAGTCCTTTTGTTTAAGGGTCTGTCTAATTGTAATGAGTCAGTTCCTCTTTTGTATAAGAATACTAGGTGGCTTCGAGGTTGTTGCCTCAAGCACCGTCTTGTTTTGTAATTACTTCTTTTGCTTTCTCTTTGGGTTTGCCTCTGGTGGAGCCAATTTACATCCGGAAATCTGAAGCAGTAGTGGCTACCGTGTTTTCATATTTATCGATCATGTTGGGCTAGTTGTGCCAGAGAATTCGAATGGGGTGACAGTGCATTCCACCTGCTCTTTTGTGCCTTAAAAATCATTGCAATGACCTGAGTTTTTCAAAACCTTTTTGAACACTGTGGTGAAAACGAAGAGGAAGGAATTCCTTGGGATTTGCAAAAATTTGATCGATTGAGAGAAAGAGAGGCACGCTAAGCCCTTAATGATTCAAATCATGCTGGTCAGCGTGAGTACTGAGAAGGACCCTGGTTTAATCCAGACTGGTTCCACACTGTCTTCGGCACGAGCGATTCGTCGCCTCCTTAAAAAATTTTCAAAAACAAAATGTTTTGCGCAGTCCTGCGAAGACCTGTGTGGAATCGCTCTTGAGATTGCGCAACTTAGGATCGCTCTCAGCCTCGAGACTCGACCCTTCATTTTCCAAACCTTGGACCGGCATCCAGAATTTAGTTATTAATGCAAGGCCTGTGAAGCCAGACTCGAAGCAGCCCTCGATCAAGAGGCACCGAAATCCGAGCAAAAGATTAGACTTCACCAAAAGAAGTTTGCGAAGCAACCATGATGGAATCTCCTGCAGAGCACTGCAACCGTCTTTCTCCCGGAAAAGGGGAGGCGTCAATCCCAAAACCATTTGGCATGGATTTGTTATACTTTTACCCTTTGAGAAGCTCGCAAGGTCGAAAACCCGCATCGGGCGCCTTGGCAAAAGTTAGAGCCTAAAAGAAAAAGAAAAAAAGAGAGAAAAAAAATGAAAAAGAATTGAAAAAGAAAAAGAAAAAGAAGCTCGCAAGGTCGAAAACCCGCATCGGGCGCCTTGGCAAAAGTTAGAGCCTAAAAGAAAAAGAAAAAAAGAGAGAAAAAATGAAAAAGAATTGAAAAGGAAAGAAAAAGAAGCTCGCAAGGTCGAAAACCTGCAACAGGCGCCTTGGCAAAAGTTAGAGCATAAAAGGAGAGGTTAAATACCCGAGTGTACCTTAAACCCGGAACTACGTAAGGCTTGATTCCCATGTTTGGGATACGTAGGCAACTTCATCTTGAAGTCCAGCCCTTAACACTTTCATAGCGTCTCAGTCCATGTAATGGTTTTGATCACTTGTGCCTTCTTCCGAATCTGATGTCTCGGTTGCGATGACTGGAACTACGTGATCAACTTCCTCCTAAAACCCAGCCACCAACGCCCTCAAGGTGACTATGTCCATATATTGTTTGTGGCCGTCTTCATCCTCTCCGTGCCCGAGAGCCTGGTCGAGATCAATCGTTGACGAGCATGCTGCGGCATTGTCCAAACAAGGGGCAACTTTCCGTTGCCTCGCATTGCCATAAAGATTGCCCTGAGTTGCCGCCTAAACTAGGGGCAACTTTCCGTTGCCATGCGCCCCTTCAAGCAAGGGGCAATTTTCCCAAATTGCCTCCGATCCGAGGTTGCGTATCTCGAGGGTAGGTTCTGTGCTTGTTGAGCATTGACCGTTTGCGAAAATAGTTTTTGAAAATTTTTACTAAGGTTGACTATTTTCTCGAAAACAATTCCATTTTCCAAAATTGGGCCATGTCTGGACCCAAAAGAAAAACTTTCAGTGCTTGCAACCTGACTTGCATGATTTTGAAATCAAAAATTGCCCAAGCACGCTAATCTGGCGTTCATTTTGATCAAAACTGTTTTAGAAAGAAAACAAAGAATGGTCAGAGTAATGAACTAGGGGCACAGTCGAGTCAGGTGTTCTGTCTCTTCCTTGTCATCAATGCACTCGCCAGAAAGGCACCCTATTTACCAGAAGGAATAGCCGCGAGCTAGCTATATCGGGCACGAATCCCCCGCTTTCTATCCATCTATCAACCACCCAGGGGAGGGATATAAAATGAGAGATTAAAGAATAGAGAGGTGTGAGTTGAGAGAAAAGTGAGAAAAGGGTTTTTAGAGAAAAGAAACCGAGCCTGAAGGGCCGAGCGACGTGAGAATCACACAAATCAGAAAGGGTGGGAAACTTGCCCAGAAGAATTGGCTCCTCAAGGTCTTTTGTTTTCAAACACGTCCGTGTCGTGTCTTTTCTTTTGTTAGTCCCAACTTAGTTTTGAGTCTTTTCCGACTGTGTCTCATTGTGTTTAGGTCGTGCGCCTTTTACTCTCTGCACTTGAGTTCCCCGGCGGTGTCCGGTTGTAGGCTCGATACCCAGGTTAAAAAACCTCTCTTTACCTCAAGATTGTTTGTGCTCGGAATGCTGTGCCATTCTTTAACATCCGTGCAAAGCAAGAGAAGGGAAGGGAAAATTTGGGACATCTGAGTGTATTTCAACTACAGCTGTGTCAGCTTCGTGATCCGTCTTGTCAGAATAGGAGGTGTTTGTTCAAAGTTTGCCGTGTACAGAATGAACCAAATACTGAGTTGTGAGCTGTGTGCAGGATGATCCCCAGCAGAATGCGGGCCATTTGCCAAGTTTGAGCAGTGATTTGTCTGGGCTGCTTGCTGTTAGTTGGTTGGTTATCCGAGTATTACAGTGCGAATGCTCCATTTTCAGACAACAAATCAAATTTCATTTACATTGAGGTGTAATATGATGCAATGCAGTGCAAAGTAGGAGATATGTAAACGTAACACTTTTCAAATAAAAAGTTTGTTTTATATAATCTCTTTCAAAGTACAAACTTTTGAAGAAAGCAAAAACCTGCCTGCGGCAGTACATAGTACTCTATCTACCAAAAAGAGAAAAGTACAAGAAAAGAAATAAAGAAAAGAAGCAGCAAAAATCATCATCAGCAGTAGGCCTCATGCCTAAGGGTCAGTCCTCGCCCTCTTCTGGCGAAGCACAAAAAGCATCGTCGGGCCACTATCAGAGCCCGAGCCCGAGCTATCCCCGGCCTCCTCCGCAAATGACTCCGTCCCCGTCTCCGACTCACCATCTCCTGGAACTGGAGCTCGTGAGCTGCTCCCCACGTGACCACGTCCTCCTCTAGTACGAGGGAAGATCCTGCCATCCCGAGTAGAGAGGGGAGGCCCAGCTGGAGCAGCGCCACCCACTGGAGGGATCGGGAAAGGAGGCTGAAAATACAAAGAGCAAACGCATCAGAAAGCTGTGAACAGTTTATCAGTATAGAATGCAGTGTATGAGTACAGTGTGTGAAAGCTGTGAACAGTGAATCAGTATAGAATGCAGTGTATGAGTACAGTGTGTGAATGCCGTGAGCAGTTTATCAGTGCAAGATGCAGTGTATGAGTACAGTGTATGAAAGCCGTGGGCAATTTATCAGATTTTTGTGCAGTATAGCAGATTGTGCGAAACAGAGTATGATTTGAGACTGTGGTCAGTAGAACATACCGTACAAGCCAAAGCGCCGAGAGTCCGCTGCAAAGATCCCCATCAGGAGGCATTGACTCCTGGTCGACGGGTATACTCGGAGGAAGCCTGCAAAAGTATTAAATACATCAGTATTCTGTGGGATATCTGAATGAACTGAAATGAAATAACAATGCAAGATGCAGAAATAAAGTAATACATACCGGAGGTAAGTCAGGAATACCGGCCAACTCGTGACCAGTTGGAGGAGGAGCAAACGGGATCTGGTAGGCCTCCCCACATCCCTCAGTAAGTCAACATGGTAGGCGAGCAGCGCCCGTCCCTCGCCCCTCTCTGCATGAGCTCGAGCCCTCTGGATGACCCCGCCTGCCTCTGCTGGCGCCGCAGCCTCACTGGATCACTGGAGCCCCGCCAGAGGTCAGATCAAGAAGGTCCGGACGCTCGAGTAGTCACCCTCGCCTCAGAGGCATCTACATCTACGGCCCACCAAGGGTGTAGTCCTCCATCTGCTGCGAAGAAAACCTCTCGGTGTCCCTCATGTGCTCGGGAGGATGGATCGAACTATCTGCCCGCATTCCTGTGGTCCGACGCAAGAAGCGCCACCCAGTACGAAAGGCCGGACCCTCCAGAGAATCCCAGCGCGAGGTCCCGTGGGCCCCGGCGTCCCGATCTCGTACCACCGCTGGGAGTGGAGCCCACGGCTGCCAGGTGACCTGAAATGAAATACAGTTGATTATCTACTGATATAGAAATGTAAGCACGAAAGCGAAGCTTAAAACGGACTGTAAGTAAAACATACCTCAGTGGGGGTAATGGTGTCGAAGAAACGGTGGAAGAAGCTAAAAGTGTCCCGGGGCCTCCGGATACATCGCCCGTCGTAGCGGCGAGAAAAGGGGACGACCAGAGGGGTCTCCGTCTCGACCTGCTCTAGCTCGAAAGTAGGCGACACCCACACCGCAAAAGACGTCAAGATGACCATCGTAAAAATCTGAGATAAAATGTAAACACAGAGCCGTGTGTTGTGCAGTGTGTTGAGCAAAGTGTACAGTGTGAAACAGTCTGACCCGATTAAAAGCGTATATGTGTGTGCAGCAAGAATTGTAAAGTACGATACAAGGTGTGCGATTACGTAAAGTACAGAGCAGAAATGAAAAGCAGAGAAGAAGACATACCTCCCAGGCTCGCCAGTAGCCTCCTAGCAGCTGTCCACTGCCACGAGAGACTGAGCTCATATAACCGTAAAGGGTGGCCAAAGCCGCGCCCCCCCAGTCATACTGCACAATCCTCTCGACATCCACCAAGGCGCTAAGCAAGCAGAGGGGCACTGTGTTCGCCCGGTCGGCAAACAGGGTGGTCCCCAGCAAAAACATGAGAAAGCCGCGCGCGTACCTCTCAGCGGCCTCCTGGGTCATCGGAGCTGCGTCCACCAAAGATTGTCCGACTCAAATCCTCGAACCAGAGTAGCGGACGAACCTCGAGCGAACAAGTGGCGGCGCCTCGAGCAAATGAACTGGCGGCAATCCACTCGTCCATATTCAGATCGGGGAACGGATCACCCCCACCCCGATGCCGTGAGCATCGAGAAGTCATAAGGGGTCATCGTCATGTCCCCGCCGATAATGAAAAGAATCGGTGTCCCACCACCTCTCGCCAGAGCGAAGAAGAGGTCTGCAGTGCAGAGCCCGAAAGTCCCCTGCAGAAGGTACCGAAGCCGGCCCGATCCACGATGCGGCTAACGGCGTCAGGCAGCTCGGCGTACCACTCGCGAGCGGTAACATTCCCATACCCGCGGAGAGTATGGGAGTCTCCCTGTAGTCAAGAAATTGCAAAGCCATATGAAGATATGCAGTCGGTACAAATCTGGTATGCGTGCAGATTTTTAAAATTTAAATAAAGAAACTGGGTGCCGGTGTGCTTACAGTGAACTACAGGCGCGTGATGCGTCAGTGTACTGTAAATGCTCCAGTGTAAACTTGGTGCATGTGTGCACGTTCTTCAGATTCAAACAAAAACCGGGTGCCGGTGTGCTTACAGTAAACTACAATGTGCGATGCGTCGGTGTGTTTTTTTTCGTTTGAACGGTACAGCGGTATCATGTAAGCATCGTGGCACGTTTCTCAGATGCAAGCAAATGTCAGGTTTCAGTATACTGCGGTGGACTACGGCCTGTGATGTGTCAGTGTGTTTTGTGAGAAATAGCATACAGATATGGTGCACGTGTGCGCATTTTTTCAGATTCAAGCAGATAACGGGTCATCGTGTGTCTGCAGTGAGTTACAACATGTAATACGGCAGCGTGTTCGAGTGGTTCGATTCAGTGTAAATCTAGCATATGTGCAGGTTTTCAGATTCAAATAAGCACCGGGTGTCGGCGAATTGGCAATACAGTGTGTGCCGTGTTTGGGTGAGTCAGGCTAGTGCAGTGTGCGTGCATGTGCGTCGGTCCTAAACAGGTGTCAGTTATGAGTTTGTCTACAATCAACTACAAGACAAGACATCGTAACCAAGCGATTAATGGGTTCAGTTAGCTACGGCAGTTGACAGGAAATCCTACATTGCAGAAAATAAAAGACGAGAATGTTACCTCGGCGATGCCAGAAGACAAGTGAGAGGCTCGGCGAATGGCTCCGGATCCAAAGCCCTATCGAAGCCGCGGAAGTGGCAGAGTCCGTCGGGTGGTAGCACGTGAATGGCCGGACGATAGGTCGCCGGATCAAATGGGCGCTCGCTCAACGGGAGGAGCTCGACCCCGGGGTCCATCTCATGGTCTGGGGGAGTCCCGACATGTGGAACATCATCGGCCATAGCAGTGGAGATGAGAAAATAGCCGAAAAGGGAAAAACGGGCCGGAATACGAAAAGTCAACCGACAAAGTCAACCCCGAGAGGGCCGGAAATGGCCGGAAGGGTCGGAATGTGAAAAGACACGAGAATGGAGAGAAAATCGAGGGGAACAAGTCCCGAGAAGGCGAAAATGGTGAAAAATGCACCGAAACGAAGTTTTGTTCGGTCGAAAATGTCCGAAACGCGAAGAATATCGCGAATCCGACGAGAAAACGGGCATGAAACGCGGAGAAATCGGCGAAAAATCAAAGGAAAAACACTCTAGAGAGAGAGAAGAGGAGTTTTCGGCGGCTTGAAGTGAAAGGAATAGGGTTTCAAGCCCTATTTTAAAAGACCCGAGGCAAAATGGCAAAACTGCCCCCGATCAGCCATTTTTGGCTGGTCGGCACTATTTTGTGCCGGCCGGCATATTATTGTGCCGATAGATGAGTTTATGCAGCCGGTGGTAGCCGGTGACCACCCCACCCAGCCGGTGGTGTTCCCAAGGCCCTTTTTAGGCAAGTTGAGAAGTTTTGGGTCTTCATAGCTCAAGAAAGTACAATAAAATGCATCCCCGATGCTCAACCGGCCTCCGTTTTGACTTCGGACCGTCTCTACTGTGCGTGACGCTCAAATTCAAGCGAAGATTGTATCCTTTTGTATCCTTTTGTCTTTTATAAGATTCAAAAGTTGCCCCGTGTGCGTCACGCGCATCCATCACATTGTCCGACGCATCGTATCGCGCCATCTTGCACGTCCCTTGCAACTTGCACCATTTTGCATTGTCGTGTGGCATGCGTGTCATACTCCTTCATTTTGCATCTCATTTTGAGTCACGTGAGGTGTACTACCTCACGTGTTTCATTTTACATTTCACCTTGAGTCACGTGAGGTGTACTACCTCACGTACTTTGTTTTGCATTTCATTCTCCATCCAATGAGGTACGCGTGCCTCATGTGCATTTCATTTTGCCAACGGGTCCGGCGGGACCGAAAACACGCACGGTCCGACGGGACCAAAAACACGCGCGGTCCAGGAGACCTTAAATCCTTGGGAGGTCCAAGACCTTCGGTGCATTAAGGTGCACCTTGTTACATTCATTTCGCATATCATTGCATCTCGAGGCATGTACGCCTCGTTTTGCACTCCATTTTCCATCAAATGAGGTACGTGTGCTTCATTTCGCATTTCATTGCATCTCGAGGCATGTACGCCTCGTTTTGCACTCCATTTTCCATCAAATGAGGTACGTGTGCCTCATTTCGCATTTCATTGCATCTCGAGGCACGTACGCCTCGTTTTGCACTTCATTTTCCATCAAATGAGGTACGTGTGCCTCATTTCGCATTTCATCGCATTTTGAGGTGCGCGTGCCTCATTTTGCATTTCATTTTTCACCAATGAGGTATGCGCGCCTCATCATGGTTCATTTCATTCTCATTTGCATTGTTCTGCACCCCTTGTGGCACGCGTGTCACATTCGCATGGTTGCCCCATACCGGTCCGGCGGGACCAAAAACACGCACGGTCTAGGAGACCCTAAATCCTCGGGAGGTGCAATTCCTTCGGTGCGCTAAGTTGCCCCTCATTGCATTTGGCATGCATTTCATCGCGCCGTTTGGCGCACCCTCATTGCACTTCATTTTCCATCCTTTGAGGCACGTGTACCTCATTGCACTCCATTTTCCATCTTTTGAGACACGCATGTCTCATTCGCCTTATTTACAGCCGTGTGCGCGTCTCATTTGCATCATATGCACTTTAAGTGTTGTGTAACAGTTGCCCCCAGGTCTGGCGAGACCTAAAACACGCAGCGGTCTAGGAGACCTTAAATCCTCGGGAGGTGCAAAACCTTCGGTGCATTAAGATGCACCTCATTGCATTTTGCATACATTCCATAGCGTTGTTTTATGATTTCATCGTGCCCGGATCCGGGCGAGACCTTAAACACGCACGTCTAGGAGACCTTAAATCCTCAAGATGCAATTCCTTCGTGTTTGTCGTGGAACGACTTTCGGTGGCCTGGTAAAGCCACCCGTCTATGTTTGCAGTGAGTTCCTAGGAGACCAATGGGGACGGTGAAAACTAGAGTTTAAACGGCTTATGCCTAGAACGCAAAGGTTCGGAATTTCCGAGACTAAAGTCTGGTTTAAATACCCAGGGGGTATACCCTCGGCTTGAAATCTGTATGGAAGCCCCATAGGTTGAGGCGGCGTGTTTACGTCTCAATTCTGGATACTGAACCAACCTAGTATGTCGCCCCGTTGGGAGAATAGGGAAAACTGCAATCATAACCATTGCATCAACATGCATCCCACGCATCATTTGTAAATATTGCATATGTCATGCATTTTAAAACCAAAACAAAACGAACCATGCATATGTCATGCATTCCATTGTAAGTATAGTGCATATGTCATGCATGTTCTGTAAATATCCATTTCTATTGCATTATAGTTGCATGCATTCACTGCATCATCTTCCAGCTATGGCTTGCACCTTTCCTTGTTGAGCTTGGTCTGGTATGTGCCCACACTTTTCGTGTTGAAACACAGTTGTCGAGCTTTTGTGTCCGAGCCTTGAGGGTAGCGGCACCGCTTCTGTGTTAAATACGGCTTGTATGCGTACATGCCTTTCCTAGGCAAAATACGGTTTGGCCCGCGTGCCATATCCATTGTATCCATGTCCATTGCATTGTAGCTTGCGTGCATCCATTGCATCACTTCCATCTATGGCTTGCACCTTTCCTTGTTGAGCTTGGTCTGGTATGTGCCCACACTTTTCGTGTTGAAATACAGTTGTCGAGCTTTTGTGTCCGAGCCTTGAGGGTAGCGGCACCGCTTCTGTGTTAGATACGGCTTGTATGCGTACATGCCTTTCCTAGGCAAAATACGGTTTGGCCCGCGTGCCATATCCATTTGTATCCATTTCCATTACATTATAGTGTAGTCATTGCGTCCGGCATTAGGATCATTATTCTCACCCCAATGGTCGCTTTCCCCACTTATGTCATTCCACCCAATACTTGTTCTTGTGTCCGCTGAAGTACTCATAGATCGACATCGCTTCTATGGGAGACGGACTTGTCACTTCCATCAATCTATTTGACATTTGTGTGGTTTCGAACCGTTTCGGTTTGAATCACGATTCAATTGCCCTGCATGTAGTTCGCATTAGTTTTAATTGCACTACATTTTCATTTGCATTATTCATACATAGTTTTGTATATATTGCATATCATTCATCATTCGCATTGCATATGTCATGCATGCTGCTAACAATATTGTACCTGATAAGTTTACTTTCTTTGCAGGCATGATATTGTATGTACGGTTCATTTACCGCCGGCGCAACCGGACGAGCCGCACAGGTATTGTATCCTCCGCGTGAGACGTTCCGAGAATTTCATAATTCTCTTACATCCTTTCTGCATTGTAGTGTAGACTGGCGTATGCTAGCTTATAACTGTTGCATGTGTGCTTCATTACAGCCTTTCTTTGCATGATCATAAGTTATGCCCGGCTTCTTGCATTTTCAGTTGCATTTTGCCCCTGCCTTCGGGCGCATATCTTACTTGTTTTGTATGATTGTCTAAGTCTTCGGCCTTGTCAAAAATGGGTCGTCTCTAGGCTTTGACATTCACTCCCGTCACTGCTATGACTTCCGAGTTCTGTCAAAGAGGGGCAACTGTAGACACCCCATTTTTGACCGTCCTCAAGACTTGGACGTCACCGTTGGGACACTCGGTGATTATCTATGTTTGTGTTCGTTTGGAGTTCCCGGAGTTCTCGGCTACGCGCGCCCTGCCTCAGGACCTCCGAACTCGACCGTTTGTGTTTGGTTTTGCACCAAACACTTGTGATTTGCCTTTGAGGGGCAGGGAATGCCTTATGAGGCATCCCCACACACCACCGGCTGGGGCTAGAGGCCACCGGCTGGCTGTAGTTGCCACCGGCACTATATTGTGCCGCTCGGCACTATTTTGTGCCGGTCGGCACTATTTTGGGCGAAATGACCAATTTGCCCAGCCACTTGTGCACTTGCTTTCGAGATATTTTCGCAGGTTGTGTGCAATTGTCTTTCCCTCCATACACGTGTATGGAGGGATGAGCTTGCTTAATGGCTAAGCTTGTAAGCTTTTGGCCTATAAGAGGGAAAGCTCTTCCCTTTGCTCAAGGGTTGGCTTCTTGAGAGACTTAACCATTGTTAGAGAGAGCCAAGGTCTGGTTTTAGGTTAGAATAGTTGTATCTATCCTATCTCTCTCTTTTCTTGCTTGTTTAGTACACTAGGAGCTTTAGTTTACACTATTGCACTAAAACACCTAGTGTTCCATCTTCTCCTTGCAACTGAGGTTCTAAGGGCTGGTTCTTGGAGTTCTTGACTGATTTTGAGCTCAAGGAAGCATCAACCACAACCTTTGTGAAGGGGATCATCAAGGGTAAGAAACTAACTTTATTTACCCCATTTTTGCATTCCATTTTTGCTTGCTTTAAAACAGTTTTTGTGCTTAGTGATTAACACAAAAAAGTTCTGATTTTTGACCCTCTTTATTGTATATTAAGAGTGTTTTGTGGTTTGGGGAAGTTTGACCCCCTTTAGGCCTTGAAAAGGGTCCCTTTTGTGCCATTTTGGTTGAGATCCGAGATTTTGGTGAGAGGATCTCTTCACCACTGAAATCTTGACTGATTTCAGTGGTGAAGAGCATGCCTTGAAGTCTCAAGAAGGAGAGGGCCACCCCCTCTCCTTGATGTCCTTGAAAAGGACAAATTTTGCTTCCTTAAGGAGCTTCATGTTTGAGTGTGTGTTGAGCATGTTTGGCTTGTTTTCCATGCTTATATTGCCATGTTATAACATGATTTCAAGTTGGTTTTGGTCTCCTATGCATGCTTAACATAGTTGCCTTGTAATGCCTCTTATTGCCTTAACATGTCTAGGAAGTGTGTCCCTATTTCTAGCATGTTTTAGACTTGAGTTTGTGAAGCTTGTATGCTTATTTTGCCATGGTTTAGCTCTGTCCATGGTCGTTTGAGTCAATCTTGACATGCTTTGTATAGCCCTTTGTATTGTAGCTTGTATGCTTCAAGTATGTGCATGTGTAGGATGCATTGCCTCCATGTTTTCAAGGGTTTGGAACCCTCTTACATGTTATTTCAGACTTTTTAGTGTGCTTGTATGCATGCTTTAGTTGCTTCTTTAATGCCTTAAAAGCACATGTTGTATGCGTTCGATGTGTTGGCCATATTGCATGCCTTTAGATCCATGTCATTTAGATGCTATCTAAGTGTTATTTTGGGCTTAGTTTTAGGTGTTAAAACTCTGATTTTGGTTGGTTAAGTGTTGCCATGAGTGGTTATGCTAGGTGTAGTTCAATGCATCTTTGATTAGCCTTAAGCCTAGGCCATTTGCATGCTTTGTTTGGCATACTTCATTGCATGATTTGGCATCATGTTTAACTTAAATTTCAGAGCTTTAAGTGCATACTAGTTGCCCATGTTTGGCCTCTTTAAGTGTGTATGAGAGTTGCTTTTGCATGCCTAAGTCTTGAGCCTTAACACTTGCATGTGTGTGCGTGCGTTTAGTCTCTATCTCTAGGCACTTTGGCCACTGTTTTGAGCCTTGTTAGAGCTGCCCAATTCATGTGTAAGTCCATCTCATTGCTTAGTTTGCATTCTTGCCTTGTACGTCTACTTGTATGCTTATATAAGTGCCTCGCATTGTCCATATGGCATAGTAGATAACATGCTTAGGGCCTTGTTGCATTGGCATGCATGTTGGGCCTCTTGAAGTGAAGTATGATGGAGGTTTGGCACCTTTATTTGCTTGTTTGCATTGCATGCATTTGACATTGAAGTTGCATTCTTGGTCCTTTGGGCCATCACGCATAGAAATGCGATTGGTGGTCAAGGATCGAGGCACATGCCCCATTGAGCCATTAACATGATGTGGGATGTGTTTGGTGCACACATGCTTTGAATTGCCATGCCATACACTGCTTGTCCTCTCTTTGTCAAATTGCGTGTTCTGCGGCAATTTTTGGCGGCAAGCTTTGTTAAGTGCCGGCAAAGAATGACTGGCCGATAGCATGATATGTAGCCGGTGATCATATCCTTTGGCCGGTGGCCATCCCCCTTAGCCGATGGTGTTCCACAGCACCCAGAGAAGCAATCCAGGAACTTTGGCAATTTTCAAAGGAGTATGGCAGTGTAAACAGAGGCAACAGTGCTATGGCAACTGGATTCCGAGCGAGTCCCGGGCATGCATTGTATCCGGCCCTCATCCCGAGGCGTTTTATTGCTTTAATTAGATTAATTAATCTGTTTAATTAATTTAGTCAATTTGTAATATTTAATTAGCTAGTTTAGTTAATTATTTATTCGGTCTGTATTATTATTTTGATCCCTCCGAGTGAGGGCGCAATTGTAATAAGTGTGTGTGAGTGGGTGTATGTCTTCCAATCCCCATTTCTTTCTATCCCTTTTATTTACCCGCTTTCGATGGTAGATTAGGGCATACTTATTTTAGCATACCTTATGCAATGCATGTGTGCATTCATGCATTTGTTTACATGCATTGGGCTCGGCACATCATGCAAACTGCATCGTATTTTCAATTCCAAATTGAATACGTGATAGTTGTTGCATCTCATATGCCATGCTTAGGGTTAGCCGAGCCTACTCTAGATTGCACATTTGCCTGTGTTGCATTAGCCATTTAACATGAACTAGGACATGCATGTTTGCTAACTAGTTTCTTGTTTTGGCACGGAGTACAATGTAAGTTTTCATGGCTTTAGCATATCGCATGCGTGTGAATGTTTACCATGACAGTATGCTTGCCATGCGGCTAAGTGCTTACATGATAAACTGTTTGAATGCCTGTGGGTGGAGGTTGGATTGCCTGAGTTGGAACAACTCATTGAAATCCGCATTTTAGCCTACTTGCGAGTAGCAAAAGAAAACAACACGTTTTTCGAGACAAAACGGATATGCAATGTTTATTTCCAAGTTAGGCAATCTAGTCTATACTTTTGTGTTGTGTGCATCACATAGTAACTCTAGGCTAAACAATTGGAATAAGAACATGTAATGTTTTCAAAACGGATATCACGGTTAGTAGAGGGCGGTCTTCGGACGAAGGAATGCTCATAGTCGTGACCTTCCCGATCGTACCCAAGCTCCCGAGCCAAGACCACTTTGGTGATGACGGACATGTGGCCTTCGGCACCGAGTCAGGGTTTCCTAAATTTCCCATTTTAAAATATTTAGGTGGCGACTCTGTAATCTGGCAAAGCAGTCCATGTTTGGCACTACTTTTCAAAATCTGTTTTCTCAAACGATTTGCCGGATTTGGACTCTTTGGTTCAGATTTAGAACTGCGACACAAAATCGAGTCCGAACTGTAGAGCGAAGCCCCACGGGCGCGTCTACACCACCGCTCGACGAGCATGGAACCTACTCCTGAGATGTACAACCTCGGATCCATAACAATGGAAAATTGCCTCTTGTCTGAAGGGCATTGCATGGCAACGGAAAGTTGTCCCTTGTTTGAATGGCACCACAGCGCACCGTATGGAAACGAAAAGTTGCCCCTTGTTTGAAATGCACCGCAGCACACTATAACCAGTTCTCACAGCGATGATCGCAACCGAACTCTCGGATACAGAAATGACAAAGATGATCGGAACCATTACATGGACACAATTGATTTGGAAGTGTTTATGGCTGGACTTCATAATGAAGTTGCCTACGTATCCCAAACATGGGAATTAAGCCTTACATAGTTCCGGCTAAGGTACACTCGGGTACTTAACCTCTCTTTTTACGCTCTAACTTTTGCCAAGGCCGCCTTTCCGGGTTTTCAACCTTGCGAGCTCTGTTTTTCTTTTCTTTTCAATTCTTTTCATTTCTTTTTGTTCTTTTTTCATTCTTTGCACTTTTCTCTTTTTTCTATTTTTCTTTATTTTTTGCATTTTTCTATTTTTATTCCTTTTTTTTTTTTCTTTTCATTTGCTCTAACTTTTGCCTGGGTCGCCCTTCTGGGTTTTCTGCCCAACGAGCCTCTCAAGGGTAAAAGCATAGCTTTGTCCATGCCAAATGGTTTTAGGGTCTCGAGGCCATCCGAATCCAGGAGAATGGCTGCTGTCTGCTGATGATGTAGAAGTCTATCCAATGGGGGCTGAATTTGCCCCTAGTGTTGTGGATAGGAACTCGGTTGTTCTTCAGCAAAACTTTCTTCTTTCTTCCCTTCTGGGATTTGGCATTCGTATCAATCTTCGTCTTTGACTCTTCGAGTGCATTATCTGACGTCTTTTGCCCCTAGTTCGAAGGGTGCTTCTGATCTAGCCATACAAGCCTCACATTGTGGTTGACAGTTGAACATTCTGAATCCAAGTTCAATTATTTGAAAGTAAGGGGGTCGAGTCTTGAGGCTGAGAGCGATCCTAAGCTGCACAATCTCAAGAGCGATTCCACACAGGTCTTCACATGACGGCGCAAAACATTTTTTGAAATTTTTTAAGAAAGCGACAAATCGCTCGTGCTAAAAACAGTGTAGAACCAATCTGGATCAAGCCAGGATCCTTCTCAGTACTCACATTAACAAACATGATGTCATTCATTAAGGGCTTAGCATGCCTTTCTTTCTCTCAATTGATCAAATTTTACAAAACCCGAGAAATTCCTTCCTCTTTGTTTTCAACACATTGTTAGAAAAAGTTTTGAAAAACTTAGGTCAATGTAATGAATTCAAAGCATAGAAAAGACACAGTTTCTAGTCGTATACTGCCATCTCATTCAGAACTTCTAGCATAACAGGCTCCAAATAACAATAAGCACAAAAACATGACAGCCACAGCCGTTTCGGTTAGATTTCCTGGTTACAACTGGCTCCACAGTAGAGACAGACTCAAAGGAAAGCAAAAGGACAATCACAAAACAAAAAAAAAGATGTCCGAGGTGACACCCTCGGAATCACCCGACTTCTGTACAACAGGATTGACTCGATACAACAAGACAGACCTTAATCAAAATACTGACTCAAAACAACGAGACAGACTCGGAGCAAAACCACAGAACTGACTCAACACCCAAGTCAGAAAGTACAAAAATTAGCATTCGCAAATGCTCAAAATAGTGCGTGCCAAACGCCACGTCTGAAATAAACCTAGCGCTGCCCGCAGGTGGACCAACCCCTGATCACATACTTGTATTATCCTCGAAGTCCACGAACTCAGTGGTGATAGACTTTGCTGAGCTAGGTGGGAAGATGACCCCGTCGTCAAACAGATCCTATACTACGTGGTGAAGTCGGAAGTAGTTGTCGGTGGTGTGACCAGCCTGTTGATGGTATGCACAGTACTGGGTAGCATCATGTGAGAGAGGGAGATTACTCGGGAGAGGCTGACGCTCAAGAGGTTTGAGATGACCTTTTTTAGTGAGGATTCGAAGAGCCTTGGACAAAGGCATGTAGAGGGCATGAAATACCCTGCGACCTTGAAGTTTGTGGGCCTTTCTTTGGGCGACTAGCGAAAGGATCGCCAGTCTTTGCCTTGGCTCTCTGATCTTTTCCAAGTGCAGGGTTAGGATTGGAAGGAACTGTTTTGGTACGACGGTCCCTATCCTGATTTTCCCTTTGGCTTGAACTGTTCTCGGTTTGAGCAGGGAAAATGTCATCCGCAGTCTTAGCCACAACTGCGAGTATTTGTTGCTTATTCAACCCCCAGGCTTTCAGAGCCTCAACAACTTGTTGAAGTTGTTCATAGGGATCTATGTCCACCTTTACCTTGTTCTTTCCATTAGCCTCAGCTTGGTGGACGGTTTGGGTTGCTACTTCAGTGCGAAGCCCCGTTGTCGTCGACATGTCATTGCCGGAGCTTAAGACAGCTTCAGGTTGGCTAAGCTCGATTAGAATTTGCCCCAGTAGCAGGGGCTCTTGTGGCATGAAGTTCTCGGCATACGATGCAGTTGGTGGCGGGGCCGACATTCCATAGACTAGATCAGCCACAGATCTTTGAAGGTCGCCAATTATTCCCATCAGCTCAAAGGTGGTGGGCCCACGGGGTTTGAAATAACTGGGGTTCCCAGATCAGATGTGTGGCAGGCGACCTGGGCGAGTGTGGTACCTCAACATCGGTCTCACCCTGTAAGATGATTCTTTGGTTTAATGCGGCTGCCATAACCACAATTTCCTCCGAATTTTGTGCCATCATAAATCCATTGAACTGAACAGAGGTGATGTGACCGGTGAATGATGGATCAGGTGTTTGCCTTGCTTCAGTGAAGGAGAACACTGGCTATTCTGAACTAAATCTCTAAACCCCCCCTCCCTGAAAGAGAAAACAGGCAGTATCTCAGCCCAATTTCACCCGAACAGACATAAGCATAGCTGAATAATTGTATTCGACCTCTGATCATTCTTCCCAAATTATTATCCCAAAACTAAATCTGATACCCACAGATATAACTGATTCTCAAAACACTGATGCCCGTAGGCCTAATACCCAGACTTGCAAACTGATACATGTATTCCTGTAGAGGCCATCTCTAAAAGCACATAGCAAGCAAATGAGAGCCAAAACACCCCTATGTTGGGGTAGGGTTTCCCTGTCCTATTTTTTCAGGAGCTAGGGTTTCACTACGCATGCAGCGGTTTTCAAACAACCTAATAATCGGGTAGCAACATGTCCTAGTTTAGAATAGTCACTATGGATTTCGAATATGCACTAGGTTGAATGGTCAGAAAGGGTGCCTTGGTAAAAACCGAGGTTTGTGTTCCCGTCGTGGCAGAGCCCACAACCGGTCAGCCTTATGGCACGCTTCTCAGAGCAAGCCTCCGGCAAACCGTTCAGGAATAGCATATGGCAAACACGGCGTCCTAGGCGCACCAATGCACATGCAGTGCAAAGAAATACATAAGTGAAATCAAAATAAGATATCATGAGTTTGAGTCAAGTTCTCTAACTCCCCAGCAGAGTTGCCAAAAACTGTAGACGCGCCCTCGAGGGCCTTGCTACTACAGTTCGGACTCAAATTGTCACGGTTCTTAATCTGATCTCACAATGTGCGACGTGAGACTAATAAATCACCAAAGAGTCCAAATCCGGCAAATCGTTTTGGAAAACTGATTTTTAAGAAAGAAGTGCCAAACATGGACTGCTTTACCAGATACAGAGTCGCCACCTAAATATTTTATTTTGGGAGAATTTAGGAAACCCTGACTCGTGCCTAAGGCCACGTGTCCGTCATCACCAAAGTTGCCTCGGCTCGGGAACTTGGCTACGATTGGGAAATGTCATCTATGAGCATCCCCGCTCGCCCGATCAAAGATCGGCCACTACTAAACATGATATCTTGTTTTTGAAAACACCTGCGTTCTTATTCCGATTAATTAGCTAGAATTACTAGGTGATGCGCACAACACACAAGTATAGACTAGATCGCCTATTTTGGAACAAAGCATCGTATATCCGTTTGTTTGGAAATGGTTTGAAGTTTGCTACTCGCAGGTAGGCTAAAACACAAATTTCAATGAATCATTCTAATTGAAGTAATCCAACCTTCACCCACGGGTATTTAGACATTTATATCACATAAGCAATTAGCCTCATGGCAAGCATGCTGTCATATTAACACTCACATACATGCAAGATGCTAAAGCATAAACACTCACAGTGTACTCCGAGCCAAAACAAAGAACATGTTAGTAATCAAATGCATGATCCAAATCCATATTAAGATGGCTAATGCATCGCAGGCAAAATTCAACTAGAATAGGCTCGGCTAATCTAAAATGGCATGTGAGATACGACAATTCGATGCGTGTATTCAACTTAGAATTGAAATACAATGAAGTTAGTATGATGCGCCGAGCCCAGTGCATGCAATACAGATGAATGATGCAAACACGCATAGCATAAGGATGCTAATTGAAACGTGCCCTAGAACTAACCATCGTAAGCGGTTAAGTAAAAGGGAGAAAGAAGTGGAGGTTGGAAGACATGCATCACACACATGCACGCTTGTTACACAATTGCGCCCTCTCGACGGAGGGACCGAAAGAATAATACAAATTAACTAACTAACAAGCTAATTAATTATTACACAACACTTAAGTAATTAAACAAATTAATTAAGCTACTAAAGCAGTAAAACAGCCTCGGGAAGAGAGATGCATGTATGCTTAGTCGGCTTCGCTCGAAAATCCATTGCCATGTCATGTTACCTCTGCTTACACTGCTTTGCACCTCTGAAAACTGTGCAAGTCTCAAAGATGCTTCTAAATCGCCTTCTGAGCACTGTGGGATGTCACCAGCTGAAATTCAATGCCACCGGCCAAGAGGAACTGGTCATCGACCATTTTTGGGGACCTCGGCCAACAATACATAGCCGGCCAGCACTAAAGATGGCCAACCGGCCATCTCTTCCTGCAGAATCCTATTTTTCTTTGCAACAGGAGACGAGAACATGGCAATGTATTTTCAAAGCAATGTGTGCACAGCCACCCTTCCTATCATGTCATGAACTCAAGGAAGTATGGTTCTCGACCCTCGGGCCATCAATCACGTATTTCAATGCATGATGGCTAAATGAGCCAAGTGTGCATTTTAATGTCAAATGAAATGCACACAAAACACATAAAGGACCCCAACCTCTATCATGGTTTATCAAGAGGCAAGGGATGTGAACATGGAAGCAAAACTAGTGCAACATGAGCATGTTAATGATAATGCCATACAAGGCTAAGCATGCCAAATGCAATGCAATGCAACTTAGACAAGCATGAAAAATGTAACATCGACATTCAAGTATGCAAGGAAAACATGTGACAACATGTAAAGGGACAAGATATGCAAACCTGCAAAGCTACTTAACAAAAGCATGCCAAATGCAATACCACTTAAACATGCAACAACGTGTTATGGACTAAGTATGCAACAAGGCACAATTGAACTAGCATGTTACAACATGCAATTTACCAAATATGCAACAAGCATGCAACACTATGCAAGGCAAGTATGCAACAACATGCGGGGATGGTCTTAAACCAAAATGGACAGCTCTCAAATAGGTCCAAATCAGTGGCCAATATGCTGGGGGATAAGGGACAAAATCGCATACAAACATGCATGGTGATTGGCCTAACACTTAAGCATTGAAAGGTAACTTCTAAGAATACTTAAAAGGAATGAAAAGCATGCAAAATGTGACAACATTACATGCTCTGAAATGATGCTAGGAGTGATGCCAAATCACATAAACAAATCATAGTCGAAGCATGTACAAGGCTTAAAGCCCAAGACTAGTGAAGGAACTCGAACCAAAGCTACACAAAACAAAGAGCATATGGCAAGCATAACCCAAAACAGTCCTAAATCATGGCGGAGTGAGCCTAAAACATGCAATAACCAAAGCCAAAACAAGCTAAAACAAAGGGGCAAAACATGAGGCATACTAGGCCACAAAAGAAGTGTTACACTACACCTAATACAACCAAACATGGTATGATTTAAACAACCAAAACCAGATTTATTGGGTGTTAAAACAAGCTCAAAAACCCACTTAGATGGCATCTAAATGACCTAAGCATAGGGTCATGCACAATGACCCGATCATGGAGCATAAGACACCAACTCTTCAAGACATCGAAAGGATGACAAATGCAAGCATACAAGCATGAAATATGGACTGAAATAACATTATAAGTGATGCCAAACCACTAACATGATTGAAATAGAGCATGCTAATGGCTTGAGCACTCAAAGCTAACAAGCTAGATTGCATGGTAGCTATACAAAACAATGCAAGCATGACCAAGAGGACCAAAATCAAAGCTTAAGCATGTCACAACATGGCTAAAAGCTTCATGGAGTTGAACCAAAATCATGCTAAAAAGGCATGTTACAACATGGTGCATGTTGAGGCAAATCATGGGATTACAAGATAAGTATACAAAGCATGCATGGTATGTCTAAACCAAGTTAAAACAGTGCTATATCAGGGCAAAACAAAGCCTAATATATACTGAAATGAAGCTAAAACAAGCTAGGCACACATGTTACAAACGTAAGCCATTTATGTAGGCATTAAAGACAACATGGAAAGGGGATGACCTCTCCTATTTAAGATGCCAAAACCAACTCTCCACCATTGAAAATCCTCTGGATTTCAGTGGTAGAGAGGTCATGCAAAGCTAAGAACAATGGCCAAAAGGGATGGCCTAAAACAAGGCCTAAGAGGGGGGAAACAACCTCAAACCTCAAAATGACCTTAAACAAAGTTCTAAAGAAAGAAAAATTAGAACTTTTATCAGTTATAAACTAAGCTCAAAACAATAAGCAAGAAGGGTTAAAAGCTTAAGCAATAAAGGGGTATCTAAAGCAAGGAACTCACCCTTGTAGAACCTCTTCAAGAAGGAAGCTCCAGCAGGTTTTCTAAGTTCAAACCAACCTAAGAACACTGAAATCAACCCCCTAGCACCTCAGTAACCAAGGATGGTGTTCTAGTGTGTGTTTGTGTACAATAGTAAGACAATACTACTCTTTTAGACACAAAACAAAGCTAAACAAAGAAAAATAGATACAATACTATATCTATCCTCTCAAGAACAATTTTTCTTAACCTTGAAGGAGGGAGGAGGGGCTCCCTCTTTATAGAGTTTCAAATTCTAAGGCTTCTAAGAGAAGCTAAGCAAAGTGCAAATCCCTCCATACACGTGTATAGAGGGAGTGAATTATAGATGCCAACTGCACCAGCTGGCACAAAATATCTGCATAAAGCAGATGAACAGGGTTCGGCCACAAAAAATGGCCGATCGACCAACATCAGTGCTGGCCGACCAAATATAGTCCCGACCGGCCAACACTCTTGGCCGATGGAAAGAAAAAGGGGCCGATGGCATCATGCCCTAGTCAGTGGGTTGAGGGGATGGCAAACAAGCCACCCCTTCCCTTAAAAGCAAAAACACAAGTGTTTGGTCCACAACCAAGCACAAAACGGATAAGTTGATAGATCTTGAGGCAAGGCGCGTAGCCGAGACCTCCGAGAACTCAAAACAAACACAAGCATGGATGATCATCGAGTGTTCAAACGATGACGTCCAAGTCTTGAGGACGGTCAAAAATGGGGTGTCTATAGAAGGCTTGACAAGACGAAACTAGTTTATCAAAAATTTCTTGGGGCAGACCTAGGGCTAGCCTCCAAGCTGATCACCTGCATGAATATATGGAAATACGGAGTGAACAAAGCTTAGTGAATAATAGTAATGTAAGGAGGTTCATGTGAATAAGCATGTACCTTGGAGAATATTTGTACAAACCATACTTGGGCCTAATAAAATACATAACGGCCTTAGGCCCATCATATTAACAGTTGATCAAAACAGCCTTAGGCTCAACATATCAACAGATATTCTGAATATTATAGAGTAGATGAAACATTGACATGCCTCCATCTCCCTCGGCCATGGGGCCATTAATCATAATGGAAACAAAACGACCTCGGGTCCTTTTCATATGCCATTGCCCAATCATTCCAATCAAAACACAATCTATATGACGTATAGCACTCATGGTCAAGAAACATAATTTATAAGCGAAAACACATAAATACACTACTATTACTCACAGTGATTTGATCGTGTAGCAGCCCTCTATGGCGAGTGACCTACACATCACACACACAAATTGATAAGCAAAGCATTTGTTTCTAAGCTTCTTAACTTTAATCCTTCTTTCGATTCGTTCACTTTCCATTCATTTTTTAGTATTTCGAAGGGATTAGATACACACATTAACAAATTTAGAGGGTCAAAAAGGACAACAGAAAATGACAGAATTTTTCCTCACTGGCCGCATGTGCTAAAGTCCCCCATCACATTCCGCACGTGCGGAGAGGTGTGCCGCATGTGCTTTTATTTCAGATTGCCCAGCTTCCTCCCCTATTTTCCACACGTACGGCTGTGCATCCCGCACGTGCGGCCATGAGCCCCCATACGTGCGGTCCTGGGCTCTGTTTGTGCAGTCCGAAACTTCAACAATTTAAAGCTTTCAAAAGACATTCATAAGGCCCAAATCAAACAAATTCACTTCAAAAACATAATATACAAGCACAATAAACATGAAATTCAAACCCAGTTAGATCATAACTTAGTTTCATTGGACATATACAACTATAAATTCCATGGTTCCTTCATTTCTTCATCTTTTCCATATGTAGACATTTATACATGAGTTCAAAACATGCAAAAGGGTAATATTTGGAACAATTGCTCACAATTCAACTTAAATCAAACTAAAAAAAGTAAAGGAATCAACTCCTTAATCACAAACCCAAGAAATACATGATCATTTTATGATGTTTGTTCAATCAACATAAACCCTAACTTCCATGGGTGACAAAGCTTCATCTCAAGGCTTGATTCAAAGCAATAAAAGAAGGATTGAGAATCTACTAGTTGATTTACACTTACCATGAGTTGTATTCCTTGAAGCCCCTCTTCAATTTCTCAATCTCCAAACCCTAGGTTGAGTTCCCTTTCTTCTTCTCTCTTTTCTCTTCTTTCTTTAGAAAGCTCTTCCCAGGAGATATTTGTTTTGTTTGGTGTTAAGTATATAACTCGTATAAGGCTTATATGTATCTACACTCACCAAGGATCCAATTGATTTGAGCCTAAGTGGGGTTTAATAAAAAAAATTAGCCAAATAAATCTCATTAATTCATTACGAATCAAATTTTTACAAAACTTCATATTATGTTCTAAAAATCATGCTAATTATACCTGCAAAGTGAATTTCGGTTTATCGCGTCTCTAAGGCTTTCAATGTCGAGTGCAAAGGTCACAATTTCATCAGATTTTCTCATAACCAGCAGATACAAATTTATAAACATAAAATCCACACATTCAAACATGAAATTTCGCATCAAACACATAAGCACACATATAATGAGGGAATTAAAGCATATGAAAGGCTCGGGTTATTACACTCCTCCCTGCTTTAAGAAGTCTGGTTCCTCAAACTTGTTTTACCTCAAGTTGAAAACGAGTCTGGATACCGTTGTTTTATTTCCTCTTATTTTTCTCAAGTTGCTTCCTTCCCATAATGTTCTTGCCATTCAACTTTCACCATCGGAATTGCCTTGTTTCGTAATTGCTTCACTTGTCGATCCAAAATTTGAATCGGTTTCTTTTCATAGATCAAATTGTCATCCAAAGCAATCTGATAGTAGCCTACAATATGGGATGGATCTTGGAGATAACCCCATAACATTGATACATGAAACACGCTATGTCTTTGGTCCATACTTGGTAAAAGAGCAATATGATAAGCCACTGGACCCACTCTTTCCAGAATTTGAAACGGGCCTACATATCGGGGTGCTAATTTCCCTTTCTTGCCAAATCTTGTGTGTCCTTTCATTGGAGTGACTTTAACAAAAACATAATTACCAACCTCAAATTCCAAATTCCTTCGTCAATGATCTGTATAACTCTTTTGTCTACTTTGGGCAGTTTTCAATCTTTGCTGAATGATTTTAATTTGCTCTATCGTCATTTGTATAATTTCAGGCCCAATCAATGATCTATGACCAACTTCAGTCCAGCACACTGGAGAGCGACATTTCCTTCCATAGAAAGCTTCGTACGGTGCCATTCCTATGCTTGAGTGGAAACTATTATTGGATGCAAATTCTGCTAATGGTAGATACATTTCCCAACTCCCCTGGAAGTCCAAGACACACATCCAAAGCATATCCTCCAACGTTTGTATGGTTCTCTCTAATTGGCCATCAGTTTGCGGGTGGAATGTCGTACTAAATTTCAACTCTGTTCCCATAGTATCCTGTAAACTCTGCCAAAACCTTGATACAAATTTTGGATCTCTATCGGATACAATTGAGACTGGCACACCATGCATCCGGAAAATTTCATTCATGTACACGGTAGCAAGTTTATCCGCATTATATTGAGTTTTCATCGGCAGAAAATGAGCAGATTTAGTCAATCTATCAACAATAACCCATATGGAATTCATGCCTCGGGGTGTTCAGGGTAAGCGAACAATAAAATCCATCGTTAGGTGTTCCCACTTCCACTCTGGGATTAGGAGAGGTTGTAGTAAATCCGCTAGTCATTGGTGCTCTGCCTTTATTTTGTTGACATTATAAACATTTTGACATAAACTCCAGAATTTCCTTTTTCATACTTGGCCACCAAAAATTATGCTTAAGATCTTGGTACATTTTAGTATTACCAGGATGCAATGCAAATTTAGACTTATGCGCTTTCTCCACAATCCTTCTTTTAATTTTGGGCACATTTGGGATACACAATCTGTCTTTAATTTCAACACTGAATTTTCAAAGGTGAACCCAAGCCTTGGCCTTGTTTCCATCCCATCACAAATTTGTTTCAGAAAGTCATCTTCCATTTGTTGTTGTTTGATTTCTGCAATAATTGCCGGTTGAGTTGACATTGCTGCTAACACTGCGCCTTGATCACGTAGCACAATTTTCATATCCATTCCCTCAAAATCAAGTAGCAACTCTTTCTGCCCTATGAGGAAACTTACCAAATTCTCCATACCATTTCGGCTAAGTGCATCTGCAACTGTATTAGCTCTCCTGGGGTGGTAATGGATTTGCAGGTCGTAATCCTTGATAAGCTCTAACCATCATCTTTGTTGCATATTTAACTCCTTCTGGGTAAAGAAGCACTTGATTCTGTTATGGTTGGTATAGACCTCACACATGGTACCATACAAGTAATGTCGCCATATCTTCAAAGCAAAAACCACTACAGCTCGCTCTAAGTCATGCGTAGGATAATTCTTTTCATGAGGCTTGAGTTGACGAGAAGCATAGGCAATGACCCTGCCTTTTTGCATAAGTACACAGCCCAATCCCTTATAAGAAGCATCACTGTAGATCACAAATCCCTTGGTACCAGATGGTAAAGCAAGAATTGGTGCTGTAGTTAACCTTGTCTTCAACTCCTGAAAGGCAAATTCCCTTTGTTCTGTCCACTCAAATGGAACACCCTTTTGGGTCAATTGAGTAAGGGGCATTGTAATTTCGGAAAGTCTTTAACAAATCTCTAGTAGTGCCCAGCTAAACCCAAGAAGTTATGCACCTCTGTCACATTCGTAGGAGTTGGCCAATTCATAATGGCTTCTATCTTGTGTGGATCAACAGAAACACCCTCCTTATTAATGACATGTCCCAAGAACACCACTTCATGCAACCAAAGCTCACATTTCTTTAATTTTGCATACAATTTCTTCTCCCTCAATGTGTGAAGAATTAATCACAAATGGTTCTCATGAGCTTCAGTGCCTTTCGAATAGATGAGTATATCATCAATAAACACAACTACAAAGTCATCCAAGTATGGTTTGAAAACATGGTTCATTAAATCCATGAAGGCCGCCGGTGCATTCGTAACCGCAAATGGCATAACCAAGAATTCATAATGCCCGTATTGAGTTCCGAAAGCATTCTTCTCAATATCTTCAGTTTATACCTTTAATTGATGGTACTTGGATCTCAAATATATATTTGAAAAGACTTTTACATATCGTAATTGATCAAATAAATCATCGATTCTAGGCAAGGGATACTTATTCTTTACAGTCACTTTATTGAGCTCCCAGTAGTCCACACATAATCGAAGTGTCTTATCTTTCTTCTTTACAAAAAGAACTAGTGCGCCCCAATGAGAGGTACTCAGGCGAATAAACCCTTTATCAAGCATGTCCTGCACTTGTACTTTTAGTTCTTTCATTTCAGTCAGTGACATTCTATAAGGAGTTTTTGAAATGGGTTGAGTTCCCGGTACTATATCAATTGCAAATTCAATCTCACAATCCACTAGTTCTCCTGGTAACTCCTCCAGAAAAACATTCGGAAATTCACGGACCATTGGAATATTATCAACACACACATCTGGTGGTTGTCCATCCAAAATACTACACTAACACCCCTGACAACCCTTTTGTAATAATTTACACGCTTTCATAGCAGAGATCAAGGAAGGTGGATGAATTACCCCATGTCCCATGAAAGTAAATTCAAATTGTCCTGGGGGTCGAAAAAGAACGTGCTTAAACATACAATCGATAGTTGCATGGTATTTACTTGGCCAATCCATCCCCAAAATTATATCAAAATATGCCATGTCAAGAGGTAGTAAATTCGCATATAACTGAACATACCCAATCAAGATCTCGCATGCAAGATAAATATAAGTACACAACATGGAGCCCCCCCATGGTGAAGACACACATAACACATAAGGCAATGGCTCTATCAGTCTATTCAAATAAGTAGCAAATGTTTTTGACACAAATGAGTGGGTAGAACCCAAATCAAATAAGACATCAGCGGGGTGACCATTGATAAAGAATGTACCTGACACCATGGCCTTCGTATTTTGCGTATCACCGAGAATAAGGGAAAACACTCTTCCTTGTCTAGCATGATCTTTGGTATTGGTAGGTTTGGCAGCAGTCTTTGTGGGTGGAGTTGGAGTTGAGCTAGATGAACTTGTAGTAATCCTATTCCTATTCTGTCGGTACCTCTGTGGGCAATCTCTCACTAAGTGACCAGTCTTTCCACACTTGAAGCATGCCCCAGTCACTCGATAACAAGTCCTGCGATGTCTTTTCCCATATTCCGGACAAACTGGCGCTGAGTCACGAGTATAGGCGGAAGTGCTAAAGGTCCCCAAATTTGGTTTCTTATTCTGTGGTGGCATCGGTCCCCTTGGTACTTGCGTATTCTGTCTCTTCCCCTTCTACTCAGAGATCCAGTTTTAAGCACTTATATTACCTTCAGCCATTATTGCCCTTTCCAACACATCAACATATGTAGGCAATTTCTACACATTGATCCAATCTAGAATGGCGGTCCGAAGTCCTCCTTCAAACTTTCTTGCTTTTTTTTTTTAATCTGTATCCACCATATGTGGTGCGAAATGGCATAATTCTGCAAATTGTGCTTCATATTCTACTATGGTCTTGTTCTCTTGCCTGAAGGTCTCAAATTCTATCACTTTCTTATCTCGCATACACTGAGGGAAATACTTGTCATAGAAAATCTCCAAAAATCAAGCCCAAGTCAACCCTTGATGTTCATTTCTCATGAGCATCCATCATCTATGCGTTTCATCTTCAAGGGTAAAAGTGGCAAGTTGTACTTTTTGTGCCTCGATGCATAGAAAAACTTCAAACAGTTTCTCTATACTGAGTACCCATGCTTCTACTTTCATTGGATCAATTCCCCCCTTAAACAAAGGCATCTTCATCTTCTTAAACTCTTTTGTGAGGGCAATTGTTTGGTCCTCGGCTTGATGGTCTTGCACCACTGGTGGCGGTGGTGGTTGGTGTTGTTGTTGTTGTCTCATAGTTTTCGCCATATCCATAATCATCCTTTCCAACCTATCAAGCCATGCAGAGGTAGAATCCTCCGATTCATCCATTCTTCTCCTTACCACGATATACATATCAATGAAGTATAATACATATAGAAAACATACACAAATATACTTTAACAATGTTCATTGCATAACATATACAAATTATTATATCATTTTTATTTTTCACATTGCATTCACCTCATACAGAAACATCATGCATGTTGCCTAAGTCTTTTCTCGACTCTTTTTAGACTCCTTATAGCTCAAATGGACACATGTGTGAGGTAGCAACTTGTGCTCTGATACCAACTGTCACGACCCAAACCTGTCCCTAAAAGTTTAGATCATGGCCGGCTAGTAACTTGAGGTTAGCTTCGGCCTCAAAACAAAATTTCAGAATTTTCAAATCATATCGGGGCCTAAAATAGAAGCAAAACGAATAAGAATGTCCATTGAGCTTGTGCATACATGCCAGGATCCTCAATATCATTTCATACATATATAGATACCCAGTTCATATAGTTACAAGTTCAAGTCATGCAGATATAAACAAAAATCAACAACCCAACATTTACATATTAACCAAATGTGCAATTAAAAGTCACCAAGGACTTAACAAAAATGCGGCATCAAAGGAACTCCCCAAAAACAAAAGGGTTCCAACTTTGAAGGCTTGACAAGACAAAATTGGTTCATCAAAAATTTCTCAGAGCTAACATAGGGCTGGCTTGCAAGCTGATCACCTACATAAATGTATGGAAATACGAAGTGAGCAATGGTCAGTGAATAATAGTAATGTAAGGAGGTTCATGTGAATGAGTGTGTGCCTTGGAGAATATATGTACAAACCGTATGCATGCCTTAATCATAATCGTGTTCCATAACGGCCTTGGGCCCAGCATACTACAGAATGGCCTTGGGCCCAATAAAATATAGAACAACCTTAGGCCCAACATATCAACAGCTATTCTAAACATTATAGAGTAGATAGAACATTGACATGCCTCCATCTCCCTCAGCCATGGGGCCATTAATCATAATGGAAACAGAACGACCTCGAGTCCTTTTCATATGCCATTGCCCAATCATTCCAATCAACACACATTCTATATGACGTATACCATTCACAGTCAAGATACATAATTCATAAGCGAAAATACATAAATACACTACTATTACTCACAGTGATTTGGTCGTGTAGTAGCCCCCTCCGACGAGTGACCTACACATCACACACACAAATTGATAAGCAAAGCATTCTTTTATGAGCTTCTTAACTTTGATCCTTTTTTAGATTCGTTCACCTTCCATTAATTTTTAAGCATTACAGAGGGATTAAATACATACATTAACAAATTCAGAGGATCAAAATGGACAACAGAAAATGATAGAATTTTTCCTCACTAGCAGCATGTGCAGAAGTCCCCTATCATATTCCGCACATGCAGAGACGTGTGTCGCACATGTTGCCCTACACGTGCTTTAATTTCAGATTGCCTAGCTTGCCTTCCTTGTTTCTCGCACGTGTAGCTGTGAGCCCTGCACATGTAGCTATGCATCCCGCACGTGCGGCTATGAGCCCCACACATGCGGTCCTAGGCTCTGTTTCTGCAGTCTGAAACTGCAATAATTTCAAGCTTGCAAAAGGCATTCATAAGGCCCAAATCAAACAAATTCACTTCAAAAACATAACATACAAGCAAAATAAACATGAAATTCATACCCAATTAGATCATAACTTAGTTTCATTGGACATATACAACTATAAATTCCATGATTCCTTCATTTCTTCATTTTTCCATATGTAGACATTTATACATGAGTTCAAAACATGCAAAGCGGTAAGATTAGGAATAATTCCTCATAATTCAACTCATATCAAACCCAAAAAAATAAAAATAAAAATAAAGGAATCAACTCTTTAATCACAAACCCAAGAAATACATGATCATTTTATGAGGTTTGTTCAATCAACATAAACCCTAACTTCCATGGGTGACAAAGCTTCATCTCAAGGCTTGATTCAATGTAATAAAAGAAGGATTGAGAATCTACTAGTTGATTTACACTTATCTTGAGTTGTATTCCTTGAAGCCCCCTTTCAATTTCTCAATCTCGAAACCCTAGGTTGAGTTCTCTTTCCTCTTTTCTCTTTTCTCTTCTTTCTTTAGAAAGCTCTTCCTAGGAGATATTTTTTTGTTTGGTGTTGAGTCTACAACTCATATGAGGCTTATATGTATCTAAACTCAACAAGGATCCAATTTATTTGAGCCTAAGTGGGGTTTCATCAAAAATTAGCCAACTAAATCACATTAATTCATTACGAATCAAATTTTCACAAAACTTCATATTATGTTCTAAAAATCATGCTAATTATAATTGTAAAGTCAATTTCGGTTTATTTTCTCATAACCGGTAGATACAAATTTATGAACATAAAATCCACACATTTAAACATGAAATTTCGCATCAAACACAAAAACACACATATAACCACACATGTAATGAGGGAATTAAAGTATATTAAAGCATATGAGAGGGTTGGGTTATTACAAATTTGTTGTGTTTTCATCTTCTACAATCAGAGTTTATTAGGTATTCTCTCTTTCTCACTCTCATCAAACACACACAATACCTCCATCATTGTCACTTATGTATGATCTTCTTGTTTTAAGCATAAAACTTAATACAATATGAAAATCTAATCTCGTAACCCATGAATTTATTAATTTTCATCTTTTAATATAAAAGGATAGTTGCAATTTACTATTATTGTATTTATATTGTGATTTTATATAATGCCTTATGAGTGTTTGTTTAAACGCTTTGTTGAGATTTTGCATTATTTTTCTCTCTTTTTTTTTTCACCCTATTTTAGACAAGTTGTAAGGATAAATAATGTCATGACCCGAACCCGCCCCCATGGATTAAGGTCATAACCGGCCAATAGTCAAGAGATTAACTACGACCTCAAACCAAAATAGATATATTTCAATAGAGTTGAGGGGCCAAAACGGAAGCAAACTTAAAACTTTTGTCCGTAGAGCTGTGCTTACATGGCACATCATAACATTTCACATGTATTTGTTAATAACCCACATCAAAGGAAGTTAACATATAAGCTTTACACAACAGGATCATTCATGTCATAGTCAGCCAAACCAAAAGCTTATATACAAAGGTAACCCAAAGTTTTCACCAACATAGCAAAAATATAACAAAGGAACAAAGAGGCGAAAACTAGTCTCATGCGCAAGACATATGGGCTGACTCCTCAAAACTTTGACTGTTCCTCACAGACTTCACTGGGGTTGGGTTTGTACATCTCTTGGCTCACCTACAGTCACATGAATGAGAGTGAGCGAAAGCCCAGTGAATAATATCAAATAAAGAAGATACATGAATGAAATTTAAAACATATACATCAGATGGCTTTGGGCCCAATTCATGTTTCTATCTTTTACATCAGGTGACTACATATCTAAACATATCAAACGGCCTCGAGCCCAATTCATTCATGTCCAACGGCCTATGGCCCAATCATTCATGTCAAATGGCCTTTGGCCCAACCATTCATGTCAAACGGCCTTTGGCCCAATCGTTCATGTCAAACAGCCTTTGGCCCAATCGTTCGTGTCAAATGGCCTTTTGCCCAATCATTCTTATCAAATAGCCTTTGGCCCAATCATTCATGTCAAACGACCTTTGGCCCAATCATTCATGTCAAATGTATGTTTGTCCACAATTCAAATTAACAAACTTATGAACTCAAATGAGAGTGAGCAGTTGGACAAACAGCATACTTCAAATATCTTTATTAAGATATTACTCACAGTGTTCTACTGGTGGATTCGTCCTTGTGCTCGACCCTACATAAACCAAAGCACATAATGGGTCACAAACAATTCAATCCGTTCTTAATTTATTTATTCCTCTTAGACCTCTTTCTTATCTTCTTAATCCATTTACAATGCTCAATGCATGCCTAAGAGTGCTTAGAAGTGAAAGAGAACGGAAAACAAAACTTAAATCAACTTTACAAAATTTCTAAAACAAGGCTCCCCGCTCGAGCGCAGCTTTCGCCGCTCGAGTGGACCCCTTTCGTCTGCAAAAGTACTGGTTACTTCATTTTTATGCTCGAGCGTAACTTTGGGCGCTCGAGCTGAGAGCCAAAGTGTGGGTCTGGGCGCTCGAGCGTAACTCTTCCCCGCTCGAGCGGACATCATGTCTGCAAAACTTCTGGGAACTAAAATTTCACGCTCGAGCGGCATTTCCCCCGCTCGAGCAGACTTGCCGGATTCTGGGTTTTCCAGAACTCTGATTGAACTTCAAACTCGACCCCAAAGGCTCCAAAACTCATGCTTTTGATGCAAAAACATGGAAACACATTATGTAATATGAGAATATAAGAATATGAGGCCAAAATTTTCAAATTCATGACATAACTCTCAAATTAATCAACATTTCTCTTGTATGGTCAAAACGCAATCATTCAAACCTCACACAAGCCTCATATCTCCATCAATTAAGCATGCATGTCAATTTTTTACTCCAATTTCATTTCAAATGGCACCAATGATGCTTATAATCAAGAAACTCAATAAAACCATGCTTACATGTGTGATTTGGTGTGATTTTCTCCATGTTCTCATAATCAACTTCTAATTGTAACATGAATCTTTTGAATTGAGTTCCATACCATGGAAATTCTTACATGCATGTAGTATAAGACTCTCAACTCAACATGACCTACATGTTTCACGCTCAAATATGTGAATTTATAGCAATTCCTTACATGCATGTGCATATAGACTTCAATTTCATCAATTTCAACCCAAATCATGTTCTGGATTATCATCTAGCTTGAATTCACAAGATTACAAACTCAAATTCATGAATTTACTCACCTATGAGCTCCAATCTTCACAAATGTAGTTAAGTCTTGAGTGCAGCTTCCAAATTCACAAACTTTGAGCCAAAACACACAACTTTCCCTCCTTCTCTCTCTAGAACCAGCCCCTCTCTCTCTAGAGGGTAACTTCAGATTTTAAGTCCAAGCAAAATGAATATAAGTGTAATGGCGCCTTTATATATGCTTGCCTTAATCAGATTGATTAAGGCTAAGTAATTGAGCTTAATTAATTGTTCCGAATCTAATTATTTTGATCTGAATAAATTTTCAATTAAATTTTACCATAGACTCTAAGAATTATGCCAATTACAATGGCATAGTCAATTTCAGTTTCTGTGGCCGATAAGGCCTTCAATTTTCAGTTCATAATGGTAAGTTGAGCAGATCTTCCTACGGTGAACAAATAGAAATTTAAAACCACATATAATCATATAAATGGCACTCAAAATCATATCAAACACATAATCACAATCATAATTAAGATTAATTAGCATAATATGAAACAGGGTTGTCAGTCTTCCCTCATTTAGAAAGTTTGGTCCTCCAAACTTATTTTACCTTCGTCAGGAAACAAATGTGGATAGCGTAGTCGCACTTCATCCTCTTTTTCCCATGTAGTGTCCATCACATAGTGTTCTTTCTATTCCACTTTCACCATCAGGATGGACTTGCTTCTCAACTGTTTCACTTGTCGGTCAATGATTCGTTCTGGCCAATCTGCGTACTCCATATTTTCATCAAGAGCTATTAGGTGATAATTAATCACATGAAACGGATCTCAAAGATAACCCCTTAACATTGATACGTGGAATACATTGTGCATTTCTTTGAATCCCGGTGGCAAAGCGACTCGGTAAGCAACAAGACCAAGCCTTTCTAGAATTTGGAATGGCCCAATGTAATAAGGCGACAACTTTCCTTTCTTATCGAATCTTACTTGGCCCTTCGTCGGAGTCATGCGAATAAACACATGGTCACCAACCTCATACTCAGGAGGTCTTCTTCGAACATCTGCATAATTCTTTTGCTGACTTTGAGCTGTCTTGAGCCTTTGCTGAATAGTTTTGATCTTCTCAGAAGTGTCTTGCACAATTTCAGGCCCAAGTAGAGCCCTATCCCCGACTTCTATCCAACAAATTGGTGATCTACACCTTCTACCATACAAAGCCTCGTATGGTGCCATATCGATGCTGGAGTGGAAGCTGTTATTATATGCAAACTCTGCGAGTGGCAAATAATCTTCCCAACTCCCCTGAAAATCTAAAGCACACATTTTGAGCATGTCTTCTAAAGTTTGTATGGTTCGTTCTGATTGCCCATCTGTCTGTGGATGGAATGCAGTACTGAATCTCAATTCTATCCCCATTGCTCTTTATAGACTTTTCTACAATCTAGACACAAACTTCGGATCTCTATCCGAGACAATGGACCCCGGAACTCCGTGTAAACGAAAACAATCTCATCAACATATATAGAAGCCAGTCTATAAGCATCAAATGTAGTTCTAACAGGTAGAAAATGTGCAGATTTAGTCAGTCTATCAACTACAACCCAAATAGAATGCATACCTCGAGCAGTCCGGGGTAGACCAACAACAAAGTCCATAGGCACATGTTCCCACTTCCATTCAGGAATAGGGAGAGGTTGAAGTACACCACCTGGTTTCTGATGTTCTGCTTTAACTTGCTGACATTGAAGGCATTTGGACACATAGTCTACAATTTCTTTCTTCATTTTAGGCCACCAATAGCTTTGTTTCAAATCCCGATACATTTTGTTATTACCCGGATGCATAGAAAATACTAACTTATGGGCTTCATCTAGAATTCTCTTCTTTAACTCGGGAATGTTCGGAACACACAATCTGTCTTGGAACTTCAGCACCTCATTTACCACACTATATTTCGGTCTCAGATTCATTTCAAATTCATCAACCATCTTTTTAAGGAGTTCATCCTCCTTCTATTTCTGTTTAATCTCATTGATGATTGCTGGTTCGGCTGAAATGGCGGTTATCAATCCGCTCTGTTCACCCAATATCACTTCAATCTTGGATTTCTCAAAATCTTGCAAGATTTCTTTTTCTTCGGTAAGCAAGCAAGTCAAACTCCCCATCGATTTTCTGCTCAAGGCATCAGCAACTGTGTGGGCTTTCCCGGGGTGGTACTGAATCTCAAGATCATAGTCTTTTATCAATTCAAGCCATCTCTTCTGTCGCATATTCAACTCCTTCTGCGTAAAGAAGTATTTCAGACTTTTGTGATCCATGTAAACTTCGCATTTTGCCCCATACAAGTAGTGCCGCCAGATCTTTAGAGCAAACACAACCACAACCAATTCTAAGTCATGTGTTGGGTAGTTCCTTTCATGTGGCCTCAACTGCCGAGAGGCGTAGGCAATCACCCTTCCATTCTGCATTAGTACACAACCCAAACCTTTATAAGATACATCACTGAAAATCACAAAGTTTTCTGTACTTGATGGTAATGTTAGAACTGGTGCGGTGGTCAGTCTTCTTTTCAGTTCATGAAAGGCAGTTTCCCTTTCGTTGTTCCATTCGAACGGTTGTCCTTTGCGTGTCATTTGGGTAAGAGGCACAACTATTTTTGAAAAGTCTTTCACAAACCTCCTGTAGTACCCAGCTAAGCCCATGAAACTGTGGACTTCTGTTACATTTGTTGGTGTAGGCCAATCCACAATTGCCTCTATCTTCTATGGGTCCACTGAAATTCCCTCCTTGTTGATAACATGCCCTAAAAAGACAACTTCATCCAACCAAAATTCACATTTCTTTAGTTTGGCAAATAATTTCTTTTCTCTAAGTGTTTGCAAAGCAGTCCTCAGATGTTGTTCATGTTCAAATCTACCCTTTGAGTATATCAAAATGTCATCAATAAAAACCACAACAAATTCATCAAGGTAGGTCTTAAAAATTCAGTTCATTAGGTCCATAAACGCTGTAGGAGCATTAGTCACCCCAAATGGCATAACAAGAAATTCATAATGACCATACCTCGTTCTAAATGCGGTTTTCTCAACATCTTCCACTTTTACTTTCAACTAGTGATAACCGAACATCAACTCAATTTTGGAAAACACTTGTGATCCCTGCAACTAGTCAAACAGGTCATCAGTACGAGGTAAGGGATATTTATTCTTTATTGTTACCTTGTTCAGTTCTCGATAGTCAATACACAAGCATAAGGTTCCATCTTTCTTCTTCACAAATAACACCGGTGCACCCCATGGTGAGGTACTAGGTCGAATAAACCCTTTGTCAAGTAGATCTTGCAATTGTTCTTTCAATTCCTTCATTTCGGCAGTAGCCATTGTGTAGGGAGTTTTAGAGATAGGCTGGGTGCCTGGCACAATCTCAATAGTGAGCTCTATCTCCCTGTCTACTAGTTCCCCTGGTAATTCATTTGGAAACACATCCGGAAATTCCCTAACAATAGGGATATTGTTCAATTCAACATTCTCAGACGGCTCAGATAGTACACAACACAAATAAACCTGGCACCCTTTCCTGATCAATTTACATGCTTTCATTGTAGATATCAAATAAGGTGGAGGCACTACCCCGTTACCCACAAATACAATTTCTTCATGTCCCGGTGGTTTAAACACAACCCGTTTTGTTACACAATCAATGGTGGCACAATTTTTAGTTAACCAATCCATGCCTAGAATTATTTCAAAATGTCTCAAGTTTAGGGGCAACAAATCCACATACATAATAGCATTCCCGATACGTATGTCACAAAATTGATATACAGATGCACACAACACAGATTCCCCGGATGGAGCAGATACGCATAGCAAGTATGGCAATGATTCTAGAGGTCTACTCAGTCTAGATGCAAATGCACAAGTTACAAAAGAGTGTGTTGATCCGGAGTCAATTAGTACAAAAGCATCCTGATTACATATAGAGATAGCACTTGAGACAATGACTTCAGCATTCCGTGTATCACCTAGAACAAGTGCAAAAACTCTCCCTTGCCTCACAGTATCTCCGGTGATAGCAGGCCTTGCAGTAGTTCCTGGTTTTGGGATCGATGCAGTTTAGCTAGCAGCTATCCTTCCACTGTTCTGATTACAATCTCTGGCCATGTGCCCCATTTTACCACATTTAAAGCAAGCTCCTGACACACAGTAACAAACTCCATGATGCCTTTTACTACAAATATTGCACATTAGAGATGTATCTCGGGAAGAATTTGAAGTAGTTGAGGAGCCCGTATTTTGCCTCTTTGAAAATTTCTTCTTCGAAAAGAAGCCCAGTCTTTTACTACCTTTCTAGTCAGTTATTACTTTGGCCTGTCTAGCTATGTTAGCTTTTGATATTATGGCCCGATCCAGCACCCCAATATAGGTTTCTAACTTGAGGACATTCACTCTCTCTAAGATATCATCGCGAAGCCCACCTTCAAAATGCCTCGCTTTCTTGTAGTCGGTGTCGACCACATGTGGTGCAAACTTGGCCAACTCAGTGAACTTGGCCTCATACTCAGCTACTGTCATGATGTTTTGCTTAAGTTCCATGAACTCCGACACTTTCCCGTCACGGACACATTGTGGGAAGTACTTATCATAGAAAATTTCTAGAAATTGCGCCCAGCCAATGTCTTTGTGATTTTCACACATTAACATCCACCATCTTCTTGCTTCATCTTCAAGCATAAAGGTGGCTAGAAGTACTTTATGTGTCTCTGAACAAGGAAACACTTCAAATAGCTTTTCGATGCCAAGAACCCATGCTTCGGCCTTCAGCGGATCTAATCCCCCTTGGAACTGTGGCGGTTTCATTTTCTTAAACTCTTTGGTGAGAGCTATTATTCGGTCATCGTTCTGTAAGTCTGGCATAGGCAGTGCCAGAGGTGGAGGTGGAGGATGTGGTTACTGCCACTGTTGTTGCCACTGTTGTTGTTGCCTCAATGTTTCTACCATTTCCTGAATCAATCTTTCCATCCTATCCATTCTGGCAGTAGAGGACTCCTCTATTTCATCACCTCTCGTTCTCACCATCTGATTAGACTTGCATTATTCTTTATACAAAAGTTTCACAAGTATGCATATTCTAAGGAGCATACATATTCACATAATTTATAATGCAAGTAAATCACAAACATATCGCATATAATTGTTCATCTTGAAACATTTAAGCACATTCTTGATGCTTTCAGATTCGTACTTATCACATGAATGCATCCTAGATCTTTTCTAGATGCTAATTGCTCTATTGAACAAGTGTGTGAGTTATTAACTCGTGCTCTGATTCGACTATGTCATGACCCAAACCCGTCCCCATGGATTAAGGTCATAACCGCCAAGAGTCAAGAGATTACTGCGCCTCAAACCAAAATAGACATATTTCAACGAGTTGAGGGCCAAAACGGAAGCAAACTTAAAACTTTTGTCCATAGAGTCAGGCTTACATGGCACATCATAACATTTCATATGTATTCGTTAATAACCCACATCAAAGGAAGTTAACATATAAGCTTTACACAACAGGGTCATTCATGTCATAGTCAGCCAAACCAAAAGCTTATATACAAAGGTAACCCAAAGTTTTCACCAACATAGCAAAAATATAACAAAGGAACAAAGAGGCGAAAACTAGTCTCATGCGTAAGACATATGGGCTGACTCCTCAAAACTTTGACTGTTCCTCACAGACTTCACTGGGGCTGGGTATGTACATCTCTTGGCTCACCTACAGACATATGAATGAGAGTGAGGGAAAACCCAGTGAATAATATCAAATAAAGAAGATACATTAATAGAATTTAAAACAAATACATCAGATAGCCTTGGGCCCAATTCATGTTTCTGTCTCATACATCCGGCGACTACAGATCTAGACATATCAAACAGCCTCAAGCCCAATTCATTCATGTTTAACAGCCTTTGGCCCAATCGTTCATGTCAAACGGCCTTTGGCCCAACCATTCATGTCAAACGGCGTTTGGCCCAATCATTCATGTCAAACGGCCTTTGGCCCAATCGTTCGTGTCAAACGGCCTTTGGTTCAATCATTCACATCAAATGGCCTTTGGCCCAATCATTCATATCAAACGGCCTTTGGCCCAATCATTCATGCCAAACGTATGTTTGTCCACAATTCAAATTAACAAACTTATGAACTCAAATGAGAGTGAGAAGTTAGACAAACAGCATACTTCAAATATCTTTATTAAGATATTACTCACAGTGTTCTACCGATGGATTCGTCCTTGTGCTCGACCCTACATAAACCAAAGCACATAATGGGTCACAAACAATTCAATCCATTCTTAATTTATTTATTCCTCTTAGGCTTCTTTCTTATCTTCTTAATCCATTCACAATGCTCAATGCATGCCTAAGAGTGCTCAGAAGTGAAAGAGAATGGAAAACAAAACTTAAATCAACTTTACAAAATTTTTGAAACAAGGCTCCTCGCTCGAGCACAGCTTTCGCCGCTCGAGCGGACCCCTTTGGTCTGCAAAAGTATTGGTTACTTCATTTTTATGCTCGAGTGTAACTTTGGATGCTCGAGCTGAGAGCCAAAGTGTGGGTCTGGGTGCTCGAGCGTAACTCTTCCCCACTCGAGCGGACATCATGTCTGCAAAACTTCTGGGAACTAACATTTCACGCTCGAGCGGCGTTTCCCCTGCTCGAGCGGACATGCCGGATTCTGGGTTTTCTAGAACTCTGATTGAACTTCAAACTCGACCCCAAAGGCTCCAAAACTCATACTTTTGATGCAAAAACATGGAAACACATTATGTAATATGAGAATATAAGAATATGAAGCCAAATTGTTCAGATTCATGATTTAACTCTCAAATTAACCAACATTTCTCTTGTATGGCCAAAATGCATGCATTCAAACCTCACACAAGCCTCATATCTCCATCAATCAAGCCTGCATGTCAATTTTTTACTCCAATTCCATGTCAAACAACACCAATGATGCTTATAATCAAGAAACTCAATAAAACCATGCTTGCATGTGTGATTTGGTGTGATTTTCTCCATGTTCTCATAATCAACTTCTAATTGTAATATGAATCTTTTGAATTGAGTTCCATACTGTGGAAATTCTTACACGCATGTAGTATAAGACTCTCAAATCAACATGAGCTACATGTTTCATGCTCAAATATGTGAATTTATGGTAATTCCTTACATGCATGTGCATATAGACTTCAATTTCATCAATTTCAACCCAAATCAATTTCACAAGATTCTCTAGAGGGTACCTTCAGATTTTGAGTCCAAGCAAAATGAATATAAGTGCAATGGGGCCTTTATATATGCTTGCCTTAATCAAATTGATTAAGGCTAAGTAATTGAGCTTAATTAATTGTTCTGAATCTAATTATTTTGATTCGAATAAATTTTCAATTAAATTTCGCCATAGGTTCTAAAAATTACGCCAATCACAATGGCATAGTCAATTTCAGTTTCTGTGGCCGATAAGGCCTTCAATTTTTAGTTCATAACAGTAAGTTGAACAGATCTTCCTACAGTGAACAGATAGAAATTCAAAACCACATATAATCATATAAATGGCACTCAAAATCATATCAAACACATAATCACAATCATAATTAAGATTAATTAGCATAATACGGAATAGGGTTATCACAAATAAGGTGACAAAATAATACTAATCTCTTTTCACGCCATCACTTCTAGAAAGATTCTAAAGTTCCCTCTATGTTTTTATTTTTGATTTTTTTTTTTTTTTTTATCTTGCTGCAGTCAAAATTCCAATATTTCAAAAGAAGACAGGGGAACATAGCAAAGAACCCCTTCAAGTTATCAAGTGGGTCTCCAAAAGGATTAATAACTAAAGCACAAAAATTACCCACTGTATCATACTCCTAACATTTTTACACAATGCCACCTAATAGAATATCATGTATCAAAATACACTCACACTAGTGAATGGATCCAACACATGCAGAGGCCTCGGCCTATTAAATATATGATAAATACCTATATAAGAGAGTGGTCTAATTAAATTAAAATTGTGTAATAGTAGAGTTGGTGCAAAAAAAAATTGTTGAATTGTCTTTGCAGTACTTGTATTTGCTAATAATATCTCTGACTTTAAATTTGTTGAATTGTCTTTGCAGTACTTATATTTGCCAAATCTGCACCCCCATTTGAATTGCTATTAAAATAATGATATTGCATTGACTTTGTAATACTTAAATTCTTTTACATGTTTTCCCTTGACAAGAGTTGCCTAATAGTCATGCACCAATATTTTGAAAATGTTATGTTCTATATTGTTGTTAGTATCTTATAGTTCTCGCTCAATCAAGTTTAGTTGTTTTTGTCAATCGTAACTTACAAGTAATTGTTATTGATATATGCATTTTTTAATATTCTAGAGACACTTTGGACACTTGTTTAATCGAGATTGTTTACTTATGGATAAGACTTGGATGTATCGATGAAGATTAAGTGATGCATACCATAGAGGAGTTGACATGTTTTTCTCGATTTTGCATTTACTAACGCAAGTTATGAGGATAAGATCATATGTCCATCCGTCACGTGTGGACTTATCATATCGATCAAGATTGTTGTTCAAGCATAAGAAAGTAACCTTCCATGCTTAATTATTTAATCTCTTCGGAGATTCATTATCAAGGCATTACATCTCTTTTATGCTAAGCACAATTTCTTGTTTGTCATTTCTCTTTAACACCGGTGCATTTACTTCTAAGGGACTGAATTTCTAGTTAGACCCTTGGAAATCACAAAGGAAAGTGTCATTATAGCTTGTTATCAAATATGGATTTAGAGTCATTATTGCTCTCTTTAAGTTTAACTAATTAATCATTATTGTTCTCTTTGAGTTTGACTTAGAATTCATTATCACTTGTAAATGAGTTTGCCTCTTCCTTTGTAATTTCCCCCATAGAAAAGGGCTTGAAAGGCTTATTTCTTGGGTTAAGTTAATGCTTGATACTCTTTATTGCTTTTGGACTTAGTAGACAGAACTATCACTTTTGGAAAAAAAAAAAAAAAAAAATGAACAAAAGATAAGAAATGGAAAGGTAATGTAATGAAAAATGTAAATAAAACTGAGTTGTGTTCAATCGGACGTTATATTCAACATGTTGCGTCTCGAATGATCACATACTCTTAGTGATATTCAATGATTCAAGAAGCAATGTCCACCCCTTTCCTTGAGGTAACTCCATGTAGGGAAGTGGTGTTATTGGTCTTTCATTTCCCTCTATTAGATTTTGTCCTATTGGTTCACAAATCATCACGTAACAAACTTGCGACAATTGATGATTTGTGAATCAAATCTACTTCTCCCTTGATTATCTTTATTGCTACGATGGTAACTTTTCAAAAACCATGGATATACTGAATCAAAGAATTGCTACTCAGGATGAAACTATTTTTGAAATGTGACACCCATCTGGGGCATCGGCATCTACTATTCATCTAGTCCCGGCTACCTAGCCAAATCCTTATCCACCTCCACCAGTTGAAAACCCTCAAGTCTAGGATCCTGAAGAGATGTTAGCACAGGCTCAAGCTTTCAAACCTCTGGCATAGCACCACGCGTGACGTTTTTCTTTCGACATCAACGACATCGATCTGGCTATGATAAATTGTCAGGCCAGAGAAGGCGCTCAAGAAATCACAAGGCTTCAATTCTATCCTAGATATTGAAGAAGGTTATACTGAGGCCTCTGTAAGATTGCCAGAAAAGTTCAAGATGTCTCACATCGATAGATTTGATGGTAGTAGAGATCTTATTGTTCATGTTTGTCTCTTCTCGAATGTTCTGAAACCAATGGGCCTGACTTGGGCTTAGAAACTGTCATTATTTGGAAGAACATTATCCGACGTGGCAGTTATCTGGTATGCAAAACTAGAGGACTCGACTAAATGGAACTAGGAAGAACTATCTAAGGGATATGTTAATCAATATTTCTACAATACTTAGATAGAAGTAAAGATCAGCAAGTAGGAAGTGACCACTCAGAATCCCAAGGAACCCTTCATCGATTTTGTTGCAAGATGGAGGGCAAAAGCAGCCAGAATAACAAATAGGCCCTTAGAAAGGGAACAAGTCCGGTTGGTAGTTCAGAACCTTGAACCAGACATGTTACAAAGGATGATAGTTGCTCCACTATCTACATTTGCTGCTTTGCATGAGCTGGGGGTTTAAATTGAGAGCGTGTTTAAGAAATGCATCATTGTAGACACCCCATTTTTGACCGTCTTCAAGACTTGGACGTCACCGCTTGAACACCCGATGATCATCCTTGTTTGTGTTTGTCTTGAGTTCCCGGAGATCTCGGCTACGCGTCTTGCCTCAAGATCTCTCGACTCGACTGTTTTGTGTCTAGTTTTGTACCAAACACTTGTGTTTTGCCTTGGAGGGGCAGGGAATGGCTTGTGGACCATCCCCACACTCCACCGGCCATAGCTTGAGGCCACCAGCTGTGTTTTGTTGCCACCGGCCAAATGTTTGGCCGGCCGGCATTATAGATGGTCGACCGACCATCTTTTTTGGTCAAATTACATTTTTGGCCAGCTGACCACTGTGCATCTGCTTTTCCAGATATTTTTATGCTAGCTGGCATACACTTTGCTCCCCTCCATACATGTGTATGGAGGGATCTCCCTCTTAGCTAGTTTGTCTTGTAAGCTTGTAAGATTGAACCTTCTATAGGAAGAGGCCTCTTCTCCCTCTTTTAGGGTAGACAAGATTTTCATAGAGAGCTCTGGTTTTAGGGTTTGAGTTGTGTATCTATCCTATATATATCTCTCTCTTGTATTTGTGTGTGTTTAGCCTTAGTATTGCACACAAACACCCACCATGACACCTTACCTTGATTGCTGAGGGGCCAGAGGTCTTTTCTTGAAGTTTTTAGACTGGTTTGGAGCCAAAGAAGCAGCTGGAGTGCTGTTCTTGAAAGAGGTCTTCAAGGGTAAGGACTTTACCTTTAAATACACCATTTTTGCATAGTTTTTTTTACCTATCTTGCAACTATTTTTAGACTTGGTGTATAATATATAAAAGTTTTATTTTTGCCTACTCTAAATAGTTATTTAAGAGTGTTTTGTGGTTTGAGGATGTTTGATCCCTCTTAAGCCTTGTTAGGCTCCATTTTTGTGCATTTTTGGTGAGCTCCGGGACCATTGTGTTTGGGCCTCCTCACCACTAAAATTTTGAGGGATTTCAGTGGTGAGGATGGTGCCTTGAGGTCCCAAGAAGGAGAGGGCCACCCCCTCTCCTTGTTGTCCTTGAAAAGGGTCATTTTAGCCTCTTGAAAGAGCATCTTGTTTAAGTGTATGTTGGCCATATCTTAAGTGTTATTTGGTAGTATTTTTCCATGTATTACCTCTGTTTTCAGTTGGTTTAGGTACACCATACTTGCTTAGCATACATGCCTTGTGATGCCATGTTTAGGTCTTAATATGCTTTAGGTTTTGATCCTTGTTCTAGCATGATTTCGGCCAAGCTTTGTGAAGCTTTTGTGTTTGTTTTAGCATGCTTAAGTTCTGTTTTTGGTTGTTTTGGTCGACCATAGCATGCTTAGCATAGCCACCTTGCATTTTGGCTTGTTAGCCTTAGGTGTGTGAGTGTGTAGCATGCATTACTTGCATTATTTCAGTGGTTTGGAACCACTTACCATGACGTTTCAGTCCTTATAACATGCTTGCATACTTGCATTTGATGCTCCTTTGTTGCTTTAAAAGGTTGTTGCCTTATGCTCCATGAATGTGCTTCTTTGTATGCTTGCATGTTTAAGCCACTTAGATGCCATCTAGGTGTTCCCTTAGGATTGTCTAGGTCTACCTTGAACCTGTTTTAAGTCCTCTTGGCCTTGTGAGGCTTGGTTGACTTAGCCATGGTTTAAGTCTCCTTGGCTTGCCTCAAGTACTTAGACCAATTGGATGCCATGTTTGTCTTGTTTAAATTGGTTTGGCACCATCATTAACATGATTTTCAGAGTTTACATTGCATGCTAATTGTCCATGCTTAGGCTCTTTTAAGTGTGCTTAAAGGTTGCTTGTTTGATGCTTAAGTGTTGGCCCATCAACATGCACATGTGTGTGTGTGTGTGTAGGCCCTCATTTCCATAGCATTGGCCACTGTTTTAGGCTTGTTTGAGGGCTACCTAAATTAGTTTAAGTCCACCCCTTTGCATGTTGTTGCATGCTCACCTCGTGTGTTGTTGCATACTAGTGTGTTGTTACATGATTGAATGAAGTCACATGCTTGCTTGCGTGCTTGAACATCCACATTGTGTCTTGCATACTTGTAGGTTGCATTGCTTCATGCCTTACATGCTTCTTTACTTAGGTTGTGTGCCTAACCTACATTGCACATTGCATTGCCATGTTGCATACTAGCCTCCATACCTAGGATGCATTGCATTGGCATGCATGCTTCACCTCTTGAGTTGAGTATGATAGAGGTTGAGCCCCCTTTGTTTGATTATGTGCATTGCATTCCATATCGAAATGCATACTTGGTTTCTTGGGCCATCATGCATGGAAATGCGCGATTGGTGGTCCGAGAATCGAGAACCATATCCCTTTGAGTCATGAATATGATAAGGGGTGTGATTGGTGCATACATTGCTTGAAATGCATTGCCATGCTATGTTTTGCCCTCTGTTGCTGTCAAAAATAGATTCTGCAGGACGATTTGGCCGGCCGGCCATCCATAAGTGGCCGATGGATTAATTTGTGGCCGGTGACCATTCTCCATGGCCGGTGACCAATTCCCTTAGCCGGTGGTGTTCCACAGCATTCAGAGAAGCAACCCTGAGATTTATGCAGTCTTCAGAGAAGGGTAATAGTCAAAGCAGAGGCAACTTGTGCATGGTAGTAGCTTTCCAAGCGGAGCCGAGCGCGCATTGCATTGGGCCCTCTTCCCGAGGTTGTTTACTGCTTTCATTAGATTAGTTAATTTGTTAATCAATTAATTGGTCTGTAATATTTAATTAGCTTCTAGGTTAATTAAATTGTATTATTCTTTCGGTCCCTTCGAGTGAGGGCAAATTTGTAATAAGTGTGGGTGCGTGTGTGCATGTCTTCCAACCCCCACTTCTTTCTCCCTTTTACTTACCTGCTTTTGATGGTTAGTATTAGGACATGTTTACTTTAGCATACCTTATGCTATGCATGCGTGCATCATTCATTAGTATTGCATGCACCGGGCTCGGCGCATCATGCTAACTGCATAAAGTATTTCAAATCTAACTTGAATACATGTTATCTGTGCATTTTCACATGTCATCCTTAGATTAGCCGAGCCTATTCTAGATTGCATTCTGGATATGTTGCATTAGCCATCTTAACATGAACTAGTGTCATGCATATGATTGCTAACATGTTCTTCTCTTGACTCGGAGTACATTGTAAGTATTTTTATGCTTTAGCATCTCGCATGAGTGTGAATGACAGCATGCTTACTATGTGGCTAGCTGCTTATGTGATATAAATTGCCTGAATGCCTGTGGGTGAAGGTTGGATTGTTTGAGTTGGACCAACTTGTTGAAATCTGTGTTTTAGCCTACTTGCAAGTAGCAAATTTCAGACATTTTCCAAACAAACGGATATGCAATGCTTCGTTCCAAATTAGGCGATCTGGTCTATACTTTTGTGTTGTGCGCATCACATAGTAATTCCAGCTAATTAACTAGAATAAGAACACATAACATTTTCAAAATCGGATATCATGATTAGTAGAGGCCGATCTTCGGATCGGGCGAGAGGGGGTGCTCATAGCTGACCTTCCCTAATCGTACCCAAGTTCCCGAGTCGAGGCAACTTTGGTGATGACGGACACGTGGCCTTAGGCAAACAAGTCAAGGTTTCCTAAATTCCCCCATTAAAAAATATTTAGGTGGTGACTCTGTATCTGGCAAAGCAGTCCTTGTTTGTCACTTCTTTTCTAAAAATCTGTTTTCTCAAAACGATTTGCCAGATTTGGACTCTTTGGTTTAGATTAAGAACCGTGACAAAACGAGTCCGAACTGTGGTAGCATAAGTCCCTCGGGGCGCGTCCATAGTTTCTAGCAACTCTGCTGGGGAGTTAGAGAGCTTGGCTCGAACTCGTGATATCTTGTTTTGACTACACTTATGTGTTTCTTTGCATTGCATGTGCATTGGTGCGCCTAGGACACCGTGTTGGCCATCTGCTATTCCTGAGCGGTTTGTCGACAGCTCGCTTCGAGAAGCATGCCATAAGGCTGATCGGTTGCGGGCTCTGCCAGTGTGGGAACACAAACCCCGGTTTTACCGGGGCAGCCTTTCGACCATTCGACCTAGTGCATATTCGGAATCCATAGTGACCATTCCAAGCTAGGACAGGCTACTTACCCGATGTTAGGTTGTTTGAAACCGCTGTGTGCATAGTGAAACCCTAGCTCTTGACAAAATAGGACAGGGAAACCCTACCCCAACATAGGGGTGTTTTGGCTCTTTTACTTGCTATATGCTCTAGAGTGTATCTCTACAGGAATGCGCATATCAGTTTACAAGTTTGAGTATAAGGCCTGAGGACACCAGTATCAATTTGTGAGAATCAGTTATGTCTGTGGATGTCCGATTCAGTGTTTGGGGCAGTGATTCTGGGGAACAGTGATCAGTAGTAGAGTACGGTTGTCCGGCTACACCTGTGTTTGATCCGTTTGGGCTGAAATGCTGCTTGTTTTTCCTTTCAGTTCAGAGAGTTGATACAGAATAGCCAGTGTTCCCCCTTGCTGAGGCAAGACAGATATCTGATCCTTCAGTCACCGTTAAGTACGACGGATTTATCATGACGCAGAATTTCGAAGAGATTGTGGTTATGACAGCCACATTAGATCAAGGAATCACTTTGCAAAGTGAGACCAATGTTGATGTGCCGCATCCACCCAGGTCGCCTACTGCGCAACCGGTTTGGGCCGCTCAGTTGTATCAGACTCGTGAGCACACCACATTCGAATTGATGGGGATGATAGGTGACCTCCAGAGGTCTGCGGCGGATCTTGCTTACGAGATGTCGGCTTCACTACTACTTGCACCATATGCCGGAAATTTTGTATCACAGGAGCCCCTGCTATTGGGACGGATTGTAATCGAGCTTAGCCAACCAGAGGTTGCCTCTAGCTGTGGCAATGACGTGTCAACATCAACCTAAACCCTCGATCAGGCTGAGGCTAGAGGCAAGAACAAAATGGAGGCAGATGCCGATCCCATTGAACAACTGTTGTGGGCAGTCGAGGCTTTGAAAGCTGGGGGGATGAGTAAGCAACAAGTATTCGCAGTCATGGCCAAGACTATGGATGATACCTTCCCCACTCTAACTGAAGGCAGTACAAGTCAGTCAGAAAACCGAGATAGGCCCCATCATGCCAGAACAGTTCCTTCCACTCCCAACCCTGCACCTAGAAAAGATCAGAAGGTCAAGGCAGTGCCTGCCGACCCTTTCACTAGTGCGTCTAGCAAGAATACTCAATCTTCAAAGTACCTGCCCCGAGGGCGCAGGGTCTTCCACACTCTCTACATGCCGTTGTCTAAGGCACTCCAGATCCTGGCCGAAAGAGGGCATCTTAAACCCCTCGAGACTTGGCCTCTCCTGAAGAATCTCCCTCTCACACATGATGCTACTTTGTACTGCTCGTACCACCAGCAAACTGGTCATGCTACCGATAATTGTTTTCGCCTTCGTTATGAGGTGCAAGATTTGATTGACAATGAGGTTATCCTCCCTCCCACCTCAGCCAAGTCTATTACTACCCAGCTATTGGATTTTGAGGATACTGCGAGTATGTGATCGGGGTTGGACCACCTGTGGGCAACACCCAGTATATTTTGGATGTGGCGTCTGGTACGCATTTTTGAGCATCCGCAAATGCTAGTTTTGTAAATGCGGGCTTGGGTATCGAGGCAGTTCTTTTTTTTCCTTTTTGAGTCTGTCTCATCGTCTTGAGTCAGTTCTTTTGCTTAAGAGTCTGTCTTGTTGTAGTAGGTCAGTCCTCTTGTATAGAATGTCGGGTGGTTCCGGGGTTGTTGCCTCGAACACCGTTTTGCTTTGTATTTACCCTTTTACTTTCCTTTTGAGTCTGTCTCTGCGGTGGAGCCAGTGGCAATCAGGAAATTTGAATGAAACAACAGCGACTATCATGTTTCCCTGCTTTTCGTGAGCTCGTTGTGCTAGAGGATTAGAATAAAATGGCAGAACACGTCGCTTACTCGTCTGTGCTTTAAAATCATTGTGATGACCTAAGTTTTTTTTTTCTTTTCATAAACCTTTTTGAACAATGCGGCGAAAATGAAGAGGAAGGGATTTATCGGGTTTTGCAAAACTTTGATCAATTTGAGAGAAAGATAGGCATACTAAGCCTTTAATGAATGAAATCATGCTTGTTAGCTTGAGTACTGAGAAGGACCCTGTAACAACGCTCGCGGGGGACCTCGCTACAGTTCGGACTCCCTTTTTGTTTGTTGCGGTTCTTAATCTGAACCAAAGAGTCCAACTCTGGCAAATCGTTTTGAGAAAAAACATATTTTGAAAAGAAGTGCCAAACATGGACTACTTTGCCAGATACAGAGTCGCCACCTAAATATTTTTTAATGGGGAAATTTAGGAAACCCTGACTCGGTGCCAAAGGCCACGTGTCTGTCATCACCAAAGTTGTCTTGGCTCGAGAGCTTGGGTACGATTGGGGAAGGTCAGCTATGAGCACCCCCTTTCGCCCGATCCGAAAATCAGCCTCTACTAACCATGATATCCGATTTTGAAAACATTATGTGTTCTTGTTCCGGTTATTAGCCTAGATTTACTATTTTATGCGCACAGCAAACAAGTATAGACTAGATTGCTTAATTTGGAAACAAGCATTGCATATCCGTTTGTTTTGAAAATGCTTTGGAATTTGCTACTCGCAAGTAGGCTAAAACACGGATTTCAACGAGTTTTTCCAACTCAAACAATCCAACCTTCACCCACAGGCAATCAGGCAGTTTATCTCATATAAGCACTTAGCCACACGGTAATCATGCTGTCATGTTAACATTCACACGCATGCGAGATGCTAAAGCATAAATACTTACATTGTACTCCATGCCAAAACAATAAACTAGTTAGCAAATATGCATGTCCTAGTTCATGTTAAGTGGCTAATGCAACACATGCAAGGATGCGGTTAGAGTAGGCTCGGCTAACCCTAAAATGGCATGTGAAATGCTACAATTATCATGTATTCAATTTGGAATTGAAAATACAATGCAGTTTGTATGATGTACCGAGCCTGGTGCATGCAAGACAAATGCATGGATGCACGCATGCATAGCATAAGGTATGCTAATTTAGACGTGCCCTAATCTACCATCATAAGCAGGTAAATAAAAGGGAAGAAAGAAGTGGGGATTCGAAGACATGCACACATACGCACCCACACTTATTACAGATTCGCCCTCGCTCGGAGGGACCAAAAGAATAATACAAATTAATGAACTACGCAAGCTAATTAAATATTACAAATTGCCTAATTAGTTAACAACTAACTAAACTAGGAAAAACAGTAAACCGCCTCGGGAGGAGAGCCTGATGCAACACATGCTCGGGTCCTGCTCGGAATTGCACTGGCATGCATAGACTGCCTCTGTTTTCACTGCTCTGCCCTTCTAAAGACTGCCAAAGTCTAAGAGATGCTTCTTCAGATACTGAGGATCACCATCGGCTAAGTAGAATGGCCACCGGCTGCAGCATGTGATCATCGGCTGGAAATGAGGCTATCGGCCACCAACACATTGCCGGTCGGCACTAAATATTGTCGGTCGGCAAAAAGTTCCTGCAGAACCTGCAACTCACAGCAACAGAGGGCAGAACCTTGTATGGCAATGCAATCCAAACCATGTATGCACTAACCAAGCCTCTTATCATGTGTACAACTCAAAGGGGCATGGTTCTTGGACCACCAATCGCGCATTTGAATGCATGATGGCCCAAGAGGCCAAGTGTGCATCTTTCATTTCAAATGAAATGCAATGCAAACAAACAAACCAAAGCCCAATCCCTATCGCTAATTAAGGGACAAAGCATGCATGCAAGATGCAATGCAACCTAGGCATGCAAGCTAAGGATGCAACATGGCATGGCAAGGCACTTATGCAAGCATACAAGCAAGCATGAGGCAATGCAAACTAATGAAAAGATGGACTTAAACATGATTTAGGCAGCTCTAGATAGGCCCAAAACAGTGGCCAAAATGTTAAGTTCATGAAGGCGAATGCTCATGCAAACATGCATAGATACATGGTTCAAGACTTAAGCATAATGAAGCAACTTTTAAACACATTTAAAAGGGACAAACATGGACTAATGGCATGCAAATGAAGCGTTGAAAATCATGCTATAGGAGGTGCCAAACCAACTAACAAAGCAAGCAAAGCATGCAAAATGGCCAAGAATTCAAAGCAAGCTAATGATGCATTGAACTACACTTAGCAAGGCAAACATGGCATGCATTAAACAACTAAAAACAGATTTTTAGCATGTTAAAACAAGGCCAAAAGACCACTTAAATGGCATCTAAATGACTCAAATTCAAAGGCATGCACAATGGTCAAAACATAGGGCATACAAGGCAAGCTTTCAAAGCTTCAAAGAGGCGTTCAAGGCAAGCATACAAGCATGTCTTAGGGACTGAAATGACATGTAGGGTGGTTCCAAACCACTTAAGTGATGCAAGCAATGCATGCTACACATTCACATACTTGAGGCCAACAAGCCACAATACAAAGGAGCTATGTAATGCATGCCAAGATCGACTCAAACAAACATGGATAGACCTTAAACATGGAAAAATAAACACAAAACCTTCACAAGGTTAAGCCTAAAACATGCTAGAATGAAGGCTAACAACCTAAGGCATATTAAGGCAATAACATGGCATTACATGGTAGGTATGCTAAGCATGCATGGTGTACCAAAACCAACACACAACAATGTTATATCATGGCATAATAAGCATGGAAAATAGCCTAGACATGATCAACAAACACTCAAGCATGATGCTCCCTCAAGAGGCCAAAAAGTGCCCTTTTCAAGGACAACAAGGAGAGGGGGTGGCCCTCTCATTCTTGAGACTTCAAGGCACCATCTTCACCACTAAAATCCCTCAAGATTTCAGTGGTGAGGAGGCCCAAGCACCAAAGTCTCGGAGCTCACCAAAAATGGCACAAAATGGGGCCTCTCAAGGCCTAAGGGTGGTCAAACACCTCCAAACCACACAACACTCTTAACAAACAATCAAGAGGGCTTAAAAACAGAACTTTTTTGTATTATACACTAAGCACGAAAACAATTCTAAGATAGGTAGAAAAGCAATGCAAACATGGGGAATAAAAGGGAAGTTTCTTACCCTTGAAGCCCTCCTTCACAAACAATGCTCCAACAGCCTTCCTTGGCTTAAATCCAGCTCCAAAACACTAAAACAACCCTCCAAGGGTCTCAAGTCCAAGAGATGGTGTGTTAGTGTGTGTTTGTCAGCAAAAGTGGGACAAAACACACACTTATAGAGATAGAATACGTATCAAACCCTAACCCTAGAACTCAAGCTTTACAAAAGCTGTCTAAAATGTGTCACCCTAATGTCAAGAGAAGAAGCTCTCCTATATAGGCAATTCCCTCTTGTAAGGCTTCCAAAACAAGCCATTCAAGAGGGAAATCCCTCCATACACGTGTATGGAGAGGAATGGGGTGGGTGCCAGCTATCACAGCTGGCACAAAATATCTGCTAAAAGCAGATGAACAGTAGTCGGCTGGCCAAAATTGTCATTTTGACAAAATTGATGGCCGGTCGGCCAAAAAGAGTGCCGGTCGGCCAAATATATGGCCGATGGACACAAACAACAGCCGGTGGCCTCAAGCCACGGCCGGTGATGTGTGGGGATGCTTCACAAGGCATTCCCTGCCCCTCCAAGGCAAAACACAAGTGTTTGGTGCAAAACCAGACACAAAACGGTCGAGTTTGGAGATCTTGAGGCAAGACGCGTAGCCGAGACCTCCGGGAACTCCAAACGAACACAAACAATGGATAATCACCGGGTGTTCAAGTGGTGATGTCCAAGTCTTGAGGACGGTCAAAAATGGGGTGTCTACAGTTGCCCATCTTTAACAGAACTCGAAAGTCATAACAATGACGGGAGTGAATGTCAAAGCCCAGAGACGACCCATTTTTTACAAGGCCGAAGACTTGGACAATCATGCAAGACAAACAAGGTATGTGCCCGAAGGCAGGGGCAAAATGCAAGACAATGCAAGAAGCCGAGCATAACTTATGATCATGCAAAGAAAGTCAGAACGGCTAACGATGCACGGTTTAAGCTAGCATACACCAAACTACACTACAATGCAGAAAGGATGTAAGAGAATTATGCAATTCTCGATACATCTCACACGGAGGATACAATACCTGTCCGGTTCGTCTGGTTGCACCGGCCTCAAATGAACCGTACATACAATATCGTGCCTGTAAAGAAAACAAACTTAACAGGTACAATGTTGTTAGCAACATGCATGACAATGCAATGATGAATGCACTATTTACAAAACTACGTATAAACAATACAAATGGTATGCAATGCAATCGAATCATGATTCAATCATGAGCGGCTCGAAACCACACAAATGTCAAATAGATTGATGGAAGTAACGAGTCCGTCTACCATAGAAAAGGTGCCGCAACCCTCAAACCAACATACCAGCGTGGAATAGGCACGTACACATGTAGAACTATGAGTAATGTAGACGAACACAAGAACGAGTATTGGGTGGAATGACATAAGTGGGGAAACGACCCGCTAACGAAAGAACAATGATCCTAATGCTGGATGCAAAAATTACACTATAATGTATTATCTACAATGGATATGGCGTGCAGCCAAAACCGTATCTTGCCTAGGAAAGGCATGTACGCATACAAGCCATGTCTAACATAGAAAAGGTGCCGCAACCCTCAAACCAATATACCAATGTGGAATAGGCGCGTACACATGTAAAACTGTGTTTTGACGTGAAAAGTAAGAGCACATACCAGACCAAGCTCAACAAGGAAAGGCGCAAACCATAGATGGAGGGTGATGCAATAAATGCATGCAACTAAAATGCAATGGAGATGGATACAACGGATATGGCACGGGGGCCAAACCAAATCTTGCCTAGGAAAGGCATGTACGCAAACAAACTGCGGCTAACATAGAACGGTCTACTGAACTATGTTTCGACGTGAAAAGTATGGGCACATACCAGACTAAGCTCAACATGGAAAGGCGCAAGCCATAGATGGAAGATGATGCAATGGATGCATGCGAACTATAATGCAATATTTACAAATATGCAATGGGAATGGATACAATGATGCATGGATGCATGCAACTACAATGCAATATTCACAATGGATATGGCACGCGGGCCAAACCAAATCTTGCCTAGGAAAGGCATGTACACAAACAAGCCATGTCTAACACAGAAAAGGTGCCACAACCCTCAAACCAACATACCAACGTGGAATAGGCGCGTACACATGCAGAACTGTGCTTTAACGTGAAAAGTAAGGGCACATACCAAACCAAGCTTAACCTGGGAAGGCGCGAGCCATAGATGGAAGATGATGCAATGGATGCATGCAAACTACGATACGATATATACAAATATGCACTAGATGGAAATGGATACAATGATGCATGACAATGCAAATGATGCGATCTGCTGGGGAAAATGCAATGGAATGTAAATGCAATATTTACAGTGGAAATGCATGACAATGCACTATATTACGACGAAATGCATGACATATGCAATATCTACAATGATGCATGTCGTTTTTGTTGTTTTTTTTTTTAAATGCATGACATATGCACTACCTATGATGATGCATGACAACGCGGTATTTACAATGCAATGCATGACAATGCGGTATTTACAGTGATGCATGACATTGCAGTATTTACAATGAGATGCATGACAATGCAGTATTTACAATGCGATGCATGATAATGCAGTAAAGGTTTCGCACCCTCCAAGGATTTAAGGTCTCCTAGACCGTTGTGCAAAACGATGCAAGGGATGATGCGTACTACAATGCATGCAGACATGCGCAACAATAAAGGTTTTACACCTTCGAAGGATTTAAGGTCTCGTAGACCATGACAATGAGGTAAAGGTTTCGCACCCTCCAAGGATTAAAGGTCTCCTAGACCGTTGTGCAAAACGATGCACGGGATGATGCGTACTACAACGCATGCAGACATGCGCAACAATAAAGGTTTTACACCTTCGAAGGATTTAAGGTCTCCTAGACCGTGACAATGCGGTAAAAGTTTCGCACCCTCCAAGGATTTAAGGTCTCCTAGACCGTTGTGCAAAACAATGCACGGGATGATGCGTACTACAACGCATGCAGACATGCGCAACAATAAAGGTTTTACACCTTCGAAGGATTTAAGGTCTCCTAGACCGTGACAATGCGGTAAAGGTTTCGCACCCTCCAAGGATTTAAGGTCTCCTAGACCGTTGTGCAAAACGATGCAAAATGCAAGTGAGACACGCATGCCAATGCATGTGAGGCACGCATGCCATGAAGGAATGTAAAATGATATGTAAATGAGACACGCATGCCTCAAAGGTGCAAGACAATGGACATGAGACACGCGTGCCTCAAAGGAATGTAAAATGATGCGAATGAGACACGCATGCCTCAAGGAATGTAAAATGATGCAAATGAGACACGCATGCCTCAAGGATTTGAGGCACGCGTACCTCAAAGGATGTAAAATGAAATGCATGATAATGTGAATGAATTCGAATGCGTGACAACGCATGTTTTCCTTTTGAAATGCATGACAATGCAAATGGACATAAATGCGTAACAACGCACGTGTTTTTGAAAGCATGACAATGCATGGTAAGGGAATGCACGACAACGCGAACGATGCGCGAGGCGACATATGTATTGAAATGCATGACAATGCTTGTAATTAAAATGCAATGACAATTCATGAGAGATGTGCATGACAATGCAAGGGGTGCGTGTTACAACGTGTGTAGTACGTGCATAACAATGCAACTGTGAGGCGCATGACGGCGCGATGCAATGCACCGAAATAGTGCGATGAACGCGTGCAACGCACACGGGGCAACTGTTGAATCTTGCAAAAGGAAAAAAGATACAGAAGGATACATCATTGCATGAATTTGAGTGCCACACATAGAAGACGCGGTCTGAGGTCAAAACGAAGGCCGGTTGAGCGTCGGAGATACACTTTCTTGTAGTTTCTTGAGCTATGAAGACCAAAAAACTACTCATATGGCCTAAACAAGGCTTTGGGAACACCACCGGCCGGAAGGGGAAGCCACCGGCTGCAAAATAGTTTCATCGGCACAATATTCTGCCGACTGGCACAAAATATTGCCGACCGGCCAAAAGTGCCTGAGTCGGGGCAGATTCGACAATTCACCATGGGTCTTTTTAAAATAGGGTTCCAAACCCTATTTTGTCACTTCCCCTTCGCCGAAAAACATTCCTCTCTCTCTCTAGAGCCTTTTCCTTCCTCATTTCCTCATTTTCTTCGCGTTCCAAGCCCGTTTCGTCGTCGGATTCGCGATTTCCTTCGCGTTTCGGACGTTTTCATCCGAACAAATCTTTGTTTCGGTACCTCTTTTTCCATTTCCACCTTTTTGGGGTTTGTTCCCCTCACTTTCCTCTTCATTTCCGTGCCTTTTTCACATCCCGACTTTTTCGGCCATTTTCCATCCTCCCGGGGGTTGACTTTTCGGTTGACTTTCCATATTCCAGCCGGATTTTCCTTCCTCCGGCTATTCTCTCATCATTCTTGATATGGCCGACGATATTCCACGCGGTGGGACTCCCTCGGATCACAAGATGGATCCCGGGGTCGAGCTCCTACCTTTAAGCGAGCGCCCGTTCGACCCGGCGACCTACCGGCCGGCGATTCATGTTCTGCCCTCGACGGACTACGCCAGTTCATGAGTTTTGATGAGCGCTAGACCCGTAGCTTCTCTTGCACGAGCTGCCTCTCACCCATCCTTCTAACCGAGGTAACATTTTTTCTCTATTTTAATTTCTGCAATGTAGAACCTTTAACTATCAACTGCCATAGCTGATTACATTCTTTAGTTGCTTTAGCTCAGATGCTCTGATACACTGTGCATTGTAGTTGATCGCAGACACACTTGCAACTGATATCTGTTTAAGACCGACACATGCACACACACTGCACTAGCCTTAATCACCTAAACACACAGCACACACCGTATTTCACTGCAAATTCACTGACACCCAGCATCTGCTTGAATCTGAAAAACTTGTACGCATGCTAAATTTGCACTGATTTTGATTGTTTCTTCAAAATTGTACATTTTATATTACTTTGCAACTACTTGTTTGAAAACAGGGAGATTCCCATACCATCTGCGGGTATGGGAACACTGTCACTCGTGAGTGGTACGCCGAGCTTCCCGACGCAGTCCGCCACATCAGACTGAGACCCATGGCACATTCTGCAGAGGACTCTCCAGGCTCACTACATGCAGACCTCTCCTTGCCGCTCTGGTGGAGAGGTGGTGGGACACCACCGATTCATTCCATTTCTCTGCGACGGGGGACATGACGATAACCCCTTATGATTTCTCGATGCTCACAGGCATCGGGGTAGGTGATCCGATCCCTTCGACATCGATATGGATGAGTGGAGGTCGTCAGATCTTCTTGCTCGGCGCGTCCCGCTTCGTCCGATATTCTGGTTTGAGGTGCGATTCAGGTCCAAATCCACCCTTGTTGATGCAGCCCCGATGACTCAGGAGGCCGTGGAGAGATACGCACGCGGCTTTCTCATGTTCCTGTTTGGGACGACCATTTTCGCCGATCGGGTGAACACCATGCCTCTCTGCCTGCTCAGCGCACTGGTGGACGTCAGGGATATCTGACATTACGACTAGGGTGGCGCCGCTCTGGCAACTCTCTACGGATATATGAGCTCAGCTTCCCGCGGCAGCGGATAGTTGCTCGGGGGCTACTGGCGTGTTTGGGAGGTACATTTCTTTTTTTGCCTTTCATTTCTGTTCTATATTTTCTGTAATCTGCACACTGCACACACTGTAGTCTGCTTTATACTTGCTGTATACTGTACACACGGCACACACATACTCTGCTTTACACTAACTATACATTGCTCACACTGTACACTCTGCACAATACACTGCACAACACACGGCTCTGCTATTTCTGCTTTTTATTCTATATTCTGCTTTATCTGATAAAATGCACTGGTATTTATCTTGCAGTTGTGGGTTTATGCCTACTTTCCTAGGCTTGCTCCCGTACCCGACGCAGAGACCCCTCTCATCGTCCCGTTCTCGCGTCGCTTCGACGGGAGGTGCGTGCGGAGGCCCCGAGAGACATTTAGCTTCTTCCGCCGCTACTTCGACACCATCACCCCCGTAGAGGTATGTTTTACTTGCAGTTTATTTAAGCTTCGTTTTTCCACTGCATGCTTCAATAACAGTAGATAACAAATCAGATTTCATTTTAGATCACCGGCGCCTTGGGCTCCTTTGCCAGCCGTGGTGCGGGATCGGGTTGCCGGGGCCGTTGAGACCTCGTGATTTCGGATTCGGTGGAGGGCCGATGCATCGGAAGCTTGGTACCTGGGCGAGCATTTCCTATGTCAGACCCTGGGTTTACCAGAGCAGATAGTCCCGGTGCACCCTCCTGAGCATATGAGGGATACCGAGAGATTCACCGCCGAGCAGATGGCGGACTACACCATTGGCTGGGAGGTGAGCGATTTCAAGGGCGAGGGCGATTACTCGGAGTACGTCCAGACCTTCATCATGTGACCTCTGAGCGGCGGCCGCCGAGCTGAGAGAGAGAGACCTGCGGCGCCGGCGGCTGGAGCGGGAGCAGGGGCTGGAGGGGGAGTGTCGAGGAGAGCTCGAGTCCGTCGCAGGGGTAGAGTTCAGCGAGGGCGGGGGACCGATTGGCCTGCTCTGCTCCCTTCACTGACTTTCAGAGGGCAGGGTGGGGCGACCTACCAGATCCCCTTTGCTCCTCCGTCGACTGATCACGAGTTTGTTAGTGTCCCCGACTTGCCTCCGGTATGTATTACTTCATTTCGCATCTTGTACTGTTATTTCATTTCAGTTTATTTAATATTTCGCAGAATACTGATGTATCTGATACTTTTGCAGGCTTCCTCCGAGTACACCCGACAGTCATTGGAGATGAATGCCTCCATGATGGGGATGCTACAGTGGACCTTCGACCTCCTAGCCCTTTACAGCATTCCAGTATGTTCTTTCTGACCACAGCCTCAAACCATACATAAACTGCTTTACATAATCTGATGCACAACACAACATCTGATAAACTGCTCACAGCATCTGATACACGATACTCACACACTGCATCTTGCACTGATTCACCGCTCACAGCATACATACACTATACTCATACATCAGATTCTATATCGCTAAATCGCCACGATTCCACACATCCATTCATTACATCAGATTCTGATGCATTCGCCTTTCATGCTTTTACAGCCTCCCTTCCAGATTCCTCCGGTGGGTGGCGCTCCGGCTGGACCTCCCATTTCTACCCGAGATGGCAGAGTATATCCCCGCACCAGAGGGGGGACGCACTCATGTCGAGAATAGCTCGCGGGCTCCAGTTTCAGATGACAAGTCTGAGGCAGAGACAGAGGCGGAGGCGGGGTCGTCGGAGGAGGAGACCGGTGATGGCTTGGACTCGGGCTCAGACGGCGATGCCCCTGGTGATGCTCCTGGTGATGATGCTCCTGGACCTTCGTCCAGGAAGAGGACTAGGACAGACTGACAGCCCCGGAGTCATTTTTGACATTTGATACAGATTTTTGCTGTTTTTCTTCTTTTTTTGCACTTTCCCCTTTTTGTTAGTAGTTAGGGTACTTTGTACTGCCGCAGGCAGATTTTGTTTCCAAAACTTATGTACTTGAAAAGATTATGAAATGAAACAAACTTTTTGTCTAAAAAAGTGTTTACATTTGTATATCTCACACATTGCATCGCGTTACACCTCAATGTAAATGAAAATGATTTGTTGTCTGAAAATTGAGCACTTGCACTGTAATAATCAGATGACCAACCAACTAACCAGCAAACAACTCAAGCAAATCACTGCTCAACCTGGACACACAGCCCATACTCTGTTGGGGATTAGTCTGCATATGGCCCATAATACAGCACTTGGTTCATTCTACACACAACAAACCTTGAACAAATAGCCCCAATCTGACAAGATGGACTACGAAAGCTGAAACGATTGCAGTTGAAACACACTCGGATGCTCCCCAAATTGTTCCCTTTCTTCTCTTGCTTCGCATGAATGTAGAGAATGGCATAGCACTCTGAGCACAAACGATTAATCTTTTGAAAAAGGGTTTCACAACCGGGGTATCAAGTCTACGACTAAACGCGGCGGAGGGACTCAAGTGGAGAAAACAAAAGGCGCACGTCCTGAACACCACGAGACGCGCTCGGAAAAGACTCAAAACAAAAGTTGAGACTGACAAATCAAAAGACACGACATACGGACGTGTTTATGGAAACAAAAGACCTCGGATCTCGAGGAGCCAGTTCCTCCGAGTATTATCCCACCCTTTCTGATTTGTGATTCTCACATCACTCGGCTCTCAGGCTCATTTTTTTTTTTTTCAAAACCCTCTTGCTCACTTCTCTCTCCGCTTACACCTCTCTATTCTTTATTCTCTCATTTTTTTATCCCTCCCCTAGGTGATTGATGGATAAGCAGAAAGTTGCGGGTTCGTGCCCAACACTGTTAGCTCACGGCTATTTCTCCCGGTGGATAGAGTGCCCTTCTGGCGAGTATGTTGACGGGGGAAAGATAGAAGACCTGACTCAATTGTGCCCCTAGTTCGTCACTTTGACCATTTTTTGTTTTCTTCCTAAAACAGTTTTGACCAAAATGAGAGTTGGATTGACATACTTGTTCGATTTTTGATTTTGAAAATCATGCAAGTCAGGCTGTGAGCACTAAAAATTTTCCTTTCTGGGTCCAAGAAAATGGTCCGGTCTTAGAAAATGAAATAGTTTTCGAGAAAATAGTCAACTTCAGTAAAAATTTTCAAAAACTAATTTTGCAAACAATCAACGCTCGATGAGCGCGGAACTTACCCTCGAGATGCGCAACCTCGGATCGGAGGCAATGGGAAATTGCCCCTTGCTTAAATGGGGCGCATGGCAACAGAAAGTTGCCCCTGGTTTGGACAGCAACTCAGGGCAACTTATGGCACTAGATGCAATGGAAAGTTGCCCCTTGTTTGGATGATGCCGCGGCATGCTGTAAGCCAGTCCTCATTGATGACGATCTGATCCTCGAACGCGGAGGAGACGAAGACAGTTTGAATCAATATATGGACACAATCACCTGGAAGGTGTTGGTGGTTAGACTTCAAGAGGAAGTTGATTACGTAGTTCCAGCCGCTGTGACCGACACATCGGATTCGGAGGAGACACAGGTGATCAAAACCATGACATGGACTGAGACGCTATAAAAGTGTTCGGGGCTGGACTTCAAGATGAAGTTGCCTACGTATCCCAAACATGGGAATCAAGCCTTATGTAGTTCCGGTTAAGGTACACTTGGGTATTAACCTTCACTTTTAGGCTCTAACTTTTGCCAAGGTGCCTAATGCGGGTTTTCGACCTTGCGAGCTTCTTTTCTTTTTCTCTTTTCATTTTTTCTTTTTGCTTTTTTTCTTTTTCATCTTTTTGCATTTTCTTCATTCATTTTTCTTCTTTTCTTTTTTTTTTTATTTTTTGCATTTTTCTTTTTTTTTTTTCTTTTTTTTTTTTGCTCTAACTTTTGCCTGGGTCGCCCTTCCGGGTTTTCGGCCCAGCGAGCCTCTCAAAGGGTAAAAGTGTAACAAATCCATGCCAAATGGTTTTGAGTTTGAAGACTCTCTGTATCCAGGAGAGTGACTGTTGGGTTGATTTGCAGAAGAATCTGTCACGGTTGCTTCACGAGTCTTACCTGATGAGATCTGATCTTCTTGATCTGACTTTGATGCCTCTTGCTTGAGGGCTGCTTCGAATTGGGCCACACAGGCCTTACACGGCAGTTAACTGTTGAATGCTTTGAACGGATTCCAGGTTCGCAACAGATAGATTGAGTCTCGAGGCTAAGAGCGATCCTAGGCTGCACAATCTCAAGAGCAATTCCACACAAGTCTTCACAGGACCGCGCAAAACATTTTGTTTTTGAAAGTTTTTAAGAAAGCGACAAATCGCTCGCGCTGAAGATAGTGTGGAACCAGTCTGGATCAAACTAGGATCCTTCTCAGTACTCACGCTGACAGGCATGATTTCATTCATTAAAAGCTTAGCATGCCTCTTTCTCTCAAAAATGATCAAAATTTTGCAGAACCCGAGGAATTGCTTCCTCTTCGTTTTTATCACCGCAGTGTTTGGAAAGGGTTTTTGAAAAGCTTAGGTCATTACAACGATGTTCAAGGCACAAGAGAGTAGGTGAAATGTACTGTCGTTCCATTCACATCCTCTGGCACAACTAGCTGAAACAACAACAAGTACGGAAACGTGATAGCCGCAAATTGTTTATTCAGATTCCCCGACAGATCGCCTCAACCGAGATAGACTCAAAAGGAAAAACAAAAGGATAATTACAAAATGGCGTTCGAGGCAACAACCCCAGAATCACCTGACATTCTATACAAAGGGGACTGACTCACTACAACAAGACAGACTCAAAATAAAACAAAGACTGACTCGATACCCAAGCCAGATTTCACAAAACCAGCATTCGCAGATGCTCAAAAATACGTGCCAAACGCCACATCAAAAACACTGGGCGCCGCTCACAAGTGGTCCCACCCTGATCACATACTCACAGTATCCGCATCCTCAAAATCCAATAGCTGGGTAGTAATAGACTTGGCTGAGGTGGGCGGGAGGATAACCTCGTTGTCAATCAAATCTTGCACCTCATGACGGAGGTGGAAACAATTGTCGGTAGCATGGCCCGTCTGGCCGGTGATACGCCAAGATCGAAAGTAGGGTCATGAGTAGCAAGGAGATTCTTCGGGAGAGGCCGAGGCTCTAGGGGTTTAAGGTGTCCCCTCTCGGCAAGGATCTGAAGTGCCTTGGACAATGGCATGTAGAGAGCATGGAAGACCCTGCGCCCTCGGGGCAGGTACTTTGAAGTCTGAGCATTTTTGCTAGACGCACTGGCGAATGGGTCAGCAGGCACTGCCTTGGATTTCTAATCCTTCCCGGGTGCATGGTTGGGAGCAGAAGAAACTATTTTGGCATGACGGGGCTTGTCCCGATTTTCTGATTGGCTCGAACTACCCGCAGGTGGAGTGGGAAAAGCATCCTCCACAACTTTTGTCACAACTACAGATATCTGTTGCTTGTTCATCCCCCCGGCTTTCAAAGCCTCTACTGCCCACAGTAGTTGTTCGATAGGATCGGCATCTGCCTTCATCTTGTCTTTACCTCTGGCCTCAGCCTGATTGAGGGTTTGGGTTGATACGTCGTTGCCATAGCTGGAGGCCATCTTCGGTTGGCTGAGTTCAATTACTATCCGTCCCAGTAGCGGGGGCTCCTGGGGTACAAAGCCTCCGACATATGGTGCGGCTGGTGGCGAAGCAGACATTCCATAGGTGAGATCCGCCACGGATCTTTGAAGATCACCTATCATTCCCATTAGTTCAAATGTAGTAGGCTCACGAGCCTGATATAGTTGAGGGGTCCAAACTGGGTGCGCAGCGGGTGACCTGGGTGGATGTGGCATATCAATATTAGCCTCACCTTGTGGGGTGATTCCTTGACCCAACGCGGCTGTCATAACCACGATCTCTTCTGAATTCTGCGTCATCATAGGTCTTGCCTCGGCAAGAGGGAACACTGACTATTCTGGAACTCTCTGAACTGAAAGGAAAAACAAGCAGTATTTCAACCCCAAACGGATCAAACACGGGTGTAGCCGATCAACCGCACTTTACTACTGATCACTGTTCCCGTAATCACTGCTCAAAACGAATCGATACCCGCAGACATAACTGATTCTCAACAACACTGATACTGGTGCCATCAAGCCTGATACCCAATCTCACAAACTGATATGTGTGTTCCCTGTAGAGATACACTCTAAAAGCACATAGCAAGTAAATGAGAGCCAATACACCCCTATGTTGGGGTAGGGTTTCCCTGTCCTATTTTGTCAGGAGCTAGGGTTTCACTACGCACGCAGTGGTTTCAAACAACCTATATTGGGTAAGCAACCTGTCCTAGTTTGGGATGGTCACTATGGATTTCGATACGCACTATGTCGAATGGTCAAGAAGGGTGCCCCGGTAACACCGGGGTTTGTGTTCCCATACGGGCAGAGCCCGCAACCGGTCAGCCTTATGGTCATGCCTTGACAAGACAAGCCTCCAGCAAACTGCTCAGGAATAGCAAATGGCCAACACGGTGTCCTAGGCACACCAATGGACATGCAATGCAAAGAAACACATAAGTGTAGTCAAAACAGGATATCACGAGTTCGAGTCAAGCTCTCTAAATCCCTAGCAGAGTCACCAGAAATTGTAACAACGCCCGCGGGGGACCTCGCTACAGTTCAGACTCCCTTTTTGTTTGTTACGGTTCTTAATCTGAACCAAAGAGTCCAACTCTGGCAAATCGTTTTGAGAAAAAACAGATTTTGAAAAGAAGTGCCAAACATCGACTGCTTTGCCAGATACAGAGTCGGCACCTAAATATTTTTTAATGGGGAAATTTAGGAAACCCTGACTCGGTGCCAAAGGCCACGTGTCTGTCATCACCAAAGTTGTCTTGGCTCGAGAGCTTGGGTACGATTGGGGAAGGTCAGCTATGAGCACCTCCTTTCGCCCGATCCAAAATCACTCTACTAACCATGATATCCGATTTTGAAAACATTATGTGTTCTTGTTCGGTTATTAGCCTAGATTTACTATTTTATGACAAAGAAACAAGTATAGACTAGATTGCTTAATTTGGAAACAAGCATTGCATATCCGCTTGTTTTGAAAATGCTTTGGAATTTGCTACTGCAAGTAGGCTAAAACACGGATTTCAACGAGTTTTTCCAACTCAAACAATCCAACCTTCACCCACAGCAATCAAAGCGCTTTATCTCATATAAGCACTTAGCCGCATGGTAATCATGCTGTCATGTTAACATTCACATGCATGCGAGATGCTAAAGCATAAATACTTACATTGTACTCCATGCCAAAACAATAAACTAGTTAGCAAATATGCATGTCCTAGTTCATGTTAAGTGGCTAATGCAACACATGCAAGGATGCGGTTAGAGTAGGCTCGGCTAACCCTAAAATGGCATGTGAAATGCTACAATTATCACGTATTCAATTTGGAATTGAAAATACAATGCAGTTTGTATGATGTACCGAGCCTGGTGCATGCAAGACAAATGCATGGATGCACGCATGCATAGCATAAGGTATGGTAATTTAGACGTGCCCTAATCTACCATCATAAGCAAGTAAATAAAAGGGAAGAAAGAAGTGGGGATTGGAAGACATGCACACACACGCACCCACACTTATTATAGATTCGCCCTCGCTCGAAGGGACCAAAAGAATAATACAAATTAATTAACTACGCAAGCTAATTAAATATTACAAATTGCCTAATTAGTTAACAACTAACTAAACTAGGAAAAACAGTAAACCGCCTCGGGAGGAGAGCCTGATGCAACGCATGCTCGAGTCCTACTCGGAATTACACTGCCATGCATAGACTACCTCTGTTTTCCCTGCTCTGCCCTTCTGAAGACTGCCAAAGTCTAAGAGATGCTTCTTCAGATACTGGGGATCACCATCGGCTGAGTAGAATGGCCACCGGCTGCAACATGTGATCATCGGCTGGAAATGAGGCTATCGGCCACCAACACATTGCCGATCGGCACTAAATATTGCCAGTCAGCAAAAAGTTCCTACAGAACCTGCAACTCAAAGCAGCAGAGGGAAAAACCTTGTATGGCAATGCAATCCAAACCATGTATGCACCAACCAAGCCTCTTATCATGTGTACAACTCAAAGGGGCATGGTCCTTGGTTCTTAGACCATCAATCGCGCATTTGAATGCATGATGGCCCAAGAGGCCAAGTGTGCATCTTTCATTTCAAATGAAATGCAATGCAAACAAACAAACCAAAGCCCAATCCCTATCACTAATCAAGGGGCAAAGCATGCATGCAAGATGCAATGCAACCTAGGCATGCAAGCTAAGGATGCAACATGGCATGGCAAGGCACTTATGCAAGCATACAAGCAAGCATGAGGCAATGCAAACTAATGAAAAGATGGACTTAAACATGATTTAGGCAGCTCTAGATAGGCCCAAAACAGTGGCCAAAATGCTAAGTTCATGAAGGCGAATGCTCATGCAAACATGCATAGATACATGGTTCAAGACTTAAACATAATGAAGCAACTTGTAAACACATTTAAAAGGGACAAACATGGACTAATGGCATGCAAATGAAGCTTTGAAAATCATGCTATTGGAGGTGCCAAACCAACTAACAAAGCAAGCAAAGCATGCAAAATGGCCAAGAATTCAAAGCAAGCTAATGATGCATTGAACTACACTTAGCAAGGAAAACATGGCATGCATTAAACAACTAAAAGCAGATTTTTAGCATGCTAAAACATGGCCAAAAGACCACTTAAATGTCATCTAAATGACTCAAATTCAAAGGCATGCACAATGGTCAAAACATAGGGCATACAAGGCAAGCTTTCAAAGCTTCAAAGAGGCGTCCAATGCAAGCATACAAGCATGTCTTAGGGACTGAAATGACATGTAGGGTGGTTCCAAACCACCTAAGTGATGCAAGCAATGCATGCTACACATTCACATACTTGAGGCCAACAAGCCACAATACAAAGGAGCTATGTAATGCATGCCAAGATCGACTCAAAAAAACATGGACATACCTTAAACATGGAAAAATAAATACAAAACCTTCACAAGGTTAAGCCTAAAACATGCTAGAATGAAGGCTAACAACCTAAGGCATATTAAGGCAATAACATGGCATTACATGGTAGGTATGCTAAGCATGCATGGTGTACCAAAACCAACACACAAAAATGTTATATCATGGCATAATAAGCATGGAAAACAGCCTAGACATGATCAACAAACACTCAAGCATGATGCTCCCTCAAGAGGCCAAAAAGTGCCCTTTTCAAGGACAACAAGGAGAGGGGGTGGCCCTCTCCTTCTTGAGACTTCAAGGCACCATCTTCACCACTGAAATCCCTCAAGATTTCAGTGGTGAGGAGGCCCAAGAACCAAAGTCTCAGAGCTCACCAAAAATGGCACAAAATGGGGCCTCTTAAGGCCTAAGGGTGGTCAAACACCTCCAAACCACAAAACACTCTTAACAAACAATCAAGAGGGCTTAAAAATAGAACTTTTTTGTATTATACACTAAGCACAAAAATAGTTCTAAGATAGGTAGAAAAGCAATGCAAAATGGGAATAAAAGGAAGTTTCTTACCCTTGAAGCCCTCCTTCACAAACAATGCTCCAACAAATTTCCTTGGCTTAAATCCAGCTCCAAAACACTAAAACAACCCTCCAAGGGTCTCAAGTCCAAGAGATGGTGTGTTAGTGTGTGTTTGTGAGCAAAAGTGGACAAAACACACACTTATAGAGATAGAATATGTATCAAACCCTAACCCTAGAACTCAAGCTTTACAAAAGCTATCTAAAATCTCTCACCCTAATGTCAAGAGAAGAAGCTCTCCTATATAGGCAATTCTCTTGTAAGGCTTCCAAAACAAGCCATTCAAGAAATCCCTCCATACACGTGTATGGAGGGGAATAGGGTGGGGGCCAGCTATCACAGCTGGGACAAAATATCTACAAAAAGCAGATGAATAGTAGTCGGCTGGCCAAAATTGTCATTTTGTGAAAATTGGTGGCCGGTCGGCCAAAAGAGTGCCGAGGCCAAATATATGGTCGATGGACACAAACAACAATCGGTGGCCTCAAGCCACGGCCGGTGATGCGGGGATGCCTCACAAGGCATTCTCGCCTCCAAGGCAAAACACAAGTGTTTGGTGCAAAACCGACACAAATGGTCGAGTTCGGAGATCCCGAGGCAAGGCGAGTCGAGACCTCCGGAACTCCAAACGAACACAAACAATGGATAATCACCGGTGTTCAAGCGTGAAATCTTGAGGACGGTCAAAAATGGGGTGTCTCTGAGACATCCCATTTTTGACCGACCTTAAGACTTCGACGCCACCGATTGAGTGCTCGGTGATGTTAGGTATTGCTGCTCATTGAAGTCTCGAGTCGCGAAGTGAGCCCCGCCTCCGGACTTCAAACCCTCTTCGTGTTTTGCCTTGATTTGCGAACTGCACTCGGTTTTCTCTGCTTCTTTTCCCGAGGGGAAGGAGAGGTCCGTGAGACCATCTCTCGCTGGTCGTGGGCTACATTTTGTGGTCAGAGGCCATTTTGCCCATTCGGTTCTCGAGCTTGCCGTTTCGAGCCGTGCCTCGGTTCGGGACCGCCTAACCATCTCCGATTGTTCCGATTTTTGGAATGCATCTTATTTACTCCTTTTGAGGGACACCGAGAGAGAGATCCACTTCGTGGTCGAACACCACTTTCGTGCCTAAAAGTTTCGGGACCAACCGCGCTGCTCGCTCCCGAGTATTCATTTTGCATCGGTTTTCGTTCAGTTTTGGCAGGTACCTCTGTTTTATCACCAGGAAGGCCGCAGAAGGGTGGGAGGCCAGCAATTGTTTCAGTAACCAGATATATTCCTCCGGCGCCCTCCGACGCCCGTTTTTCTCATTTCCAAGCCAATGTTGACCACCCTAGGGTTACTTTCTTTAATCCTAACCCTCATATTTGTGTTGTAGACACCTGGGAAGACACAAAAAGTTGGTGGCCGGCCATTAATTCCACTTGAACCTTTTGAACCCCTTTGAAAAATGGCTTGTTCTCTCTCCTGTTTCACAGTTGCCAGCTTTGAACCACAGGGTTGTGTTGAGCGCACCTGGGAGGGCACCAATATCTGGTGGCCGGCCAGAAATTCAATTTGACCATTTTGCCCCTTGGCCGGCCGGCCATGGGGGGTGGCCGACCGGCCACCTGCAACTCAGATAATTGGCCGGCCATGATCCTCAGGTTGTGTACATTACAGCTGTGTATTGTTTTTTCCTCCAAAACCTGTATCCGGAGCGAACCTTTTTTGGAGGGAAACTTGATGCAATTTCCCTCCACTTTTTCCCTCCTTTTCTCCCCCTCTCTTGACCATATAACCAGCGGCAAAAACCTGGTTTTAGGCTTGACAAAAATTGCTTGAAGCCTTGTATACATATCTCCCTCCATCTTTCTCTTTGAAGCTCAAGCATCCAAGTCCTACACCTCATTTCTTCATCACCACCAAGCACCACCACCACTACTCCATTTCCAGCAGCTTGGGGAGCTTTCCAGCAGCTAGGAGGTAGCATTTCTCAAGCCAAGAAGCATCCAAGGGGTAGTCTTCAAGGCTAAGTGTCAATTCCCTCTTTTGAGCTTAATTTTGCAACATTTTTTTATCCCTATTTGCTTGCTGTTTTGAGCTCCGACCAAAACTGAAAATGTCATTATTTTTAGCTCATTTCCTTATTTCATTAAGGGGTCAACACTGTTTGAGCCCTCCATGTTGCACTTGCTTCAATACCCTCTTGAATGCCATTTTCTTGCATGATATTTTTAGCTTGTGTGTGATCTGTTTTGGGGCCTGATGTAAACTGTAAATAGGCCTATTTTGAGCCCCTCTTCAACATTTAAGAAGGGATCAGCACTTTTTGGGACCTCCATGTATCACTTGCCATTGTACCCCTCTTTGGTCCCTATTTTTGCATGTTTTGTTAGCTTATCTTGCTTCTATTTTTCGGCCATGATCAGAGCTGAAAGTGGCCATTTTTTGACCCCCTTGTCATGTTTCATTCAGGGTCTTTGGCTATTTGGTGAATTTTTTGTGTACTTTGTGTTATAGCCTTCTTGTGGCCTTAATCTTGCATTGCATTTTGAACATGTTTGTATACTGATTTGGGCTTGATCATCTACTGTAAAATTCCATATTTTGGGACCCTCTTCAACATTGTTGAAGGTCCCTCACTTGTTTGAGCCCCCCATATATCAGTTACTTCTTTGCTCCTTTGTTGGCCTTAATCTTGCATTGCATTTTGAGCATGTTTATATATACTGATTTGGGGATTTTCATCTACTGAAAAACATCATATTTTTGGTCCCTCTTCAGTGTTGTAGAAGGGTCTTTTTCTGTTTGGGCCTTGCATCTACCACTTGCCTCATTGCCTCCCTTGCGGAGCCATTTTTGTATGCCATTTTAGCCCTACTTGTGCTTGCTGTTTGGCCATGCTTTATACTGTAAAAATGCTAATTTTGGGGCTTCCTTGCTTCTTCTTTTACATTTAATATTCAAATTATGCATGCTTTGTATAGCTGTAAGCCATTTCATCTACCAAGTTTTGCATTTCGGGAGTGATTCCATGCATCGGGTGTCATTTCGCCTTGTTTCGGGACTGTTTTGCCCCTCATTTTGCTACTGTTTTTTGCATGTTTGCATACCATATTCCATGTCTTTGCCACGTCTCATTAGAGTGGCATTCCATGCCGTAGGTTCGGTTCTCGATTTACGTGTATGCGTGCACGCACTTCGAGTTGTCTCATTTTCATCATTATGGCCTCCTATGTGAGTGTGGCTGAGGCTCTCTCATGTTGGTGTAAGCCCATTATTGCATTGCGTATGTCATTTCATCCATAGCATTGTGTATGCTCGGTTGTGTATTACCTCGTATAGCGTGTATGCCATTCCATAACATTGTGTATGTTAGGATTGTATCTTAGTTGCGTTTCACGCATATCATGCATATTGCATTGTGTTCGGGATAGGAGTTAGCCCGAGCACGGGAAACGAGGTACGTTCCATACTCCGAGTGACGGAACGTGTCTCAATTCCCAACCACCGATTAATTCGGATTATCCATGATGGAGTTAGGTTTTGTTGTAGTGTTCATATGCATTCATTCTATATTAAGTTGTGCGATTCGGCTCCTCGGCCATCATGCATCGAGATACGTGATTGATGGCACGAGGATCGAGACATGCATACATTTGTGAAAATACATTGCTATGCCTCTTTCCTGCTCTCTCGCTAAAGATATCAAGAATCACGGTCTTCCGAGGCTTGGCGCTTTCAAGAATCATTGCAAAATAGAGGCTAATTGGGGCATCCCAGGATTTCGCGCAAAGTTTCAAACATGCATCATTCCATCATCCTGAGTAATCAAGGCGCCCCTAGCTTGCCTGCCAGTTTTATTATTTTCTTAGTTAATTTGTAAATTAATTAGGAATTTCTACATTATTTGGACTGTATTATTCTTTTATTCGAGATCAGATATTTATTTGGACCCTCAGGCGAGGGCATAATTGTAATAAGTGTGGGTGAGTGTGATGTATGTCTTCCAACCCCACGTCTTTCTTCCCTTTTATTTACCTACTTATGATGGTTAGATTAGGGCATATTTCAATTAGCATACAGTATGATAGCATGTTTGCATTCATTCATCTGGTTTACATGCACCGGGCTCGGCGCACCATACTAACTGCATTTGTATTTCAATTCCAAGTTGAATACATGTTAGATGTAGTATTCCATATGCCTTGTTTAGAATAGTCGAGCCTGCTATAGTTTGCATCTTTGCATGTGTTGCATTAAGCATTTCTGTATAATTAGGATCATGCATGATTTCTAATTAGCTTCTGTTTTGGCTTGGAGTACTCGGTGAGTTTTATGCTTTAGCATCCTGGCATGCGTGTGAGTGACTGCCATGATAGCATGCTTACCATGAGGCTATGTGCTTATGTGATATAACTGCCTGAATGCCTGTGGGTGGAGGTTGAGTTATTTGAATTGGGACAATGCATTGACTGTGAGTTTTAAGCCCACTAGATAGTGGCAAAATCATGTTTTTCTAAGCCCACCCGAGGGTGGCAAATCCACATCTTAGCCTACCTGCGGGTAGCACCATCAAACCATTTTCAAACAAACAAACATGAAGTGTTTTGTTCCAATTCAGGCGACTCAGTCTATACTTGTTTGCTGCGAGCATCACATAGTAATCTAGGCTAATAACCAAAATAAGAACATACAATGTTTTCAAAATCAGATATCATGGTTAGTAGAGGTCGGTCTTTGACTGGGCGAGTGGGGGTGCTCACAAAGTGACATTCCCCAATCGTACCCAAGTTCCTGAGCCGAGGCAACTTTGGTGATGACGGACACGTGGCCTTTGGCACCAAGTTAGGGTTTCCTAAATTTCCTATTAAAAAACATTTAGGTGGCGACTCTGTATCTGGCAAAGCAGTCCATGTTTGGCACTTCTTTTCAAAAAATTTGTTTTCAAAATCGATTTGCCAGATTTGGACTCTTTGGTTCAAGATTAAGAACCGTGACATTTGAGTCCTTGAACTGTAGTGACCCCAATATGAACGAACGGACTTAACCTCCCGTATGCTCGGGACGCCTACAGCTTCGGCGACTTTTGTGGGAGTTAGAGAACTTGACTCAAACTCATGATATCCGGTTTTGATTACACTTGTGTGTTTCTTTGCATTGCGCTTGCATTGGTGCGCCTAGGACACCGTGGTTTGCCATATGCCATTCTCGAACGATTTGGGAGGCTTGTCTTGTCAAGGCATGTCCATAAGGCCGACGGCCTGGCTCGACAAAGATGGGAACACAAACCCCAGTTTTACCGGGGCACCCTTTTTGACCATTCGACCTAGTGCATATTCGGATCCATAGTGACCATTCCAAACTAGGATAGGTTGCTTACCCGTTTATAGGTTGTTTGAAACCGCTGCATGCATAGTGAAACCCTAGCTCCTGACAAAATAGGACAAGGAAACCCTACCCCAACATAAGGGTGTTTTGGCTCTCACTTATCTGTTATGTGCTTGTTAGAGTGCGTCTCTACAGGGAATGCATGTAACGGTGTATGAGATTGGGCACCAGTTCGGGCATCCCAAGATTCGAGAATCAATTGTCTCATGGATATCGATTCAGCTTTTGGGGAACAAAGTGATACTGAAAGGATCAGTGATTGAGGACAGTGTGTTTTCATCTTATCAACCATGTGTTGTATGCCCGACTGTGTGTTGTGTATTTAATTTTTAAGCTGTTATGCTGCCCGTTTATCTGGTTATTTATTTCCTTTTCGTTTTATTTATCTTTTTGCTAGGGGCAGTTTTAGCACGGTTGCTTCCAACCAAAGAGATATTCCCAAGCACTTTGGACACGAGGTCGCCGACTCAATCGATCCAAGGATCTGGTTGACGGACATCCAGTGTTCCACTCCCTACCCCCAGTTGTTATAAGAAGGCCGAGGAGGCGCAGTGTATCAGAGCAGGGATTACCGGGTCAGCGGGCTACTTTAGCAGCAAACAGTCAGGTTGAGATTCCTATTTCCGCCATAGAGATACATTTACCGGCCACCACCGACCAATGTAATATGGCCGGATAGAGGAAATGATGCGCCGATGCAAGAGAGCATGAGATAGATGCAGAGGATGCCATCCGCCAAGCGAATTTTCTACAACAAAGCCAATATGGCCCAAAGAAAGTTAAGCCGATCACTAGGTCGCAACAAAGAATGCGGCATCTGCTTCACATCAGGCTCCTCCTCCACCCGGGGCTCCATTACCCGAGCAGGCACCTACTGGTTAGAATACCCTACTGAACACCTAGAATACCCTACCCAATGTCCAGAATACTCAAGAGGACACAGGCCTTCCAACGGGGCTGGCTCCGCCCCCACTTCCGCCTCAACTATCCACGACTCATACACCTAACCACCCGGACTCTCCCTTTGAGTTCGAAATCGACCATACAGCTCTAAAACTGAGTAAGCTGGAGAAGCTTTTCAAGAAGTCACAAGGGGTGAAAGCCATTCCAGACATCAAAAATGGGTACACCGATGTAGCCGTAACATTACCCGACAGATTCAAGATGCCACAAATTGACCGCTTCGATGGGTCCGGAGACCCCATGGTCCATCTTCGGCTATTCTCGGACACTCTGCGGCCAATGGGCCTGACCCGACCACAAAAGCTCGCTTGGCCAAACTTTGTCGGGTGTGGCAGCCATCCGCACGCGGGTTAGAAGATGACGAAAAAGAAGCCGATGAGATGGCCGAGGCCTTCGCTGTACAAGATCAGACAATACATGACGAGATTGCAACTCGTGATCTCGAAACAACGAGGCAGGAACCCAAGGAGACTTTCTCAGACTTTGTAACTAGATAGAGGGCAAAGGCATCGATGATGACCTTGAGGCCTACAGACAAAGATCAAATCAGGATGATTGTGCGCAATCTCCAACCGAAATTGATGCAGAAGATGATCGTACTCCCTTTTCCTACCTTCTCAGATTTACACGAGATGGGGGTACAGATCGAGGATGCCATAAAACAAGGTCTGATCAACCAAGATAAGGAGCAACCTGTATGACTTTCAACCAGAATAACAACGCAGTTCGAGTGGCGCCAAGAATCGACGAGCTTCAGAGGTGAGCATGGTCACCACCACTCCCCCTCCAAGACCCACGACAGCCACACCTTTCCTGGCGATCCGAAGTAATACCCAAAACACCAAATATCCACCCAGAGGCCAAAGAACCTTCACTCCCACTATATGCCCCCATCCAAAGCTCGGGGTATTAATCAGAAGAACCATCCGACACCCCTAGAGCCGAGGCCATCGCCAAATCCACTTTCTCTCATGACCCAAAGAAAATATTGCGCAGATCACAACAAAGACGGTCATGACACCGACCGTTGTTTCAGACAGTGTCATGAGATCCGTGATCTTATTGATAAGCGGTGATAGCGCCCCGAAAAACCCAACGTCACGACAAATCCTCTCCCACCAAGATAACCAAGCCCTCCTCCCAATGTAATCAACTTCATCGAAACTGGGGTCGTGTCTTACGATCCTAGTATCTATATCACCCCATCCCACCTACCTAGGCCGGAGGTGATCCTTCCTGTCTGCACTGACTTGTGCATGGTGGACATCTCCACAACCCAATCTAAGCCAGTGGTGGTGACCACCGAAGATGGGACAGGGCAGATTTCAGAGGAAAAGGGAGTTGCTGAGTCTGAGATTGAACAATCCGGGAATCTTGCTGAAGGAGCTTATGATCCGAGTGAATACATCCAATCAGTGGGCCGGTCTGAGCTGAGTGTAGGGCTGCCAGAAAAAGCAGAGTTATGTATGATTCGGGAAGACAGTTTTGAAAGGGGAACAGATGATCTAACAGCTGTGGGAGAGGACTTTGCCGACATCCAGTTCTTCAGTGACCAAGAATCAGGAGATGCCGCAATCAACTGGTTTGAATACGATGAGTCGGCAGAAGTTACCGGGTGGTTAGATGATCAACCAGACGTTGTAGAATTTCAATTAGAACAGGGCCCGGCAAGGGCAAGAGTATCAGTGGTGGCCGGAAAGGCCGAGAGTCGGAATCCACCGCCGGAGAGCGCCGGTGCTAAGAATTTCGCTCAGAATTTGGGGAATGTAAATACAGGGAATATTGACCAACTAGCTGTACTGACGCAGTTGGAACAACAAAGGTTTGAGGATTCCGAGAGAATCAGAAAAGCTAAGGCCCATGTGGGGGTCGAGAGTGCTGTGTGCACGGGAACAGGAAATGCTGCGGGCATGAGGACTGAAGGTGCTGCGAGCACGATCATACCGGAGCCGGACAGGTGTCTGTCGGCTGCCGACGGAATGTGGTGGGAAGACGATGACTTATGTCTTGCCCACACAGATGAGGATTGGGGAAGTAACCAACCAGATGATACCTGGTATATTGACGAGATCGCTCATATGACAAGAAGTGGGCGATATTTCAAGCCCCAGCACTTAGACCAACCTGAGGCATCAGGGAAAGACAAAGAAGCTGAGAAACAGAAGGAGAAACAGATTGAAGAAGAAGCTGTGCTCAAGCAATTGAAGAAGATACAAGCAGACATCTCCATCTGGGGACTGCTTATGGCGTCGCGAGTACACAGACAGGCTGTCCTATCTGCTATGGACAAGGCCAAACTCTCTATAGACACTACACCAGAGCAGCTGGTTGGGCTGGTTTTTCCGAGAGGAGGTTCCCCGACATTAAGCTTTTCAGACAAAGAACTACCGCCTGAGGGCACAAATCATAAAAAACCCCTCTATGTCTTCGCGGAGTGTAGAGAGAAGTGGATACTGGTGGTACTTGTTGATACCGGGTCTGCCATCAATGTTTGCCTAGTCAGAACAGCGTATGCAATCGGGTTGAAGCCCGCGGACTTCGTACCGACTACTCAGGTGATCGGAGCATACGATAATACTAGCAGAGAAGTGATGGGTACTGTCAAAATTCAGACTCAGGTTGGTCCGGGACAACACAACATTGAATTTCATGTCTTGGACGTTCCCGCAACCTTTAATCTACTCTTGGGGTAGCCGTGGTTGCACCAAGTAAAGGCAGTCTCTTCCACTCTACATCAGATGTTGAAATACCCTCACGGGAAGGGGGTAGCTATTGTCTTCGGAAATTCATCCATCCATCCGCCGCTGGAAGTGTCTACGCCAGTTTTGGAAATCGAGCATGGCACGGAGGATGTGTTCTTATCGGGGTTCACTTTGGCTGAGGCCCGGGTGGTGCAAAATATTATGGCTGTGAATGAAGGTGTGTACGTCAGTGTTCAATCCGTCTACCTCATGAACAAGCTACAACACATCCCCGGGATGGGATTAGGAAGAAGCGGCCGGAAAGGCGTTGCAATATTGGCCGAAGTGCCACACAATCCTCATACCTTTGGCTTGGGCTATCTTCCCACCAAAAAGGACTAGGTGAGGAAGGGAAAAGAAATGGCCGGAAGAGCTAGAGCAAAGCAGGCTGGGAAGCCTTTTGAGTTAATGCATAGGCCCATTCAGGGTACCCTGAACGGACGCTTTGTCCGGGAGGGGGAGGACTTTCCATTTTGCGGCTTCCCAGAGCCGTGGATAAACGCGGAGAAGAAGCGTGTGCCAGGCTTCGAGATCTTCTTCAGCCTGCAACTATCTGGGGATGACGTTGCCACAGAAAGCAGCACTCCATCACCGAGTGAACAAAGGTAAAGCAGTGGATCCTGAGGGCACAAAATTTGAAATGGGGGTAGCGCTGGCATGTCTACTTTCTGATCCTCCGATCGACCATAAGTGCTTGGGGGATAACTTCGCGGTTTCCATGATTAGGGATGAAACGGTCATGAGCCAACCAAAGAACTATCTTGGATGCATCTATCGCACCTCTCTCATTTGGCAATACGATGAGGGTTTTTGTCCAAAGAAGACCGATCGGTAGTGAGCCTAATCGATTCCACCGAGTCTTATGAGTCGAATCGATTCCACTCGACCGAAGTCCGAGTCTGGTACTCTGGGTGTTAGCCCGATGCCACATCTGTTTAGGTTGTCTTTTTCCTTTTCATTTGAGTCTGTTGTAAATGAATCGGACGATTTGGATGAACTTAATGAGAATGAGGTAAATGTGGTTTTAGTACTTTTCAGGCCCTTAATTTATTGCATTAATCTGCACTTTCAAAATTTTGAAAACGAGGATGAAGTTCCTCCGGTTTTGCAACAATTAATTGAGCAAGAGCAGGAAAGATTTGTTAAACCCCTAGTGGACGAAATCACTACCGTGAACATTGGTACTGAGGAGGACCCGCGGCGTCCAGATCGGGTCCACGTTGTCTTCGGAGGAATGCGAGCGCTTAGTCGCTTTATTAAAAGATTTCAAAGATGTTTTCGCGTGGTCCTACAAAGACATGCCTGGAATCGATCCTGAGATTGTACAAAGATCGGATCCCCTTGACCCCAAGGCCCAACTCGCAAGCGTAAACTGTATGATCCGCCTAACTGGGCTCTCAAGATTGAGGAAGAGGTCACCAAGCAAATCGACGTAGGCTTCCTGCTGGTATCTGAATATCCGACTTGGTTGGCTAACATTGTTCCGGTGCCGAAGAAGGATGGTAGGATCTGGGTGTGCGTGGACTTCAGGGATTTGAACAGAGCTAGTCCAAAGGACGACTTCCCCTTACCGCACATCGATGAGTTGGTAGATTTCACAGCAAGGCATGCTTTGCTCTCATTTATGGATGGCTTCTCAGGTTATAACCAGATAGTGATGGCACCAAGATCGGGAAAAGATCGATTCACCACCCCATAGGGACATATCGCATGGTGTGCGGATCGGGTTGAAGATCGCTGGAGCTACTTACCATCGGGCCGCGACCACAATACTACATGATATGATCCACAAAGAGGTTGAGGTGTATGTGGACGACATGATTGTCAAGTCCAAAGAAAGAGAGGGCTACTACACCGCCTTGCATAAGTTTTTCCAAAGAATCAGGGAATTCCAGTTGCGGCTGAATCCTCAAAAATGTACATTTGGTGTTACAAATGAAAAATGTCAGTTTCTGATTACACAAAGGGGCATCGAGGTCGACCCTTCCAAAATCAAGGCCATCTTAGAAATGCCACCACCGAGGACTGAAAAGGAGGTGCGAGGCTTTCTGGGTAAAGTGCAATTCATAAGACGGTTTATTTCAAAATTAACCTTGACTTGTGAACCACTTTTTGGCCTCCTCAAGAAAGGAAAGAAGTTTCAATGGGACGGCCGATGTCAAGCTGCATTTGAACAGATTAAAGAATATCTACAGAACCCGCCCGTTTTATCGCCACCAGAACCGGGGAAACCGTTGATTTTGTATCTGTTAGTGACTGAGACCACGATGGGCTACATGCTTGCACAAGAATCAGAAGACAAGGTGGAGAGAGCCATCTACTATCTCAGCAAGAAGATGCTGGAGTATGAGACCCAATATACACCGCTGGAAAAGGCATGCTTAGCTTTGGTATGGGCTACCAGAAAGCTGCGGCACTACCTATTAGCTCACTCTGTAATGTTGGTTTCACGACTTGATCCCATCAAATATCTTTTCGAGAAACCAGCACTTACAGGTAGGCAAGCTCGTTTGTTGCTGTTGCTCTCCGAATTTGATCTCACGTACGTGACACACAAGTCAGTGAAAGGAAAAGCAGTGGCAGAGTTCCTTGCCGACCACCCGATTGAGGGGGATGAAGCAGTTGAGTACCTGTTCTCGGATGAATCAATTCTTCATATCGACGATGAAACTTGGACGATGTACTTTGACGGAGCGTCAAATCAACATGGGTATGGGATAGGAGTGTTGCTGATAGCACCCGACAATTCCCGTATCCCTCTCACCTTCAAACTCCGATTCAAAGTCTCGAACAATGAAGCCGAATATGAGGCGTGTATTGTTGGTCTAGAAGCCGCCCTAGAACTAGGGGCAAGACGGTTGGACATCATTGGGGACTCGAACCTTGTTGTGTCTCAAGCTAAAGGAGACTGGAAAGTGAAAGAGGAAAAGATGATGATGTATCACCAGACCTTGGATTTGCTGAATCCTCGGTTTGAGAAGCTAAGTTTTACTCATCTACTAAGAGAAAACAACAGGTTCGCAGATTCTTTAGCAACTCTATCTTCTATGATAGACATCCCGTGTGGAGTCCGAATGCGTCCAGTCATCATTGACCAGAAATTTGCACCTGCCTATGAGTCGATTGCAATCATAGATGAAGTTCAGGACGAACACCCCTGGTATTACGACATCTGGAATTTCTTGGAGAAAGAAGCATACCCGCCAGGGGTAAATGCCAAAGACAAAAGGGCAATCAGGAGTGGTAGTTCAGTTCATCATCTGTGGGGGTAAACTGTATAAACGGGGTCATCTGGGAATGCATAAATTGTGCGTTGATGCCGAAGAGTCAAAGCGTCTGATGGAAGCCATCCACGGGGGAGAATGTGGTGCGCACATGAATGGGGTAATGTTGGCACAGAAGATCCTCATACAGGGTTATTACTGGTCCACCATAGAGGAGGATTGTATTGGTTTTGTCCGGCGATGCCACAAATGTCAGATTCATGCAAATCGCATGAACATTCCGCTGTCAAAGCTGTACAACATGACTTCGCCATGGCCGTTTTCTGTCTGGGGAATTGATGTAATCGAAGCTATTACGCCGAAGGGGTCGAATAGGCATGAGTTCATCCTGGTAGCGATAGATTATTTCACAAAGTGGGTTAAGGCCCAATCATATGCGGTGTTGAAGGCTTCGCATGTCGCAAAATTTATCAGAAACAATATCATCTGTCGCTACGGGGTCCCAAATGAAATAATTTCAGACAGTGGTTCCCACTTCAAGAAGGAGGCGATTGATTTGTTGGAGAAATATAACGTAGCTTTTCATAAGTCATCTACCTATCGGCCTCAGACCAATGGAGCGGTCGAGGCAGCCAACAAGAATATCAAGCGCATACTACAGAAGATGGTGGAAACCCACGGATCGCCGATAAGCCGCTGCCACTCTGTGGGGCTACCAGACTTCAATCAGAACTTCTACTGGGACGACTCCGTACTCACTGGTTTATGGAATGGAGGCCGTTCTACCTATTGAGATTGAGGTTCCGTTATTACGAGTATTGGCCGAGTGTCAAATAGCCGAGGTAGACTGGCAACAGAGTAGATTTGAGGAACTCATGCTTTTCGATAAAAGAAGACTGAAAGCACTGTACCACAATCAAGGCTATCAATGAAGAATTGCCCGGCCTTTTAACAAGAAGGTTAATTCCAGGAATTTGAAAGAAGGAGATTTGGTACTCAAGGACAACCGAGCTCCCATCCACGACCCAAGGGGCAAGTTCAGACCCAATTGGACTGGTCCCTACATCATCAAGTCAATCTGGTCAGGTGGGGCTGTGGTTCTGATGGATCTAGATGGCTTAGAGTTTTCCTAACCGATCAACATGGACAAGTTGAAGAAATACTACCCCTAAGAGGCTCGCTATGCTGAAAACCCGAAAGGGCGACCTAGGCAAAACTCAGAGCATAAAAAATTTGAAATTATAAAAACTGAGCTCGCAAGGTTGAAAACCCGCAAAGGGCGGCGTTGGCAAAAGTTAGAACGCAAAAGGAGAGTGAAAATACCCGAGCGAACCTAAGCCTGAACTACGTAAGGCTTGATTCCCATCTTTGGGATACGTAGGCAGCTTCATCTTGAAGTTCAGCCACAATCTTTTCCCGAATCAACTTTGTCCATTTGATTATCTCAGTCATCTCTATTCATCAGCATATATCATGATCTCCAGATGCATGTTATTCAGACTAGGGGCAACTTTTCGTTGCCATGAATTGCCGAGGCACTATTCAGACTAGGGGCAACTTTCCAGTTGCTAGGATCCGGGGTTGTGCATCTCAGTGACAGATCTCAGGCCTGTCCAGTTCTAATCCATATCGAAAATAGTTTTGAAAAGTTTTAATAAAAGTTGATTTTGTTCAAATTAATCTTTTCACAACTGAGACCATTTTTGGACCAAAGCAGAAAATTTTCAGTACCACAACCTTCAATTTCGTTGATTTCAAAACAGAGTTCTCTTGCTCTTGCATACAATTCAAGTTGCTTTTTATTACACTCATAACGAAAACTTGAAAGTACTAATAAAGCAATAAATCTGGGGCATAGTCAAGTCAGGTGTCCCTGCGCTCCCTCCCAGAGCTAGTCGAAGCCTCTGATGCCAAGCTGGGCCCGGTCTGTGCCTCCTGATTGAGCCAATTCCAGCACTCATCAGAAAAAATACAACTGAAAGTGGGAGCAGGAGCCAGGAGTTCTCTAATTCTCCACGCTGCGGCCTGCCGAGCCAGCTGTGCGCCTCGAACCGAGAATGTAGCCGGATACTCTATCCCCTCTGGTAGGCAAGTCTGATCATGGCCAAACTGGCACAGAATACGGAATGGGAAATAGAATACGCAGTGAGTCAAGCCGATCAATCGAATCCCGACCTGCCGAGACATGCTGTAGCTCATTGCCGGGAGATTGAGCCAAGGACAGTGCCAAGCAATGCGATCTGCCGACAAATTGCACATCCATTCAAACCACCATCCCTCATCAAAGGCGTCGACTAGGCGTTGTCGAAAGAAGTAGCCACGGGCCGAATAAGCAGGGCAAGAGTCCACAACCTGCAATTTATCCATCAACCATACCTGGGGAGGAATGAAAAATGAGAGAATAAAGAATAGAGAGATGTACGATGAGAGAAAAAGTAAGAAAAGGGTTTTGTGAGAAAAATCGAGCCTGAGGGCCTAGTGATGTGAGCAAATACATATGTGAGCTTGGGTGGGAAATATTACCTGCAGCAGTAGTGGACTCCCTGCAAATCTGGTTGTCTCCCGACAGTATAAAGCATCCAAGCCCATCAGTGTCTCAGCCAATGTCATGGCGATGCAATTCTTTCCTTCTTTCAAGCCTTGAGCCACTTCAATCAGACGGACGCTGGATCCTCTAAAGCTTGAGGCAAACAGAAAATGAGATAACATGCATAAACAGAGGGCGTGTCGCCGGAAGCCTTGCCAATGATGGTCGCTGCGGTCACCAGCGTCGGAGAACCGGTAAATCAGGCTTGGGATATCAAACATTCCGTTACAAATCAGGGATCGAGCATCATGCACGTTGAGTCCGCACATCCGCCCTAAGGTTTGGACATAGCCAAAATTGAGTTGGGGCAAGATTTCCTCACCTCACTTGGATTCCATCAAAACTTGAAAATCTTCAAAAGTGGGACATACCTCTTGCCCTCCGAAGCTAAAGACATGCGTTGTCGGGTTCCAAAACCTCGCCGCAGCATGGAGGAAAGGAACGTGTAGCGGAGTCCGGCTCAACGTGAACAGTGCATTCAAGCCGAAACCCCGGAAGTTCAACTTTTCCGAGCCATCTAAAGAGGAGATCCAAGATGTGAGATTTTCTACGAGAAATGCCTCCATTTTTGTGCAAAGCAGTGATGAAATGAATGAGTTCCAAAGTTGGAGCTTTTATAGGGGGCGAAACATTATTCGAAGGACAAGTGTCAAAATTCTGTGGGTTGCAGGGAAAAGTGGCCGGCTGGCCACCTATTCTAGCAGGCCGGCCACCTTTGACTCAAAAAACTGGCCGGCCGGCCACCTTTCAATCCCCAAATACAAAATGTGGCCGGCCATGCTCATTGGTCCTATTTTGCCCTCCGGAAGGAAGTTTGAGGCACTTCCACGCATCGGGAATGTCGAAGGCCTCCATTTCTCTCAGTTTCGAATGCGTTCCATCACCCAGATCGTCCGAAGTACGCTTTGTTTGTTTAAACATTGTTGTATTTTGCTTATCGAGTTGTAAGTTTTGTCGAGCTGTCGCATTTTGTGTTTTGAGTTGTTACTCTTTGATTACGCAATTTTGTTAAGTCTTGTTTATCGATTCGTTAACATTGTTGTACTTTGCTTATCGAGTTGTAAACTTGCTAAGATTCTGTTATTTCTTAGTGAGTCGAGTTGTCCGATTTGTTGCGTCGGTTCATTACCTGACCGGTAAATACACAGTGCACATTTCCATTCAATCTCATTTATGGTGCAAAATAATGCGATGCGATGCGATGCTAAGAGTTTCAAATACCAACACTTTTCAAAAGCTGTTTCATTCCATCATGCTTTACAACAAACAAAGGTACAAGTTTTACAGAAAATAAAACTGCCTAACAATATGCAAAGTGCTAGAAACTACTAGCAAAAAGGAAAATAAAGCAGGAAACAGCAGCATCAATGTCCTCGGGAGCGGGAATGAGGAGCCCCCCTCATCCTCTTCTGTGGGACAACCTCTGCACCACCATCACCATCTAGGTCGGAACTGTCATCCTTAGGATCCCCCTCAGCCTCGCCTCCACTCCCGGAACCAAGACCGGAATCCCCCTCCTCAGCGGATGTCTCCGACTGACGGTTTGTAGCCTCCTCCTCCTCATCCTCATCGGGCTCCACCTCTATAATATGTGCCCTGCGCCTGCGAGAGGACCCTCCCCGAGCTCCCTTAAAAGGCCTGGATGGCCCAGCTCCTCGAAAGGGCCCAGATGGCCCAGCACCTCGAAAAGGTCTAGACGATCGACCTCCCTGAGAAGGCCCGGGTGGCCCGGCCCGCGGCGGAGCATACACGGGAGGCATCCGAAAGTGAAGAGTTCAATACATCAGTTCAAATATGGAAATCAGATGCAAGTACAGTATGTGAGTGGGGTGTGTGTCAGATGTGTTCTACACAAACAGCCTATCAATGCAGTAGAATGTTCAAAACCAGCGTGTCATTAGGAAATATGAAAAATGCGGGAAAGATGAACAGTACTTGCACACCCATAATAGCCAGCTGTGCCTCCCTCCGCAGGATCATGCCCTCAAATGTGGCCAGCATTCCAAGCATCTCATCCACGTACTCAACAGGAGGCTGCAGATACAGATGCAAAACTATCAGTAAAGGAATGAATGTCCAAGTATCCGACGGATAAATCAAAGCTGTAAAACATACCGGTTGTGAATCAGGATCTCTGACATATCTATGGTCAGGAAGAGGAGGCTCCAGCGAGACCTGGTAAGGAGTCCCAAATCGCCAACTCGTCAACTCGGTCGGCATGTCTGGCCACCCAGGATGATGAAGAGTCGGAGGAATCGGGGGAATGAATCCGCGCCCACCTCTGGATGTACCAGCCCTGCTGGAGGAAGGGATATCTGTAGCACGAGCCTGACTCGAAGATGGTATACCAGTGGGCCTCAGTGACGGAGTACGCACTCCCGTCAAGGGAGGCATCAGATATGTATGGCGATAAGTTGTGTAGTCCCCCTCCGTAAGATGTAGCAAAGCATCAGTGCCCAGCATAGCACTAATGACATCCTGGGTAGAGAGCTCGCCGTGCCATCTTTGGCCGGGTCTCATGGAGGATCCTGAGAAGTGTACCCCCATACTTGACGCAAAAAGCGTTCCCCTAGAAACCATGCTCTACCAACCGGTCCCTTGAGTAGGATCCTGTACTGGGAGGTGCCTGATCCTCCGGCATACTGAAATCAGAGACCATCACCCAAAGGCGCCCAGGGCTGCAATGTAATCTGCGGATAACAAGTGCATAAAGCAATCAGAAACCGGGAATATATGGGGCAGATCAAGGATGAAAACAGAAGGAACTGAGAGTTCTGAAATACCTCTATCATCCGCACGGTGTCAAAATACTGCCGCAGATAAAAGAGAGTCTCTCGGGGTCTCGGCCGGTGCTGGCCCTCGAATACCAGTGAGTACGGGGTCATGAGGGGCCCTGCCACCACCAACTTTGGGGCTAATGTCGGGAAATATACGTAGACCCATAACTGAAGAAAGCAATGCAAAATGCAAATACAAAGTGCTGAGGGCAAAATACAGAGCATAAAGTGCGTTGTGTGTGCAATGTACAAGTAACGAGGAGCAGAAATGTAAATCAAGAGGATAGAAAGTACCTCCCAGGCTCTCCAATAGCCGCCAAGTAAGTCTCCCTGCCCGCGGGAGGTCGCGCTCATATAGCAGTAAAGGGTAGCCAGGCCGGCGCCACCCCAGTCGTACCGTCCGACCTGTGATAGGTCCACCAGAGCGCTCAACAGATATAGCCCAACCGTGTTCCCTCTATCAGCGAATAGAGTAGTCCCGAAGAGGAACATAAGAAAACCACGGGCATACTGCTCCGCTTCCTCAAGAGTCCCTGCCCATCCTCCCTCTGAAAATGGGAAGAGAACCAGGTGTATCGGACTCTCCCTGAAGCTCTATCCACAGGCGGGCGGGCCCCCAGCAGATGTATCCAAGCGGCCTCCCATTCGTCCATATCCTCGTCGTAAGGAATGGGCCAACCTCCTATGTCCAGGCCGGTCAGTACAGCAAAATCCAACGGGGTCATAGTCAAATCCCCGGTGGCGAAAAAATGGAAGGAGTTTGTTGTAATAGCCCGACCCTCGTACATGACTTTGGTATCTTTTCAGCCCTCTATTCTGTGTTCGTGAGTGTATATTATCGAATTCTATGTGACATTTCTTTGAACTTAGGGGAAATGATCTGTTACACTGGAGTTCTTTAAATTTGAAATTGGATACCTTAGAGACTTAATTTTCAGAAATTAATTTGATATTTGAAATCTGCATGATTTTTAAGCTCTGACGGGGCATTCTGTGAAAATTCAATTTAGGATGTTTAAACGATTGAATTTCGTCTTATTATAAACATAAATATCTAAGTCTTATATATCTATCAAAATCTCTTTGGACATGTTGACTTAAAATCACCTCTTGGATGTAAAGAAACACAAAGGGGGGGAGAAAAACGTGGGAGAGAGAGAGAGAAGCCATCAAGGGGGGAAAATTTGGGGAGAAATTGTGAAGAATTGTTTGGATTGGACTTAAGGTATGGACATTTCTTGATCTAGTCTCACTTCCTCTTAATCTTGGTTGGAATTCTTCCTTGTTTTGGAAAGTTAAGGTAGATGTTGAACATCTTATATGATAATTTGTGTTTTAGGACCAAATACCTTAATTCCTTGCTATTTCATGAAAATATTCCACCATGAGTTTGAATTAGAAGCTTCTATGTGTGTGTATGTAATGTATGAAGTAAGTTATGAGTGAGTTATGGAAATTAAGTGATGCTTGACCTTAATTTGGTGATATATATAGAATAATTGTGTGTCTAAATGATTTTGGAACTATGGTAATCCTTGATTATGCTTGGAATTGAGAGATTGAAGTTAGAATGTCAAGGTAGAACTCAAAGGAGGAAAACAGGGTTTCAGAATTTGTCTGATCCGCTCGAGCGGAGGATATCCCGCTCGAACGGGAAAATCACTCTCTCAGCAAGTTTTGCAAAATTACACTGTCCACTCGAGTGGAGGAATTACCGCTCGAGCGCAGAAATCACTCTCTCAGCATTTTGGCAGAATTATACTGTCCACTCGAGCAGCCAAAGTGGCGCTCGAGCGGAGGACTGATTCTTAGCACAACTCTGTGTTGCTCTATTTTACGTGCTATATCCTCTGGTCTTGTCGAATATTTATTTTGACGACTCTGAGATGATTATAAATTCGTATGAGTAAAAAGAAACTAACATTTAATGATGATTGTGTGCAGGGCACACTTCTGAAGGCACTAGCACGCCAACACATCGCAGTGAGTAATAGTACAAAGAACATGTATTCATTTATTGTTAAATGTCATTTAAGTTCTATTTCTGTCTGTTTTCTGTATCTTCCTACCTTGTTTGGGCTTGAATAACATGTGATGTGAATAAAAGGTAAATGTGAAAAGAATTGTGAACAACTTGTGATATCGAGTAACATTCTAGGCCGAGAGTCAACTTGTGATATTGAGTAACATTCTGAGTAACATTCTGGGCCGAGGGCCAACTTGTGATATTGAGTAACATTCTGAGTAACATTCTGGGCCGAGGGCCAACTTGTAACATCAAGTAACATTCTGGGTACCATTCCGGGCCGATGGCCATTTATGACATTCCGTAACAATTTGTGTAACACTCTAAGTCATGGGCCATTCTGTAACATTGAATTAAATTGCATACACTTATTCAATTTATTGGTACTAT